>CM038681.1:232193469-233393469 GCA_021605205.1 Aegilops longissima
TACCTATATTAAGCCCTTGACAATCAATGGCTAGAATAATATCCTCACAAAAATTTTGCCCACAGAACACGAGTATATAACAATGCATGGTATGTTAGTTACCTTGAAGAATTTGTTTGTGAGGACAGAACATGATTACATAACATGCATGACATGGTAGTTTCCTGTGAAGAATCGATTGCGAGATAACATGAGTATAACCATGCATGGCACTTCTATATTTTCGAACCCAGTATACATTTCCCTGTATTTTCCTCCCAGTTCCAACAGGGACATATCAATGTTGTTTCTTGCATTATCCTACTCATACTCTAAACAATGCTGATCTTACATTAATAATGCTTGTCCTTTTTGATATGATGCAGTGTCCCTATAGTTACCGCCCTTTGTAGTCACACCACCTTCGCCAAAAACAGGGAAGCACAACTGGTTCCTCGCTCGATCAGACGACGGCAAAAGACTGATGATCATTCGGACACATGAGTCGGGAAAGTTATATTGCAAAAAACCCCACTGTATACAAGCACCGTGAAATACATGAGTATCCGGGCAGTGGCTGTTACGGCTATGAGAAGGATACCAGCTTGTTGGGGCCTTCAGGATTTTTTAGTTGCAGGCGGGTAAACAGCCTTGGTTCACACTCTTTGTTTCTCAGACTCAATTATCCGATTAACCAGGAGATCACGGTTGGCAAGGACCTTGATGGCAGAGAGGCTCTATTTACTACGGAAAACTGTGTCTACATGGCGAGCCCTAGGAGTTCGGGACAAACTCCCCTGATTGTCAACGATACAGCCTGCAGCCAAAAGAAGGTGAGAATGACAAAGGCATCCGGATTAACTTTGATCCTTGGGTGTCTCAATTACGACAGGCAGTGATGGGGTTCAAGCCTTCAGGTTGATAGGTAATTGGGCTGTTGCGTCGAAAGGGTGGAGTACTGGTATCTTCGGATCATTGGTCGCTGAAACGAGGCTGCAAATTACGATGGTGTTGGATCATCTCTTCAAATGACTTTGTTGTCTTTGCTGCTTGTTCTGGATGGGTACTTCTTCCTTTTGTTATGCATATTCCTTGTCATTTGGTCATCCTCGTCTATGTCACTCTTACTATGTAATAGTTCCCTTTGTTTAGAATGTCATTCTCGTCTGGATCACGAGAGTCTGAGCGCTGCAGATGGGTGCGTTTTGGTGGTGTAGCAAGACTTCTTATGAACTATCATGTCTTGTTGTTTATGTCAGTAGTAGTCACTAGTCAGTGTTTGAATGTCGTATATATCGTTGTTTCAAACTGTTTATTGTCTCGAACTACTGGTGGGCTAAATGAGGGCATCATGTCTACTACACAACCTTCTTCTTGTAGACGTTGTTGGGCCTCCAAGTGCAGAGATTTGTAGGATAGTAGCAAATTTCCCTCAAGTGGATGACCTAAGGTTTATCAATCCGTGGGAGGCGTAGGATGAAGATGGTCTCTCTCAAGCAACCCTGCAACCAAATAACAAAGAGTCTCTTGTGTCCCCCAACACACCCAATACAATGGTAAATTGTATAGGTGCACTAGTTCGGCGAAGAGATGGTGATACAAGTGCAATATGGATGGTAGATATAGGTTTTTGTAATCTGAAAATATAAAAACAGCAAGGTAACTAGTGATAAAAGTGAGCACAAACGGTATTGCAATGTGTTGAAACAAGGCCTAGGGTTTATAGTTTCACTAGTGCAAGTTCTCTCAACAATAATAACATAATTGGATCATATAACTATCCCTCAACATGCAACAAAGAGTCACTCCAAAGTCACTAATAGCGGAGAACAAATGAAGTGATTATGGTAGGGTACGAAACCACCTCAAAGTTATTCTTTCCAATCAATCCATTGGGCTATTCCTATAAGTGTCACAAACAACCCTAGAGTTCGTACTAGAATAACACCTTGAGATACAAATCAACCAAAACCCTAATGTCACCTAGATACTCCAACGTCACCTCAAGTATCTGTGGGTATGATTATACGATATACATCACACAATCTCAGATTCATCTATTCAACCAACACATAGAACCTCAAAGAGTGCCCCCAAAGTTTCTACCGGAGAGTCAAGACGAAAACGTGTGCCAACCCCTATGCATAGGTTCATGGGCGGAACCCGCAAGTTGATCACCAAAACATACATCAAGTGAATCACGTGATATCCCATTGTCACCACAGATACACACGGCAAGACATACATCAAGTGTTCTCAAATCATTAAAGACTCAATCCGATAAGATTACTTCAAAGGGAAAACTCAATCCATTACAAGAGAGTAGAGGGGGAGAAGAAACATAAGATCCAACTATAATAGCAAAGCTCGCGATACATCAAGATCGTGCCAAATCAAGAACACGAGAGATACAGAGAGAGAGAGAGAGAGATCAAACACATAGCTACTGGTACATACCCTCAGCCCCAAGGGTGAACTACTCCCTCCTCGTCATGGAGAGCGCCGGGATGATAAAGATGGCCACCGGTGAGGGATCCCCCCCTCCGGCAGGGTGCCGGAACAGGGTCCCGATAGGTTTTTGGTGGCTACAGAGGCTTGCGGCGGCGGAACTCCCGATCTATTCTGTTCCCCGATCGTTTTAGGGTATATGGATATATATAGGCGGAAGAAATACGTAAGGGGAGCCACGAGGGACCCACGAGGGTGGAGGGCGCGCCCAGGGGGGTGGGCGCCCCCTGCCTCATGCCTCCCTTGTTGCTTTCTTGACGTGGACTCCAAGTCTCCCGGGTTGCTTTCCTTCCAAAAATAACTTCTCCAGAAGGTTTCATTCCGTTTCGACTCCGTTTGATATTCCTTTTCTTCGAAACACTGAAACACGGGAAAAAACAGGAACTGGCACTGGGCTCTGGGTCAATAGGTTAGTCCCAAAAGTAATATGAAAGTGCATAGTAAAGCCCATAAAACATCCAAGATGGATAATATAATAGCATGAATACTTCATAAATTATAGATACATTGGAGACGTATCAGCATCCCCGAGCTTAATTCCTGCTCGTCCTCGAGTAGGTAAATGATAAAAGAAAGAATTTATGAAGTGTGAATGCTAGCAGGTGCATAAGTTTGATCAATGATAATTTCAATCACCTTTTCTAGCATCATTATATGTCATAACAGTAGTTCAACTCATAGAACTTTTCATGATCAAGTAACAAACTATTCACATGTTAAAGCATAGATCATAAACTTTCTTGAAAACTAACAAACTGTGTTATTAGTCATCAAACAATTACAATTCATCTTATTTTCAGGAAGAGTCTATGTCAGAGCTTTGATTCAACAAACTTCACATACTCAACTATCATTTAGTACTGCATGATTGCTACCACTCAAAGCATATTTTTAGGACAAATAGCATTCATCAAACACAGAGAAAGATAGGGGCTTAATGTTTCGCCTCCCAACCTTTTACCTCAAGGGTAATGTCAACAATAATAATTCATGCTCAAATATATTTGAATGGCCATATATGCCTAGATCTTTCCATCACATGATGCTTGCCAACTAAAGAGTAGGTTGGAATGAGAAGGAATACTACTGACTCTTGCATGAAAGTAAAGGATAGGCCCTTCGTAGAGGGAAGCAGGGATTTGCAGAGGTGCCAGAGCTCGAAGCAAAAACAGAGATGAATTTTTTTTGAGATGTATGCTTTCATTGTCAACATAACGACCAAGAGTTCCCAATATCTTCCATACTACATACATTATAGGCGGTTCCCAAACAGAAAGGTAAAGATTTTTACTCCCCCTCCACCAACAATCATCAATCCATGGCTTGCCGAAAACAACGGGTGCCTCCAACTAACATCAAACCTGGGGGAGTTTTGTTTGCAATTATTTCTGATTTGATTTCGATCTTTTGATCATGGGACTGGGCATCCCAGTTACCAGCCATTTTCTCGTGAATGATGAGCGGAGTCCACTCATCGTGAGAATAACCCACCTAGCATGGAAGATACTGCTAGCCCTTAGTCTCTACATGAGGGATTCGGGCATACAAAACAGATTATTATTTGAAGGTTTAGAGTATGGCACATGCAAATTTAATTGGAACGGTAGGTAAATACTGCATATAGGTAGATATGGTGGACACTCATGGAAGAAACTTGGTTCAAGGATTTTGGATGTACAAGTAGTATTCCCGCTTAGTACAGATATTTTGGCTAGAAAAGGATTCTAAATAGCAAGCACCACATGTTAGAGGATCCATAACAATATAACTTCTATACAAATATACCCAAGCATAACTCATTATGTTGTCTTCCTTGTCCAACTTCAACTAATTTGCTCAGGTTTGAAAATAATTAATGGGGATCACAATCATAGAAGATGTCCAAGATAGTATTATATGTGAAATCTCTCGTCCTTCAATATTCTTTCATGAATTATTCAAGTGACCAATACAATGTTTGCTAACCTTCAATAAATTTACCACCTCTACTTCTTATATGTGAAGGCATTACTCCCCATGGGATAAGAATATGAAACATATATAATTTAAGATTTATGACATTCAAATCATTCAACTATTTACTCATTGGATATAAGTGAAGCACACGAGTAAATGAAAAACTACTCCAAAAAGATATAAGTGAAGATCAATGAGTAGTTAAATAATTATGTAGCTATGTGAAGACTCTATCTCATTTAATAATTTCATATATTAGTATTTTATTCAAATAGCAAGCAAAGCTAAAGAAAATAAAATGACGCTCCAAGCAAAACACATATCATGTGGTGAATAAAAATATAGCTCCAAGTAAAGTTACCGATGAACGAAGACGAAAGAGGGGATGCCATCCGGGGCATCCCCAAGCTTAGGCTCCTGGTTATCCTTGAATATTACTTTGGGGTTCCTTGGGCATCCCCATGCTTAGGCTCTTGCCACTCCTTATTCCGTAGTCCATCGAATCTTTACCCATAACTTGAAAACTTCACAACACAAAACTTAACGGAAAATCTCGTGAGCTCCGTTAGTGAAAGAAAACAAAACACCACTTCAAGGTACTTTAATGAACTCATTCTTTATTTATATTGGTGTTAAACCTACTGTATTCCAACTTCTCTATGGTTTATAAACTATTTTACTAGCCATAGAGTCATCAAAATAAGCAAACAACACATGAAAAACAGAATCTGTCAAAAACAGAACAGTCTGTAGTAATCTGTAACTAACGCAAACTTCTGGAGATCCAAAAATTATAAAATAAATTGGTGTACCTGAGGCATTTTTCTAGTAATTATCTGCAAAAAGAATCAACTAAATATCACTCTTCAGTAAAAAGTTGAAGCTAATCTCGTGAGCGCTAAAGTTTCTGTTTTTTACAGCATGATCATAAAGACTTCACCCAAGTCTTCCCAAAGGTTATACTTGGCATAAACACTAATTAAACATAAAACCACATCTAAACAGAATCTAGATGGATTATCTATTCCTAAACATAGCCAAAAAGTAAGAAACTAAAATAAAATTGGGTTGCCTCCCAACAAGCGCTATCGTTTAACGCCTCTAGCTAGCATGATGATTTCAATGATGCTCACATACAAGATAAGAATTGAAGCATAAAGAGAGCATCATGAAGAATATGACTAGCACATTTAAGTCTAACCCACTTCCTATGCATAGGGATTTTGTGAGCAAACAACTTATGGGAACAAGAATCAACTTGCATAGGAAGGAAAAACAAGCATAACTTCAAAACTTTAAGCACATAGAGAGGAAACTTGATATTATTGCAATTCCTACAAGCATATATTCCTCCCTCATAATAATTTTCAGTATCATCATGAATGAATTCAACAATATAACCAGCACCTAAAGCATTCTTTTCATGATCTACAAGCATACAAAATTTACTACTCTCCACACAAGCAAAATTCTTCTCATTCGAAATAGTGGGAGTATCATAAGAGACTTGAATACTATAAATTGTTTCCATATTAAAAGAGTAATGTTCAGAAAAAGGGTAATCATAATCATGACAAGTTTTTAAATATAATCATCACTACTTTTTATAGCATAAGTTTCATCATAATAGTCATCATAAGTAGCAACTTTGTTGTCATCATAATCAATTGAAACCTCTTCCGAAATAGTGGATACATCACTAAATAAAGTCATGACCTCTCCAAATCCACTTTCATAAATATTATAAGATTCAACATCCTCCAAAATAGTGGGATCATTACTTCCTAAAGTTTACACTCTTCCAAACCCACTTTCATCAATATAATCATCATAGGTAGAAGGCATGCTATCATCATAACAACTTTGCATATCAAAACTTGGGAGGCTAAAAATATCATCATTATTAAACATAGCATCCCCAAGATTGGGACAAACATTAATTTCAGCAAATATATTATCAAATATGTCATCCTCATCAAACATAGCTTCCCCAAGGTTGGGCCTTTTCATATCATAAGCATAATCACTCTCATCATTATTAGCACCAATAGTATAGCAACTATCATATTCTTCCTAGCAAGTGCCAAAAAGATTTTCAAGATCATAAGAAGTATCATTATCTTCCCAATCATAATTATCACAACAAGCAATAGGAATAACAAGATCATCATCAAGTGCATTATCTTCCATAATTATTTTTGATTCATTTTCATGAGGCACAACAATAGTAGGAGCAACATTATTTGGGAGAGATATCTGTTTACCTCTCTTCCTTTTTCTTTTATTCTTCTTCACCACGTCATGTGTGGGTTCAATCCTCTTTTTGTAACTCCTTATTGATGAGATTGGTTGAATAGATAGCTCCTCCTCGTTACCTGATTCATCATAAGAAATAATAGGAGGATATTGGGAAGTCTCTTCCCTTTCATTAGTGTTCTCATCATCTTCTATTTGCTTTCTTTTCTTTATGTAATTGGCAATATAAGGATTTTCAATGCAATTCACCGCACAATACAAATAAATCTTCTCTAGATCAAAATCAAGAAATCTATCAAGATTAAACTTTGGAATACCCTCAGTTATACGTTTCATTTCCTCATACCCCAAAAGAAGACTAAGCTCTTTATGATGCTCAAGGGTAATCAAATTATCACAATTTTTGGACACGATTCGATCATGAAACAATTTGCATTGGAGATTTAAATGACCATGTTCATTGCAAAGTTCACAAGGATCGTGAAAAATATTGAATTTTTCAGCACAAACATCAAGACTTTCTTGCAACAATTTAGTTTCTAAATACTTATCCCTCTTGCAATATCTATCTTCCCTATTTGGTGTGTACCTGCAAACCCAATGCACTCCACAAAAATTGACATGTTTATAGGAGACATTTTCATCATAACTAGTGCAATCATCATTAGTACTATGGATATTCAAGGAGTTCATACTAACAACATTGCAATCATACTCATCATTCAAAGATTTAGTGCCAAACATTTTAGTGCATTCTTCTTCTAACACTTTGGCACAATTTTCCTTTCCATCATACTCACCAAAGATATTAAAAAGGTGTAGCGTATGAGGTAAACTCAATTCCATTTTTTTATAATTTTCTTTTATAGACTAAACTAGTGATAAAACAAGAAACAAAAAGATTTGATTGCAAGATCTAAAGATATACCTTCAAGCACTCACCTCCCCGGCAACGGCGCCAGAAAAGAGCTTGATGTCTACTACGCAACCTTCTTCTTGTAGACGTTGTTGGGCCTCCAAGTGCAGAGGTTTGTAGGACAGTAGCAAATTTCCCTCAAGTGGTTGACCTAAGGTTTATCAATCCGTGGGAGGCGTAGGATGAAGATGGTATCTCTCAAGCAACCCTGCAACTAAATAACAAAGAGTCTCTTGTGTCCCCAAAACACCCAATACAATGGTAAATTGTATAGGTGCACTAGTTCGGCGAAGAGATGGTGATACAAGTGCAATATGGATGGTAGATGTAGATTTTTGTAATCTGAAAATATAAAAGCAGCAAGGTAACTAGTGATAAAAGTGAGCACAAACAGTATTGCAATGTGTTGAAACAATGCCTAGGGTTCATACTTTCACTAGTGCAAGTTCTCTCAACAATAATAACATAATTGGATCATATAACTATCCCTCAACATGCAACAAAGAGTCACTCCAAAGTCACTAAAAGCGAAGAACAAATGAAGAGATTATGGTAGGGTACAAAACCACCTCAAAGTTATTCTTTCCAATCAATCCGTTGGGCTATTCCTATAAGTGTCACAAACAGCCCTAGAGTTCATACTAGAATAACACCTTGAGACACAAATCAACCAAAACCCTAATGTCACCTAGATACTCCAATGTCAACTCAATTATCCGTGGGTATGATTATACGATATGCATCACACAATCTCAGATTCATCTATTCAACCAACACATAGAACCTCAAAGAGTGCCCCAAAGTTTCTACCGGAGAGTCAAGACGAAAACGTGTGCCAACCCCTATGCATAGGTTCATGGGCGGAACCCGCAAGTTGATCACCAAAACATACATCAAGTGAATCACGTGATATCCCATTGTCACCACAGATACGCACGGCAAGACATACATCAAGTGTTCTCAAATCATTAAAGACTCAATCTGATAAGATTACTTCAAAGGGAAAACTCAATCCATTAGAAGAGAGTAGAGGCGGAGAAGAAAGATAAGATCCAACTATAATAGCAAAGCTCGCGATACATCAAGATCGTGCCAAATCAAGAACACGAGAGAGAGAGAGATCAAACACATAGCTACTAGTACATACCCTCAGCCCCGAGGGTGAACTACGCCCTCCTCGTCATGGAGAGCGCTAGGATGCTGAAGATGGCCATCGGTGAGGGATCCCCCCCTTCGGCAGGGTGCCGGAACAGGGCCCCGATTGGTTTTTGGTGGCTATAGAGGCTTGCGGCAGCGGAACTCCCGATCTATTACGTTCCCCGATCGTTTTAGGGTATATGGATATATATATATATATGCGGAAGAAATACGCCAGGGGAGCCACGAGGGTGGAGGGCGCGCCCAGGGGGGTGGGCGCGCCCCCCTGCCTCATGCCTCCCTCGTTGCTTTCTTGATGTGGACTGCAAGTCTCCCGGGTTGCTTTCCTTCCAAAAATAACTTCTCCAGAAGGTTTCATTCCATTTCGACTCCGTTTGATGTTCCTTTTCTTCGAAACACTGAAATAAGGGAAAAAACAAGAACTGGCACTGGGCTCTGGGTCAATAGGTTAGTCCCAAAAGTAATATAAAAGTGCATAGTAAAGCCCATAAAACATCCAAGATGGATAATATAATAGCATGAATACTTCATAAATTATAGATACATTGGAGACATATCACCATTTTCCAGTGTTCAGAGTGTATCTCCTTTCTTCAAGTTATATAATTTAAGCTCAGTGTCTTTTCGATGATGTACACTTTGTAGGGGGTTGGGTGCGACATATGCCAAAGGATGGCTTATCATGGAGGGGGCGAGTAGAACGTCGCCGGTGCCTGGAAACGGGATGAGGTGAAGACATGCACGCCGTGAATCTTACCCAGCTTGGGGCTCGCCGAGGAGATAACACCCCATCGCTGCTGCAGGGGTCTCCGCATGATCACTATGGCAACGTGGGTACAAGAGGCTCCTTGAGCTGTTCGGGGTGAGGAAGGAGAAGGGCACGGCTTGCTCTTCTCTCCCTCTATCTGTGTGTCTAAAACTACTAGTTTCCAACCCTTTGCATGGGTGCCCCGGGGGGTTTATATAGGCCTACCCCCCGGGGGTACAACGGTAATCCGACTGGGTGTGGGTCCAAGCCGTCAGTCTCTAAGTCGCCGTCTTCTCCGCCGACTCCTGGGGCCCGCCGACTAGTGGGCCTCGCTGACGGCCCGGCATGGGGCCGACAGCCCTTGTCCGCCGCGGGCGGGTCTTGCCGGCTGCAGATTACTGTAGCCGTGCTTCTAATGATGCGAGCTTGGTCATGGGGTTATGGCAACAGTGCCGCCGCCTGGCTGGCGATCACTGTTGCCATTCCCTGTCTTGTCTGGTTAATGGCGCGTGGATCCCGCGGGAGGAGCCGGCCGACTCCATCGGGTCCGTCTTTGGGGTGCTCTCGCCGTCTTCGGTACTCCCGCCGACAGGCGGGTCCCGCCATCTTCGGGTCGTATAGACAGGCCATCGTGGGTACAGTAATCTGCCCACGGTGCTGATGTCAGGGCCGGCATGGCAACAGTGCTGCGCCGGACGGAGATCTCCGTCGGTACGACGCTCTGTAGCCATACCTGCCCTTTATGGACTGGGCGGGAATGGGCCGTGAGGCGGCTTTACCCCATAGTCGCCCAGGCGTGAGGTGGTGGAGGTCGCGGGCCGACTCCTTGTAGCCGGCCTCGCTGGAGGTCGCTGGCTTGGAGTCGGCTTGTCCTGAAGGCGGCCTCTGGGACTCGGCCCAGAGGGGTACTCGGCGACTCTGTTGCCGACTCTCTGAAGGCGGCTCTTTGTCTTGGGGTCTTGAGGGGCGCAGCCTGCCCCGATGTTTTGAAAGGTTCATGGGATCGGGTTCGCCTACCCGTAGTCCATTACTCCGACAGTAGTCCCCGAAGCTGGGGAGGCGCCGAGGGCAGCCTGTAGAGGAGCCTCGACAGCTTCATCCCTTTGATGGAAGAATCTGGACTCGGCCCGCCGTCTTCATCTGGAGTCGGCCTTGCAGGGGGCCGTCTTGCTCTTCAAAGGTTTCGAGGGTCGCAGCGGGATCCGGGCGGCGTGCCTGATAAGCTTCCCGACAGCCTCCCGCCGTGGGCCCGCCACGCGGCAGGGCCAGTCTGCCAGCCCACGCGCGTGACAAGACAGGCCCGTCAGGTGGGGCCTGCCACTACCATGCCCCGGCGCGCAACGGATCCGCTGCGGTCGTGCGGGCGGTTGGGCTCCCCACGCCGTTACTGCGCGCAGTAACGTCGTGGGTTAAATCGTGGGGGCGTGAGGACGTGGGCGCAGTTAGTCCCACGCCCGCCCCCTCGGCTCCGCAGCCTAGGCGCCTATAAGTAGGCGGGGAGAGGGAGGGGGCGGCGACGCACGCGCACCCTCTCATCCCCGCTCCCTGCCTCGTCTTCTTCCTTGCTCCACCGCGCCGAGCCTCGTTCTTCCTCACCGCGGAGATGAGCTCCTTATGCGCCGCCGCGCCTCCGACCGCGCGCTCCGGCGTGTGGGACGGCTCCATCATCGATGACGACATAATCGAGTTCCTTCGTCAGACGCGCCGCATCCCCGGCAGCCACCTAGTGCGAGCCCGCGCCCCGCCGGAGGGCGAAATCATGCCGGCGCCGGAGGAGGGCGAGCGGGTGATCTTCCGCTCGCACCTCATGCGCGGGCTAGGGCTGCCGGCGAGCGGCTTCTTCCGCGCGTTCTTGAGTTCTTGGGCTCCAGCCGCACCACCTCACCCCAACACGGTGGTGCTGCTGGCGCCTTCGCATCCTTATGTGAAGGTTTCTCGAGTTCTCCCCACCATCGAGCTGTGGGGAGTTCTTTCAGCAAGCTCGGGACCCACGCCGCTCGCGTGCGGCTCTGTCAGGCGGCACGTTCGCCGCCAAGAGGAGGCGGTGCCGAGAATCCTTTCCTGCCATCCCCTCATCAAGTCGGTGAAGATGTGGCAGCGCTCGTGCTTCTACATCAAGAACGCCGCCCGACGGCGATCGGGTCAACTTGCCGCCCCTCGTGGGCGGCAAAGCATGAGCCGACCCACCGGCTGGTCCTACAGGGCCCGGACGCGACCCTCGCGAGGCACCGCCCGCCGTCGCACGGCTCCGCATGATGATACAGTCGGAGGGTCTGACTGGGGCAGACTTGCTGGCCGCCTTCGTGGCGCGCCGAGTTCTCCCTCTTCAGGGCTGCCCTCATCTGATTTGCTAGATGAGCAGTCGCCGGGACCCCAGTCGGCTGTGCTCCAAGGACATGCCCCACGCGGAGGTGGTGGACACGGTGAACTTCTTGGCGAACTGCGACCTCACGGAGGAATGGCGTTTCGGCAAGGAGCCATACTCGCGCGCCAATCCCCCGCCGATGGTAAGTCGTCTCTTGCTTCTCTGTTTCCTTCCTTAGCCGGATCCGGCTCTTACTTTCTTTGGTCCTTTCTGACTCAGAATCCTCTCATGCCGCCCTCGGCGCGGCGCTGGGCCGGCTCGCACTTTGCCCCCGACTGGCGGAGAGTGACGCCGACGACCCCGACTTGGGCGTGGCGGCGATGGAGGCCGATGCCGAAGGAGGGGGAAGGGCCGATGACTTTAGGCCCTCGGCCACTTTTGCAGACTGGCCTGATGATGATGTCGCCCCTCGCCGCCAGCAGAGAGCGGCCATCCAGTATGAGCTCCTCCGCCGCCTTTGGGGCCGAGGCGGCCAAGAAGCGCCGGGCGGGCCGAGTCAGCAAGCAGCCAGGCCAAGAGAATCAGGGGAGCGGCCGCGACTCAGCTGAAGAAGCGGTCGCGAAGGCTAACCGCTTCCGCAAGGAGGTGAAGAAACCACCGCTGGTCTCCGCGTAAGTATCTTTTTATGCTGTCTTGTTTTTTTTGGTCCGTCTTGCCCAAGTCTTCTCATGTCCTTTTTCTCATCAGGGCTCCCTCACTTTGGAGAGGGTCGCCGCCTCCGTCATGGGGTCGGCGGAGACGCCCGCCAGACAGTCGCTGGTTGACCTCGGCGCCCTCCGGGAGGCAACAGAGCAGAATCGCGCAGGAGAAGCCTTGAGGAGGCGGCCGCCCGTCAAGAGAAGGCGGCGGCCGAGAAGGCGGTCGAAGCCGCTGCTGCAGCAAGAAGGCAAGCCGAGGAGGCCGCGCGCCTTCAATCGGCGCTGCTCGTCACTCCGCTGAGCTCAGCGCCACCACCGCCGGAGTTCACGGGCAGTCGGAGGGAGTCGGTGGTGGGGTCCCCGTCGCAGGGAGGGAAGGCGGCGAGGTCCCTTCGCCGGGCGCGGCCGCGCCACCTCCGCCGCCTCCCCCGCAGTCTGAGGTCGCGCGAGGCAAACAGCCGGCGGACCCACCCGTGCCGCCGACCGACGACGAAGCCGTGGGCGCTGCTTCTTCAAGTCGCCTCATCGCGGCGGGCGCCGTCTTGAGAAGGCGGACTCGGCGCCCGCCCTTGAGACCGGCGCCGCCAGCTCGGCCATCCCCGACGCTGAAGCGACAAGCGCCGCGCCCGCTGGGTGGGTGCGAGGAGGCGGCACGGGCCTGCTGAACATGGCGCTTCTGGACGTCCAAGCGAAGCTGCGGGCCGAAGGCGCCGCCCTCCAGAACCTTTCCAAGGCGCACCTGGCGTCGCGATCCGCCGTGCGGGTATGTTTTATTTCCGAATTTTCTCTTGATCTTCTTCGTAAGGCGCGCCACACCCACTGGTGTAGTCCCCGAGTTTCGGGTCGGCTGCTGGCGAGCAGCCCGAACTTTATTTGCTTACTTCCAAGTTTTTATTTGTGTCTGGAATCCTTGTTACAGGAATATCACAACCTCCGCGCTACCGCCTTCAACCGCAACGTTGAAGAACTGAACAAGCGGGCTGCTGACCTGGCGAGGAGCCGAGGTGAGTTTCCTTCTTCGCGGGGGCGCGCTGGCGCACCCGCGGGCTGTAGTCCCCGAGATTGAGCAGCGATCGCTGCGCAATGGGCGGATCTTCTGGCGATTTTTAACTCGGCGACTTCGCGTCCTTCTTCTTTTTATTCTTCAGAATCCAACGCCGCTTTGCGGGGGCAGCTGGGTACGGCCGAGACCGCCTTGCACGCCAAAGAGGAGGAGTGCGGCAAGCTCGCCACAGAGCGCGACCTGCTGGCTACGCAGCTGGCGGAGCAGAGGGAGCTGCTCAAGGCGGCGCGGGCCGAGGCGGAGAAGAAAGAGGCCGCCCTCTTGGCCGAATTTGAGAGCGAGCGCTCCGCCTGGACCGACAGAGAGGCGCAGCTGACCTCCGGCTTCCATGAAATCGAAGATATCGTCAATGGTATGTTTGCTTTTACTTTCTCTTTTGGGTTGCCGACTATGGGTTAAGCCGGCTCCTGTTTTTTCTAACTTGCTTTTTCTTCTTCTTGGCAGACTTCTTCCCTGGTCATACGCAGGCGGCCAATCAGGCCATCGAGGCCGAACGCGAGGCGCGGAGGGCGGGTGGCGCCGAGATCGCAGCCAACGCCCCCCGGACCCTTGACGAGCAGCTCCTGAGCATTGAGGCTCGTCTGCGGCCGGCACATCGGATGCTGCGCCGTCTTCAGCGTGTCGGGGCCCAGGCGATTGCTGCCCTGTGGCCGGACATGCCGGTTCTGCGCACTCCCAGCCGGACCGCCGACTGGCTGGAGGTCGCGGCTGGGCATTTTGAGGCTTGGAAGGGCTCCGCGGCTCGGGCTGGAGCTCGCCGAGCCCTGGAGTTCGTCAGGGCGTGGTATCCAGGGCTCGACCTGGACCGACTGGCCACGTTCCGGTCAGAAGCCCAGGCGGAGCTGCAGGCCGCGGAGGGCGCCCTCGTCGAGCGTGCGGTGGCGATCGCCGACTATACGGACACCAGTGTATTCGTCCCGGAGCGGGCTGAAGACGGTGGGGAGGCACCGCCGGAGTGGTTCGGGATGAACCCGGACTACGGCGAGGACTCGGCGGAGGTGATCGACTCCAGCACCGAGGATGAAGACGAGGCAGAGGACGGAGACGGCATGGGAGTCGGAAAGACGGAGCAGCGGCTAGCCTCAGCTCGACCGCGCCTCCAAAGAACGAGCCGCGCCCATCCTGAGCCAGCCGCTGCCAGAGACGATCAAACCGAGATCGCCCAGCCCAGCCGCCCGGCGCCTAACGCCGCCGCCGCCCCGCCTTCCAACCCCATCCGCTGCTTCTTAGGCCGCTGCCTTGGCTTTATTTTATCTGTTTGTTAGTCTTCAAAGAACTTTGTTAATTAAGACAATTCCACCAGCTGGGTGTATTCTGAACCTCTGTTCAAGATCCGCCAAGGGCCTAAGTTTGTGTAAATATTATTCTAATTTCATGTTTCCTTGCTCATTGCTCTTGTGGCTTTTTCCCTTGCCGCCTTCCCTTAGATGCCGCCTTGCCCGTCGGGCAACCGCTCTGCGGATTGCCGTCTAGGTCAAGTGCTTGGATACTTTGAGAAGGCAAGTACTTGGCCATTTTAGAGTCGTTTAAGAGAGTTGAGTAAAAAACGGCAAGCCGGCTTCTTAAGAGTCGGTTTCACGAAACGGGCTGGGAGCCGATTTAAACTATGTTTATGCTTTGGGTCCTTAGCCCTTTTTTTTCGTGTGGGCGCCCGCTCTACCTTATTCCTGCCCACCAAACATTCGCTCTGTGAGCTGCGGCTTCTGACAGGAGACGGCTTGGGCACCGCACGCTACTTGTCGGACTTCAGGAAGCACTTCATAGCTCAAAAGCGGCGAGTCCCCGGGCCGACTAGTCGAGCCCGGTGCCAAACAGCATAATAAAAGGGTAACATACCCAAAGGCATAATTCTTATCATACAGATAACAAAAGAGGGCAGTCCCCGAGCTCGTCTCGGGGGGCCCGGAGTCTTGGTATTTCAAACACAAAAGGGTAGCGTGGTACATACTGCATCAACTGTAAAATCTTCGGAGGAGATTCGCATTCCATGGCCGCTCCGTATCTTTGCCGGAGTCGTCCCTCTTGCGTGCTCGGGGCTTCTGAGCGTCGATCGGGTAGTAGGAGTTGTTGCCCAACACTTTACTGATGATGAACGGTCCTTCCCAAGGCGCCTACAGCTTCTGCTGGCCGGCCGTTCGCTGGATCAGCCGGAGCACATGGTCGCCCTCTAGGAATGATCTTGGCTTGACCTTCTTGTTGTAGTAGCGGCGCAGGCTCTGCTGGTAGATGCTGGACCGGCTGAGTGCCAGCAGCCAGCCCTCTTCCAGCAGATTGACACCGTCTTGACGTGCTTCTTCTGCTTCCTCCTCGGTGTACATGGTGACTCGCGGGGAGTCGAACTCTATATCCGTTGGGATGACGGCTTCGCACCGTGAAGCGAGGAAGGAGGTGTGAAGCCGATTGACTTGTTTGGAGTCGACGCAGACTCCAGAGGACGGTCGGCAACTCCTCAAGCCAGCGATCGGCGAACGCCCAAATGGTTCGACCGCACGAGGCTTGATGCCAGACAAGATGAGGCCGTTCGCTCGCTCCACCTGGCCGTTTGATTGCGGATGGGCAATGGACGCTAAGTCCAGTCGGATGCCCTGCGTCGCGCAGAAACGGGCCAGGGCGCCCTTGGCGAAATTTGTGCCGTTGTCGGTGATGATGCTGTGTGGTACGCCGTACCGAGTCGTGATGTCGGCGATAAAAGTCACTGCCGTAGGACCATTCAACTTCTTGATGGGTTTTGCTTCTATCCACTTGGTGAACTTGTCCACCGCGACAAGTAGCTGAGTTAAGCCACCTCGTGCCGTCTTGAATGGTCCCACCATGTCCAGGCCCCAGACAGCAAAGGGCCAGGCGATGGGGATAGTCTTGAGCGCTGAAGCCGGCTGAAGTCGCTTGGAGCGGAACACCTGGCACCCCTTGCATTTTTGAACTAATTCCTTGGCCTCTTCTAGGGCAGTCGGCCAGAAGAAACCGTGTCGGAAGGCTTTGGCGACGAGTGCTCTGGAGGCTGCATGATGGCCGCACTCGCCCTGATGGATGTCTTCGAGGATTGCTTGGCCTTGCTCTGATTCGACGCAGCGCTGGTAGACACCGGTGACGCTGCGCCTGACCAGCTCTCTATTGATTATAGTGTAGGCTGCCGCTCGGTGTTGCACTTGCCGAGCCAAGGTTTCATCAGTTGGTAGCTCTCCGCTTGCCAAAAACTTCAAGATGGGCTGGGCCCATGAGGGTGCTGCTATTTATTCGACAGCCAGTACTGCTACTTGGACGAGGGCGGCTGGGCTGGGAGGCGGCGGGTCGGAGTCTGCAGCAGCTTGCTGAGTTGAAGAAGTCCCCGGGCCGATTGGCGCAGTCCCCGGCAGAATCTTGGAGTCTTTGCAAAGGTCGCCAGATCCCCGGCCGGGTTCAAGTCCCGGACCGCTTCGACCGCGTTCTTGGGGGCGTCTTCAAGGATTCTTGTGCCGTCTGCCGAGGCTCTGGAGTCGGATCTGCCTTCTTCAGGGGGAGCCGGCAGAAAAATGGAGTCTGACTCTGGTGACGGTTTGACGGATGGCTTGAGAAGGCGCTGAAGGGCGACGCCGGATGGTATTGCCTGTCGGGTGGAACCGATTCTTGCCAGGGCATCTGCTTGGTCGTTGTCGTTCCTTGGTACATGGAGGAATTCAAATCCCTCAAAATATCCACTCAGCTGCTGTACCAGAAAGCGGTAGCTCACCATACTTGCATCTTTGGTGTCCCAGTCGCCGGATGACTGTTGGACCACCAAGTCGGAGTCGCCATAGCACAGGATCCGGCGAATGCCGAGTTCTTTGGCAAGCCGGAGCCCGTGGATGAGCGCCTCGTATTCGGCGACGTTGTTGGAGGCGGCGAAATGGATCTGCAGCAGCGCATTTGAGCTTGTCGCCTTTAGGGAAGTGAGGACCACGCGGCTCCCAAGCCGGTGCGCATCTTGAGCCATCAAAGTGCATCCGCCAATGGGTGGAGTCGGTATTTGGCGGAGACATCTGGTCTCGCCCAATCGACGAGGAAGTCGGCCAATGCTTGTGACTTGATGGCGGTGCGGGGCTGGTAAAAGATGGTGTAGGGGGCCAACTCTATGGCCCATTTGGCCACTCGGCCTGAAGCATCTCGGCTTCCGATGATCTCTGCTAGTGGGGCCGTGCAAACTATGGTGATTGAATGCTCTTGAAAGTAAGGCTTCAACTTCTTGGCGGCAAAGTGCACGCCGTAACACATCTTCTGGTAGTGGGGGTAGTTCTGCTTGGAGGTCGACAGTACCTCGCTCAGTAATACACTGGTCTTGGACAGTAGCGCCTTGCCTTCCTCCTTATGCTCAACCACAATAATCAGGCTGACTACCTCCTGCTGGTGGCGGCAATATATAGGAGCATGGGCTCCTTTGGAGTCTGAGCCGCCAAAGACTTGGGGAGTAGTCGAGCATTCTCTTCAACTGGATAAAGCTTCGTCCGCTTTGGAGTTCCATTCGAAGCAGGTGGGCTTCTTCATAAGCTGGTACAGAGGAAGGGCTTTCTCACCCAGCCGATTGATGAATCGACTGATAGACGCCAAGCAGCCGGTGAACTTCTGCACATCCAGCAGTCGACGGGGCACTTCCATTCTCTCAATTGCCTTGATCTTCACGGGGTTGCACTCTATGCCGCGTTCAGATACCAGGAAGCCAAGGAGCTGGCCGGCTGGTACTCCGAAGACACATTTCTCTGGGTTGAGCTTGATCTGGAATCAGCGCAGGTTTTCAAAGGTCTCTTTGAGGTCTTCCAACACCGTTCCTCGCCTCCGTCTTCACCACCACGCCGCCCACGTAAGCGTGGCGTTTTCGCTAAGTTGCTTGAGGAGGCACTTCGCATGCAACGCTGAAAGGTGGCGCCGCGTTTCTCCGAACGCCATGGTCGCAGCGAAGGCTCCAAATGGCGTGATGAAGGCGGTCTTCAATCTGTCTGCCGGGTCCAGCTTGATCTGATGATATCCTGAATATGCATCTAAGAAGCTCAACAGCTCGCATCCGGCAGTGGAGTCTATCACCTAATCAATTCTTGGTAGAGCGAACGGGTCCTTGGGGCAGGCTTTGTTGAGGCTTGTGTAGTCAATACACATCCGCCACTGCTTGTTCTTCTTTAGTACCAGGACCGGGTTCGCCAACCATTCTGGAAAGAAAACTTCCATGATGAAACTGGCTGCAAGGAGCCGGGCTATCTCTTCTCCGCCAACTCTTCTTTTCTCTTCTGACAGGCGGCGCAAGGGCTGCCTGACGGGCTTCACATCAGGTCGGACATGTAACTTGTGCTCGGCGAAATCCGTCGGTACACCTGGCATGTCTTTGGGGGACCATGCGAAGATGTCCCGATTCTCACGGAGGAAATCGACGAGCTCGCCTTCCTATTTGTTGTCGAGGTTTGCACCTATGACAGCGTATTTCTCTGGGTGCTCTGGGTCCAAGGGTATCTTCTTGGTCTCTTTGGCCGGCTTGAACGAGCCCTCAGCTTCCGACTCCTTGGGGTCGGACAATATCTCTGGCTGCTTGCCGGCCATCGCCACGACCCGATCCAGGAGCCGCTTCTCAGCTGCGATCACCAGGGACTCGGCTAGCCGGCTGCTTTCAGCTGCACAAAGGACGACTTTCTCAGAGTCGCTGCCACGGTCGAATCCCTTGAACTCGGCATCTTCACCTTGAGGTAGGCTGTCACAGCCTTAGAGCTTGCTTGTAACTAGTAGCATTGCATCCATGCATCATGTTTAATTTTCATGAAATTTGAAATAGGGATTGCCTAAACCCTAGCATTAAAGGAATTCAAATAGGTTCAACTTCAAAATATTTTCAAAGAACCCAAATTGGTTTGCAAAATGTTCATGATTAATGGAAAGGGTGAAAACCATATCCAGAGATGATGGATATTTTTCCAAGACATTTTTGGATTTTTGAATAAATCATATTGTATTTGAATTGGGGCATTTAAATACTATTAATATTTTTAAAATGCTCCAACAATTCTGAAAAATAGTTAAGGGCCTCTGTAATAATTTAGTTAATGCCCACAATTATTTTCAGGATTTATTTAAATGATTTGGTGCTAAACTAGATCAAACAGAGGCAAACAAAATAGAAAAGAGAAATAAAATAGAAATAAGCAGAGAGAGAGAGAAGCCCAGCTTACCTGGCGCCGCGAACCGGCCCAGCCTCCCCCCCTGCTGGCCCAGCTAGTGGCCCAGCCCACCACCGCCTCCCACCCTGTCGCCTTCCTCCTCTGCCAGGAGGATGAGCGCGTGGCCGCCGCGCGCACGGCCACCGACGGCCACCTCCTGCTTGCCGCCCTCCTCGACGCCTGGACGCCTCCCCAAGCGTCACGCACCTCGACCCCTCTCCCTCAACCGTGGCCTCTCCCTCCTCTGCTCTCTCACTTTCGCACTCCGAAGGCCCTGTCGCCACTGTCGCTGCTCGTCGTGGCCACCGACCTCCCACGGCCAGCCATTCCGCCCACGAGCTCCGCCTCCTCCCGCTGAACCTCTCCACCGGCGAAGCAAGCCCGGATGGCCTCCATCGTCTCACCGTCGCCTTCTCCACCACCGGCCGCCGAGGATCTTCACCGTCAATTCACCACCGTCGTCGCTTCCCCGAGCTCGCTGACCGTCTCTACGCGACCCATGTGAGCCTCCGGTCGATTCCCCTCTCTTCCCCGCATCATTTACGCCTCGTAGCCGCCGCCGCCATTGAAGCCGAAGCTCACCTACGCCGCGCTCGTCGCCGGCGCTGCTCCGGTGACCATTTGGTCCCGGGCTAGCGCCCATCGCACTCACTGCATCACGTAGGCCACCACTAGCGCCTCATCCCGCTTGCTCGTACACCGCAACGCTGCCCGCACCCACTCCCGAACTCCGGCGGCCGCCTAGGTCGTCGCCGGCACCATTTCCGGCCGCCCCGACCCCAACCGACTCCACCAGGAGCTGCGGTTTGTCCCCAGCTCCACTTAGATGCCTTCCCCGATCCATTTGGTGGCCGGAACGGCAAAATCCACTTCCGCCGCCGCGTCGGGCTCGCCGGCGGCTAAACGCCGGCAGCCGACTTTGACTTTGACCAATGGTGGGCCCCGGTTGACTCTCCTGAGCCAATGACAGGTGGGGCCCAGCCCTGCTAGTTAATTAGGATTAGTACTGATTGATTTAGTTAAACTAATCACACTGACATGCGGGACCCGCTGTCAGGTTTGACCGGACCGTGACCTGTTGACCTGCTGACGTCACACTGACGTCAGGCTGACGCAGTAAGTCATTTTCTGGATTTAAAATAATTCAGGAAATTTCAGAAAATACCCCAAACTTCTAAAATTCATAGTAATTCAACCGTAACTCCAATGGAAATAAGTTATATATGAAAAATGATCAGAAAAATATGAAGAATCTGTTTATGGCACTTTCATGCATGATTGAACAAGTTAACCTCACTGAATAGGATGAATCATGATTAGGGCAAATTATGAAATAACATTTGGAGTTGGAATTTGTTCTTGTTTGAGTTCCACTTCAATTAACTTGACTAGATATTGCATTAGGTGAATTCAGTACCTTAACATGACATGTCATTCATGTGAATGTGCATTGCATTGATTGTGTTCTCTCTTGTTGCCGGTAACTGTCCCCTCTCGGTAGACGACGTTCCGACGTTTGTTCGATGACACGGATGAAGAACTATATTATCTTCGGAAGTTCCAGGCAAGCAAAACCCCCTTGTTCATTCCGATACAATCCCACTCTCTCGCTCCTGCTCTCTTTTATTGCATTAGGACTACATCGATTCAACTGTTACTTGCTGCGGTAGCTGAACCCCTTTATCCTCTGCATGACCTGTCATTCCACAGTAATTAGATGAAACCCACTAGCATGAGTAGGAGTTGCTTGAGCCATGTTGTGCCTACTCATTCATGCTTGTTGTCATGCCTGCTATTGCTTAGAGTTGAGTCAGGTCTGATTCATCGGGAATGAATTGGAATGGTGTGTGAACATGTCCTACTGTGTGTGTGAGCTAAGTGTGTGAACACGATTTGGTAAAGGTAGCGGTGAGAGGCCATGTAGGAGTACATGGTGGGTTGTCTCATTGAAACCGTCTTCAGGAACTGAGTTCTGTGTTTGTGATCCATGAAACAGTTACTACCACACATTGGGATCCTTAATTGACCCTCTCGGCTTCTTAACCACACTTGTCCTCAGTCCGGGAGTTGCAAGTAGTTTCGGTTTTGTAGCATGTCAGCCGCACGCAACGCTGACCTTAGGGGTGGGTTGTGTTGCGGTAGGCACCGTGGGTCTGGTGTACCGATTCGCCCGTTTGGTGTCTCGGGAACCCTGCACACATCGTTCGGGCTGTATGGGAAACCTCGGCGGACTCCTGCGGATGGAACCCGAATAGGCGATAAACCTGGACTAGGGACTTGAGTGTTTAGGTAGGCCGTGGCCGACACCCACGTTGGGCTTCCGCTTGAAGGTTGCCGAGTACATGTCGTAAACGGCGGTAAGTGGTGAGAGCGTGTGTGAAGAAGTACACCTGCGAGGGTTTAATATGATCTATTCGAATAGCCGTGTCCATGAAAAGGACTTCGGGTTGCCTATATCAGTTCATAGACAAGTGAAAGTGGATACTCTAAAATGCGCAAGATAGGCGTGAGTGCTATGGATGGCGTTCTCGTAGGGAGACGGGAGCGGGTCCATAGTGGTGTATTGATATGGTGAATATGTGGACTCGTGCGCCACCTCAAAAGAGTTACTTGCAATCGTAGTTCAGGATAGCCACCGAGTCAAAGCTGGCTTTTGCGGTCAAACTCCACCACCCCTTTTGATAATGATGCATATGTAGTTAGTTCTGATGTAAGTCTTGCTGAGTACAATTGTACTCACGTTTGCCTATTTTATGTTTTTGCAGAGAGACGTCAGTCTCGCTAGTAGTTCCGCTTGGACTTCGACGTTTAGCTTGTTACCTCAACTACGATCTTGTGCCCTCGGCAGAGATCTGGTAGATAGTCGCTTCTCACCTCTTTTCATTTATAGTTGTCTGTACTCAGACATGTTTAGCTTCCGCTTGTGCTTTGACTTGTATGCTCTGAGTGTTGGGTCATGAGACCCATGTTTGTAATATCTCGCTCCTCGGAGCCTAATGAATAAATATTTGAGTCATAGAGTTATGTTGTGGTGCCACGTCGTATTTACACATATTGAGCATATTGTGTGTATGTTTGAAATGCTTGGTATGTGTGGGATCCGACAAACTAGTTGTTTATCCTCGGCAGCCTCTCATATGGGGAAATGTAGTCTCGTGCTTACGAGCGATAGTAGTCCGCTACTGCCCGGTTCACCGAGTCCTGCTAGCCCAAAGACTACTGCTTGGACACTTGACTGGCGGCATGTGTTTCACTTCGTTCCTATGTCTGTCCCTTCGAGGAAATGTCACACGGTGTTATTCGGAGTCCTGCCTAGCCTGCTACAGCCCGGGATACCGGAGTCCTGTTAGCCCAGTGCTACAGCCCGAATTTATACGTTGATGACCGACATGCTCGATGTGATTCATGTAAGCCTGTCCCCATAGGTTAGCGCCGCTTTGGGTTCACGACTAGCCATGTCGGCCCGGGTTCTTTGTCATGTGGATGCTAGCGACACTATCATATACGTGAGCCAAAAGGCGCAAACGGTCCCGGGCCATGGTAAGGCGACACCCGTGGGAATACCGTGCGTGAGGCCGCAAAGTGATATGAGGTGTTACCGGCTAGGTCGATGTGACTTGCAATCGGGGTCCTGACATAGGCGAAGTGGGGGACCGCCATGAACTTGGCCAAAGCAGGTCGGCCAAGCAAGGCATGGTAGGGGCTCTCGAGGTCCACCACTTCGAACCAGACTGGCTCTCGGCGAAAGTGATCCTTGTCCCCAAAGAGGACGTCTATCAGAATCTTGCCAATCGGTGAGCAGGAAAGGCCAGGTACAATTCCGTGGAACACAGTCCGACTATGCTGAAGTTGCCTCTGCTTGATTCCTAGCTTCTCCATCGTATCCTTGTACAGGATGTTGATGCTGCTGCCTCCGTCTATCAGTACTCGTGAGAAGCGAGCGGCCCGCCTATCCGTGGCAAGGGTGGCTCCCAAGACCAGGGCGTAGGAGCCCGGATTCGGCATCACCTCTGGGTGATCAGCACGGCCCCAGCTGATGGGCTTCTCGGACCAGTGCATGAATTCCGGGGCGTTTGACGCTACGGCATCCACCTCTTGCTGCTGCTGCCGCCTGCTGCGGCGATCATCAGCCACGCTGGTAAACACGACATAGGCGCCGTGCTCTTCTAGGTAATCTTCTTGTACTGCGCCGACTGGCCGGACAGCCGGCTGCTGGGGCGGTGGTGGAGGCGGCGGCCCAGCAGGCGGAGGAGGGGCAAGGCCGTCTCCCTTGTCGATCCTGGTGAGCCAGTGGCACTTCCGGGTGGTGAGATTTTACGGCTTCGCGCCGCTGTGGAACTTGCAGGGTCCGTCCAGAGTCTGCTCATAAGAGAAGGCCGGCAACCAGTTAGACTTGCCGCCTTTCTGCCGCTTAGCAGGAGGCTGCCCCTCTGGCTGCTGGTCTTCGACTGTCGCCACCTGCCGGCTGTTGGAAGCCGGCTGCGGGGCCTTGCGCTTGTGATCATTCTCACTGTTGCTGTGCGGCTGGCGTCGCCAGCCGGAGTTCTGGGAGCATGAGGAGCTACTTTTCCAGTCGCACTGACTTTGATCTCCGTCTTCATGGAGGAGTCGGTAGTGGCGTACTTGTCTGCTATGACTAGCAGCTCGTCGAGGGTCTCCGGCTCATCGCAAAGGAGCTTGTGCTTGAGGAGGGTGCCTTCTCTGCACCCGGCGGTGAAGTACTCGATTGCCTGCACCTCGTGCACTCCTTCGCAGGAGTTCCGGAGCTCGCCCCAGCGCGTGAGGTAGTCGCGAGTGGACTCGTTGGGGCCTTGTACGCACAAGGACAGCTGACGAGGCTTGGGAGGTCGCTTGTATGTGCTCGTGAAGTTGCGGACGAAGGCCTCGGTGAAGTCGACCCAGTCGTTGATGCTGCGGGGCTTCAAGCTGTTCAACCATGTCTGGGCCGTGCTCTGGAGCATGAGGGGAACATACTTTACGGCAACGCGCTTGTTGTCGTTCGCTATGCTGACGGCCGTGGAGTAGTCCACCAGCCAGTCCTCCGGCTTCACGGAGCCGGTGTATTTGGGTGTGTCTCGGGGGAGTGTGAATCCTCGGGGGAAGGGCTCGTCGCGGATGCGAGGTCCGACACAGGGTGGGCCCAACTCATCTTCTTCTTCTAGCGCCAAGGATCGGTGGAGTCGCTCGATCCGGTGGCGGGCGTCGTTCTCTCCGACTCCTCTCGGCAGCCAAGGCGGTCGCCGAGTCGGATGCTCGACGGTGGCGGGGAGACCGCTTTTCTGCGGGAGGAGGAGGCCGATAGTCGCCCCGCCGCTCCACCTCCCCGGGCGGCCGCCTTCATCGCGCTCGATGGAGATGTGAGTCCGCTATGGCTGACACCGGATCTGGTTCTTTCTTCGCGGACGCCGCCGGTCGGCGTCCGAGATGTCGCGCTTTGATCTCGGCGAGGAGGCAAGTTGCCGTGTTGTCGTCGTGGCGCCTTCGCGGCGGCAGCCGGCTTTCTTCTTGCGCGCGGCAGCGCCGAGAGCTGCTTTGGACTCGCTCCATCATCAGCGGCGCCTCGCCTCGGTTATCTAGCTTCGTCCCGCTTTGGGCAGCGCGAATGTTCTCCGCAGGCGTGGCGTACACAGGGCGACCGGCCCCGAACAGACTGGCGAGGGCCGGCGCCGCGCTGCCGGACCGCGCCTAGGCGGCTAGGCCCAGTCGGAGCCGGCGAGCCGCCCACAGCGCGATCCATCTCACGCTGATAGGCTTCCGACAAGCGTCTCATGCTTGCAAACTTCTGTGCGCTTACGAGGAGCTGAAGGCGGCGTGCCTCCAGCATTTCGGCGTCGGCGTCCTCCGGAATGGAGGTGGTCAGGTCTTGCAGAACAGCGTCGAGAGGGTCACGAGCCGCCCCGCCGGAGGGCTCGCCGTGACTGATGATGAGTACTTCTGTGAAGGTGCTCCCGCCGCTCTCCGCACGAGGGAGAGGCTCGTCGTAGACCACCACGTTGGTGGGGAACGCGTCGAGCGACGTGGTGTCGGAATCGACCAGCATCGGGTCGGTGGAGCCTACGGACTCCAGGTCGGCGGCAGGTTCACCGTCGACGTGGAGCTCCTCGAGGAGGCCCGCGAGGAGGCTTTCGGGGCCGTCCGTGCCTACGTCGGACGCAGGCTCGTCGGAGAGGCGAACCTCGTCGACAAGTTCGGCGAGGCAACTTCGCCAGCAGCAACCTCAATGCTATGCAGCAGCGTCGGCGCAAACTCCATCCGCATGCCGGGCTGGCTGCGCCGCCAGGAGGAAGAGGGTTCCGCCCGCAGCAGGTCTCCGGACGACGGTGCAGCAGCCCCACGGTGGGCGCCAAATGTCGGGGTTGGGTGCGACATATGCCAAAGGATGGCTTATCATGGAGGGGGCGAGTAGAACGTCGCCGGTGCTCGGAAACGGATGAGGCGAAGACATGCACGCCGCGAATCTTACCCAGCTTCGTGGCTCTCCGAGGAGATAACACCCTCTCGCTGCTCTGCGGGGTCTCCGCATGATCACTATGGCAAAGTGGGTACAAGAGGCTCCTTGAGCTGTTGGGGTGAGGAAGGATAAGGGCACGGCTTCTCTTCTCTCCTCTATGTGTGTGTCTAAAAGTACTAGTTTCCAACCCTTTGCATGGGTGCCCGGGGTTTATAGGCCTACCCGGGGTACAACGTAATCCGGCTGGGTGTGGGTCCAAGCCGTCGGCCTCTAAGTCGCCATCTTCTCCGCCGACTCCTCGGGCCCGCTGACTAGTGGGCTCGCCGACGGCCCGGCATGGGGCCGACAGCCCTTGTCCGCCATGCGGGGTCTTGCCGGCTGCAGACATCAGAGCCGTGCTTCTAATGACGCGAGCTTGGTCATGGGGTTATGGCAACAAGCCGCCGCCGGGCGGCGTATCACTGTTGCCATTCCCTGTCTTGTCAGTTAATGGCGCCAGAGCCATGGAGGAGCCGGCCGACTCCATCGGGTCCGTCTTTGGGGTGCTCTCGCCGTCTTCGGTACTCCCGCCGACAGGCGGGTCCCGCTGCCTTCGGGTTAAACAGACAGCCATCGTGGGTACGATAATCTGCCCACGGTGCTGATGTCGAGGCCGGCATGCATGATCTTTGCGCCGGACGGAGATCTCCGTCGGTACGGCGCACTATAGCCATACCTTCCCTTTATGGACTGGGCGGGGATGGGCCGTGAAGCGGCTTTACCCCATAGTCGCCCAGGCGTGAGGTGGTGGAGGTCGCGGGCCAACTCCTTGTAGCCGGCCTCACTGGAGGTCGCGGCTTGGAGTCGGCTTGTCTCAAGCTGGCCTCGGGACTCGGCCAGGAGGGGTAGTCGGCGACTCTATTGCCGACTCTCTGAAGGCGGCTCTTTGTCTTGGGGTCTTGAGGGGCGCAGCCTGCCCCGATGTTTTGAAAGGTTCATGGGCTCGGTTTCGCCTACCCGTAGTCCATTACTCCGACACGCTTGTTTGGGCCAATGAGGTGTTGTTGAATATGGGCCGAGTAGTAACGCAATGCCAAACAGGTCAATTATGACTCTCAGGCCGGGCTCTCAAAAGATCCTCAAAAAAGAAGGCCGGGCTCTCCAAAAAAGAAAGAATAAGGACTCTTAGGCCGACATGTGGGCACCACCGGTGTTTTCATGCGCTTGCGCGCCGAGAGCATATTGGCGCGTGTTCGAAATTCATGCTATCTTTTCATCCCCAATCTCCCGCCCCTCCCCCACCTCTGGAATCTTGATTCGTACTCCAGTTCCCCCAAATCCCCCTCCTGTACTCCCTGTACTCAAGCGCACTATCATGTCACGGTCACGCGGATCTCCGAGCGGAGATCCCGAGTCCGTCCAGCCTTGATCATTGCGTCTTTGTCGCTCAGCGATGGCATGGCGGCGCTTGCGACCAGCTTTCTTGGCAAAGTCTTGATGGTAACCATCAACGGCGACCGGCCTCCCGTCTCGCCAGACGACCTTGTCAAAGCTCTTGGCATTGCGCACGACATCCAAATAAGTGACTTGCTCGTCGAAGTCTGTCCGCCACCGGCTGATTTCTTCGTCAGGTTCCGGACAACTTTCGACTGCAGTCGTGTGTTCGAATCTTCCTGGCATCTGTTCTGCGATGGCGCGCTGGTGAGCTTTGATCGGTGGCACCCAGGATGGGGCTCGGTGCCCTCTGAGCTTGAGTTTTTAAGAAAGCTTACCTTCCACGGCATGCCTCAACGTGCTTGGAAGAGTGAGTCCATGAATGAGCTTATCAACGACCTTGGAGGTGAGCTCGTAAGTATGTTTGTTCCTCCAGACAGCTAGGCTCTGACGGTTATGGCATGGACGAAGAAGCCGTCCACCATACCGAAGGTCATTGGTGTTGAGATACCGGTGCACGAACCGGGGTTGTACTATTCGTCGCCACCAAGGCTGTCGCGGGCCACGTTAGGGATGTACCTGTATCGAGTGTTTGTGCATGTCGAAGAAGTGGTCAATCCATCAATCGAAGTCCTACCGCCGCCGCTGGTGCTAGGGTCCATTGACGATGTCCATTACAGGAGTCAACATCAGACCTTCCCCGCGTTGCTCGGAACGATGGATGGCACAGGGCCTACTCCATCACGCGGCGGAGGCCACTACTTCTTTGGGAAAATAAGCAGGGCCGGCTGCCTGGATGTGCTCTAATTTGAGGTAACAACTGAATCTTGTCAGATACTAGTTAAATCCGAGATATGGGTGTGAAGCACTGATGTGCCAGTACATTTAATTGTGACCTGTTCTAATTTTGTACCAGAACTTTTTTTAGAAAGGGTTGTACGTCAACTTAATGTGCTAGCATAACTTATTGTGTTGTCTGTCTGTTTTCTTTGCACAACATTCAAGATATTTCCCCGTCATTGATAAAGACGATATACCATTATGTACGAGTTCATTGGTTTCAACATAGCCCTACCCGTTGAGGGAGTCCTGGATTAGGGGATCCTCGGACAGCCGGACTATATACTTTAGCCGGACTGTTGGACTATGAAGATACAAGATTGAAGACTTCGTCCCGTGTCCGGATGGGACTCTCCTTGGCGTGGAAGGCAAGCTTGGCAATACGGATATGTAGATCTCCTCCCATGTAACCGACTCTGTGTAACCCTAGCCCCCTCCGGTGTGTATATAAACCGGAGGGTCTAGTCCGTTTGACAAGAACAATCATACCATAGGCTAGCTTCGAGGGTTTAGCCTCTACGATCTCGTGGTAGATCAACTCTTGTAATACTCATATCATCAAGATCAATCAAGCAGGAAGTAGGGTATTACCTCCATCGAGAGGGCCCGAACCTGGGTAAACATCGTGTCCCCCGCCTCCTATTACCATCCGCACAATTCGGGACCCCCTACCCGAGATCCACCGGTTTTGACACCGACATTGGTGCTTTCATTGAGAGTTCCGCTGTGCCGTCACCATAAGGCTAGATGGCTCCTTCGATCATCGGCAACGATGCGATCCAGGGTGAGGTTTTCCTCCCTGGACAGATCTTCGTATTTGGCGGCTTCGTACTACGGGCCAACTCGCTTGGCCATCTGGAACAGATCGAGAGCTACGCCCCTGGCCATCAGGTCAGGTTTGGAAACTTGAACTATACTGCTGACATCCGCGGAGACTTGATCTTCGACGGATTCGAGCCCATATAAGGTGCGCCGCACAATCACGACGAGCATGACTTAGCTCTTCCATCGGACAGTGTTCGGGAGATCACATCTGCAACCACTCCGACCCTCAATCCGGAACAAACTGCGCCATCTGAGGACGGGTGGACGGACCCCGCCACGGAGGCCGCAAACTCAGTGGCGATAGAGCCGAATACTGACTTCACCTCCTACGAGACCCATTTTGCCAAACCGTTGGATTCGTCCCGGCCATGGGCTCCGAGCCGCCTGCATCCATGCCTATCGAATCCGATTGGGCACCGATCATGGAGTTTACCTCCGCGGATATCTTTCAGCACTCGCCCTTTGGCGACGTACTAAACTCGTTGAGGTCTCTCTCCCTGTCAGGAGACCCTTGGCCGAACTATGTCCGGCTAGAATGGGATGCGGACGACGAAGAAATTCGCTCCCCACCCACCACCCACTTAGTAGCCACTGTCGATGATTTAACCAACATGCTCGACTTCGGCTCCGAAGACATCGACGGTATGGACGACGATGCAGGAGACGAACAAGAACCACCGCCCATAGGGCGCTGGACTGCCACCTCATCATATGACATATACATGGTGGACACCCCCAAAGAAGGCGATGGCGACAAGACAGCGGAGAATAATCCCTCCAAGAAGCAACCCAAGCACCAACGTCAGTGGCGCCGCTCTAAGTCCCGCCATAGCAAAAGCAGCAATACTGGCACAAGAGACAATAACGCTCTGGATAGTGCTGAAGACAATGACAATCCCCTCCAGCCAGACCTCGAGCGGGAGGATGAACAAGCTAGCCCTTCGAAGCAAGCAGCAGACGGAGAATCAGAGGATGACAATTACATGCCTCTCTCCGAAGACGGGGTGAGCCTCGGCGATGAAGAATTTATCATGTCCGAGGATCCCGTCGAGCAGGAGCGCTTCAAGCGCCGGCTTATAGCCACAGCAAACAGCCTGAAGAAAAAGCAACAACAGCTTCGAGCTGATCAAGATCTGCTAGCAGATAGATGGACTGAAGTCCTGGCGGCCGAGGAATATGAAGTCGAACGCCCAACCAAGAGTTACCCAAAGCGCAGGTTGCTACCCCAACTCGAGGAGGAAGCATTAAAACCTACATTACCAGCGTATGATGCGGCTGATCAACCACCTCATGGCCAAGACAGAGAGACATATCAGCCCGAAGTCCAGCCCGCACCCCGTCTCCAAACAAACAAAAACACCAAGGCCCGGGGCAACACGCGGGACCTGGGAGACGTATTGGAAAACAAAGCAGGACATACAAGATTGATCTACGGATCACGGGGTCGCGCCCCAGCGTGGCGATGATAAATCACGCCCGGATCGCTAAAAGCAAATCCGGCCGGGCCGAATACAACAGACAAGACTCGTATGAACTGCGTCGTGACATAGGCCGGCACAGAGGCGCCGCACACCCCCTATGCTTCACCGATGAAGTAATGGATCATGAATTCCTAGAAGGATTCAAACCTGTGAACAATGAGTCATACGATGGCACAACAGACCCCACGGTATGGATCGAGGATTTCCTCCTCCACATCCACATGGCCCGCGGTGACGTTCTACATGCCATCAAGTACCTCCCACTAAAACTCAAAGGACCAGCTCGGCATTGGCTGAATAGCCTGCCAGAAAACTCCATTGGCAGTTGGGAGAATTTGGAAGATGCATTCCTTGACAACTTCCAGGGCACTTATGTGCGACCACCAGATGCTGATGACTTGATCCACATAACACAACAGCTGTGAGAATCGGCAGAAATTCTGGACTCGGTTCCTAACTAAAAAGAACGAAATTGTCGACTGTCCGGATGCCGAGGCCTTAGCGGCATTTAAACATAACATCCGGGACGAGTGGCTCGCCCGACACCTCGGCCAAGAGAAGCCAAAGTCCATGGCAGCCCTCAGGACACTCATGACCCGCTTTTGCGTGGGCGAGGACAGCTGGCTGGCTCGCAGCAGCAACACATCAAGGAATCCTGGAACTTCATATGCCAAAGATACTAACGGCAGACCACGTCGCAAAAGACACAAGCGCCACAACAACGGCGATAATGCCGAAGACACGGCAGTCAATGCCGGATTCAGTGGCTCTAAATCCGGTCAGCGGAAAAAGCCGTTCAAAAGAAGCAATCCGGGCCCGTCCAGTTTGGACCGTATACTCGATCGCTCATGTCAAATTCACGGCACCCCCGATAAGCCAGCCAATCACACCAACAGAGAATATTGGGTGTTCAAGCAGGCTGGCAAGTTGAATGCCGAAAACAAGGCCAAGGGGTTGCATAGCAACGACGAGGAGGAGCCTCGGCCGCCGAACACAGAAGGACAGACGAGGTTTCCTCCACAAGTGAAAACGGTGAACATGATATACGCAACCCATATTCCCAAGAAGGAACAGAAGGGTGCACTAAGGGACGTCCATGGGATGGAGCCCGTCGCCCCAAAGTTTAACCCATGGTATTCTTGTCCGATCACCTTCGATCGCAGGGACCACCCCTCTAGTATCCATCATGGCGGATCTGCCGCATTGGTCCTTGACCGCATCATTGACGGATTTCACCTCACTCGAGTCCTTATGGACGGTGGCAGCAGCCTGAACCTGCTCTATCAGGATACAGTGTGCAAAATGGGCGTAGACCCCTCGAGGATCAAACCCACAAAAACCACCTTTAAAGGGGTAATCCCAGGTGTAGAGGCCTGTTGCACGGGCTCAATCACACTGGAAGTGGTCTTCGGGTCTCCGGACAACTTCCGAAGCCACGAGTTAATCTTCGATATCGTCCCCTTTCGCAGCGGCTATCACGCACTGCTCGGACGAACCGCGTTTGCCAGATTCATTGTGGTACCACATTATGCATACCTCAAATGGGGTTATAATAGTTAACGAAAACACGGAGCGCTCGCTCCGCACGGAGTAGCACACTGCGGCTCTCGCAGTAGAAGCGCAAAGCAGCCTTATTAGGCAAGCTGACAATTCGGCGAAAAAGACCTCAGACACCTTCAAGCGAGTCCGGAGTACCCCGTAGGCGGATCGGCAGGCACATTTTAAGCTCGACTAGCAATTCAGCCTCCATCCTAGTCCCAGTCGAGTGGCGAAATCTGTGCCACGCGTACATATCTACGCACTCAAGATACCATGGGCATAGGCGGAGGCACCACTACAGCACGTCCCACAATGCGGCTGAACCGCCCCAGGGGTTGTATACCTTTATCATTTTTCTCTCTTTCAGGACCTTACTCTCTGGAAGCCCTTTCCGACAGTCTAATTGTTGGACTCATTCCGGGAAGGAAATACCAAGGAAACAAGACCGTCTGACGTACAAGGGAATCCTCAGGTGGTCTCTGATAACGATCAAGATACCTGTCTTACATACCCATACGTAGCTTGCCCTTGGATAGGACATGTTAAATAGTCCTATTTTTGCTTACTGAATTACTTGTATCAGTACGCTTCGGCGTACTATTTAATAACAATGCATAGCATTAGCCTATTATTGCATTACCCTTTCTTTTTTGTCTGCTTATTTACGACAGATTGCACACGTATATTCTGGTACGACTAGTGCGCCAGGGGCTTCAGTATACCCCATAATACAGCGTGAGAAGTCCGGACACTTTCGACAGTGCGGCACCCCGAACTTATAGCATTATATGCATCAGCTCCGAATCATGTCTTGGGTCAATAGTTGGGTTTGCCTGGCTCCCATGTTTTGGTACCTTACGTTCCGCAATATCAGCTAAGGTAGCACTGGGAGAACTACTACGATTGTGTCCCGATTCTTCCGGACGAGCACCTCAGTAGAGAAAGCCAAAAAATGACTTTCATGATGAGGCGAGAGCTGGTCGCTGTTCAAGAGGTCTCAAGTCCTTAAAGATTTTTTCCGCTTCGTGCGAGGAGTCGGCCTTGCCCGACTTAGGAGTATATAGCGCCCCAAATTCGGCCTTCCGAACACTAGGGGCTTCGCCAAAATTTAAAATTGTAGACTTCTATGGCTAAGTGAGAGTGATAAAGCTTTATAGTCCGATTGCTGGTTCATTTGTGTTGAACACCTCCTTGAAGGACCCAAAATTGGGATAAAGAGTGCTCAGGTTTATCCCGAACACCTCGATACTAGTTACATGGGGGCGAAGGCGACGGTGACCAACTCTCGATTTTATAAGCGGCCGCCTGAAGGTAATATTTTAAATTAACAAGCGTTGCATAGCGCAGATGAACTCGTTTCATATTACAGGATCACATGAGTACATTCATTCGAATATTACATCCTTAGCACATTCCTCCGCCACAAGGCGAGCACCCTTCAGGACACTGTCATAATACTTTTCGGGGTGGCGATGCTCCTTGCCTTCCGGCGGCCCCTCCTTCACCAGCTTTTCAGCGTCCAGCTTCGCCCAGTGCACCTTTGCCCAGGCAAAAGCCCTCCGCGCACCCTTGATGCAGACATACCACTTTATGACTTCAAGCCGTGGGCAGGCATTCACAAGCCGCCTCACCAGACCGAAGTAGCTATCAGGCAGGGGCTCGCCAGGCCACATCCGGACTATAAGACCCTTCATGGCCTGTTCGGCCGCCTTGTGGAGCTCGACCAGTTGCTTCAGCTGGTCGCTCAAGGGCATTGGGTGTTCGGTCCCAGTATACTGAGACCAGAACAACTTCTCCGTCGAGATCCCCTCCTCAGCCTGGTAGAACTCCGCGGCATCCGACACACTGCGGGGTAGATCTGCGAACGCTCCCTGAGAGCTCCGAACTCGGGTAAGTAAAAAGAAAGTTTCCTTCACATGCTTGCTTTGCATAAAGAACGCCTTACCCGCCGCTATCTTCTTAACCGCCTCAATTTCCTGGAGGGCCTTTTGGGCTTTGGCCTTGGCATGTTGCGCGTTTTCAAGGGCCTTCGCAAGCTCGGACCCTTGCGTCTTCGAGTCACGCTCCAAGGACTCGTGTTTCTTGACGAGAGCCCGGAGCTCTTGCTGCACCTCGCCTCGCGGGCCTCTTGTTTCTCTCCCTCTTGTTACTCTCGCTCGAGGCGCTCCTTGGCCGCTTTGTCTTCGGCCTCGGATAGCGCCTTCTTCAGGGCCACAACTTCGGTCGTGGCCCCTAGCAAAATTCATGATGATCCTATCATTCCAAAAGCATATTTCTCTTTATCAATATACACACGGGGTATCACTTACCTCTGTTCTCTTCGAGTTGCCTCTTGGTAAGGCCGAGCTCTTCCTTCGACCGCTCAAGGTCCCGCTTCAGTACGGAGACCTCCGCAGTACGTGCGGTAGCAGCCAGCAGTGAAGCCTGCATATGCACATAGACATATTTTGATTAGACTCCTATGATTATTATTTGATCCTCTGTTCGGCCTTTTTTTGCGAACACCAAACAGAGCATCAGGGGCTACTATCTATGCTATAACATCTTCGCATAATTTGATTACTTACCTCAAAGCCTGTTAGGAGGCTGGCACAGGCTTCAGTCAATCCGCTTTTGGTGGACTGAACCTTCTGGACCACTGCACTCATGACAGTGCGGTGCTCTTCGTCAATGGAAGCGCCGTGAAGCGCTTCCAGCAAGTTGTCTGATGCCTCTGGATGGACAGAGGCCGTCGGCACGGACGGCTTGCCCCTCTTAGCAAGGGGTCGCCTGACAGAATTCGGAACCACTGGAGGTTCCGGTGCAGTATTCGGTCTGGGGCTAGGCCTGCTGCCCCCATTGCCCATGGGAGTCTTGCCCCTTCTGCGCCCAGCGTCCGGCATGTCGCCTTGGGGCGCCTTCGGAACTGTCTCCCCTTGGTTCAGTGCCCTTTGGAACAACACCTCGGCGTCATCCGTAGGGCGGGGAGAGGAGGCAGTCAGGAGTGAATCGCTCTTCATCTCTGACGAGCCCAAGGACTCCTCCGAAGAGGATACGTCGATATGGGCTCTGGATGGACTGCATGATCATGTTCGGCATAATAAGAAGCGATAAAGTAAAAATACCGAGAACTATTATGGTGTCCGAATACTTACGAGCTTGCCAGGGACTTGTCCCTGGGCAGCCACTCGTCGTCGCTAAAAGCGGCCGCCGTGGAGCAGTCCGGAAGGAGAGTCCTTCCCTTCTTGGACCCTTCGGCCTCCCCGGATGGGGTGGCCTTCCTCTTGTCCCCGGCTGGGAGAACTTTCCTCTTCTTCCTCCTCGTTTTCGTGGGAGGAGTGCGCCTCGGTGTTTTCGGACGATGAGTCCGATATAACCTTGCACCGGAGACCCTTCCGGGTCCCCATGGCCTTCTTCTTGGCCTTCTTCGCCGGCACCTCATAAGCCACCGGAACCAGCATCTCCGTTAGGAGAGCATCTGCTGGATCTTCGGGCAGGGGGGCTGGACAATCGATTTGCTCCGCTATCGCTACCCAGTCCTGTTAAATGGCGTGGAGGCTTAGATCCCGCGCATGGTTAGACTGGGGAAAATGAACATCTTATGAGATATAAAAGACTTACCGGATTGGTAGGGCGCTTTGCGCTGAGGCCGCGATCTTCAGTAAGGGGAGGAGGTACCTCGGCGCCCTTGAACAGCACCTTCCAGACGTCCTTGTGCGTCGTGTCGAAGAGCTCTCGCAGCATCTGGTGCTCGGCCGGGTCGAACTCCCACAAATTGAATACCCATATTTCACATGGGAGGATCCGACGGAAGAGCATGACTTGGACCACGTTGACGAGCTTGATTTTCTTGCTCAAAATGTTTTTGACGTAGGTCTGGAGTCCGGTCAGCTCTACCGAGGAACCCCAGGATAGGCCCTTCTCTTTCCAGGAGGTGAGCCGCATGGGGATTCCGGATCAAAATTCAGGGGCCACCACCCAGTTGGTGTCGCGCGGCTCGGTGATGTAGAACCACCCCGATTGCCACCCCTTTATGGTCTCCACATAGGAACCTTCGAGCCAGGTGACATTGGGCATTTTGCCCACCATGGCGCCTCCGCACTCCGCTTGCTGGCCGACCACCACCTCGGTTTAGTGTTGAAGGTCTTCAGCCACAGGCCGAAGTGGGGCCTGATGCGGAGGAAGGCCTCGCACACGACGATAAACGCCGAGATGTTGAGGATGAAATTGGGGGCCAGATCGTGAAAGTCCATCCAGTAGTAGAACATGAGCCCGCGGACAAACGGGTGGAGAGGAAATCCCAGTCCATGGACGAAGTGGGTAAGAAATACCACCCTCTCATGAGGTTCTGGAGTAGGGATGATCTGCCCCACATCTGGCAGCCGGTGTGCGATATCCGCGGCTAGATATCCGGCTCCCCATAGCTTTGTGATATCCTCCTGCGTAACGGAGGAGACCATCCACTTGCCTCCCGCTCCGGACATACTGGGAGTGGTTTGAGGAGAAAATGCGAGCTTGGGTGTTGGAGCTTGAGTGTGCAAGAATGGATGAGCAAGGAGGAAGAGGGCGTGGGTGAAAAGATGTATCCTTGTCCCTTTATAAGGGCGGAAGAAATTATGCGCCTCTCCACCTGCCTGGTAAACTCGCTTATTCCCCAAGCGCCGTGATTGATGGCGCGGTTGGGTTACCCACATCCATATTGATGAGAATCCCGTGATAAGGGGACACGGTCTCTGCTTCAACAAGACGTGCCAAGAAAACCGCCTCACAATATGTGCAGTGGCTGGATGAGAAAAACGGTTCAAATAATGACTAGGCCGTGGTGTGATGTCATGCTACAGAAGTTGTCAGCAGATTAGATTTGTGGAAATATTATTCTCTCTATGGTGGTATGTGGAATTTGTTTTGCAGAGCTGGACACTATCCTTGTGTTCAAATCTTCTATGGAATATTCGAAGGAGGAACCCGCCTTGCAATGCCGAAGACAATCTGCGCGCCGGACTCATTGTCATTGAAGCCTGGTTCAGGGGCTACTGAGGGAGTCCTAGATTAGGGGGTCCTCGGACAGCTGGACTATATACTTTAGCCGGACTATTGGACTATGAAGATACAAGATTGAAGACTTCGTCCCGTGTCCGGATGGGACTCTCGTTGGTGTGGAAGGCAAGCTTGGCAATACGGATGTGTAGATCTCCTCCCTTGTAACCGACTCTGTGTAACCCTAGCCCCCTCCGTTGTCTATATAAACCGGAGGGTTTAGTCCGTAGGACAAGAACAATCATACCATAGGCTAGCTTCTAGGGTTTAGCCTCTACGATCTCGTGGTAGATCAACTCTTGTAATACTCATATCATCAAGATCAATCAAGCAGGAAGTTGGGTATTACCTCCATCGAGAGGGCCCGAACCTGGGTAAACATCGTGTCCCCCGCCTCCGGTTACCATCCGCCTTAGACGCACAGTTCAGGACCCCCTACCCGAGATCCGCCGGTTTTGACACCGACACCCGTAGCGATCCACTGCTTCCATCCTGATTGTGCCGCCTGCATGAATTTTTTGTATGAAAGTTCAGTGTGCTATGATGTTCTATATGATTGTGTCAACTATATAAGTTTTTACTGAGCATCAGCAATGCATAGGGCTAAAAGATGTATTCACGAGCATCAACCGATGGGTCTCTCTCTCTCTCTCTCTCAGACACACACACACGCACACACGGACAAGTGGGACCCGTTGAATTATTTCTCTGCTTGTGACAGCTTTTAATTAGGTTCCACTATAATTTAACTTTTTTCTTAAGTTATTAATTGAGCTCAGTGACTTCAAAAAGTTGTACATAAGCCTTGTTTGGGCCTTTCCGGCGTTGCTGAATGTGGGCTGAGTAGCCATGTTAGATTGTACTGTACTACACAGGCCTTTTTTTCAACATCAGAATGCAACTGGGCCGACAGTTGTACACAATATCCGGGCCAACTTGTTACTCTCCGCCCCGCTGGGCTGCAAACTTTCCTAGGAGGTATGCATTAGGCTTAACAAGAAAATGGACTTTAAGAAATAATGAATGGGATGTAATTTAATAACTGGGCAGTAACTATAAAAAATGCACCAAACGCGTAATTAGTTTAAAAAATATATTATTTTTGGAATTTGAAAATTTTAATTTCATTATTTGTTGCGCGCGCAATATTTCGTTGGATTTTAACGTAATACAACTTTATTTTGAAATTATATTTAATCTGACTAAAAATTTCGGATGCCATAAAAATGTGGGATTTTTTTTTGAATTCTGTTTTGAGCAGTTGGTTGAAATTATTAATCGTTGTCCTAGCTAGAAAATGGGTTGTACTTTTAACAAACTGTAAATGGGTTGTAGTAAATTCCATTAGAATTAAAAAATGGGTTGTACATTCTTACAAATCGCAAATGGGCTATATGTTCTCTGCCACACACTTGTGGGCCTTCTAAGTTGACGCGTCCCCTAAAAAAACTAAGTTGACGATATGCAAGGCTTTGTCGGCCAACACACAGTTCGGCAGTGTGGCGTTGGATGTCCATCTAACAGATGTCGTGCTTCTTCTTCAATCTCGGATATTCTTGCTTCAGCCTCCCAAAAAATGATTCCTCCCCCTGACATCTGGGGCGCACCGTTTCGGAGGCTGACCTGGCCTACTAAGTTGATGCGTACCAAGGGCTTTGTCAACTTAGTCAATATAAACGATTCTAGCTGCAGTGACCGTACGATGTCTATCCAACGACCGTAGTGCTTCTTCAACCTTTGGTCTTCTTGCTCCAGCCGCCCAAAGCAGCGCCGGTCGTGCTGCGTGCTCCTGCCTCCCGTGGCCGGCTGTGATGCTGCGGAGGCCTCACCGCCCCCTACTACTCCCACCGCTGGCCAGGCCATCCCTCTACGCACCCACACCCCCTGTTATTCTGCGGCGACGGCAGCCTCACACCGCAGTCGAACCAGTGAACCCTCAGACTCCTCTCCGCGCGGGCTTCCACTGCCGCGTCTTCCCCAGCTCCGCGTCGTCCCCTTCCTAGGCCTCGCCGTCGTCCACCGCCGTGGTGCTCTCGGCGTGTAACGCCCCGAATTCGATGTGCCAGGTGTCCGTCAGTTATTCGCCGTCGTTGCCATGTCATGTGCTTGCGTGTTGCTCTTTGCCATGTCATCATCTGCATTTCATATCATGTCATCATGTGCATTTCATTTTGCATACATGTTCGTCTCATGCATCCGAGCATTTTTCCCGTTGTCCGTTTTCCAATCTGGCACTCCTATGTCTCCCGGCGCCCCTTTTTTCCTCTTTTCGTGTGTGGGTATTAAACGGTCTCAGAATGGACCGAGGTTTGTCAAGCGGCCTTGGTATAGCACCGGTAGACCGCCTGTCAAGTTTCGTGCAATTTGGAGGTCGTTTGGTACTCCAACGGTTAACCGGGTAACCGCAGAAGCCTCTTTTGCATTGCAGCCCAACTCCCCTTTCAAAGTGGCCCAAAACCCTCCAAACTCCCCTCCATGCTCTCGGTCGTTCGATCACGATCGCGTGGCCGAAAACCGCACCTCATTTGGACTCTCCTAGCTCCCTCTACCTATAAATTTGTGTCTCCCCCGAAAATTTCGCGGATGAAACCCTAGTCTACTCGTCCCCGCGCCGCGCCGGACATGTCCGCGCCCGCCGGACACCCCGCGCCGCCGCGTCCGCACCACTCCCTGGCCGCCACGTGGCCTCCGCCGACAACCGCCGCCGCCCGGCCTGCTGGGGCCAGGGTAGGCCCGCCTGGCATGGAAAGCGCCTCCGGCTCGGCCACCACCGGCGTTCCGGCCGCCTGGCCGCCCCTCGCCGCCCGGCCGGGCCGCGCCCGCCCGCCCGTGCCCGCCGTCGTGCCGCCTCCCCGGCGCCGCGCTGGCCCTTGGCGCCGCTGCTGCCCGCGCCGAGCCGGCGCTGCCCAGCGCCCGCGTCCCGGCTTCGGCCTCCGGCGGCTGGGCTGGCTGTCGCCGTTCTCCGCGACCGGCCTCAGCGCCCGCCGCGGCCGGATCAGCCGCCCGCCGCCCCGTCTCCGGCCTTCTCCCTCCTCTCCGGCGGCCCGAGCCCGGCCCCGCCTCGAACCGCTCCCCGATCCAGATCTGGAACCCTAAGGTTGACCTCAAATCGTCTAAGTCCCAGGATTTTGTTATATTCATGCATTTTTCATTGCATCGTATCTCTGTCATCGTAGCTCCGTTTTGCGTGTATAATATGTCGAAATGTTTGCCTCGAAGAGTAGATCATTTCATCTCATTGCATCATTTTCATTTGAGCTCATCTTGATGCCCGAAATGCTGTTGCAAGAGTGCTATGTGATGTTAGTTTCTGATTTTTATCAGAACTTGCACTTTTGTCATTTTTGCCATGATTGATGTGTGCATCCTATGGACTTGAGTCCTACATGTGTTTTGAAATATGCCATGTCTTCTTTCCAGTGGTGCTTGCTATGTATTTTTGTGATCTATGTGGTGACTAGCACAAGCATGCAAACTAGGTGTCTTGTCGTTGCTGATTTCAGCCCTGTTTGCTGTTATTTTGATGCCATGTTTACTTGATGATACCGAGAGATCTATGCATATTTTGAGATACTTCAGTAAGGATGTTTTATAAATCAAGTCTTGCTCTATCCATCTATGCCCTTGTTTGCAATTATGGAGTAGTCTAGCTTGAGTCAATCGAGCTCTACTTTTGCTATCAAATGTTTCCTGGCAGATTGTTTACGTGTTATTCAATTTTGCCAAGCTTGTTGTGGTTGATCCGTTTATGCTATGTTATTGTTATTGCCATGTATGTCTTCTATGCCATGTCTTCTTGATGTATGTATTCTTAGTTTATCATTTGAGGCTCTGTAGTGAGTGCATTGAGCTTGTAAACATGCCTACTTGTTATCAGTTTTGACATGCCATGTTGCTGAATCTGTTAACTAGACTTTCGATATTGACATGGGTGTTACTATATTTTCTGATCCTTTTGGCTTATGGTCACTAAAGGACTTTTGTTATATGCTTTGAGTAGATTCATGCCATGCCTTTGTTTGCCATGATAAGTTCCTGTAACATGTTGTTTCATAGCTCTAAACATTGCAACCTGTTGTTATTTCTGCCAATGCCTGAAACTGTTATTAGTTGCAATCTTGCCATGTGTTTTTGAGCATGTTCTAGATGTTTCTGGAGATAGCTCAGTGCTCATGTTTTGTAATGCTTTACCTGTAGATCATGCCCATGCCTTTTGTTATTGTGTTGAGGTCCTGTAGCATGTTGTTTTGATGCTTGCAATATGCCTAGTTGCTGTTTTGGACAGCTTATCCCTTAAACTTGTATAGGGTGTATGTGTTGAACCGTTGCTCCGTTTTGAGTGTGCTCTATATGAAACTTGCTTGATTTTGCATGTAGTTTCATATTATCATGTTGCATCCTTGTTTTGAGGTGTTTTTCTTGATGTTTGTGTGCATTTTTGCACCAATGCCATGTTCATCTTGTTTTGCTCATATCTTCTAGGCGTAGCTCGAATCTAATGAACTTTATATGTAACTTGACTAGAATTTCGTGTAGATCATCATGGTGCATCTTAAATTGCTGTTTAACAACTTGAACATAAGGTTTATTCAGATCTGGACCAATTTCGAAATTTGCATATGAGGACTTACGAAATTGTTCTATGTTGTTCGGCCTCATTTAAACTTGCCTTGATGTGTTGTTCTTGTTTGCATCATCCCTTGCCATGAGTAGCTTCATGTAGCTTTGTCATGCATCATGCTTGGTTGTGCATCATGTCTTGTTCTTGTGTGGAGTGTTTACTATGTTGTGTGCTTCTTCTTGTTAGTTCCTGTTTCGTTGCGATCGTGAGGATTCGTTCGTCTACGCTTGGTTCGGCTTCATCCGTTCATCTTCTTCATGGACTCGTTCATCTTCTTCATGGACTCGTTCTTCTTCCTTGCGGGATTTCAGGCAAGATGACCGCTACCCTGGATCTCACTACTATCATTGCTATGCTAGTTGCTTCGTTCTATCGCTATGCTGCGTTACCTATTGCCTGTTTATCAAGCCATCCCAAATTGCCATGTCAGCCCCTAACCTTTTTGCACCCTTCCTAGCAAACCGTTGTTTGGCTATGTTACCGCTTTGCTCAGCCCCTCTTATAGCGTTGTTAGTTGCAGGTGAAGATGAAGTTTGTTCCTTGTTGGAACATGGAGATGTTGTTCCTTGTTGGAACATGTTTACTTGTTGGGATATCACAATATTATCTTATTTAATTAATGCATCTATATACTTGGTAAAGGGTGGAAGGCTCGGCCTTATGCCTGGTGTTTTGTTCCACTCTTGCCGCCCTAGTTTCCGTCATATCGGTATTATGTTCCCGGATTTTGCGTCCCTAACGCGGTCGGGTGATTTATGGGACCCCCTTGACAGTTCGCTTTGAATAAGACTTTTCCAGCAAGGCCCAACATTGGTTTTACCATTTGCCTCACCACCACCTATATTTCCCTTGGGAGTAATTAACCCAAGGGTCATCTTTATTTAGCCCCCCCGGACCAGTGCTTCTCTAAGTGCTGGCCCGAACCGAGCTGCCTGCGGGGCCACCTTGGGGCAACTTGAGGGTTGGTTTTACTCGTAGCTAGTCTCATCCGGTGTTGCCCTGAGAACGAGATATGTGCAGCTCCTATCGGGATTGTCGGCGCATCGGGCGGTCTTGCTGGTCTTGTTTTATTGCTGTGAAATGTCTTGTAGCCGGGATTCCGAGACTGATCGGGCTTCCCGAGGAGAAGGTCTATTCCTTCGTTGATCGCGAGAGCTTATCATGGGCTAAGTTGGGACACCCCTGCAGGGTTTGAACTTTCGAAAGCCGTGCCCGCGGTTATGTGGCAGATGGGAATTTGTTAATGTCGGTTGTAGAAAACCGAAGTTGATCTTAATTAAAATACACCAACCGTATGCGTAATCGTGAGTGTCTCTTTTGGGGTTGATCGAAGGAGAACACGGTTTCTTGGGTTATGTCGGCGTAAGTAGGTGTTCAGGATCACTTCTTGATCATTACTAGTTGACGATCGTTCCTTTGATTCTCTTCTCGCTCTCATTTGCGTTGGTTAGCCACCATATATGCTTAGTCGCTGCTGCAACCCCACCACTTTACCCCTTCCTTTCCTATTTAAGCTTTGCTAGTCTTGATACCCATGGTAATGGGATTGCTGAGTCCTCGTGGCTCACAGATTACTACACCACCAGTTGCAGGTACAGGTTTGTGATGATCATGACGTGAGAGCGATGTTTGCTTGTGTTGGAGTTCTTCTTCTTCTTCTTCTTCGATCAGGGGATAGGTTCCAGGTCGGCTGCCTGGGCTAGCAGGGTGGATGTCGTTGGAGCTTCTGTTTATGTTTCATCCGTAGTCGGATGTTGATGTTGTATGATGTTGATGTATTCTGGTGGCATTCGTGCCTTATGTTTGTATCCCTATGTATTATGTAATGTTGATGTAATGATATCCACCTTGCAAAAGCGTCTCAATATGCGGGTCTATCCTTGGTGGGACCGTCGAGTTCCTTTTGGATAGGGTCGCATATTGGGCGTGATAAGTTGGTAATCAGAGCCTCGACCGACCCTAGGAGCCCCTTGATTGATCGTGTAGTTTGGCCGCAGTTGAGTCTAGAAGAAAACTGTTTTCGGAGTCTAGTTATATCGGAGAGTAGGAATTCTTTTACTCCTCGCCTTCTTCGCTCTCGGTAAGGAATCTTGACGTAGGTGTTTTGAATTACTCCTCTTCCCGTTCAAAATTTTTCTTTAGGATCACGTGGTTAGTTCGTGAGTTGTCCATCCTCTTTTGTCCGGTGCATTTCTCGTCAAGTTGACTCGAGCCTCTTCATCTTTGAGTTCAATCCTCAGTTGTTTTCTTTTCCCACCCGCCCTCCCTTCTTCTTCTCGGAACCGGAGCCCGTAATCGAGTATCCATCCTACTCGTGTGAAGTATTTGCCTTCTTTCCTCCATGATTTCAACCGGTGTTTCCTCTTCTAGATATTCGTCGGTTTTTCCCTTCCAAGTTGCCTTTGTTTTTCCGCCCTCCCACCCTTTTATTCCCGGAGTTCGAGTTTCTTCCGACCATCAATTTCATTCGTGTGGAGTCTTCCCTCAATTATTTCAACCGGTGAATTCTCGTTTTGTACGACGTTCTTCATCTCTTTTCTTCTCCGGTGGACTCAATTCAAGTTTTGAAGTTGATCATATCCTTTTCCTCGAAGTGTTTTTCCCCTGCTCGTTCTCCTCTTGCCAGTTTATCCTTCCGGAGTGCTCAAGACATCTCAAGAGATTCGTCTATGTTTGAATTAATTCGAGGTTGTCACCTCATTCTAATATTTCAGTTCTGCCGGTGCATCATCTATCTGTTCAACATCCCTTTTTCAACGGTGTTTTCTTTTAGTGGGCCCTAACCCACAGGTCTTTTCCCAGGATCTTACCTGACTCTTCTATTTCCCCGGAGTTATTCTCATTTCTTTTCAAGTGTGACGTAAGAATGAATATCATCAGTCACTTGTCTTTTCCAAGATCAATTTCAAATCATTTCATTGTTGGTTCAACCTCTTCACTTTTCATTCTCCCGGAGTATCCCAGTAATTTTTGCGGTGTTTCTCGTTGTCTTTTGAAGACCGTAGTAGAGTTTCTCTTAAATCTTGCCCGTTCCCCGGAGATTCATGGTGCTAGCTCGATGTTATCCTATCTAGTTGTTTCCAGTTGTGCAAATTCTTCTTACCCATCCGGGGTATTTCAGGAGTTGCTTTCCCTCTCGATCATCCGGAGGCCATCTTTTCGGAAGATTTCTTCATTCTAAGTTTTCAGATCCGTTCTCAAATTATTCTATATCCGTGCCCCTTCGTTTGTCTCAATATTCTTCCGGTGCTGCGTTCAAGTATTCTTCTATCAGTTCGCGATCTCTTTGTTCTCTTGCATTTTAATTCCCTCAAGTATCCTTGTGCTTTTCTAATTCTTCCCGGTGATTATTTCTTTTTCATCAGTCATTTCGAATTCTTACGGTGGTTCTTTCAGATTCTTTTTCCTTGATTATCATTGTAATCCTTTTCGTTCTCTTCAATCCTACCGGTGGGTCATGAAGACTTTCTCAAGTTTTGTGCGATGTTTCCCCTTAATCCTTTTTCAACGAGAATAAGTATTGTGCCAAATCCATTGCTTGTCATCAATTTAATTTGATGAAGGATAAGCATACAATAAATCTTATTATTATTTCATCCAAGTGATTAATCTTTTTTCTTCGAAGTTTGTTCTTGAGGAATAAATTCTAATTCCAAGTGTTTTCATCTTTTCTTGTCCGGAGTTCAATTTCACTTGGCCATCTCGTCGGATCCCTCCATCTGGATCATCGCAAGGCTTTTATCTTATTTCTTTTCATCCTTTATTTCTACCTCATCATCCTTTTGTTACCGGAGTCATTCATGGTGGTTCTTCAGGATTTAATTCTTTCTTCAAGTGTTCATCAAGATTTTGTTGGTGGAATTCAAGTATCTTTTCTTCTCGCGTCTCGAAGTGCAATTAATCCTCTGTATTCTTTTGAAGTGGAGTTTTGCATTTCTTCGTTCTTCTCAGCTATTTAATCTTTTCCGCTGGTGGTCGGTTATCACCTCATAATTTTGAGATGTTTTTCCATAAGTCCACATCAAGCTTATTCTTTCGTTGTTGATTTTCTCAACAACTCCAGTCAATCCTTCCTTCTAAGTTCTTTTCATTCAAATTCTTTCAATTCTTTCCAGAGGTTTTGTGTCATGTTTTCATCAAGTGTCTTTCCATCCTCTCAAGTTCGTGTTCTAATCCTTCAATTTTCAACCGGAGTGCTACCTAAATCCTTTCAGTCTTATCCGTTTCTTTTCTCATTCTAACCACTCCGGTTAGAACGAGTGATTTCAGAGTCTATCTTGTTCCTTCAGCTTTCGATTCTCGTCATTCTCGTCGTTCCTCTTTTATTCTCGAGTGCTCTCGATTCTTTGCTTCTTCTCTTCAGTTCTTGTTCCCTCCTCATCCCTTTTCCCTTCCGTCTCGGTCCTAAGATCTCGGGACGAGATCTCTTGTTAGTGGAGGAGTGTTGTAACGCCCCGAATTCGATGCGCCAGGTGTCCGTCAGTTATTCGCCGTCGTTGCCATGTCATGTGCTTGCGTGTTGCTCTTTGCCATGTCATCATCTGCATTTCATATCATGTCATCATGTGCATTTCATTTTGCATACATGTTCGTCTCATGCATCCGAGCATTTTTCCCGTTTCCGTTTTCCAATCCGGCACTCCTATGTCTCCCGGCGCCCCTTTTTTCCTCTTTTCGTGTGTGGGTATTAAACGGTCTCGGAATGGACCGAGGTTTGTCAAGCGGCCTTGGTATAGCACCGTAGACCGCTGTCAAGTTTCGTGCCATTTGAGGTCGTTTGGTACTCAACAGTTAACGGGTAACCGCAAGCCTCTTTTGCATTGCAGCCCAACTCCCTTTCAAAGTGGCCCAAAACCCTCCAAACTCCCTCCATGCTCTCGGTCGTTCGATCACGATCGCGTGGCAAAACCGCACCTCATTTGGACTCTCCTAGCTCCCTCTACCTATAAATTTGTGTCTCCCGAAAATTTGCGGATGAAACCCTAGTCTACTCTGTCCTCACACGCCCGGACATGTCCGCCCCCGGACACCCAGCGCCGCCGCGTCACCACTCCTGGCCGCCACGTGGCCTCCGCCCGGCGCCGCCGCCGCCGGCCCACGGGCCTGAGGCGAGCCCGCCGGCCATGCAGCGCCCGCGGCTCCGGCTCGCCATAGCGCCGCCCGTTTCGGCCGGCCCTGCGCCGCGCTTCGCCGGGCGATCACGGGCCGCGCCCGCCCGTGCCCGCCGTCGTCGCCGCCTCCTTGCCCGGCTGCGCGCCGCCATGGCCATGCCCGCGCCCGCGCCTCGCTCGGCCTCGGCGGCAGCCTTGGCCGTCGCCGCGTTCTCCGGCGACCGGCCTCAGCGCCCGCCGCCCGTCTCCGGCCTTCTCTCTCCTCTCCGGCGGCTCGAGCCCGCCCTCGCCGAACCGCTCCCGATCCAGATCTGGAACCCTAAGGTTGACCTCAAATCGTCTAAGTCCCAGGATTTTGTTATATTCATGCATTTTTCATTGCATCGTATCTCTGTCATCGTAGCTCCGTTTTGCGCGTATAATATGTCAAAATGTTCGCCTCGAAGAGTAGATCATTTCATCTCATTGCATCATTTTCATTTGAGCTCATCTTGATGCCCGAAATGCTGTTGCAAAAGTGCTATGTGATGTTAGTTTCTGATTTTTATCAGAACTTGCACTTTGTCATTTTGCCATGATTGATGTGTGCATCCTATGGACTTGAGTCCTACATGTGTTTTGAAATATGCCATGTCTTCTTTCCAGTGGTGCTTGCTATGTATTTTTGTGATCTATGTGGTGACTAGCACAAGCATGCAAACTAGGTGTCTTGTCGTTGCTGATTTCAGCCCTGTTTGCTGTTATTTTGATGCCATGTTTACTTGATGATACCGAGAGATCTATGCATATTTTGAGATACTTCAGTAAGGATGTTTTATAAAGAAAGTCTTGCTCTATCCATCCATGCCCTTGTTTGCAATTATGGAGTAGTCTAGCTTGAGTCAATCGAGCTCTACTTTTGCTATCAAATGTTTCCTGGCAGATTGTTTACGTGTTATTCAATTTTGCCAAGCTTGTTGTGGTTGATCCGTTTATGCTATGTTATTGTTATTGCCATGTATGTCTTCTATGCCATGTCTTCTTGATGTATGTATTCTTAGTTTATCATTTGAGGCTCTGTAGTGAGTGCATTGAGCTTGTAAACATGCCTACTTGTTATCAGTTTTTGACATGCCATGTTGCTGAATCTGTTAACGAGACTTTCGATATTGACATGGGTGTTACTATATTTTCTGATCCTTTTTGGCTTATGGTCACTAAAGGATTTTTGTTATATGCTTTGAGTAGATTCATGCCATGCCTTTGTTTGCCATGATAAGTTCCTGTAACATGTTGTTTCATAGCTCTAAACATTGCAACCTGTTGTTATTTCTGCCAATGCCTGAAACTGTTATTAGTTGCAATCTTGCCATGTGTTTTTGAGCATGTTCTAGATGTTTCTGGAGATAGCTCAGTGCTCATGTTTTGTAATGCTTTACCTGTAGATCATGCCCATGCCTTTTGTTATTGTGTTGAGGTCCTGTAGCATGTTGTTTTGATGCTTGCAATATGCCTAGTTGCTGTTTTGGACAGCTTATCCCTTAAACTTGTATAGGGTGTATGTGTTGAACCGTTGCTCCGTTTTGAGTGTGCTCTATATGAAACTTGCTTGATTTTGCATGTAGTTTCATATTATCATGTTGCATCCTTGTTTTGAGGTGTTTTTCTTGATGTTTGTGTGCATTTTTGCACCAATGCCATGTTCATCTTGTTTTGCTCATATCTTCTAGGCCGTAGCTCCGAATCTAATGAACTTTATATGTAAATTGACTAGAATTTCGTGTAGATCATCATGGTGCATCTTAAATTGCTGTTTAACAACTTGAACATAAGGTTTATCCAGATCTGGACCAATTTCGAAATTTGCATATGAGGACTTACCGGAATTGTTCTATGTTGTTCCCGGCCTCATTTAAACTTGCCTTGATGTGTTGTTCTTGTTTGCATCATCCCTTGCCATGAGTAGCTTCATGTAGCTTTGTCATGCATCATGCTTGGTTGTGCATCATGTCTTGTTCTTGTGTGGAGTGTTTACTATGTTGTGTGCTTCTTCTTGTTAGTTCCTGTTTCGTTGCGATCGTGAGGATTCGTTCGTCTACGCTTGGTTCGGCTTCATCCGTTCATCTTCTTCATGGACTCGTTCATCTTCTTCATGGACTCGTTCTTCTTCCTTGCGGGATTTCAGGCAAGATGACCGCTACCTGGATCTCACTACTATCATTGCTATGCTAGTTGCTTCGTTCTATCGCTATGCTGCGCTACCTATTGCCTGTTTATCAAGCCATCCCAAATTGCCATGTCAGCCTCTAACCTTTTGCACCCTTCCTAGCAAACCGTTGTTTGGCTATGTTACCGCTTTGCTCAGCCCTCTTATAGCGTTGTTAGTTGCAGGTGAAGATGAAGTTTGTTCCTTGTTGGAACATGGAGATGTTGTTCCTTGTTGGAACATGTTTACTTGTTGGGATATCACAATATATCTTATTTAATTAATGCATCTATATACTTGGTAAAGGGTGGAAGGCTCGGCCTTATGCCTGGTGTTTTGTTCCACTCTTGCCGCCCTAGTTTCCGTCATATCGGTATTATGTTCCCGGATTTTTGCGTCCCTAACGCGGTCGGGTGATTTATGGGACCCCTTGACAGTTCGCTTTGAATAAGACTTTTCCAGCAAGGCCCAACTTTGGTTTTACCATTTGCCTCACCACCACCTATATTTCCCTTGGGAGTAATTAACCCAAGGGTCATCTTTATTTAGCCCCCCGGACAGTGCTTCTCTAAGTGCTGGTCCGAAACGAGAACTACTCATGGGCCACCTTAGGGCAACTTGAGGGTTGGTTTTACTCGTAGCTAGTCTCATCCGGTGTTGCCCTGAGAACGAGATATGTGCAGCTCCTATCGGGATTGTCGGCGCATCAGGCGGTCTTGCTGGTCTTGTTTTATTGCTGTGAAATGTCTTGTAGCCGGGATTCCGAGACTGATCGGGCTTCCCGGGGAGAAGGTCTATTCCTTCGTTGATCGCGAGAGCTTATCATGGGCTAAGTTGGGACACCCTTGCAGGGTTTGAACTTTCGAAAGCCGTGCCCGCGGTTATGTGGCAGATGGGAATTAGTTAATGTCCGGTTGTAGAAAACCCGAAGTTGATCTTAATTAAAATACACCAACCGTGTGCGTAACCGTGAGTGTCTCTTTTCGGGGTTGATCGAAAGGAGAACACGGTTTACTTGGGTTATGTCTGACGTAAGTAGGTGTTCAGGATCACTTCTTGATCATTACTAGTTGACGATCGTTCCTTTGATTCTCTTCTCGCTCTCATTTGCGTTGGTTAGCCACCATATATGCTTAGTCGCTGCTGCAACCCCACCACTTTACCCCTTCCTTTCCTATTTAAGCTTTGCTAGTCTTGATACCCATGGTAATGGGATTGTTGAGTCCTCGTGGCTCACAGATTACTACACCACCGATTGCAGTGTGTACAGGTTTGTGATGATCATGGCGAGAGTGATGTTTGCTTGTGTTGGAGTTCTTCTTCTTCTTCTTCTTCGATCGGGGATAGGTTCGGTCGGCAGCCTGGGCTAGCGTGGTGGATGTCGTTGGAGCTTCTGTTTATGTTTCATCCGTAGTCGGATGTTGATGTTGTATGATGTTGATGTATTCTGGTGGCATTCGTGCCTTATGTTTGTATCCCTATGTATTATGTAATGTTGATGTAATGATATCCACCTTGCAAAAGCGTCTCAATATGCGGGTCTATCCTTGGTGGGACCGTCGAGTTCCTTTTGGATAGGGTCGCATATTGGGCGTGATACGGCGCGACATGGTCAATATGGTCAACGACCAACTTACATCGGAAGAGTACTGTACGTGGAGAGGCTGACAGCTGGGTCCATGGCAGCCGCAAGGAAGTGCCTCCTTATTACGCGCAAAATAATTATTCCTCCACCTGACAGTGGGGAGCCACCGGACGGGCCACCGTATTTCGCGAAAAAATGTTTCCCGCTGACTGCTGGGCCCCACCAGCTACATCTTCGCACGCAAGGAAGTGCGCCCGGGCAAAAAAAACGATTCACCCCCCTGACTGTTGGGACCCACCAGCTACATCTTCGCATGCAAGGAAGTGCCTGACAATCGGGACCCACTTGGTCGAAGCGTATGTAGCGTTGTCATTCTGGTCGCGAACGTGTACGTACATACTGGTCGATGTAGCGGCGTGCACGTGTCGTAGTAGAGGCGCGCATGTGTCGTAGTAGAGGCGCACACGTAGCATGTACACGTACGTACAACGGCCAGTGTGCAAGAAAGAAAATACGGCCATGTACGTACATACGGGCGGGGTCTCGAACACCTACTCGCGCATACGTACGGCCAGGGCTCGTGTACATGGCTGGCTCGGAACGGAGAAACAACGTTGTCATCGTGCTCATGGGGAGCCAACCGGCTGGGTCGGAACGGAATGCGTCGTCGTGTTCATCGGGAGGGCTTGGACAGAACAGCTGATGGAAACGAGGCCTGGCGTACTAGAGAACGGAGGAAACGGCCTTGTGTTCGACCAGCCACATTCGAAACGGGATCCTGTTCATCGGGAGGGGTCTGGCGTACCGCAAAACAGAGGGAACAGACTTGTGTTGGAGCGCTACGGTCGAAACGGGGGTCTTGTTCATCGGGAGGGATGTGGCGTACCGCAAAACGGAGGAAACAGACTTGTGTTGGAGCACTACGGTCGAAATGGGGGTCTTGTTCATCGAGAGGGGTGTGGCATACTGCAAAACGGGACACGACGGGATACTGTTCATCTCCACCATCGACTTCCTCCAGCCTCCACGGGCTACTGTTCATCCACCGTCGACCTCCTCCAGCCTCCACCTACGACTGTTCATCCACGGGCTCCTGTTCATCCTGCCTCCACCGCGCGCTACTCCACCAGCTACTGTGCAACCAGCCCTCTCCACGGACTCCTGTTCAACCACCCCTCCACGGGCTATTGTTCATCCAGGCCTCCACAGTCTACTGTTCATCCAGCCCTCCATGGGGTGGTCCTGTTCATCCAGCCCTCCACGGGGTCCTATTCATCCAGCCCCAACCGGCTCGATCGATCGGGGTCCTGTTCATCCAGAGCCAACACCACGGGGTCCTGTTCATCCACCCCCACCGGGAACTGTTCATCCAAACCCCCCCAGCAACGCTCACTGTTCATCCAGAGGCAGCATCGATCGGCTTTAGTTAGGAGCAGTAGCGAAGGAATCGCTCGATCGGGTTCAGTAACGTAGCTAGTGCAATCACTCAGGTTCAGTTATGTCGGCATTCTGGGAATGGGGGTCCCCAGACTTGCTGCTCGTGGCTGCGGCGTGGCTCGAAGGAGGCCCAAGACGGCCCATCTTCATCAACGCAGCTCAAGACCTCGCGAGGGGCCAAGCCTCATGGGCGGGCGACAAGGAGCTTCCTCGAGCACGGCCTCGTCGGGCTGGCTCATGAGGAGGCGGAGAGTTCAAGGCAGGGTACCTCGCGAGGTGCCCATGGCATAAGCCATGGCGACCAAGGGCGCGATCGAGCGCCAGCCCACAAGCAGCGTCCTCCTTTCCTCTTTGGTGCAAAGGGAGCAAGCGCGGCGAGAGCATCAAGCAAAGGCATCCGTTTGATTGCAACAAGACCAAGACCAGCACCAGCGGCTGGAAGGAGTCATCGTGGAGCCCAAGCAGGCGTCATCACGAGCCTTTGGCGGCGAGGACCAACTTTAGTCGAGGATAAGTGTACCCGCTGTTCCCCTTCAAAATGGCCAATTGTTGGCGCCCTTCCCGCTCAATTTTTGGGAAGCGGCCCAGGGCCTTCACCTATAAATAGGAGTAGCCACACTCAGAGAGAAGTAAAAGGAGAGAGGGGGGCATCTGGCATCTGGATCGGGATCCGGAATCCTCGTCAAGAAACCAGTAGCTAGAGCGACTGAACACCACCTAGCAGTTCATCACACCCGCCAAGAACAGACCCTCGCGAGGTTGTTCTTCCTTGTATTGTTCCTCATCAGCCCAAGAGGCAATCCACCACACCACACACTGGAGTAGGGTATTACACCACAATGGTGGCCTGAACCAGTATAAATCTTGTGTCTCTTGTGCTGTTCTATTTAGTAGTTTAGGTCCCAGCGATTCGGCGAGGTACGAGACGGTGGAAGGTTGGATCTCCGTGCACACCCCAGTGTTTGAACCTCAAGGGTCTGTCGGAACCCGAAATCCGACAAGTTAGAGCCCAATGCCTCGCTTGGATTCAATTAGAGCCCAACGCCTCGCACACACATGCGTACGTGTACGAGAGAAACGCGCATCACTCGGCCCCGACCACCCACCGTAACCGGGAACACCCCGATATTTTCCTCGCCCTCGCTTCTACCACGGTTTTTTCCGTCATGGATGGCCCAAAGAATGTCATGCAGCTGCGTTTCCGGTCCACCCAGGACAAAAAGCCCATTTTCTGTCATAGAAGTAGGATCCCACCACATCTATGATGATACCGGGTTTTGTCACAATTACGTCATATAAGTGTCATAAGTATAACATAATTTTTTTTGTTCGGTCCAAAATGTCACGGATGTGTCTTTTTTTTGTACTGGGGAGTTGTCCTCAATCCCCACAAAACAAACAGCAACTCAGTTACCCAAGCCCCAGCTGCATGCTTAAGGTCGCGCATCAATCGGGGTTTCAGACTTTGAAGGACCAAACCATTTGCTCTTTCAGCTTGCCCATTCGACTGCGGGTGCATAACAGATGCGTAGTCGACCCGAGTGCCTTGGGAAGCGCAAAATGCTCTGAACTCATCAAAATAGAAGTTTGAGCCATTGTCTGTGATGATGATATGCAGAACTCCATATCGGAACACCAACTCTCCGATAAAACTGATGGATGTGCTTGAGTCAAGGTTCTTGATAGGTTTGGCCTCAATCCACTTGGTGAACTTATCGACTGCCACGAGCAGATGAGTGAAACCACTTCTGCCGGTTCTTAACGGCCCAATCATGTCCAGCCCGCACACAGCAAATGGCCGGATAAGTGGAATAGTTTTCAAAACTGATGCAGGCTTGTGGGACATGTTCGAGAAAAACTGGCAACCTTCACACTTCTCGACGATCTCTTTCACCATTTCATTGGCTCATGGCTGGTAGAATCCCGCTCAGTATGCTTTGGCCACGATGGTCTAGGAGGACGCATGGTGACCACAGGTCCCCAAGTGAATCTCATTCAAGATCAGTCGACCCTCTTCTAGAGAGATACATCACTGAGCCAAGCCAGTAACACTTTCTTTGAAAAGCTGTCCACCTATAACTATGACGGATTTCCACCTACGGACGATCTGACCTTATTCAACTTCATCCTCAGGGAGCTCCTGCCTGAGCAGACGATATGCAATATATGGCACTATCCAGTCGGGGGTGATTACCAAAACCTCCATTATTAGGTCGACAACTGCTGGCACCTAGACTTCAGTCGGGTTGGTAGAACTTATTTGTTGCGGGGGCTCCTCTGTAAAGGAATCTTCTTGCACTGACAGGGTATGGAGATGCTCCAAGAACACATTACTGGGAATAGGTTTCCAAGTGGAACCTTTTTTTACCAGATCATCAGCTGCTTGATTCTTGAGTCGGGGAACATGGTGGAGCTCCAACCCTTCAAACTACTTTTCCAACTTCCTTACTGCATTTCAGTATTCAGTCATGGCAGGGCTCCAGACATCCCATTCCTTCATCACCTGATTAACCACCAAGTCTGAGTCGTCGTATACCATCAGGCGACGGACGCCGAGTGAAATGGCCATACGCAAACCGTAGAGAAGTGCTTCGTACTCAGCTTCATTTTTGGAGGAATCAAAGTGAATCTGGAGAACATAACTGAGTTTGTCACCTCTTGGGGACACCAGGACCACTCCAACACCAGAACCGTTTAACATCTTGGATCCATCAAAGAACACTGTCCAGTGTTCTGAGTGAACTTGAGTCGGTTGTTGCTACTCAAACCACTCGGCCAGGAAATCTATGATTGCTTGAGACTTTATTGCCTTCTTTGCTTCAAACTTGATATCCAGAGGAACAAGTTCAATTTCACACTTAGCCGCTCGACCGGTTGCATCTCGATTGTTCAAAATTTCAGACAACGGAGTGTCGTTGACGACTGAAATCGAGTGGTCTCCGAAGTAATGTGCAACTTTCTTCGAAGTCAAGTAAATTCCATAGACAAGTTTCTGGTAATGTGGATACCTTTGCTTGGACGGAGTCAAGACTTCAGAAATGTAATACACTGGGCATTGAACTTTATAGGCCTTGCCTTCTTCTTCTCGCTCGACTGTGAGCACTATGCTGACAACCTGTCCAGTGGCTGCAATATATAACTATAGAGGCTCTTTGCTGACCAGAGTAGCAAGCACCGGCTGGGTGGAAAGCAGGTATTTGAGCTCTACAAATGCTACTTCAGCTTCAGGAGTCCACTCGAATGTATCAGACTTTTTCATCAGTCGGTAAAGAGGTAATGCCTTTTCACCGAGATGAGAAATGAATCGACTTAACAACCAGATAACCTGTGAGCTTCTGAATGTCATGCACACGCACAGGGCGTTTCATTCAGAGAATTGCCCCAATATTTTCTGGGTTTGCATCAATCCCTCATTCGGAAATGAGAAAACCGAGTAACTTTGCTCCTGGGACTCCGAATGTGCACTTGGACGGGTTAAGCTTGATGTAATATCTTCTTAAATTGGCAAAGGTTTCAGCGAGGTCAGTTAACAGGTTGGAACCTTTGTGTGACATGAACATGATATCATCCATGTATGACTCCATGTTCCGACTGATCTGGTTGAGCAAGCACTTCTGGATCATGCGCATGAACGTGACGCCAGCATTCTTAAGACCAAAAGGCATGGTGACATAGCAAAAACACTCGAATGGGGTGATGAAGGCCGTTTTTATTTCGTCGGGTCCATACAGTCGGATTTGATGATACCCGGAATATGCATCCAGAAAAGACAAACGCTCACACCCCATAGTTGAGTCGACAATCTGATCAATGCGGGGGAGAAGGAAATGGTCTTTCGGGCAGGCCCGATTGATATGCTTGAAATCTATACACATACGAAGTGAATCATCTTTCTTAGGAATCATGACGACGTTGGCGAGCCATTCAGAGTGGTATATCTCGTGGATGAACTCAGCTGCCAGGAGCCAAGCCACCTCCTCGCCAATCGCCTTCCTTTTTTCCACGGTAGACCGACAGAGATGCTCTTTGACAGGTTTTGCTTTTGGGTCGACACGCAAACGGTGCTCAGCCAGCCCCCTGGGTACACCTGGCATGTCTGATGGTTTCCATGCAAAGATGTCCTAGTTCTCAAGGAGGAACTGGTTGAGCACGGCTTCCTATTTGCCGTTGAGTGTCGTTAGATGTGGGTCCGAGCAGCAGTGGGGTCTTCCAGGTGAATGTGGACTGGCTTTGTCTCGCCGGCTGGCTGAAATGCAGATTCTGAAACAGGCTTATTGGCTCGCAACAAATCACTCGGCTCAGAAATTTTCTTGTATTCTTCCAGCTCCACCACCGCCATTTGCTCATCAGCAATTTTGTAACCTTTCTGGAGGCACTCCTCTGCTCTCAGCCTATTTTCTGTAACTATGATCACACCTCTGGGTCCAGGAATCTTCAACTTAAGATATATGTAACATGGACGGGCCATGAAACAAGCATATGCGGGCCTGCCCATAACTGCATGATAGGCACTGTGGAAATCCACTACCTCAAACGTCAACTTCTCCTTACAGAAATTCTTGGAATCACCAAAAACCACATCAAGAGCAATCTGCCCGAGTGACTTTGCTTTCTTCCCTTGGATGACATCGTGGAACTGCATGTTGCTCTCACTGAGTTTGGACATCGGAATGCCCATCCCTTGGAGGGTCTCAGCATACAGAATGTTCAGACCACTGCCACCATCCATAAGAACTTTAGTCAGTCGGGTGCCCCCAACGACTGGGTCGACCACCAAAGCTTGCCACCTGGGGGTAGCAACGTGCGCTGGGTGATCTGACTTGTCAAATGTAACGGAAGTTTTCAACCACTTCAAGTACGTCGTAGTTGTCGGAGCAACCATGTTCACTTCTCTGTTAATGACTTTCAATCAACTTTTGCTCTCGACATCAACAAGAATCACCAAGGTAGCATTGACCTTAGGGTAACCATCATTTTTTTCTTTCTCTTCATCCTTATCAGAGCCCTTCTCACTGGGCTGACCCTCTCAGAAATGTTGAATCAGGAGTCGGCACTGTCGAGTGGTATGCTTGGGCAAAATCAAGTTACCCTCTTCATCTTTCTTTGTGTGAATATGACACGGCAAATCTAGGATGTCCTGGCCTGACTGATCTTTCACCTTTTTGGGCACCCACGGTCCCTTAGGCTTTCCTTTAAACTTCCCTTGCGCTTTCAGGACTGCAGCTTCAACAGGACCTGCAGCCTCAGCTTTACGCTTTTGCTTCCGACTGGGATTTCCACCTCCGGTGTCTTGGTCGACGGGTTTCCCCTTGCCATTGCGGAGCCGGTCTTCCTCTTCGCCATTTGCATACCGAGTGGCTATTTCCAGCATTCTGCTCAGAGACATGTCTCCGGAGCGACCAAATATTAGGATAAGCTCTCTGTATCTGACACCCTCCTTGAAGGTGCAAACTGCTTGATGCTCTGACACACATTCTCCACTACATGGTGAAGGGTGGTCCATCTCTGGATGAAATCTCTCAAAATTTCACATGGCTTCTGGACGAAATGCTGCAATTTAGTCAGCCCAGCAGGTCGCTTGCAGGTGCCTTCGAATGTCTTGATAAACACTCGGGCTAAATTTTCCCACAGAAAATGCTTCCAGGAGCCAACTGATTCAGCCAGGCTCTGGCTGAGCCTTCAAGCATCAAGGGGAGGTGCCCTCATGGCTACACCATCATTGCCTCCACCAATCTGCACTGCCACTCAGTAATCTTCCAGCCATGTGCCTGGCTTCGACTCACCAGTGAACTTGCTCACACCGGTAGCCAATCTAAAGTTGGGAGGGATCTCAGCGGCTTGGATGGCTCTACTGAATCACTCGGGCCCAGAAATGAATGCTCTGCTTCCAATCGGATGATCTCTGTCTTGTCCTTCTTTGTTTGCTCTTCCCCTGTCAACCAAGCCTTGTACGAGGACTGACCTTGCATCGAATACATGCTCTCTTGGGTCGATTGGAATTCTCCGCTCATCACCATGTGGGCGCCTGTCATCATACCGCCGGGGCGCGTACGACCCACCTCTCGGAGGAGGTGTAAGCACTCGGTTGCGGTTATCACGGTGGTATCGATGATCAAACTATCCATGGCCTCGGCCAAGATACTGGTCCTGGCGATAACCAGGATCTTCACGCAATAGAGGCGACCTTGGACTATGTGCCGACTAAACTGTGTCCGCCACCACTGACCTACTGTGAATCCTCTTGCGCGACTAGGAAACAGCTGAGTTCTGCTTCCCGGCCGCTCTGAGCAGTGCCCAATTTGCTGCAAACCTCTACTAGCTTCTGAATGGGACTGCCGAATCGAATCTGCTATATGTGCAGCTGCTACAGCATTCTGGATCGAAGTGCGATATACCTGACAATCTTCCCGAGGTTTAGTCGGAAACAACTGCCGTGGCTGTCGACTGGACCCTGGAATCTGTTGGCGGGCATGATCGTCGAGTGCATGCTGAGGATTCTCCAGATGCGTACGCTCAGCCAAGGTGGCTAAGCGTGCAGCCTCCAAAGCCCGAGCCTCGGAGGTCTCCCCAACAATAGGGGTCTAGAGTGTCTGGATGTTGCGGCGATGCAGCTCTTCCCTCTGCTCTGCAGTGAGAGCTTGGGGGTAGTATTCGTCATGATCATGCGGCGGGCCACCGCTGCCACCGCCGCCGCCGCTGCCACAACTGCCGCGACGAAATCCAGGCGGGCTGCATTGGGAGACGACCATGAGGACTTCCGCCGCGGGATCATTACTCTCGCACAAGGAAAGTGTATCTGAATGACCAGTCGGCAGATCGAACAATCCGTAGAGGGATTCGTCAAGCTTGATTTCCGCAACTTGAGGGGTGGTCGACTGGCGAGCCACTGCATGCTTCACCCACCGCTGGAGCCGCAAACGACCGGATCGCTTGCGATGGTGGACAACGGGGAGCGAAGACGCCACAGGAGCTGACCGATACTGAGTCAACGGCTGCAGCGGAAGGACGCCGGAGGCACTCACGCGGAATTGCGCCGCCCCGCGGATGGGGAGGGCCTCGACGTCGAGGGGGCCATCTTGGAGCCACGCAGAGTCGTCGGCGATGAAGACGAGCGCACCGAGAGGATCTCGTGACCCAGAGTCAAACCACCGCCGGAAACCATGTTGATGGAGATAGAAACTTGCAACCTCACCGGAAGTCACTCAGACGCCTGCCCCATGGTGGGAGCCAACTGTCGTGGGAATGAGTGTGACGGTAAGAGTAGGGGGTACGTAGGAGGAGGCAGTGTCCTAGCTACGGCGAGGTTGTACGCACATATTTACGAGTTCAGGCCCCTCTCGGAGGAGGTAACAGCCCTACGTCTCGGTGCCTCGAAGGCTTGTCGACTAGATGTGTGTAATAGTTACAGGGGGTGCGAACCCTTGTGCTAGAGGGGAGGGTTGGTTTATATAGAGTGCGCCTGGCCCCTCCCAGCCCTCAGTTACACAGGGGTTCAATGTGAGTTATGACTAGAACGTTACTGGTAATGCCTGCTATAAATGGTCTTTATGACGACGGAGTGAATGCTTGACTGTTGCCATCCTGGGTTGACTTTAGGCCTTCTGTACTTAGAGTGGGTTTCTATATGGTCGAGTGAAGTTATCATGGTCGAGTGTGTCGGATTTCGGGTTTCGTCAAAACCCTTGAGGTTCGAACACTGGGGTGCGCATGAAGATCTCTCTGTCCCTAGATCGCTCTCACAACAATCACAAGGCCTAGCTCGATGAACACAAAGAGAGAGAGACACAAGAGTTTATACTGGTTCGGGCCACCGATGTGGTGTAATACCCTACTCCAGTGTGGTGTGGTGGATTGCCTCTTGGGCTAAGAATGAACAATTACAAGGGAATAATAGCCTCCTCAGGAGAGGTGTTCTTGGGCTTGGTGAACTTATGTGGTTGAGGATGATCTGAATGATCCGTCCAGCCTCCCCCCTATGGTGTTGGCTAGTCCTATCTATAGAGGCCCTAGTCCTCTCCCCAAATATTGAGCGGGAAGGGATCCAACAATGACCAAATTCGAAGGGAGACAACTAGTACAAGTTATCCTGGCTAAAGGTGGTCTTCGCTGTCGGATTTCGGGTTCGGGCAGACCCTGTAGGTTCGAACACTGGGGTGCGCGTGGAGATCTCGCCCTCTACCTACCTGCACCTCGCCGCCTCGCTAGGATCTAAACTATGAAAGGAACAACACAAGAGACGCAGGGTTTATACTGGTTCGGGCCACCATTGTGGTGTAACACCCTACTCCAGTGTGTGGTGTGGTGGATTGCCTCTTGGGCTGATGATGAAAAATACAAGGAAGAACAGCCTCATGAGGGTCATTCTTGGCAAAAGCGATGAACTGCTAGGGGAGTTCAGTCCTCTCTCTCTGCTGATTCGAGATGCCTCTACCTGTGGGTGGCTAGTCCTATTTATAGGCAAAGGCCCCGGCTTCTTCCCAAATATTGAGCGGAAGGGCGCCAACAATTGGCCATTTGAAGGGAACATCTAGTACACTTATCCGACTAAAGTTGGTCCTCGCCTATCAAAGGCTCGGTGGTGGCCTTGGCTTGGGCTCCACGATGACCTCCTTCCTGCCGTTACGACGGTCTTGGTCTTGTTGCACTGAAACGGATGCCTTTGCTTGATGCTCTCGCCTGCGCTTGCCCCCTTTGCACCAAAGAGGAAAAGAGGACACTGTGCGGGCTGGCGCCCGCCTGGCGCCCTTGGTCGTCATGGCTTGCGTCATGGGCACCTCATGAGGTACCCCGCCTTGATCTCTCCGCCTCCTCGCGAGCCAGCCTGACGAGGTCGTGCCTGAGGAAGCTTCCTGTCGTCCGCCCCACGAGGCTTGGCCCCTCGCGAGATCTTGAGCTTGTCGATGAAGATGGGCCGTCTTTGGGCCACCCTTGAGCCACGCCGCAGGCCGCAGGCAGGCAAGTCTGGGTACCCCCGTTCCTAGAACGCCGACAGTAGCCCCCGGGCCCAAGGCGCGCCCGGACTTGGCTGAGCAGAGAAGCGAAGGGCAAGTCGCAGCGCGCTGAGCCCTAACAGCCTCGCGACCTTAGGCGCCAGCGTGGCGGTTGATTGGACGTGGGCGCCCCTGCTTCCCCACGACGCCTCGGCAACTGCACGAGTTGACAAGTCCCTGCATGCAAAGCGGGTCATGATTACCTGTGATCGTGGAGGCCGGCGGTTGGCCTCCCCCGGCTATAAGTACAGAATGACGCGTGCCCTTACAGTCCATCTCTTCTTGCTTATCTTTCTTCTCCGTCCTTGCTCCACTTCGCGACAATTGCTCCGATCCGCCGGTTCTCCGCGGAAGAGAAGGGAAAGGCTCCCCGAGAGGGTCCCGGCCCGCTTCCGACGAAGAAACGGCTAGCCCTGTGCCGTCGAGATGAGGGCGCCCGGCAGGAGGTGTCGAGGCCTTGGTGCGAGCGGCCGCCGCCAGGGTTCCCGCTGCCCTTGTACGCCCATATTGAGGGCCCCGAAGGAGTTGATGCCGAGCGCCATGGACGACGCCGCCGTCGGCGTTGGCGGGTCACGGCGGTGCGCGCCGTTCCTCCCGGAGTCCATGCCGAGGGCTCCTCCCGAGAGTTTGTGCTCCACGCCGCCATTCCTCCTCAGTCTTGTATCCGCCTTCCTCCCTCCTTTGCCTTCATGATGCCGCAGGGGGGATACTTGGAGCTCTGGTTGCAGCACGCCGGCTGCAGCACCCTCGCGACCGAAGCGGAGGTCGCGGTCGTCGCTCCGGGCAAGGTCTTCATGACTCAAGGTTGGGGCGAGATCGCTCGGGTCTGCAAGACGAGGGGCGCCCTCACGATCCGCCTGGAGTACAACGGTGCTTCCATGATGCTCTTCAAGGTCTTCGATGCGGACGGACGCCGGCTGGAGTGCTGCCCTGAGAGAGGTGGTCGGGGCCCTGCCGCGGCGAGGACCGGGCTCGCCGATCGCTCCCTCGGCAGCTCCTCAGGCGGCGGAGGCGTCGGAGGGTCCAGTGACTCCGCCGAGCTCTTCGCTACTCCGGACACGAGCGACGACAGCTATGAGTCCCCGAGCCTGCGCCGCTCTCGGAGCAGGGCGGGCTCGTCAGGCCACCGCCGCCTCTGATCTGGATGAGGTTGGCGCCGGTGCTTGACGGCCCACTGTTGATGATGGCATCTCTTGCGGAGGCGCGTGTAGTTAGCGTTCTTTAGGATCTGTTCCCTCTGTTCCCTGTGAGGAATCGAAAAGCGCGCCCTGTGGGGGCTTGTAAGGTGTCTGTGGTTCTGCGTGTTAATATAATCCTTGCCATGAAGTAGTGCGAGATGCTCATTCCGTCTCAGCTTAGTTCTTCCTTTCGAACCTTGCGAGGTCTTGGTGCTCTGCGCCGACAGGTCCCGGTCCCAAGGTAGGCGTCAGCCGTCGCTGGTACCCCAGGTCGCGATGCGATGGTCAAGGCCAGGAGGTGAGCGGCCCGGGGTCCAGTAAGAGCCCCTGAGTCGCGATGCTCAGGAGGTCCCCTTTAGCGCTCAAGCAGCCATCGTTCGGCGAGAAAGGAGCGCGACGTTGCTAACACGGGATTGCATTAGGTACGAGGTCGGTGCTGCGATAGCCAGTGTTTCTGGAGGGTGACTTATCTTGGGAGCCAGGAGTCGCTTCCTGGTGCGACGTTAGGTCCGCGCATCGGCAGGCGAGGGGTTGCTTGGCGAGGTCCCCGCGTGCCTCTTCCCTCTCGCCTTTGCTCCCTATTCTGCTCTACGTCCTCGGGTCCCGGCCCTCGAGCGGGTCTCAGCCGTCGCTGGTATGCCAGGTCGCGATGCCGTGGACAAGGCCAGAGGGTGAGGGCTGGAGAGCCAGTAGGAGCCCATGAGTCGCGGCTCAGGTACCCCCCCTTTAACGTGCAAGCGGTTCGCGCGGACGAGAGTGAAGAAGACGCCGTGAGGGCCTCGCCTGGCGCTGCGCCTTGAAGGGATCCTGCAGGCTCACCACAAGAAGAACAAGAGTCCGCTATGACAAGCGATAGTCAGCCGTTGGTTGCTTTGGAGAGGTGATGAGGCACTGAAGGCTTGACGAGGTGGCGCTGTGCGGGGCTGCCGCGGCCAGATCTCGGCCATTCAGGTTTGTCAACGTTGCAGGGACGGACCCATGCGCAAGCATCGTGCCGTTAGGGAGCAGCTTCATCAGTGATGTCAGTTGAACGGGCAACTAGGTCAAGCACGTTAATCACGAAGAAGCAAGTTCATTTAGATAGATGCAGGGAAGGCAGACATCGCTGGGTCTGGCCCGAGCGACTTGGGGATGATGCAGCCCGAGGGGCGCCCCAACAAAGTAAGCTAGGAACATGAAGTAAAAGGGATACACGCCGCAGGGACGGACCCACGCGGCCTGGGAATGATGCAGCCCTGGGGGGCGCTCCCAGCTGGAAATGAAACTTGAAGGATGTCACCTGATAACGTTGAAGACGAAGGGATGTTGAAGTAGCGGACGTCGTGGGCTGCGGAAGCCGACCTTCATGAGCCCCCAGGCCCAGGAGCCTCGGGAGGCTCCGGAGGCGCTGGTGGCTCCTCGCGGACCATCTCCATCTCCGCCAGGACTGCGGAACGCCTAGCCTCTTGAGCATCCAGTATGCTCCTCGTGAGGCGCTGGTACGTGGCGGCCGCGTTCGGCACGCCGTAGGGCATGCGAACGTAGCTGTGGGGTGGACCTTCGCAGCACCCCACGCGTGAGGGCCAGAAGCGCTCCTGAGAGGCGGCTCGGTTGAGCCCTGGTATGTCGATGCAGACGCGCAGCCCACCATCCTCGCCTGGATGGGGAGCTGCGGCGGGTAAGCGGCGGCTGCCACTCATGACTCTTGACTCCTGCAACTCCTGCGTGATCTGACTGACGAACTCCTGAGGGTTTGGCCCTCCTTGCCTCGCTCCTTCCTGAGGGAAACGTGCTTCGAAACACGCATCCAAGTGGTGCCCAAGCGCCTCCCTCGTCACCATAGCAAGGTTGGTGGCCCTCCAGGAGAGAGCCACCGAGCCTTGCTTGAGGAGGGCGCCGGGCGCGCCTTCCTATGCGACAGAAGGAGGTGCCCCCTGAACAGGCACGGACCCCGAGGGGCCTGCCTCCTGAGGGGTCGGGCCTGGCGATGTCTTCTTCTTCTTGGGAGCGGTCTCAGGGAGCCTCACGCTCCTGCGATCTGGGTCTTCAAGTGATGCGGCTTGAAAGCCTCGCTCCAGGGAGCATGATACGTCTCCGTCGTATCTACTTTTCCAAACACTTTTGCCCTTGTTTTGGACTCTAACTTGTATGCTTTGAATGGAACTAACCTGGACTGACGCTGTTTTCAGCAGAATTGCCATGGTGTTGTTTTATGTGCAGAAAATAAAAATTCTCGGAATGACCTGAAACTCCACGGAATATCTTAGAATAAATAATAAAAAATCCTCGCCAAAGATGAAGACCAGGGGGCCCACACCCTGCTCACGAGGGTGGGGGGCGCGCCCCTCCCCCCTGGGCGCGCCCCCTACCTCGTGGGCCCCCTGGATGCCCTCCGACGCCAACTCCAACCCCATATATTGGCTTTCAGGGAGAAAACAATCAGGGAGAAAGTTTCATCGCGTTTTACGATACGGAGCCGCTGCCAAGCCCTAATCTCTCTTGGGAGGGCTGATCTGGAGTCTGTTCGGGGATTCGTCGACGTCGTCATCATCAACCATCCTCCATCACCAATTTCATGATGCTCACAGTCGTGCGTGAGTAATTGCATCATAGGCTTGCTGGACGGTGATGGGTTGGATGAGATTTATCATGTAATCGAGTTAGTTTTGTTAGGGTGTGATCCCTAGTATCCATTATGTTCTGAGATTGATGTTGCTATGACTTTGCTATGCTTAATGCTTGTCACTAGGGCTCGAGTGCCATGATTTCAGATCTGAACCTATTATGTTTTCATGAATATATGTGTGTTCTTGATCCTATCTTGCAAGTCTATAGTCACCTATTATGTGTTATGATCCGACAACCCCGAAGTGACAATAATCGGGATACTTCTCGGTGATGACCATAGTTTGAGGAGTTCATGTATTCACTATGTGCTAATGCTTTCTTGCAGTTCTCTATTAAAAGGAGGCCTTAAGATCCCTTAGTTTCCAATAGGACCCCGCTGCCACGGGAGGGTAGGACAAAAGATGTCATGCAAGTTCTTTTCCATAAGCACGTATGACTATTTACGGAATACATGCCTACATTACATTGATGAACTGGAGCTAGTTCTGTGTCACCCTATGTTATGACTGTTACATGATGAACCACATCCGGCATAATTATCCATCACTGATCCGGTGCCTACGAGTTTTCCATATACTGGTTTACGCTTATTTACTTTTCCGTTGCTACTGTTACAATCACTACAAAATACCAAAAACATTACTTTTCCTATCTTTACTTTTGTTACCGTTACCACCACTATCATATTACTTTGCTACTAAACACTTTGCTGCAGATACTAAGTTTCCAGGTGTGGTTGAATTGACAACTCAGCTGCTAATACTTGAGAATATTCTTTGGATCCCCTTGTGTTGAATCAACAAATTTGGGTTGAATACTCTAGCCTCGAAAACTGTTGCGATCCCCTATACTTGTGGGTTATCAAGACCTTTTTCTGGCGCCGTTGTCGGGGAGCATAGCTCTATTCTTTGAGTCACTTGGTATTTATATCTGCTGGACACTATGAAGAATTTGAAAGACGCTAAGACAACTATTTATCCCTCAACTACGAGGGGAGGTAAGGAACTGCCATCTAGCTTTGCACTTGATTCACCTTCTGTTATGAGTAAGCTAGCGACACCTAAACCTGCTTCTGCTATTCGTTCTGATATGTCGCATGTTATTGATGATGCCACTTCTGTTATGCATGATACTTATGATGAAACTACTTCTATGCTTGATACTACCATGCTTCTTGGTGAATTTCTAGACGAACAAATTTCTAGGTCTAGAGAAAGAGAAATTATTGAAATTGAACATGATGATGTTAGTGATGATGAAAATAGACCTGCTATTCCTGAGGGTTACCTTTTTAATGCTGAATCTACTGAAGCTATTCTTGCTTGCCAGGATAGTCTTGAACGTGATAGGTTGCTAGTTAAATGGAGCAAAGAATCTTTTAGAGGTAGGATGAGACCCGACCCTGCTTTTGCTACTTCACCTATCTCGTGTTCTGATCAGGATTATTATGATTTTCTGTTGATCCGATATAATTACTTTGGTTGAATCTGATCCTTTTTATGGGTATGAATCTGAAACTGTTATGGCACATCTTCGTAAGTTAGATGATATAGCTGCCCTGTTTACTAATAATGATACATCGCGCTACCTTTATTTACTCAAAATATTTCCGTTCTCATTAAAGGGTGATGCTAAGATATGGTTTAATTCTCTTGATCCTGGTTGTGTGCAAAGTCCCCAGGATATGGTTTATTACTTCTCTGCTAAATATTTCCCTGCTCATAAGAAACAAGCTGCTTTGAGGGATATATATATAATTTTTGCAAATTGAAGAAGAGAGTCTCCCACAAGCTTGGGGGAGGCTTCTCAAGTTATAATGCTTTGCTGATCATCCTCTTAAGAAACCTGAAATACTTGATATCTTTTATAATGGACTAACCGATGCTTCCAGAGATTACGGATAGTTGTGCTGGTTCTCTTTTAGGAAAGAACACGGATGAAGCTGAAATTTTATTGAATAATATGTTGACAAATGAAAATAATTGGGCACCTCTGAGCCACCTCCGAGCCAGCTCTCGAGCCAATTATTGAGCCTATTCCTAAACCAACTCCAAGAAAAGAGGTGTTCTATTTCTCAGTCCGAAGATATGCAAGAGGCAAAGAAATCTATGAAAGAAAAAGGTATTAAAGCTGAAGATGTTAAGAATTTACCTCCTATTGAAGAAATACATGGTCTTAATTCACTTTGCTGTTGAAGAAGTATATGATCTCAATTACTTATTTCTTGAAGAACCTCCGATATCCCGCACAGGTAGTAAAGGTAAATTCTCTCTATAGATATGATAAAGCTGAAGTCCCTCCTACTAAAATTGCTAGTCAGTGCTTGGATGAGTTTGATAACTTTATGTTTGAGCAAGATGACTTTAATGCTTATTTTGGTAGACAATTAAAACAGAATACCTTTATGATTAAATGCTTGAGTGATTATATGGCTGATATTAGAGGTGAACTTAAACTTGTTAGCAAACATGCTTCTATGGTTACCACTCAAGTAGAACAAGTACTTAAAGCTCAGAAAGAAATACTTAATGAAATGAATAGTAAGAAAAATGATTATGCTGTTAGAGTGGCTACTAGAACTGGTAGAATGACTCAGGAACCTTTGTATCCTGAAGGCCACCCTAAGAGAATCGAGCAAGATTCTCAGAGAAATAATGTTGATGTGCCTAGTTCTTCTAAAAGGAAGAAAAAGAAAAATGATAGAACTGTGCAAACTTCTAGTGAACCTATTGCTGAACCACCTGATAATCCAAATGATATCTCTATGTCTGATGCTGAAACACAATCTGGTAATGAACATGAACCTAGTGGAAATGTTAATGATAATGTTCATGATGATGCTCAACCTAGTAATGATAATGATGTAGAAGTTGAACCTGCTGTTGGTCTTGATAATCCACAATCAAGAAATCAACATTATGATAAGAGAGACTTCGTTGCTAGGAAACAAGGTAAAGAAAGAGAACCATGGGTTCAGAAACCCATGCCTTTTCCTCCCAAACCATCCAAGAAAAAGGATGATGAGGATTTTGAGCGCTTTGCTGAAATGATTAGACCTATCTTTTTGCGTATGCGATTAACTGATGTGCTCAAAACAAATCCTTATGCTAAGTATATGAAGGATATCATAACAAATAAAAGAAAGATACCGGAAGCTGAAATTTCCACCATGCTTGCTAATTATACTTTTAAGGGTGGAATACCAAAGAAACTTGGAGATCCAGGAGTACCTACTATACCATGCTCCATTAAAAGAAATTATGTTAAAACTGCTTTATGTTATCTTGGAGCCGATGTTAGTGTTATGCCTCTCTCTTTATATCGTAGACTTGACTTGAATAAGTTGACACCTACTGAAATATCTTTGCAAATGGCTGATAAATCAACTGCTATAACTGCCGGTATTTGTGAGGATGTGCCTGTTGTGGTTGCAAACGTTACTATTTTAACGGACTTTGTTATTCTTGATATTCCCGAGGATGATAGTATGTCTATTATTCTTGGAAGACCTTTCTTAATACTGCAGGGCTGTTATTGATTGCAACAAAGGCAATGTCACTTTTCATGTTAATGGTAATTAGCATACAGTACACTTTCCGAGGAAACAACCTCAAGTTCATAGTATCAACTCTATTGGAAAAATTCCATCGTTTATATTTGGAGGTTTTGAATTTCCTCTCCCTACTGTCAAGAAGAAATATGATATACTTATTATTGGGGATGTCCATATCCCTGTTGAGGTAACATAGTGTTATTCGAAATTTCTCCGGTTTCATGTTAATTGGAATGAGTTTGTTAACAAGACTTGATCAACCTTGTTAGTGGATTCCTTTTGATGAGCATGAGATGGATGAAACTAGAAGCACAACCTTCTGTACCCTCTTTATATTCTCTATTACTTAGTAGAAATAAAGTAAAATAGTATTTTTCTGTCTGTTTCCTGATTTATCCGTGCAATATAAAAATATCTCGAAAATAAAAGTCCTCAGAATACATTGCCAATTTAATATGATTTTTTTGGGAATATTTGAGTATTTACTGTGCAAAAATTACCGTGGGGGGGCTGCCACCTGGCCACGAGGGTGGAGGGCGCGCCCCCCTGCCTCGTGGGCCCATGGTGGCCCTCCTCCACTTATCCCTGCACCCATCTTCTTCCTCTGTCTCACACAAACACGAAAAACCAACTCAAGCTCGTGTTCCAGCAACTTTTGCTGCGATTTTCGATCTCCTTGCTCAAAGCACCTCTCGCAAAACTGCTTGGGGAGATTGTTCCTTGGTATGTGACTCCTCCATTGGTCCAATTAGTTTTTGTTCTAGTGCTCTATTCATTGCAAGTTTGTGCTGCATAGGTGACCATGTTCTTGAACTTGCATGTCAAATTTATATGGTTCCAAGTAGTTCTAATGCTTGATATATGCTCTAGGCACTTGTATGAGTAGTTGCTATCAGTTTTATTGAAGGTTGTTCACTTTTATTTGAAGTTACTAAAAATTTCAGATTGTTTCAGAAATAATGAAGAAATTTTTGAGGGGCTCGTCGAGCTGAAGCTCTAAGGAGAAACAAAAGGAAGAAGAAACAGCGCTGCCACGTGCTTATTTAGATTATAAGAGTATGCTAGCGCATGATTTTCTTGTTAAGAGTCTCGAACGGGAGCTTAAATATAAATTGTACTTTGATAAACATCACCCTGAGACTATTACTTTGCCTGCTCCCTCTTTGTTTAACTTGTCTATAGGTTCTTACATTGTTCTGTGGGTGGGTGTTCAAGCCTATCGGAATCCTGCACCAGCCCCGGAACCGGAGCCACAGGATGAGCCCCCACGAATGTCTGTTTATTCTTGGGATCCTGAGGCGGTTGCCAGCTAGTGGCAATCAGAGTCCTCTTCATCACATTATGATCCCAACTATTCTTCATCGCAGTACGACCCCAGCTACACCTACGGGTATCAGCCAGGCTATCCTTGGCAATAGACCAACTTAGGCCAAAAGCCTAAGCTTGGGGGAGTACGTATTTCCTACCGACATTACATTCATGTTCACACACACTCATTGCTAGATGTCGGTGCTCATACTCTTTCATTGTAATATCCATGCTAGTTTATTTTCTTTTTCCTGCTTTCTTCTTGTGTGTTTAATAAACCTTAGGAAAACAAAAAAATTAGTAGTAATAATTAAAAATAAAACCCAAAAATATTTCACGTTCTTCTTTTGCTTGTTGGGAGCTTTCCCGTGTAAATAGTTTTTATCTTACTTTTCCTTTCTTTGGGGTCGAGAAGACCATATTGAAAATGCTTAGTGGCTCTCATATGCATGATTGTTTATCTAACTTAGAGCCCATATTACTTGTCTTCTCTCTTGAGTTGAATGCTTGCAGATTCCAGCTTAGTCCAATGCACGTGCACTCTTATTATTATACACACCGTTCGGTTGTGCAAGTGAAAGGCAATAATGATGATATATGATGGACTTATTGGGATGAGAAAACCTGGTATGAACTCGACCTCTCTTGTTTTTGTAAATATGATGATTCATCGTTCCTGATTCAGCTATTATGAAGTAAACATATTTGCAATGACATTTAGAGATTATAGTTGCTTGTGCCATGCTTGATTAGCTATGAGTTATAATGGTTTACCTTGCGTGCCAACATGCTATTAGAATGATTATGATGTGGTATTATAGGATGGTATCATCCTTTAAATGAATTGAGTGACTCGACTTGGCACATGTTCACACATGTAGTTGAATCAAATCAACATAGCCTTCATGATATTTATGTTCATGGTGGATTATATCCTACTCATGCTTATATTCGGTGTAAATTAATTTTAATGCATGTTTACAACTGTTGTCGCTCTCTCAGTTGGTCGCTTCCCAGTCTTTTGCTAGCCTTCACCTGTACTAAGCGGGAATACTGCTTGTGCATCCAAACTCCTTAAACCCCAAAGTTGTTCCATAAGAGTCCACTATACCTTCCTATATGCGGTATCTACCTGCCGTTCCAAGTAAATTTGTATGTGCCAAACTCCAAACCTTCAAATGAAATTCTGTTTTGTATGCTCGAGCAGCTCATGTGCAACTAGGGCTGCCTATATCTTCCATGCTAGGTGGGTTATTCTCAAGAGGAGTGGACTCCGCTCCTCATTCACGAGAAAGGGCGTGAACGGGATGCCCAGTCCCATGATCCAAAAGATCAAAGCAAATCAAAATAATTAAACAAAACTCCCCTTGGGACCCGTTGAATGTTGGAGGCACTCGTTGTTTCGAGCAAGCCATGGATTGATGCTTGTGGAGGAAGGGGAGTATAAACCTTTACCATTCTGTTTGGGAACTGCCTATAATGCATGTAGTATGGAAGGTACAGCCATCTCATAGTTGTTGCGTTGGTAGTGAAAGTATGCCGCTCAAAATATAATTTATCTCTATTTCAAAATTGAGCTCTGGCACCTCTACAAATCCCTTCTTCCCTCTGCGAAGGGCCTATCTATTTACTTTTATGTTGAGTCATCACCCTTCTTATTAAAAAGCACCCGCTGGAGAGCACACTGTCGTTTGCATTCATTATAATTGGTTTATATTGGGTATGACTTGACTGGATCTCTTTTACCATGAATTACAATGTTTAGTCAGACCTTGATCTTTAAAGGTGCTCTGCATTTATGTTTTGCGGTCTCAGAAAGGGCTAGCGAGATACCATTTTGTTATATCATGTTATGATTATTTTGAGAAAGTGTTGTCATCCGAGTTTTATTATTATGGCTCGCTAGCTGATTATGCTATTGATATGAGTAATTGTGAGACCTACGTGTTATTGTGAGTATGGTTAGTTCATAATATTTGCTAAAACTTGAATGCTGGCTTTTCATGTTTACAACAACAAGAGCAAACAGATTTTGTAAAAGTTTTTGTTTTTCTCTTTCAGTTTGTCAACTGAATTGCTTGAGGACAAGCAAGGGTTTAAGCTTGGGGGAGTTGATACATCTCCGTCGTATCTACTTTTCCAAACACTTTTGCCCTTGTTTTGGACTCTAACTTGTATGATTTGAATGGAATTAACCTAGACTGACGCTGTTTTCAGCAGAATTGCCATGGTGTTGTTTTATGTGCAGAAAATAAAAGTTCTCGGAATGACCTGAAACTCCACAGAATATCTTAGAATAAATAATAAAAAATCCTCGCCAAAGATGAAGACCAGGGGCCCACACCATGCTCACGAGGGTGGGGGCCCGCCCCTCCCCCTGGGCGTGCCCCCCTACCTCGTGGGCCCCCTGGATGTCCTCCGACGCCAACTCCAACTCCATATATTGGCTTTCGGGGAGAAAAAAATCAGGGAGAAAGTTTCATCGCGTTTTATGATACGGAGCCGCCGCCAAGCCCTAATCTCTCTCGGGAGGGCTGATCTGGAGTCCGTTCGGGGCTCCGGAGAGGGGGATTCGTCGCCGTCGTCATCATCAACCATCCTCCATCACCAATTTCATGATGCTCACCGCCGTGCGTGAGTAATTGCATCGTAGGCTTGCTGGACGGTGATGGGTTGGATGAGATTTATCATGTAATCGAGTTAGTTTTGTTAGGGTTTGATCCCTAGTATCCATTATGTTCTGAGATTGATGTTGCTATGACTTTGCTATGCTTAATGCTTGTCACTAGGGCCCGAGTGCCATGATTTCAGATCTGAACCAATTATGTTTTCATGAATATTGTGTGTTCTTGATCCTATATTGCAAGTCTATAGTCACCTATTATGTGTTATGATCCGACAACCCCGAAGTGACAATAATCGGGATACTTCTCGGTGATGACCATAATTTGAGGAATTCATGTATTCACTATGTGCTAATGCTTTGTTCCGGTTCTCTATTAAAAGGAGGCCTTAACATCCCTTAGTTTCCAATAGGACCCCGCTGCCACGGGAGGGTAGGACAAAAGATGTCATGCAAGTTCTTTTCCATAAGCACGTATGACTATTTACGGAATACATGCCTACATTACATTGATGAACTGGAGCTAGTTCTGTGTCACCCTATGTTATAACTGTTACATGATGAACCACATCCGGCATAATTATCCATCGCTGATCCGGTGCCTACGAGTTTTCCATATACTGGTTTACGCTTATTTACTTTTCCATTGCTACTGTTACAATCACTACAAAATACCAAAAACATTACTTTTGCTGTCTTTACTTTTGTTACCGTTACCACCACTATCATATTACTTTGCTACTAAACACTTTGCTGCAGATATTAAGTTTCCAGGTGTGGTTGAATTGACAACTCAGCTGCTAATACTTGAGAATATGCTTTGGCTCCCCTTGTGTCGAATCAACAAATTTGGGTTGAATACTCTACCCTCGAAAACTGTTACGATCCCCTATACTTGTGGGTTATCAGAGCACACTGCGTCTCTTTCTTCACAAGGCACCGTGATGACTCCGCCGCTTTCTGGCATATTGAGGACGTTGTAGCCGTGATGAGTCACGGCCATGATCTTGGCCAGAGCTGGGTACCCGAGGATGGTATTGTATGGCAGGCGAATGTGGGCGACATCGAAGTCGATGAGCTCGATGCGGTAGTTGTCGCGCGCCCCGAAGGTTACAGGGAGGCGGACCTGCCCAATCGGGACTGTGGAGCCATCGGTGACTCCAGAGATAGGCTTGGTTGGCTGAAGCTGATTGTAAGGCACTTGGAGATTGTTGAATGCCTCTACGGACAGGACATTGAGCCCTGCTCCGCCGTCGATGAGGGTCCTGGTGACTTGCACGTTGCTGATGATTGGGGAACAAAGCATCGGGAGGACTCTGGCTGTGGCCGCGCACTTGAGCTGATCCGCTGAGCTGAACGTGATGGCGCACGCTGACCACCTGAGAGGGCGTGTGGATTCGAGCTTGGGGAGGACTGCATTCACTTCGCGGGCGAACTGCTTGAAGATGCGTTGAGAGGCTGGGGCTTGAGCTCCGCCCAGGATGCAAGCGTTCGCGCGCGGCTCCTGGAAGCCCCCAGCCCCCTCGTCCTGATGATGGTCCTCGTTTCTCCTAGGCTGCGGCGGCAGAGGAGGGAGGCCTGCGTTTCCTTGCGGGCGATCTTCGCGAGGCTGATCCCTCCAGTCTCCCTCGCGAGGCTGATCCTGCCAGCTATCCTCGCGAGGTCGGTCGCGCCACCCTTGGCGAGGGCCACGGTCTTCCCAGCGTCCTGCGTTTCTTCCTCCTCCTCGGCCGTAGCCTCGATCGTTGCGGTCGGGGCGTCGACCGATCCTCCCTTCTCGCACGGCTCGGAGCTCTTGACATTCGTTGGTGTTGTGGGTGTGGAGGTTGTGGTACACACAGTACCGACTGCCCTTGGAAGACTCGGGCTGATCTCTGCCTCGCTTGGTGTCTGGTTCTGCCGCGAGCAGGCAGCCCCCTTGAGCTTCACGTCCTTGGCCTTGGATTTCTTCTCTTCTGGGTCTACGGCTGGCAGCTCGAGGAGGGAAAAGCGTCCTTCCTCAGCCCTGGCGCACTTGGTCGCCAAGTTGAACAGCTCCAAGGAAGTACATAGATCTTCATGCATCGCCAGCTCCTCCTTCATCTTGACGTCACGCACACCATCGGAGAAGGCAGAGATGATGGCCTCCTCGGTCACCTTGGGAATCTTGAGGCGTGCGTTGTTGAAGTGCTGGATGTACTTTTGCAGGGTCTCCCCTGGTTGCTGCTTGATGCGGCGCATGTCGCTCACGGCAGGAGGCCGGTCACGAGTACCTTGGAAGTTGGCGATGAAGCGGGTGCGCATCTCGTCCCAGGAGGAGATCATGCAAGGAGCCAGGTTCAGGAGCCAGGTGCGGGCTCCGTCCTTGAATGCCATAGGAAACCAGTTCGCCATGACCTTCTCGTCCCCGTTGGCGGCTTCGATGCATAGCTCGTAGAGCTGAAGGAACTCCGCAGGGTCGGCCGTGCCGTCGTAGCGAGGAGGCAGGTCTGGTTTGAACTTGCCGGGTCACGCGACGCTGCACAACTCGGTGGTGAAGGCGCGGCAGCCTGCTGTGGCCACGGGAGGCCTTTGGTGACGAAGAGCCTGGTCTTGCGGGTCCCCATGCGCTGCCGCTGGGAGCAGTGCAGGGTCTTGGCGTGTTGGAGCAGGAGCGTGGTCGTGACGAGCCAGTGCAGGGAGCACCCGGGCAGCTTCTTGGGGGCGAGGGACCTCTTGGCAGCTCTGCTTGCTGCTGCTGGCGCCAGACGGAGTGGGTTCCGCCCAGGCATGCGCGCCTTGGGGCTGAGGCGCCTTCTTGAGGGGAGGCGGCTGAGGCGCCTCGAGCTTCATCGCCCGCAGAGGCGGGCGCGTGCAGCGAGAAGGACGGCGCGGGGGATCCCCCTGCGGCGCGAACGAGCTCGGCGACGCGGTCGAGCCACTCTTCATAGACGTCGTCAACAGGGCGGTAGCGCAGGAGCTCGTTTGCCACGATGAGTGCAGCTCGAGCCTCCATGGGCGCGCGGAGCGCGCGGGACGAAGAACCAGCTGGGGCGAGCGAGGGAGTGGCGGTGCGGCCGTCTCGCCTCATGAACGGATGCTGGGACGATGCTTGCTGCTCGTTCCCCGCCGGGCCGGTGGCGGCGTTGACGGCAGGCGACGGGGAACGGCTGGGGCGGCGCCGACGGGGCCGTCTGGGCAGCGATGTAGCGAGAGCGGCTCAGCGCTGCACGGGCCCGACGCAGCGTCGACATGGATGCGATGGTCGGCGAAGAACAGGCGGCGGAAGGCAATTCCGCGCACTTCTACCGGCGCGCCAAATGTCGGATTTCGGGTTCCGGCTGCACCCTCTAGGTTCAACACCGGGTGCACACGGAGATCTCGCCCTCTACCTACCTGCACCTCGCCGCCTCGCTAGGATCTAAACTATGAAAGGAACAACACAAGAGACGCGGGGTTTATACTGGTTCGGGGCACCATTGTGGTGTAACACCCTACTCCAGTGTGTGGTGTGGTGGATTTCCTCTTGGGCTGATGATGAACAATACAAGGAAGAACAGCCTCGCGAGGGTCTGTTCTTGGCTGGTGCGATGAACTGCTAGGGGGAGTTCAGTCGCTCTCTCTCTCTCTCTCTCTCTCTCTCTCTCTCTCTCTCTCTGCTGATTCGAGATGCCTCTACCCTGTGGGTGGCTAGTCCTATTTATAGGAAAAGGCCGTGGGCTTCTTCCCAAATATTGAGCGGGAAGGGCGCCAACAATTGGCCATTTTGAAGGGGAACATCTAGTACACTTATCCTGACTAAAGTTGGTCCTCGCCTGTCAAAGGCTCTGGTGGTGACGCCTTGGCTTGGGCTCCACGATGACTTCCTTCCTGCCATTGCGACAGTCTTGGTCTTGTTGCACTGAAACGGATGCCTTTGCTTGATGCTCTCGCCTGCGCTTGCCCCCTTTGCACCAAAGAGGAAACGAGGACACTGTGCGGGCTAGCGCCCGCCTGGCGCCCTTGGTCGTCATGTCTTGCGTCATGGGCACCTCGTGAGGCACCCCTCCTTGATCTCTCCGCCTCCTCGCAAGCCAGCCTGACGAGGCCGTGCCTGAGTAAGCTTCCTATCGTCCGCCCCGCGAGGCTTGGCCCCTCGCGAGGGTCTTGAGCTTATGCTGATGAAGATGGGCCGTGCTGGGCCACCCCTTGAGCCACGCCGCAGGCCGCAGGCAGGCAAGTCTGGGTACCCCCGTTCCCAGAACGCTGACATTCGCCTGTCAAAGGCTCTGGTGGTGACGCCATCTTGGGCTCCACGGTGACCTCCCTCCTACCGTCCTGCTGGTCTTGGTCTCGTTGCACCGATATGGAAACCTTTGCCTGATGCCTCGGGACTCCTCGCCTGCACTTGCCTCTTTAGCACCAAAGAGGAAACGAGGACACTGCGCGCGCTGGCGCCCGCCTGGCACCCTCCTAGCTCCAGTCGTCATGGCTTGCGTCACAGGAATCTCGCGAGGTGTCCCTTGCCTTGATCTCTCCGCCCCTCGCGAGCCGACCTGGTGAGGCTGCCCCCGAGGAGGTCTTGTGTCGTCCGCCTCGTGAGGCTTGGCCCCTCGCGAGGGTCTTGAGTGTTTGCTGGTGAGGATGGGCCGTACAAGGCCGCTGGTGGAGCCACGCTATGGGCCACAGGCAGGCAAGTCTGGGGACCCCCGTTCCCAGGACGCCGGCAGTAGCCCCCGGGCCCAAGGCGCGCTCGGACTTGGCTTCGAGGCGAAGCCAAAGGGCAAGTGCGGAGCGCCGCGGGCCCCAACATCCTGCGGCCCCACTTGACGCGTGGCGATTGAATGAACGTGGGCGTCTCCGCTTCCCCACGCTGCCTCGGCAACTTCCCGACTTGACGAGTCCCTGCTGCATGCAGAGAAAAATCATCATTACCTATGATCATGGGGATCGCCAGTTGGCCTTCTCCCTATATAAGTGAGGAGGGGGCGGAGCCCCCGTCGCTCATCTGTTCCTGCTCCCCTCGCTTCTTCTTTCTCGCTTCATTGCTAGTAGTGACTCCCATGGCGCCTATTCGGAGGTTCTCGGCCGCAGAGAAGCGAAAAAAAACCCACGACGAGCCCGGGCCACTTCCGCCAAAGAAGAGGCCGGGCCACCACCGCGACATGGTCGTGAGGCCGAAGGTGTCGAGGCCTTGGTGCGAGCGGCCTCCTCCCGGGTACCCACTGCCTTTGTACGCCCAAGCTAAGGGCTCCGGAGGAAGAGGCGACAAGCGCCGCCACCAGCGCAGGGGCCGTGGTCACCGCGCCGCGGTGACGCACGCTGTCGCCCCTGGAGTCCACGTCGCGGACTCCTCGTGCGAACTCGTGATGTGGGTGGCGATGCCTCCGCGCACTTGGATCCGCTTTCCGCGGTTCGTCTCTCTCGAGATGCCGCCGTGGGGCCCCCTTGAGCTTTGGCTGCAGCACACCGACTGTGACGCCCCGGCGACTGGAGCGGAGGTGGAAGCCGTTTCCCCGGGCAAGATCTTCATGACCCGCGGCTGGGGCGAGGTTGCCCAGGTTTGCCGCGCGGAAGGCGCCCTCGCCATCCACTTCAAGTACGATGGCGCCTCCACGATGTTCTTCAAGGTCTTCGACACGGAAGGCCGCCGCTTGGAGTGCTGCCCTGGAGAGAGTCATTAGGGCGGCGCAGCGGCCAGCGCCGAGCTTGCCGCTGGAGAAGCCAGCGGCTCTTCCAGCAGCAGCGGTGGCGCTTGGGAGTCCAGCGACTCTCCCGAGCCCTACGAGACCCCGGAAACGAGCGACAACAGCTACATGCCCTGAGCTCTTGCCGGGCCCAGAGCAAGGCCGCAGCGTCCGACCGCCGCCGTCGCTGATCTGGATTGGGTTGGCGCCGGCCTCCCGTGGCCCACTATTGATGATGGCATCGGCTATGCTGGCGTGTGTAGGTAGAGCTCCTAGGAATTCCCTTCTTTTGTTCCCTGCGAGGAATTGAAATGGACCCCGTGGGGGCGTGTAAAGGGTCTGTAATGTCTTCTGTTCATATCGTCCTTATTATGAAAACTTGCGAACACATGTCTCGTTTCGTCTCAGTCTCCCCTTTCCAACCCCGCGGCAGGTTGGTGCTCTACGCCGACAGGTCCCGGTCCCCAGGCAGGCTGCAGCCGTCGCTGGTATGCCAGGTCGCGATGCCATGGTCGGGGCCAGGAGGTGAGCGGCTCGAGGTCCAGTAAGAGCTCCTGAGGCGCGATGCTCAAGAGGTCCCCTTTAGCGCTCAAGCAACCACCGAGAGGCGGGAAAGGGCGGCGACGTTGCCGTAACATGGCTGCCACGGGTGAGGATCCTATGCCGTAGTGCTGGGTCGATCCTGGCGCGAAACTTATCTTGGCAGTCCAGAGCTGGTTCCGTGTGTTGCGCCAGACTTGTGCGTCAACTACTGTAGCGTAGCTAGGTTAGGCCCGTGCGAGCCTCCCCCTCTTCTGCACGCTCTTCTGTGTGCTCTGCGTACTCAGGTCCCGGCCCTCTCGAGCTCAGCCGCCGCTGGTATGCCAAGTCGCGATGTCGTGGTCAAGGCCAGGGGGTGAGGGCTGAGAGCGAAGAAGCTCTGAGTCGCGATGCTCGTGGCCCCCCTTTAACGCTAGCAAGTTTAATCGCATGGGAGAAGAAGGAGCCTGTGGTACCGCCTGCTCTCGCCATCAGGAGGCTCCTGCGGGTTTGCACGAGGAGGGACACAGATTGCCACGATCATTGCCGGTCTGCCGTAGGTCGCTCTGCAAGAAGATGAAGGCACTGAGGGCTTGGTGAGGTGGCGTGCGCGGGGCATGCCGCGAGCCAGAGCTCGACCGCTCAGATTTGTCGACATTGTAGGGACGGACCCGAGCACAAGCGTCGTGCCAGCGTGTGTAGCTCCCGTGGTGGGTGACAATCAAGTAGGTGATAACCATAGATAGATCATGCATGGAAAGCGAACTAGCTTAGGTAAATGCAAGAATGATACATGCCACTGGGTTGGACCCGAGCGGCCTGGGGATGATGCAGCCTGAGGGGCGCCCCCAGCAGAGTAAGCTAAAGACGTAAAAGGATACATGCCGCATGGACAGGCCCACGCGGCATGGGAATGATGCAGCCCGGGGGGCGCTCCCAGCTAAATAAACTTGGAAATGTCACTTTATTCCGTTGTCGAAGGGATGTTGGGGTAGCTGAACATGCGCAGCGAAGGGGTTGCTCCTCATGAGCCATCGGGGCTCTGAGCCTCGGGTGGCTCTGGGGGGCCAGGCAGCTCCTCGAGGACCGTCTCCATCTCCGCCAGGACTGCGTGATGTCTGGCCTCCTGAGCCGCCAGGATGCTCCGTAGGTTGCACTGGAAGGCGGCTGCCACGCTCGGCAGGCTGAATGGCATGCGAACATAGCTGTGAGGTGGGCCCTCGCAACGTCCCACGTGCGAAGGCCAGAAGAACTCCTGAGATGCGGCCCTGTTGAGCCCTGGGATGTTGACGCAGACGCGCAGCCCGCCATCCTCGCCTAGATGGGGAGTTGTGCCAGGTGGGCGGCGGTCGCCGCGCATGGCTCTTGCATCCTGTAGCTCCTCAGTGGCCTTGGTGATGAACTCCTGAGCGCCGGACGCTCCTCGCCCGGTGTCCTTCTGAGGGAAATGTGCCGCAAAGCACGCCTCCATGTGGTGCCCGAGCGCCTCCCTCGTGATGTTGGCTAGGTCTGAGGCCCTCCAGAAGAGAGCCCCCGAGCCCTGCCCGGGGAGGGCGCCCGGAGCGCCTTCCTATGCAAGGGAGGGAGGCGCCCCAGGCGCGGGCGCCGATCGTGATGTTGCACCGTCACAGATGCCGCTCCCCTGAGGCCCCGTGCGGAGTAGCTGCTTCTTCTTCTTGGGGACAGCGTCAGGAGGGGACTGCGCTCCATTGTTGTCGGGGTCTTCGGTCGCTACGGCTTGGAAGGCACGCTCGAGGGAGCACACTGCATCTCTTTCTTCGCAGGGGACAGTGATGATCCCGCTGCTTCCTAGCATCTTGAGGACGTTGTAGCCGTGGTGGGTCATCGCCATGAACTTGGCTAGGGCCAAATACCCAAGGATGGCATTGTACGGCAGACGGATGTGAGCAACGCCAAAGTCAATGAGCTCGGTGCAGTAGTTGTCGCGCTGTCTGAAGGTGACAGGGAGGCGGACCTGCCCTATCGGGGAGCCGTCGGTCACTCCTGAGAAGGGCTTGGTAGGCTGAAACTGATCGTATGGCACTTGGAGGCTATCGAACATCTCGACGGACATGACGTTAAGCCCTGCGCCGGCGTCGATAAGGGTCTTGGTGACTTGTGCGTTGCTCATGATAGGTGAGCAGAGCATCGGGAGGGCGCCAGCGGTGGCCGCGCACTTGAGCTGGTCCGCCGAGCTGAAAGTGATGGCGCACTTGGACCACGTGAGCGGGCGTGCATGGCCTCAAGCCTGAAGGGTTGCGTTCACCTCGCCAGCAAACTGCTTGAAGATACGCTGAGATGCTTGGGCCTGAGCTCCGCCAAAGATGCAAGCAATTGCACGCGGTTCCTGGAAGTCCTCAGCCCCCTCGTCCTGATGGTGGTCGTCGTTCCTTCTTGGTGGTGGCGGCAGCAGAGGAAGACTAGCATTGCCCTGAGGGCGGTCCTCGCGAGACTGGTCCTTCCAGGCACCCTCACAAGGCTGGTCCTGCCATCGGTCCTCGTGAGGCCGGTCGCGCCACTCCTAGAGGGGGCCGCGATCGTCCCAGCGTCCTCCGCCTCGTCCTCCTCCTCGGCCGTAGCCCTGGTCGTTGCGCTCGGGGCGTCGACCGAGGCGTCCATCTCGAATGGCCCTGAGCTCTTGACAGTCGTTGCTGTTGTGGCTGTGTACGTTGTGGAAAGTGCGGAACGGCCGGCTGCTCTTGGACGACTCGGGATGGTCCCGGCCGCGCTTCGTATCTGGCTCTGCCGCGAGCACGGCTACTCCCTTGCACTTCACGTCCTTAGCCTTGGCTTTCTTCTCCTCCAGGTCGGTAGCCAGGAGCTCGAGGAGGGAAAGGCGCCCCTCCTTAGCTCTTGCGCACTTGATCGCCAGGTTGAACAACTCCAAAGTCGTGCATAGCTCCTCATGGATGGCGAGCTCCTCCTTCATCTTGACGTTGCGGATGCCTCGGAAAATGCTGAAATGATGGCCTCGTCCGTCACCTTGGGGATCTTGAGGCGAACGCAGTTGAAGCGCTGGATGTACTTTTGCAGGGTCTCTCCAGGCTGCTGCTTGATGCTGCGCAGGTCACCCGCGGCCGGAGGACGGTCGCGAGTGCCCTGGAAGTTGGCGACAAAGCAGTCGCGCATCTCGTCCCAGGAGGAGATCGAGCCCGGGGGCAGGTTCAAGAGCCACGAGCGAGCGCCATCCTTGAGAGCCACGGGGAACCAGTTCATAGAGCTGCAAGAACTTTGCTGGGTCGGGGGTGCCGTCGTAACGAGGAGGCAGGTCTGGCTTGAACTTGCCCGGCCAAGCGACGCTACGTAGCTCAGGAGTGAAGGCGCGGCAGCCTGCAGTGGCCATCGGGGCCCTTTGCTGATGTGGAGCCCGCCCTTGATGCACGCGCATCGCCACTGCTGGCAGCACGCGGTCTTGTCGCGGTGGCGCTGGGAGCGTGGGCGCATTCTCTTGCGGCCGGGGAACTTCTTGGCAGCTTCTTTCTTCTCGTGCGGGCACCCAACGCAGTGGGTCGCGCCAGGGGGGCGCGCGCCTTGGCGCCAGCGCGCCGTCTTGGTGCAGAGGTGGTGGAGGCGCTCCGTAAGCCACGTCGCCCGCAGCTGGCGGAGGGCGAGGCAGCGAGAGGGACGGCGCGGGGGAGCCCCATGCGGCACTGACGAGCTCGGTGATGTGATCCAGCCAGTCCTCGTAGAGGTGGTCGACTCGGTGGTAGCGCAGGAGCTCGCGTGCCATGAGCAACGCGACCTGCGCGTCTGTGGGAGCGCGACGAGCATGAGACGACGAGCCGGCTAGGGTTGGCGACGGAGTGGCGGTGCGGCCGTCCCCCCGCATCGAGGGGTGCAACGAGGACTCTTACTGCTCATTTCCCGCCGGGCCGGTGGCAGCGTTGGCGGCGGGCGACGGGGTACGACGGAGAGGCCCGCCAATAGGGGCGGTTTGAGCGACGCATGCGGCAAGGGCGGCCCGGCGCTTAGCGGGTTCTCGACGAGCGTCCGCCATGGATGTGACGAAGTGACGGGATGCGGATCGGTGGGAGGAAAGCTTCGGCGCACCCCTACCTGGAGGGCCAAATGTTAGATTTCAGGTTTCGGCAAAATCCTTGAGGTTCGAGCACTGGGGTGCGCACGAAGATCTCTCGATCTCTCTCTCTCCCTAGATCGCTCTCGCAAAAATCACAAGGCCTAGCTCGACGAACCCAAAGAGCGAGAGACACAAGAGTTTATACTGGTTTGGGCCATCGATGTGGTGTAATACCCTACTCCAGTATGGTGTGGTGGATTGCCTCTTGGGCTGAGGATGAACAGTTACAAGGGAAGAACAACCTCCTCAGGAGAGGTGCTCTTGGGCTTGGTGAACTTGTGTGGTTGACGATGATCTGAATGATCCATCCATCCTCCCACCTATGGTGGTGGCTAGTCCTATCTATAGAGGCCCTGGTCCTCTCCCCAAATATTGAGCAGGAAGGGATCCAACAACGGCCAAATTCGAAGTGACACAACTAGTATAAGTTATCCTGGCTAAAGGTGGCCTTTCCCTGTCAAAAGGCTCTGCTGGTGACGCCGTCTTGGGCTCCACGGTGACCTCCGTCCTACCGTCCTGCTAGTCTTGGTCTCGTTGCACCGTTATGGAAACCTTTGCCTGATGCCTCGAGACTCCTCGCCCGCGCTTGCCTCTTTAGCACCAAAGAGGAAACGAGGACACTGCGCGCGCTGGCGCCCGCCTGGCTCTAGTCATCATGGCTTGCATCACAGGAATCTCGCGAGGTGTCCCTTGCCTTGATCTCTCCGCCCTCGTGAGCCGACCTGGTGAGGCTGCCCCCAAGGAGGTCTTGTGTCGTCCGCCTCGCGAGGCTTGGCCCCTCGCGAGGGTCTTGATTGTTTGAAGGTGAGGACGGGTCGTACAGGACCGCTGGTGGAGCGACACTATGGGCCGCAGGCAGGCAAGTGCTACCTCTTCAGCACTGCGTTGGATTTCCTTGAAGAGGAAAGGGTGATGCAGTAGAGTAGAGTAAGTATTTCCCTCAGTTTTTGAGAACCAAGGTATCAATCCAGTAGGAGGCTACACGCAAGTCCCTCGTACCTACACAAAACAAATAGCTCCACGCAACCAACGCAATTAGGGGTTGTCAATCCCTTCACGGTCACTTACGAGAGTGAGATCTGATAGAGATGATAGATAATATTTTTGGTATAGAGATGCAAAGTAAAATAAAAGGCAAAGTAAAAAAAAGCAAAGCAATAATAAAGTGATGGAAGATTGATATGATGAGAATAGACCCGGGGGGCCATAGATTTCACTAGTGGCTTCTCTCAAGAGCATAAGTATTCTACGGTGGGTGAACAAATTACGGTTGAGGAATTGACAGAATTGAGCATAGTTATGAGAATATCTAGGTATGATCATGTATACAGGCATCACGTCCGAGACAAGTAGACCGACTCCTGCCTGCATCTACTACTATTACTCCACTCATCGACCGCTATCCAAAGACGCATCTAGAGTATTAAGTTCAAGAAAACAGAGTAACGCCTTAAGCAGGATGACATGATGTAGAGGGATAAATTCATGCAATATGATAAAAAACCCCATCTTGTTATCCTCGATGGCGACAATACAATATGTGCCTTGCTGCCCCCTCATCACCGGGAAAGGACACCGCAAGATTGAACCCAAAGCTAAGCACTTCTCCCATTGCAAGAAAAACCAATCTAGTAGGCCAAACCAAATTGATAATTCAAGAGACTTGCAAAGATAACCAATCATACATAAAAGAATTCAGAGAAGATTCAAATATTGTTCATAGATAATCTTGATCATAAACCCACAATTCATCGGTCTCAACAAACACACCGCAAAAAGAAGATTACATCGAATAGATCTCCATGAGAGAGGGGAGAACATTGTATTGAGATTCAAAAGATAGAAGAAGCCATCTAGCTACTAACTATGGACCCAAGGTCTGAAGTAAACTACTCACACTTCATCTGGAGAGGCTATGGTGATGATGTAGAAGCCCTCGGTGGTGGATTCCCTTCCCGTGAGCTCGAACAGGCCCCAAGATGGGATCTCGTGGAGTACTGAGAAGGTTGCGGCGGTGGAATTAGGTTTTGGCTCGTGTCGATCGTTTGGGGTGCGTGAGGTATATATAGGAGGAAGGAGTACGTCGGTGGAGCAAGGAGGGCCCACGAGGCGGGCGCGCCCTAGGGCCCTCCACCTCGTGGCCGCCTCCCTCCTTTCTTGACGGAGGGTCCAAGTCTCTGGATCATATTTGTTGAGAAAATCACGTTCCCAAAGGTTTCATTCCGTTTGGACTCCCTTCGATATTCCGTTTCTTCGAAACACTGAAATAGGCAAAAAACAGCAATTCCGGGCTGGGCCTCCGGTTAATAGGTTAGTCCCAAAAGTAATATAAAAGTGGAAAATAAAGCCCAATATAGTCCAAAACAGTAGATAATATAGCATAGAGCAATAAAAAATTATAGATATGTTGGAGACGTATCAGCAAGTCTGGGGACCCCCGTTCCCAGGACGCTGACAGAGTGAAATTGGGATATCCGAGTGGAACCTTCCATCGAGTGAATTTCACTTCAGGATGATTTCAGTCGGTATATTCTATTGAACCTTGTAGGCCTTGGACTCTAAGGTAGTGTCCTTGGGTAGGGTGTCTAGGTCAGGCCTAAGACCCTACCCTAGGTCCATGTCATTGTCACCAATGAGGATGATGAACCCCTCCGTGATGGTGTCTAGATTGTATCTCGTGCTTCTGGAACTTGCGTCGGCTGGAATTCTGTTTCGTCGACTCCCCTAGGGTTTCTGGAATATTTGGGGATTTACAGGGCGAAGTGTAGGATCTTGAGAAGAGGTGTCTAGAGGGGGGTGATTAGACATTAAGTACCAAAGTTGCAGTTTTTAACTTCTTTAGGTTTAAGTGGAGTTTGGGCACAAGTTTAACATTCACAATACATAACAAGCAAGCAAGCATGCAAAGAGTATGTGAGCAGCGGAAAGTAAAGCATGCAACTTGCAAGAAAGTAAAGGGAAGGGTTTGGAGAATTCAAACGCAATTGGAGACATGGATGATTTTGTCGTGGTTCCAATAGGTGGTGCTATCGTACATCCATGTTGATGGAGACTTCAACCCACGAAGGGTAACGGTTGCGCGAGTCCACGGAGGGCTCCACCCACGAAGGGTCCACGAAGAAGCAACCTTGTCTATCCCACCATGGACGTCGCCCACGAAGGACTTGCCTCACTAGCGGTAGATCTTCACGAAGTAGGCGATCTCCTTGCCCTTACAAACTCCTTGGTTCAACTCCACAATCTTGTCGGAGGCTCCCAAGTGACACCTAGCCAATCTAGGAGACACCACTCTCCAAGAAGTAACAAATGGTGTGTTGATGATGAACTCCTTGCTCTTGTGCTTCAAATGATAGTCTCCCCAACACTCAACTCTCTCTCACAGGATTTGGATTTGGTGGAAAGAAGATTTGAGTGGAAAGCAACTTGGGGAAGGCTAGAGATCAAGATTCATATGGTTGGAATGTAATATCTTGGCCTCAACACATGAGTAGGTGGTCTCTCTCGAACTGGTAAGTTGGAAGTGTAGGTTTGTTCGATGGCTCTCTCCACGAATGAAGAGGAGGTGGAGGGGTATATATAGCCTCCACACAAAATCTAACCGTTACACACAATTTACCAAACTCGGTGAGACCGAATCATCAAACTATGTCGGACCGATTTAGTAAACCTAGTGACCGTTAGGGTTTTCGGTGGGACCGATATGCAACTCGGTAGGACCGATATGATTAGGGTTAGGGCATAACGTAATCTCGGTGAGACCGATTACACAAACTCGGTGAGACCGATTTTGGTAATTAGCTAACCAGAGAGTTGGTCAGGCAAACTCGGTGAGACCGATTACTCAAACTCGGTGGGACCGATTTTGGTAATAAGTTAACCAGAGAGTTTGCATTGTAATCTCGGTAGTACCGATTACACAAACTCGGTGAGACCGATTTTGGTAATGGACATACACAGAGAGATTGCAATCCCATCTCGGTGAGACCGAGATCCCTATCGGTGAAACCGATTTGCCTAGGGTTTGTGGCAGTGGCTATGACATCTGAACTCGGTGGCGCCGGATAGAAAGAATCGGTAGGGCCGAGTTTGACTTTAGGTTTAGGTCATATGCGGAAGTGAGAAGTAGTGGAGGGTTTTGGAGCATATCACTAAGCACATGAAGCAAGAGGCTCATTAAGCAACACCTCATCCCTCCTTGATGTATTGGCTTTTCCTATAGACTCAATGTGATCTTGGATCACTAAAATGTAAAATGAAGAGTCTTGAGCTTGAAGCTTGAGCCAATCCTTTGTCCTTAGCACCTTGAAGGAGTTCCCACATCCTTTAGTCCATGCCACTCCATTGTTGAACTTATCTGAAACATACTAGATAAAAGTGTTAGTCCAACAAGAGATATGTTGACATTAATTACCAAAACCACCTAGGGAGCACTTGTGCTTTCAATCTCCCCCTTTTTGGTAATTGATGGCAACATACATCAAAGCTTTAGATAAAGATATAAAGAATAGCAAGTAAAGCTTCGAAAAGACATGTAACAAGCATAGGCTCCCCCTACATGTATGCAATCATGTGAGTATGGAATATAGAAGCATGTGAGAGCATAACCATGATAGAGTAGGCAATGTGTTACATGTATCTTGGCCATATGCATCAGAGCAAAGAATATCAAAGAAAATACCTCCATGCTTATGAGTCCTTGCAAACAATATGTACATCAGCAAGAATTCCTCATACACATGAGTGTGATGCATATACTTACCTTGTAGTCTTTAGTTGGCTTAGGGTGGAATGAACCTGCACAAACAAGGTTAGATAACACAGGTACATCTACTAGCCAGAGCAAACAAAAGAAACCACAAGAATACCAAGACTGGGATGACATGTAGAGAGTGAGTACTAAGTACCACATTGGATTAGACATGTCCCCAAGATTAAAGATATGCAATGAATTTGAATGATTCCTTTCCCTTAGATGTCTTGCTCCCCCTGAATCTAGCATGGGATACTGGGAGAAGATAGGGAACAGAAAATCAGGGCTGAAAGATATAAAGAACAGAGCTTAATGCAAATAAGCACATATGAACATGTCTTTCCCCCAAAAAGACATGTGGAATCTCTCCTCTTGAACACCAAGCATCTGGGATCCTTGAGAAATACTTTCTACTTGAGTATTCTCTCATCTCTTTCTCCCCCTTAATACTCTCTCCCTTTTGGAAGTGATAAGCTTTGATGTGATCTCTCTCCCCCCCTTTGACATCAATTTCCAAGAAGGATCTTCTGGGATTTGTTGTGAATTGGTTTGGTCCTTGAGTCACAACACAAAGCACTGGATAAAATTTTGATGCTTGTAGAGGACAAGATTCACTTAGTGGAGTTGGATCAGAGGAAACACAGAATAAGTGGCAAACAGTTTTTCCTGTTGTGAAATCGGTGGCACCGAGTAGTATGCTTCGGTTGTACCGAAAGGATTCGGTTGGACCGAAAACAACAAATCGGTGAGACCGAGTTCATCACAGAGAAAACACTTGTCACCTCAGCTCACTAGACTAGTAAGATCTCACAAAGATTTGCAAGGAATTTACTGAATGATATGCAATCAATTGGATGCAGGAAATGCAGAGCAACTGAAAAGAAAAGAAAGAAATCTAGATGAAGTTTTTTTTGAAAGGGGAAACAAATATGCATGAGACAAATGCAAAAACTCAGAAAAGAACACGAGAGAACTTCATCTAGAGATGGTCGGTGACAAAGTCACCTATGTTAGAGTATATTGACTTAGGAGTCAAGTGAGATCACTTGATCATAGGTCATACTCATCGTTTAAGCTCAAAATGGGGTTACCATTTTTCGTTTAAGCATCTTGATGTATTCACATCTTGTCGAGTTGCTTTAGCTCATGACTCGGAGTAAAGCTTCTCTAAGATGGAATAACATACCTTGGTTGGTGGTGTTGATCATGTAGTTGAACTTGTGTGGGTTGCTCAAGGTTGATGTAGCTCATCAAGAGTTGGGAGCACCACTTGGAATTTGAGTCCATCTACCTACATGGGTTAGTTCTTGCAAGGAGTAGCACTTGTATATCCCAAAAAAAAGTTAATCATGAAGCTCTATCATAGAGTTTGTCAAAGGATATGTTTGAATGATTCCTTGCTTCCTTGTATCCAACCACCATAGTGTAGAGACTTGGTGATGTAGAGATTGCTCAAGATGTGAGTAGGTTACAATATCATGGAGTTTGTTTCAACCAAGTACCTACATGGGTTAGATAACATGCAAGATGCAAATATATCCAAGATATAATATTTTCATCATAAGAGAGATATCATGGATTAGTCATAAGCTCATGTCTTGCATGTATCCAATGGAGTTTCTACTCCAAGTTTGAAGCATCAATGATGCTCAATTCTCCTCTCAACCTGCAAAACACTTTCTCATCAAGGGGTTTAGTAAATATATCCGCTAATTGCTTTTCGGTGCGAACATGCTTAAGTTTAATGTCACCCTTAGCAACATGATCTCGAATGAAGTGATGACGAACTTCTATATGCTTAGTTCGAGAATGTTGTACGGGATTATGACCAATTTTGATAGCACTTTCATTGTCACAAAGCAATGGAACATGTTTCACATATATCCCATAATCTTTAAGAGTTTGGGTCATCCAAAGTAATTGAGCACAACATGAACCAGCGGCAATGTACTCTGCTTCAGCTGTAGATAAGGATACCGAGTTTTGTTTCTTGGAGGACCAAGTCACAAGAGATCTACCAAGAAATTGACAAGTACCCAAAGTGGACTTTCTATCAACCTTGTCTCCGGCATAGTCCGAGTCGGAGTAGCCAACAAGATCGAAAGAGGCCTTCTTAGGATACCAAATGCCAAAATTTGGTGTATGAATTAAGTATCTCACTATCCTTTTTACGGCCTTAAGATGACATTCTTTAGGAGCATCTTGATATCTTGCACACATGCACACACTTAGCATAATATCGGGATGTGAAGCACATAGGTATAACAATGATCCAATCATAGAGCGATAAACCTTTTGATCAACCGGTTTACCATCTTTGGTCAGATCAAGATGTCCACTAGTAGGCATGGGTGTAGACATACCTTTGCACTCTTGCATATTGAACTTCTTGAATAAGTCCTTTGTGTACTTCGTTTGAGAGACAAAAGTACCTTCCTTAGTTTGCTTGATTTGCAACCCAAGAAAGAATTTGAGTTCACTCATCATTGACATCTCAAACTTTTCCGACATTAGCTTTCCAAACTTCTCACTAAAATGAGGGTTAGTTGATCCAAATATGATATCATCAACATAAATTTGGCATACAAATAATTCTCCATTAACCCTCTTAGTAAAAAGTGTGGAATCAATTTTCCCAATTTCAAAGCCTTTTTCAAGAAGAAACTTGGTCAAGCATTTATACCAAGCTCTAGGAGCTTGTTTAAGACCATAAAGGGCTTTGTGAAGTTTGTAAACATGATTTGGTTTCTTAGGATTGACAAAGCCGGGAGGTTGTTTTACATAAACTTCCTCCTCTATTTCACCATTTAGAAAAGCACTTTTAATGTCCATTTGGTATAAGGTGATATCAAGTAAGATACGGATGGACTCAAGTCTAGCAACGGGAGCATAAGTCTCACCATAGTCCATACCTTCGACTTGTGTGTAGCCTTGGGCGACGAGACATGCTTTTTTGTGAACTACTTGTCCATCTTCATCTTGCTTGTTGCGAAACACCCATTTGGTACAGATGATGTTGTGGTTGTTGTCGGGCTTCTCAACCAATGTCCAATCTTGGTTTCTCTCGAAGTTGTGTAGCTCTTCATGCATAGCATTTATCCAATCCGGATCTTCCAATGCTTCTTCGACCTTGATAGGTTCAATGCTAGAGATGAAAGAATAGTTTTCACAAACGTTAGCTAAACGAGTTTTAGAGCGAGTGATTCTCCCGGTTTGAATATCATTGTAGATTTGCTCGACGGGATGGTCTTTAGCAATTCTTGCTCGAACTCGTGAAAGCTTTTGCTTGGGTCTCGGTTGAACATCTTCTTCATCTTGTTCTTCTTCTTCTTGATCTTCTTCATTGTTGGCGTTGGCGTTCTCTTGTCGTGGTGGAGAAGGAGGTTGTTGACGTTCGTGATGTTCTTCCTCGTTTTCTTCATCTTGGTGTGTTCCACTTGTGGATGCTTCGTATCAACTCTTGGTTCACCTTGTCGTGAAGTAGAAGCTTCCACTTGGACAGACGAGGTACTCTCCTTCACCTTCGTTGGACGGACCTTGCCAATAGACAAGTCTTGGATTGCTTCCGAAGGGTCTTTGTCTCCTACATCAATTGGCAATTGCTCTACTTGCAAGCTGTTAGATTCATCAAACTTCACATCTACCGTCTCTTCAACCTTTCGGGTGAAATTGTTGTAGACACGGTAAGTGTGAGAGTTTGAGCCATAACCTAGTAGGAAACCTTCATGAGACTTAGGAGCAAATTTTGAACGACGATGCTTATCAAGAATGTAGCACTTTGAGCCGAATACTCGAAAGTATCCAACTTGGGGTTTGTTACCGGTGAGGAGCTCGTATGCCGTCTTGACGAGTAGCTTGTGAAGATACAAGCGATTTGTTGCATGACAAGCTGTCTCAACCGCTTCTGCCCAAAAGTGTTTTGGCGTCTTGTACTCATCAAGCATCGTTCTCGCCATTTCGATGAGCATCGGTTCTTCCTCTCAACAACTCCATTTTGTTGAGGTGTGTACGTAGCCGAGAACTCGTGTGATATCCCTTCTTAGTCAAGAAAGGTGTCCACATTTGCGTTCTTGAACTCCGTTCCGTTGTCGCTGCGAACCTTCTTGATCTTCACTTCAAACTGATTTTGGGCCTTCCTAGCGAAGTTTTTGAAGATCTTTTGGACCTGCGATTTATCATCGAGAAAGAACACCCACGTAAATCTTGAAAAATCATCAACTATAACTAGACCAAAAGAATTTCCACCGAGACTTTTGTAAGCGTTGGGACCAAAGAGATCCATATGAAGTAGCTCGAGTGGCCTCCTTGTGGTCATGATGTTCTTCACGGGATGCCTTCCTCCAACCTGTTTACCCGCTTGACAAACACTGCACAGTCTATCCTTATCAAATATGACATCGTTAACTCCAAGGATATGATTTCCTTTAATAAGCTTGTCAAGATTTCTCATGCCAACGTGACCTAGTCGTCTATGCCATAACCAACCTTTTGAGGATTTAGCAATTAAGCAAGTTTTAGGTTGTGCCTTTTTAGAGAAATCAACAATGTAAAGATCACCTCTACGTATACCGGTAAAGACCATTTTATGATTGTCTCAACGAAACACTTGGCAATCTACTTCACTAAATAGGACATTAAAACCGAAATCAGCAAGTCTAGATACTGAAAGTAAGTTGTAGCCAAGAGATTCAACGAGCATGACATTCTGAATGGAGCTATCATGTGAGATGGCCACCTTACCAAGGCCAACCACCTTACCCTTTGAGTTTTCACCGAAAGTGACATACTTTCGAGGACTATCATTTTCAGCAAGCTCACGAAACATGTCTTTATCTCCGGTCATGTGATCGGTACATCCACTGTCAAGAACCCATTCCTTTCCTCCTGACACATATCCCCGAAGATTTGCGATAAGACCAAAATGTCTCCTTGCATCATCAAGATCGAAGTCACTATCATCATCCTCATCATAGTATCCATGTTCAACATCGTCATGTGGTGGATCAAGTCCTAGAGAGGGTAATTCGTTAGAGTGAGTTTGACAATGATCTTGCTTATGAATTCTTATGGCTTCGAAAATAATATCACCAATAATTCCAACATCTCCTTTGGCACGCATAAGGTCGGTAAGTTCAAATAGACGATCGCCAAACATAGGATCACTAGTATTCATCTTACTCAAGGCAATAGACTTATAGAGAATTTCATCTAGATTTTTGAAGGAATAATTTGGAAAGCGTTCCTCAAGAAATTTCCATATAGTGTAGGCACACTCAAGAGTAGGCAAGATTCTAATTAAGTTTCTAGGCAAGCCTCTAGTGATGAGATTAACAGTTCTAAGGTTCCTAATCATGTCAATGGATTCGTCAAGGATAGGATGCATAGGATCAACATGAGGTGCACAAGGGCTAGTAATGTACTTGTTCAAGTGATATTGATTGAAAATTACAAGCATCTCATTTTTCCACTCATGAAAATACTCTCCATCAAGGATAGGCACTCTATGTCTAAGACTCCCCAAGATAGACTCATCCATCTTCCTCCAATGGTGATTAAAGCAAGGCAATGGAGACCAATGCTCTGATACCACTTGTAGGATCTTGAGAAGAGGTGTCTAGAGGGGGGTGATTAGACACTAAGTACCAAAATTGCAGTTTTTAACTTCTTTAGGTTTAAGTGGAGTTTGGGCACAAGTTTAACATTCACAATACATAACAAGCAAGCAAGCATGCAAAGAGTATGTGAGCAGCGGGAAGTAAAGCATGCAACTTGCGAGAAAGTAAAGGGAAGGGTTTGGAGAATTCAAACGCAATTGGAGAAACGGATGATTTTGTCGTGGTTCCGATAGGTGGTGCTATCGTACATCCACGTTGATGGAGACTTCAAACCACGAAGGGTAACAGTTGCGCGAGTCCACGGAGGGCTCCACCCATGAAGGTTCCACGAAGAAGCAACCTTGTCTATCCCACCATGGCCGTCGCCCACGAAGGACTTGCCTCACTAGCGGTAGATCTTCACGAAGTAGGCGATCTCCTTGCCCTTACAAACTCCTTGGTTCAACTCCACAATCTTGTCGGAGGCTCCCAAGTGACACCTAGCCAATCAAGGAGACACCACTCTCCAAGAAGTAACAAATGGTGTGTTGATGATGAACTCCTTGCTCTTGTGCTTCAAATGATAGTCTCCCCAACACTCAACTCTCTCTCACAGGATTTGGATTTGGTGGAAAGAAGATTTGAGTGGAAAGCAACTTGGGGAAGGCTAGAGATCAAGATTCATATGGTTGGAATGTAATATCTTGGCCTCAACACATGAGTAGGTGGTTCTCTCTCAGAACTGGTAAGTTGGAAGTGTAGGTTTGTTCTGATGGCTCTCTCCACGAATGAAGAGGAGGTGGAGGGGTATATATAGCCTCCACACAAAATCTAACCGTTACACACAATTTACCAAACTCGGTGAGACCGAATCATCAAACTCGGTCGGACCGATTTAGTAAACCTAGTGACCGTTAGGGTTTTCGGTGGGACCGATATGCAACTCGGTAGGACCGATATGATTAGAATTAGGGCATAACGTAATCTCGGTGAGACCGATTACACAAACTCGGTGAGACCGATTTTGGTAATTAGCTAACCAGAGAGTTGGTCAGGCAAACTCGGTGAGACCGATTACTCAAACTCGGTGGGACCGATTTTGGTAATAAGTTAACCAGAGAGTTTGCATTGTAATCTCGATAGTACCGATTACACAAACTCGGTGAGACCGATTTTGGTAATGGACATACACAGAGAGATTGCAATCCCATCTCGGTGAGACCGAGATCCCTATCGGTGAAACCAATTTGCCTAGGGTTTGTGGCAGTGGCTATGAAATCTGAACTCGGTGGCGTCGGATAGAAAGAATCGGTAGGGCCGAGTTTGACTTTAGGTTTAGGTCATATGTGGAAGTGAGAAAGTAGTGGAGGGTTTTGGAGCATATCACTAAGCACATGAAGCAAGAGGCTCATTAAGCAACACCTCATCCCTCCTTGATAGTATTGGCTTTTCCTATAGACTCAATGTGATCTTGGATCACTAAAATGTAAAATGAAGAGTCTTGAGCTTGAAGCTTGAGCCAATCCTTTGTCCTTAGCACCTTGAAGGAGTTCCCACATCCTTTAGTCCATGCCACTCCATTGTTGAACTTGTCTGAAACATACTAGATAAAAGTGTTAGTCCAACAAGAGATATGTTGACATTAATTACCAAAACCACCTAGGGAGCACTTGCGCTTTCACGAAGAGGAGGTGCGGGAGGCCGCCGAGGTGGGCACAACCCACCTGGGCGCGCCTAGGGCCCCAAGCGCGCCCTGGTGGGTTGTGCTCCCCTCGGAGCCCCCCTGTGGTACTTATTTGGCCCATCTGGTGTCTTCTGGTCCAGAAAAATTCTTGAAAAAGTTTCCCTGCGTTTGGACTCCATTTCGTATTGATTTTCTGCGATGTAAAAAACAAGCAAAAATAGCAACTGGCACTGGGCACTATGTCAATAGGTTAGTCCCAAAAAATGATATAAAGTTGCTATAAAATGATTGTAAAACATCCAAGAATGATAATATAATAGCATGGACCAATAAAAAATTATAGATACATTGGAGACGTATTAGCATCCCCAAGCTTAATTCCTGCTCGTCCTTGAGTGGTAAATGATAAAAACAAATTTTTTGATGTGGAATGCTTCCTAAGATGTTCATCACATAATCTTTTCTTTTGTATTATGGACATTTGGACCTTTATATGGTTCAAATCAATAGTCTAGTTTTGACATGAAGATTTCGATACTCAAGCATATCAACAAGAAACCATGTCTTTCAAAATATCAACACTAAAGAAAGTTATCCCTAGCCCATCACGCTCAATCATTGATCCATTCATGAGACACACTCGCATATTAGCTACATCCAATGCTCAAGTATGATCATAGTGCCCCCTAGTTGGTGCTTTATAAGAGAAGATGGGGACTCAAATAAAAATAATAATTGCATAAAGTAAATAGAAAGGCCCGTCGCAGAGGGAAGTATGGATTTGTAGAGGTGCCAGAGCTCAAAGCTTAAATTGGGAGATAAATTTTTTTGAGAGTCATACTTTTCCCGTCAATGAAAACGACCAAGTAATTCCCAACACTTTACATGCTAGATATATCATAGGCGGTTCCCAAATAGAAAATAAAGTTTATTCCTTTTTCCACCATTCTTTCACATTCCACGGCTAGCCGTATCCATGGGTACCGTCCATACCAACACTTTCCAAGGAATTTATTATTTGACAACATAAAGTAAATTTCTTTTTCATTTCGGGACTGGGCATACCTATTACTGCTGTACTCTCGTGCAATGACAAGTGAATAAACACTCACCTTGAGACTAACACATCTAGCATGGAAAATATTGGCCACCCCCTGCCGCTTCATGAGCGGTACGAGCACACAAAAGGAAATTCGTTTTGAAAATTAGAGATGGCACATACAAATTTGCTTAGAACGACATAGAAATACTTCATATAGGTAGGTATGGTGAAATCATATGGCAAAACTGGGTTTTAAAGATTTTGGATGCACAAGTAGTATTTCTACTTAGTACAAGTGGAGGTTAGCAAATAGATTGAGAAGCAACCAACCAAGAAACGAAAAATCTCATAAGCGAGCATTAAGCATAACTAACACCAAATAATGCACCATAAGTAGGATGTAATTTCATTGCATAACTATTGACTTGCGTTCTTGCATAGGGAATCACAAACGTTAACACCAATATTCTTACTAAAGCATAATTACTCACCAACATGACTCACATATCACTATCATCATATCTCAAAACTATTACAAGGAATCAAGTTTATTTTGTCCAATGATCTTCATGAAAGTTTTTTATTATATCCCTCTTGAATATCTATCACTTTGCGACTAGTTTCATATGTTGCTTTTGATAAGCTCAAACAAATTTAAGTGAAGAACATGAGCATAAAAATTTCTTCTCTCTAAATAATATAAGTGAAGCATGAGAGAATTTCTTCAAAAATTTAATAACTCTCAAATAAATATAAGTGACGCATGAGAGCCCTTCTTCAAAAATATTAAATCACGCCGTGCTCAAAAAGATATAAGTGAAGCACTCGAGCAATTCCATAACTCAAAAAATTTAAGAGAAGCACATAGAGCAATTCTATGAAATCTTAGCATAATTTTGGCTCTCTCAAATAGGTGTGTCCAGCATGGATAGATGACACAAACTAAAAAGCAAAACAAGCAAAGACTCGTATAACACAAGATGATCCAAGCAAAACTCATGATAAGTGATGAATAAAAATATAGCTCCAAGAAAAACACCGATGATCGTTAGAAGAAAGAGGGGATGCTTTCCGGGGCATCCCCAAGCTTAGTTGCTTGGTTCTCCTTGAACAATAACTTGGGGTGCCATGGGGAATCCTCAAGCTTAGGCGCTTTTCACTCTTTATACCTTCATCCATCATGATCTCACCAAAAACTTTAAAACTTCAATCACACAAAACTTAACATAACTTTCGTCAGATCCGTTAGTATAACAAAGAAAATCACCACTCTAAGTACTGTTGCAAACCCATTCATATTTTATTTTTTCATTATATCTACTGTATTCTGACTTTATCATGGCTCATACCCCCCCCCCCCCAATACAAACCATAGATTCATCAAAATAAGCACACAACGCAAAGAAAACAGAATCTGTCAAAAACAGAACAGTCTGTAGCAATCTGAAAACTTCGTATAATTTTGTAACTACAAATATTCTAAAAAAATTAGGACAACGTAGGCAATATATATATATATATATATATATATATATATATCTTATGTAAAAATCAGAATTTTATCACGCTTTTGTGATTATGAAAATTATTTTACTGGGTGCAAAAGTTTCTGTTTTCCAACAAGATCAAATCAACTATCACCCAACATGATCCTAAAGGCTTTACTTGGCACAAACACTATCTAAAACATAAAAAACACAATCATAATAGTAGCATAATTTTTCAAACACTCAAGAACAGAAAGAAAAAGGCAAAAATAAAATTTATTCATTGGGTTGCCTCCCAACAAGCGTTGTCGTTTTATGCCCCTAGCTAGGCATAAGATTTTATTGATGCTCACATAAAAGATAATAATTGAAACATAAATAGAGCATCATGAAACATGTTACAAACACATTTAAATCTAACTCTCTTGCTTTGCATAGGCAGTTTATAAGAGAGGAAATTATAAAGACAAGAAGAACCTAGCATATGCAAGGAAGAAGCAAACAATAGCAATCTCAACATGAAAAGAGGTAATTTAGTAACATGAAAATTTCTACAATCATATTTTCCTCTCTCATAATAATTACATGTAGAATCATAATCAAATTCAACAATATAGTGATCCACATGCATAAAAGTTTTATAATGAGACAGGATTCATAATCATTATGCATGTTGTGGGATTAACATTTATGCATGTGGATCACTATCACATAAAATATAGTGATCAACAATATTGTGGGATTAACATTTATTCATGTGGATCACTATCACATAAAATTTTCTCTTCATGATCCACATGCATAAAAGTTTTATAATCTTCCAAGATAGTGGGATTAACATCAACTAAAGTCATGACCTCTCCAAACCCACATTTACCAAAAAAATTCATAAGATTGACCACTCTCCAAATATGTGGGATTATTTTCACCTAAAGTTGACGCTCTTCCAAACCCACTTTCAATATTATTGCAAATAACATATTCATCATGAGGCTTAAATAATTTTTCAGGATCATAAGAAGAATCACCCCAATCATGATCATTACAATACCTAGTGGACATAGCAAAATTAGCATCCCCAAGCTTGGGGTCTTGCATATTATTAGCACAATTGACATTAACATAATTTATAGTAAAATCATTGCGATCATGCTTTTCATTCAAGGAGCTATCATGAATCACTTTATAAATTTCTTCATCACAATTTTCAGATTCATGAATCTCAAGCAAAACTTCATAAAGATAATCTAGTGAACTCAATTCACTAGCACTTGGTTCATCATAATTGGATATTTTAAAAAGATTAGCAAGTGGATGAGGATCCATATCAATAAATTTTTAGCAAGCGAAGATGCAAGAAAATGGAAGGCACATGGCAACAAGAGCAAACAAAAGATCGAACGAGAAAAAGGCAAACAAAAAAGAAGGCAAATAAAAAGGCAAATATTTTTGTGAAGTGGGGGAGATGAAAATGAGAGGCAAATGACAAATAATGTAAATTGCAAGGAGATGATATTTTTATTAGGAACCGGATAGATGTTGATGATGTCTCCCTAGCAACGGCGCCTGAAATTCCTTTTGTTGTCACTTGAACTACGTCGATATTTCCCCAAAGAGGAAGGGATGATGCAGCACAGCTACGGTAGGTATTTCCCTCAGTTATGAAACCAAGGTATCAATCCAGTAGGAGAACCAAGCAACACTATGTAAACGGTACCTGCACAGAAAGAACAAATACTGGCAACCCGACGCTTATAAGGGGTTGTCAATCCCTTTTCGGGTAACGGCACCAGAAATTGTCAAGTTGACGGGATAAAATTTGTGATAGATTTGCTAAATAGATCTCAAATAAACACGAAATAAAAAGATGAAAATAAAAATGCAGCAAAGTACTTTTGGGTTTTTGGAGCAATAGATCTGAAAATAAAAGCAAATAAAAATAGATCTCAAAGCAAATAATAGATCGGAACGCAAATATGATAAAGAGTAAACCTGGGGGCTATAGATTTCACTAGTGGCTTCTCTCAAGAAATACCACACAGTGGGTAAATGAATTACTGTTGGACAACTGATAGAAAATCGAATAGTTATGATGATATCCAGGCAATGGTCAATATATAGGCATCACGTCCAAGATTAGTAGACCGACTCCTGCCTGCATCTACTACTATTACTCCACACATCGACCGCTATCCAGCATGCATCTAGTGTATTAAGTTCATCGAGAAACGGAGTAATGCAATAAGAACGGTGACATGTTGTAGACGGGATCTATTCATGTAGGAATAGCCCCCATCTTGTTGTCCTTAGTAGCAACAATACATGCACGTCTTGCTGCCCCTTCTGTCACTGCGAAAGAACACCGCACGATCGAACCCATCACAAATCACCTCTTCCCATGAAAATAAAAATCGATCTAGTTGGCCTAACTAAACCAAAGATTCGAAGAAGAAATACGAGGCTATAAATAATCATGCATATAAGAGATCAAAAAATCAAATAACTTTCATGGATATAGATGTGATCATAAACTCAAAGTTCATCGGATCCCAACAAACACACCGCAAAAAAGAGCTATATCAAATAGATCTCCAAGAGACCATTGTATTGAGAATCAAAAGAGAGAGAGAGAGAGAGGAAGCCATCTAGCTATTGCCTACAGACCCGTAGGTCTATGGTGAACTACTCATGCATCATCGGAGAGGCACCAATGTGGATGATGAACCCCTCCGTGATGGTGTCTAGATTGGATCTCCTGGTTCTGGAATTTGCGGCGGCTGGAATTGTGTTTCGTCGACTCCCCTAGGGTTTCTGGAATATTTGGGGATTTATAGGGCGAAGAGGTAGTGCGGGAGGCTACCGAGGTGGGCACAACCCACCTGGGCGTGCCTTGGTGGGTTGTTCTCCCTTCGGAGCCCCCCTTTGGTACTTCTTTGGCCCATCTGGTGTCTTTTGGTCTAGAAAAATTGTCCAAAAACTTTCGCTGCGTTTGGACTCCGTTTGGTATTGATTTTCTGCGATGTATAATACAATCAAAAGACAACAACTAGCACTGGGCACTATGTCAATAGGTTAGTCCCAAAAAATGATATAAAGTTGCTATAAAATGATTGTAAAACATCCAAGAATGATAATATAATAGAATGAAACAATCAAAAACTATAGATACGTAGGAGACATATCATGTAGCAAGGATTTGATCTTCGACATCATCCCTTTCCGTAGTGGTTACCACACACTCCTCGGCCGAACAACGTTCGCTCGTTTCAATGTTGTTCCCCACTATGCATATCTAAAGCTTAAGATGCTCGTTTCTAAGGGTGTCATCACCGTCAATGGCAACACCGAGCTCTCACTCCGAACCGAGGAGCACATAGCAGCTCTGTGCTACTTCTTGAGCTTGCGTTCGTTTTTCCCTTGAAGAGGAAAGGGTGATGCAGCAAAGTAGAGATAAGTACTTCCCTTAGTCTTGAGAACCAAGGTATCACTCCAGTAGGAGATACACGTAAATCTCCAATCTATGAACTTGCACAAACAATCAAACACTTGCACCCAACGCGATAAAGGGGTTGTCAATCCCTTCACAGTCGCTTGCAAGCATGATATCTGATAGAGATAGATATAAAATATTACTAAAACGTAAAACAAAGTAAAAACAAATAAATTGCAGCGAGGTATTTGTGGGTTTTTTGGTTTATAGATCTGAAAATATATAATGGAAAATAGACCCGAGGTCCATAGGTTTCACTAGAGGCTTCTCTCTTGAAGGAAAATAATACGGTGGGCGAACAAATTACTGTCGAGCAATTTATAGAAAAGCGCAAAGTTATGATGATGTCCAAGGCAATGATTATGAATATAGGCATCACGTCCATCTCAAGTAGATCGACTCCTGCCTACATCTACTACTATTACTGCACACATCGACCACTATCCATCATGCATCTAGAGTATTAAGTTCATAAGAACGGAGTAATGCCTTAAGTAAGGTGACGTGATGTAGAGGCATAAACTCAGTCAATATGATGAAACCCCCATCTGTTTACCCTTACTGGCAACAATACAATATGTGCCTTGCAACCCCTACTTTTTCACTGGGTGAGGACACCGCAAGATTGAACCAAAAACTAAGCACCTCTCCCATTGCTAGAAGAACCAATCTAGTTGGCCAAACCAAACTGATAATTCGAAGAGAAATATAAAGATATCAAATCATGCACATAAGAATTCAGGAAGATTCAAATAATATTCTTAGATAAACTAATAAGAAATCCACAATTCATTGGATCTCAACAAACACACCGCAAAAGAATATTACATCAGATAGATCTCCAAGAACATCGATGAGAACATGGTATTGAGGATCAAAGAGAGAGAAGAAGCCATTGAGCAACTAGCTATGGACCCGTAGGTCTGTGGTAAACTACTCATGCTTCATTGGAAGGGCAATAGAGTTTATGTATAAGCCCTCCGTGATCGAATCCCCCTCCGGCAGGGTGCCAGAAAAGGACCCAAGATCGGATCTCACGGGAACAGAAGGTTACGATGGCGGAAAAGTATTTTGGTGGACGCCTCTGGTCGTTTGGGAATATTTGGGAATTTATAGGCCAAAGATTAGGGTTGGAGGAGTCCCATGGGGCCCACAAGCCAGGGGCGCCCCCCCCCCCTAGAGTGCGCCCTGAGGGCTTGTGGAGCCATCGGGACTCTTCTGGCCCCCTCTCCAAGTTTGCTGGGTGTCTTCTAGTCCAAGAAAAATCATCGTAAAGTTTTATTCTGTTTGGACTCCGTTCGATATTCCTTTTCAATAAAACTCAAAAACAAGGAAAAAATAGAAACTGGCACTGGGCTCTAGGTTAACAAGTTAGTCCTAAAAATATAAAATAGCATATTAATGCATATAAAACATCCAAAGAAGATAATATAATAGCATGGAACAATAAAAAATTATAGATACGTTGGAGACGTATCAAGCATCCCCAAGTTTAATTCCTACTCGTCCTCGAGTAAGTAAATAATAAAAATGGATTTTTTTTTATGTGGAACGCTACCTAACATATTTATCCATGTAATTTTATTTATTATGGCATGAATATTCAGATCCATAAGATTCAAAACAGAAGTTTAATATTGACATAAAAACAATAATACTTCAAGCATACTAATAAAGCAATTGTGTCTTCTCAAAATATTCATGGCCAAAGAAAGTTATCCCTACAAAATCATATAGTCTGTCTATGCTCCATCTTGATCACACAAACTATTAAATCATGCACAACCCCGATGACAAACCAAGCAATTGTTTCATACTTTTGATGTTCTCAAACTTTTTCTACTCTCACACAATACATGAGCGTGAGCCATGGATATAGCACTATAGGTGGAATAGAATATGGTGGTTGTGGAGAAGACAAAAAGAGGGAGATAGTCTCACATCAACTAGGCGTATTAACGGGCTATGGAGATGCCCATCAATAGATATCAATGTGAGTGAGTAGGGATTGCCATGCAATGGATGCACTAGAGCTATAAGTTTATGAAAGCTCAAAAAGAAACTAGGTGGGTGTGCATCCAACTCGCTTGCTCACGAACACCTAGGGAAAATTGAGGAAGCCCATCATTGGAATATACAAGCCAAGTTCTATAATGAAAAATTCCCACTAGTATATGAAAGTGACAACATAGGAGACTCTCTATCATGAAGATAATGGTGCTACTTTGAAGCACAAGTGTGGAGAAAGGATAGTAGCATTGCCCCTTCTCTCTTTTCTCTCTTTTTTTGGTGGGCTTCTTTGGCCTCTTTTATTTTTTTGTAAAGTCCGGAGACTCATCCCAACTTGTGAGCGAATTATAGCTTCCATCATCCTTTCCTCGCATGGTACAATGCTCTAATAATGATGATCATCACACTTTTATTTACTTACAAATCAAGAATTACAACTCGATACTAGAACAAGGATATGACTCTATATGAATGCCTCCTGTGGTGTACCCGGATGTGCAATGATCTAGCGTGGCAATGACATCAAAAAACGGACAAGCCATGAAAAGTTCATGTTGGCTATCTTACGATCATGCAAAGCAATATGACAATGATGGTATGTGTCATAATAAAATGAAACAGTGGAAGTTGCATGGCAATATATCTCGGAATGGCTATGGAAATGCCATAATAGGTAGGTATGATGGCTGTTTTGAGGAAGGTTATATGGTGGGTTTAATGCACCGGCGAAAGTTGCGCGGTACTAGAGAAGCTAGCAATGGTGGAAGGGTGAGAGTGCGTATAATCCATGGACTCAACATTAGCCATAAATAACTCACATACTTATTGCAAAAATTTATTAGCTATCGCAACAAAGTATTACACGCATGCTCCAAGGGGGATAGATTGGTAGGAAAAGGCCATCGCTCGTCCCCGACCGCCACTCATAAGGAAGACAATAAATAAATAAATCATGCTCCGACTTCATCACATAACGGTTCACCATACGTGCATGCTACGGGAATCACAAACTTTAACACAAGTATTTCTACCAATCCACAATTACTCACTAGCATGACTCTAATATCACCATCTTTATATCTCAAAACAATCATAAGGAATCAAACTTCTCATAGTATTCAATGCTCTTGATATGAAAGTTTTTATTATATCCCTCTTGGATGCCCATCATATTAGGACTAAATTCATAACCTAAACAAATTACCATGATGTTTAGAGAGACTCTCAATATAATATAAGTGAAGCATGAGGGTTCAACAATTTCTATAAAATAAAGCCACCGCCATGCTCTAAAAAGATATAAGTGAAGCACTAGAGCAAATTGCCTAGCTCAAAAGATATAAGTGAAGCACATAGAGTATTCTAATAAATTCACGATTCATGTGTGTCCCTCTCAAAAGGTGTGTACAGCAAGGGATCATCAGGGTGATGCAGCAAAGTTGAGATAAGCATTTCCCTCAGTTTGGGAACCAAGGTATCAATCCAGTAGGAGATACACTCAAGTCTCCAATCTATGCACCTGCACAAACAATCAAACACTTGCACCCAACGCGATAAAGGGGTTGTCAATCCCTTCACGATCACTTGCAAGGATGAGATCTGATAGAGATAGATATAAAAGATTACTAAAACGTAAAACAAAGTAAAAAAAAACAAATGAATTGCAGCGAGCTATTTTTGGGTTTTTTGGTTTATAGATCTGAAAATATATAATGGAAAATAGATCCGGGGGCCATAGGTTTCACTAGAGGCTTATCTCTTGAAGGAAAATAATAGGTGGGTGAACAAATTACTGTCGAGCAATTGATAGAAAAATGCAAAGTTATGATGATATCCAAGGCAATGCTTATGAATATAGGCATCATGTCCGTGTCAAGTAGACTGACTCCTGCCTGCATCTACTATTATTACTCCACACATCGACCACTATCCAGCATGCATCTAGAGTATTAAGTTCATAAGAACAGAGTAACGCCTTAAGTAAGATGACATGTTGTAGAGGGATAAACTCAAGCAACATGATGCAAACCCCATCTTTTTACCCTTGATGGCAACAATAAAATACGTGCCTCGCTACCCCTACTTTGTCAAGATTGAACCCAAAACTAAGCACCTCTCCCATTGCAAGAAGAACCAATCTAGTTGGCCAAACCAAACCGATAATTCGAAGAGAAAGACAAAGATATCAAATCACGCGTATAAGAATTCAGAGAAGATTCAAATAATATTCATAGATAAACTGATCATAAATCCATAATTCATAGGATCTTGACAAACACACTGCAAAAGAATATTACATCAGATAGATCTCCAAGAACATCGAGGAGAACATGGTATTGAGAATCAAAGAGAGAGAAGAAGCCATCGACCTACTAGCTATGGACCCGTAGGTCTGTGGTAAACTACTCGCGCTTCACCGGAAGGGCAACAGAGTTGATGTAGAAGCCCTCCGTGATCGAATCCCCCTCCGGCAGGATGCCGGAAAAGGCCCCGAGACGGGATCTCATGGGAACAGAAGGTTACGGTGGCGGAAAAGTATTTTTGTGGACCCCTCTGGTCGTTTGGGAATATTTGGGAATTTATAGGCCAAATATTAGGGTTGGAGGAGTCTCGTGGGGCCCACAAGCCAGGGGGTGTCCCCCCTAGGGTGCACCCTGAGGGCTTGTGGAGCCCTCGGGACTCTTCTGGTCCCCTCTCCAAGTTTGTTGGGTGTCTTCTGGTCCAAGAAAAATCATCGTAAAGTTTTATTCCGTTTGGACTCCGTTTGATCTTCCTTTTCTGTAAAACTCAAAAACAAGGAAAACAACAGAAACTGGCACTGGGCTCTAGGTTAATAAGTTAGTCCCAACAAATAATATAAAATAGCATATTAATGCATATAAAACATCCAAAACAGATAATATAATAGCATGGAACAATAAAAAATTATAGATACGTTTGAGACGTATCACTCTGGCATCCGAAACCCGGACCGGCAGTGAGGCGCTGAAGCCCCAGTCCGTCGTCAAGGCACGAGAAGCGAACAAACGAGCCCGAGCCCTATTACAGCTCCTGGAGTCTTACCTCACTCCATGCAAATAGGTATACGCACCCCACAGCATGGCCATCCCAGCCATGAAGTACGTGCCTCGGGTGCACAGTTCCGCGCTCAAAATACCATGGACATCTGCGGAGGCCAACTATCCAAGGACCAGACACTTGGCTGGATCTAGCTATGGTCACATACATATTCGGACCATAAACAGGTACCATCTAGGACCTAAATAGCATAAAGCTACGATGACTTCTCGAGACCCTCTTTCAAGAACCGGCACACCGATCACTACCTACCTCCTCTAAGGAACCCTCTCAAGGAGCAAAGGAGCAGACGTGAAGCATGGCGCAGTAGGGATGTCAAACCTCTCATGAAGGTCGTGTGTAGACCTTTCCTCTGTAAAGCTTATTCTTCAAAGTATATTTAACAGTTGCTTCGGTAGTTCGGATTGTATGGTTATACCTCACGAGTTTATCGAAAATAAAATACCATCTTTTACGGTCCCATTGCAGTCATTTATGTTGCATCCCCCTTTTCCACTCTTCGATGCTGAAACAAACTAGTTCGATACATGCTTTCTTTAGATGCGATCGGCTAAATAGACCAGGGGCATGACTATTAACTCGCCCCAAGCGTCATTCTGGCACTATTTTTTATCTCATGTGCTTGGCATCTCGGATATTGCATTATATGAATCAGTTTCGGATTATGTCTTTGGTCAATAGTTGGGTTGCTCGGTTCCCGTGCTTACCCTCTTACATTTCAGATGTTTGGCTAGGAGGTTAAAGGGAGAACCACTGCGATTGTACTTCTAGCTTGCCTGGTTAAGTACCTCAGTAGAGAAAGCTGACAACTGACCGTCATAATAAGCGAGAACTGGTCGTCGATCCGATGACAAGTGTTAAACTAAAAATCGATGGAGGATATGCCATGCTATACGAAGGGTTTGTATTAACACAAACCAAGTGATAATGGTCTCAACCTCGGCACACCCGAACATCACAAAACACTGACTAGCCCCCGCAGTCAAGCTCCTAAGGCTAAGTAAGAAATAAAGCCGCATAATATGATTGCCTCATTTCCCTTACACACTACTGCCTCCGGGCACCGAGACGTCGGCTAAGGGTCACGCTGTTGAGGTAGAAACACCCCTTGTAGCATCTACAAGGGGGCTGAAGCCAACGACAAGTAACTTTCAGATTAAAATGGTCGCACAGGAGTCAAAATAAACAAACAAAGCATGATATACCTTGCAAAACAATCGCATCATAAAGCACAAAAGTTTAACTGTCATGGGATACATGATAATACGCTCATTTATAAATTACCTCTTTTGGGCACTGGGCCTCTATCGCCCGAGCACCATCCATTATGATGGGAAAATGCTGCTCGGGGCACCTATGCTCCTTCCCACGAGGCGGCGGTCCGGTGGCCATCTCGGCTGGCTTGATCTTTAGTCAGTGGACCATGGTCTTCGCGAAGGCAATCCGAGCTCCCTCGATGCATACAGAGCGCTTCAATATGTCAATTCAGGGCGCAACATCGCACAACTTCTGCACTAAGCCGAAGTAGCTGCTCGGCAACAGCTCTGAAGGACATAGCCTGATGCAGAGGTCCTTCATGGCTGGCTCCGCCATCCGATGCAACTCCATCAACTACTTCATCTGGTTGTTAAGGAGGGGAGGGTTCTCGAGCGCCTGGAACTGCACGCAAAACAACCTATGCTCAGCAGCGCCCTCCTGGGACGGAAAGTGCCTTGATGCATCTGCCGCACTCCTCGGAAGATCCGCAAAAGTGCCTCGGGAACACCATCCTCGCGTGAGAAAAGCGAACATGTTACCACCAAAGAAACTTTGCATTAAGAATGGCTTACCATCTGCAATAAGCCTGACTTGGCAAGTTCTTCTCGGGCGCCTCACACCTCCGTCTTCGCCTCCTGGATCGTGGACCTCACTGAGGATAGCTCGGTGGCTTGATCCTTACTCTTATGCTCAAGGTACTCACATTTAGTGACGGCATTCTTGAGCTCTTGCTGCACCTCGGCCACTCTGGCCTCGTGCTTCTCGCTGATGGTATTCACCATTGTCAGCTCGGGGCCGCTCGTTCGGTCGCCGCTTTTTGCTCTGCAGCCTCCTATTTCGCCATCTGCATCTTGGCCTTGAGGTTCTCGACCTCCGCGGCGACAACTGCAGTTATAATAAGCGCTCCTCACTTAGGGTTAATCCCGAATACCTTGCTTGATAAGGTAAACCGCAGTATTAAACAAGTCCAGTCCGGACTAACCTTGCGCTTCGTCGAACTGCTTGTTGAGAAGGTCGAGCTCTTCGTCGGAGCTCTTCAGCTTTCGATTCATCTCGGCCAGCTCCGCGGTGTTGGCGGCTGCGGCCGAAGATGAGGCATGCAAAATAGCTTATACACATCAGATTCCCGATTTATCGATTTTAGATTCTCTGCGAGGTTTCTTCAATCCCGCCAGAGTCTTGGGGGCTACAATTCACTTTCTGCTATCATATGAAATTCTGAACTATTCGACCCCGGCTTGAGTTTTTCAAACTCACTCAGGGCTCGGGGGATACTATATATGAGGATTGCATGACCTTACATAATAAATTCTCTCTGCAAAAGGGTATTACATGGTTTACCTTGAAGCTTGTCAAGAGGCCGCCAAAAGCCTCCTCCTGTCCGCCGTCAACGGACCGAATACTTTGTAAAACCACACCATCAGGGTGCGGTGTTCCTCGACAATGGAGGAGATATTGAAAGCCTCCTCCATCATGTCCGGCCACCTAGTTGCGACCCGCTCTGTTGCGGGTGGTGCTTGTGGCGGGACCTCGTCTCCCCCTTTGGTGGAGGCCGGGACAGACAATTCCTGGTGCCTTGATGGCTCCGGGCTATCTTCGGAGAGAGCTCGGACTGTCCAAGCTCCCCCTCCTTGTTCACTAGAAGGGACCCCCCTCCTGGTCTTCGGTGATCGAGGTATTAACCTCGACCATGACGGCGTCGCCTCCTCCCCCGGTGTTTGGCCGGGGAGGGGTCTTCCTGGACAGCACCTCCTCGGTCTCCTCGACGACCAGAGGGGGTGTGGTGCATGACGCAGTTCGGCTCTCCTCTAGCTCGACTGGTGGGGAGTCTCCCTCCGAAACTCGGTTAGTGGGGAGGTCACGTGTCGGGCTGCGAAATTAAGAGGGGATACACATTTGGTGCTGAGCTTAATTCAGCTAACAATACGCGGGTGAATCTTCGGAAACATACCTCTAAGCCGAGGCTTGACTCGAGGTCTCATTTGAAGAAGCTCTTCGGAAGACTCGGACTATCCAGCAGAGTCCGAGCTATTGCCAGAGAGGGCCACCTTGGCCCTGCACTACCTTTTTGGGGCGGGAGGAGGATGATCCTCCTTGGCATCTTTGGACGTCGCCCTCTTTCTTGTTCGTGAGGAGACACTCTCCTCCCGGTCATCTCCCTGCTCCGCTCCCCTGTCATGGGCAGAGTGGGCCTGGGTTTCCCCGGATTTGCTGTCCGGAGGTCCTCTAGGGTGGAGGCCCTCTCTGGCCTTCGTCTTCTCCACCTTCTTCTTCTCCTTCTTTTCAGGCGCCTTGTATGGCGCCACGACTAGCATCTCCACCATTAGGGCCGTCCTGGGGGCCTCAGGTAGAGGGGTCGGGCTATTGATCTGCCCGGCCTTCTGCGGCTAGCTCTATGGATGGAAGGAGAGGGAGTTAAGTATTTTGCCAAAAAGAAAATCCGAACCTGAAAATAAAGTTAATCATACCTCCCGAGGAGGGTTTTCGGCGTCGAGGCCGATGTCTTCATCTTCTGCCGGCCAGTCCTTCTAGGGTTTTAACATCACCATCCAAGGCTTGGCGTGGGTGGTGCGGTAGAAGGGGAGCATGGTGGCGGGGTCTTCGGGTTTATAAGACCACATGGGGACAACCCAGTCTTGGAAAGGGAGGAGGCGGTGAAGGAGCATGATCTGAACCACACTGGTTAGTTCGACCTTCTTCTTTATCATTTGGGAGGTGCGCTTTTGCAGCAACTCCACCTCCGTCGGCGAACCCCAGTCGAGGCCCTTCTTGGTCCATGACACCAGCCTCGTAGAAGGTCCAGATCTGAATTAGGGGTTGAAGCCCGGCTCGCACCGCATGGTTTGGTGATATAAAACCACTCTTTCTGCCAAATCTTTACGGTATCTATGAAGGTACCTTCCGACCACTCAACCTGGGGAAGCTTGCTAATCATCGCCCCCCCCCCCGCCCCCCACACACACACACACACAATCTGCCTGCTGGCTCTCGACTATCTTCAGCTTGACATTGAAGACCTTTAGCCACAAGCCGAAGTGTGGTTGGACCCGAAGAAAGGCCTCGCAGACAAGGATAAAGGCCGAGATGTGCAAGAAAGAGTTCGGAGCGAGATCATGGAAATCTAACCCGTAAAAGAACATCAGACCCTTGACAGTGAAGGGGGGAAGCCTAGCCCCCGGATGAAGTAGGGAACGAATACTACTCTTTCGCCTGGCCTGGGCATGGGGATGACATGGCCCTCCTCTGGAGCATAGTGGGCAACATTGGCCAGAAGATAGCCGTCGCGCTTCAGCTATTGGATGTCATCATCGGTGACGCTAGGGGCCTCCCACTTGCCCTTGGAACCAGAACCGGCCATGGCCGGATTGTGGGGTGGCCGGAGAAGTTTTGAAGGAGGAATGGATATGGGCACTAAGAGCTCAAGAGATTGGGAAGGTGACAGCAACACGAGAACTGAGAGCGTATGGAGAACTTGGTGGCTTTTTCCCTTTTATAAGTTATCGTAAGCCCAAGGGTCCCTTTTGTTATGCCGCAGACCTCGCCACTTCCTGATATAATCGTGCCATTATGCACTCATGGGATAACCCAAGTCATTGATCATATCCATTGGAAACGGGCATGATCTTCATATTGATGAGATGTGCCAATGGAACAGCGGCCTCGAACTGCGAATCAAGTTTTCATAACTGGTTGGTGGCTATGACTGGTTGTGACCTTTCGCTAAAAAGTTGTCAGATAAAGGCAGTGTTTATACTGGGACGGCTGGCCTGCGGGGTTAAGTTACATAAGCACTTTGGGGCTTGTGACGTCGCTTAGCAGGTGTGTGGCCAGAGATTCTACAGACGACCTTTGATGAAAGGAAATAGTATGCAAAGCCGATAATTCTTCACATACACTTCGGCTTCGAAGACTAGTTCAGGGGCTACCGAGGGTGTCCCAGATAGGGGAGATCCTTGGATTTTGTAAAGGAAGGCCGAGCTTCAGATGACTTCGTGCTCTAGAAGGAAAGCTCCGAAGACCCGCCGTGTACTCCAAGACAAGATAATGGCGTATGTGTGTTTATCCTATGTTGGTGACCAACCATGTGTAACCCTAGGTACCCCTGGAATCTATATAAGCCAGAGGGTTTAGTCCGTAGAGGCTAAGAACCATCATCCTACTCATCTAGGGTTTAGTTCATCCGACCTCGTGGTAGATCAACTCTGTAACTATCATACACACATCAATATAATCAAGCAGGACGTAGGGTATTACCTCTTCGATAGGGCCCGAACCTGGGTAAATATTGTCCATGTGTTCCCTATTCCCCGTTGATCCAAGATCCATAGCTCGGGACCCCCTACCCGAGGTCCGCCGGTTTTGACACCGACAGTAACACTATCCCTCTCTCTTTTTCTCTCATGTTTTTGTTGGGCTCTTTTTGGCCTCTTTTTCTCTCTCTTTATAATTTATTTCCTCACTGGGACAATGCTCTAATAATGATGATCATCACACTTCTTTTTACTTACAACTCGATAAAACTGAAACATATGACTCTGTATGAATTCCTTTGGCATTGTACTAGGATGTGCGATTATACTAGCATAACATGTATGATAATGATGAACGGTGGATGAGCCATAAATACTATGTCAGCTATATGATCATGCAAAGCAATATGAAAATGAAGGTGTATGTCATAATAACGGAACGGTAAAAGTTGCATGACAATATATATCGGAATATCTATGAAAATGCCATGATAGGTAGGTATGGTGGCTGTTTTGAGGAAGATATAAGGAAGCGTATGCGCGATAGAGCGTATCATATCACAGAGTTTGGATACACCAGAGAAGTTTCTCGAGGTGAGAAAGGGCAATGCACGGTACCAAAGAGGCTACCAAATTGCGGAAAGGTAAGAGTGTGTATAATCCATGGACTCACATTAGTCATAAAGAACTCATATACTTACTGCGAAAGTCTATTAACCCTCGAAGCAAAGTACTACTACACATGCCCCACGGAGGGAGGTTGGTAGGAGTTAATCATCGCACGCCCCTGAGCTCTACGCAAGGAAGACACTCAGTAATAAATCATGCTCCAACTTCTTAGCATAACTAAAGACTATATGTGCATGCTTCGGGAATCACAAATCTTAACACCGATATTCTTACTAAACCATAATTATTCACTAGTACCTTCCACATATTACCATCTCAATATCACAAAACTATTGCAAGGAATCAAACTTATCATACTCAGTGATCTACATGAAAGTTTTTATTATATCCTTCTTGAATACCTATCATATCAGGACCAATTTCATAACCCGTGCATATTGCCATTACTATTTATTAGACTCTCAAAAAATATAAAAGTGAGGCATTAGAGTGCAACTATTTCTTTAAAATATAAACACTGACTTGCTCTAAAAGATATAAGTGAAGCACTAGAGCAACTGCATAGCTCAAAAATATAAGTGAAACACATAGAGTATTCTAACAAATCATGAATAAATGCATGTCCCTCTCAAAAGGTGTGTGTGCAACAAACAATGATTATGGAAAACTAAAAAGCTAACAAAGCAAATCTTGAATAAATGAGCCACCTAGAATAAGTATTAGAAGAGATGAATCGCCTCAAAGAGAGAGAAGGAGTAGAGATGATCGTTATGAATGAAGATCTTCCCAGAGAAGCAAGGATTCAAAGAGGAAAGACAAGTAAACAAAGAGATACTCAAGAACAAGATATCAAGCGCAAGTTGGTGAATGGGTTTCCGGCTCCAACTCCGACAACAAATCCAAGAGAAGCTAACACTCCAACTCCGACTATAGTCAAGATGAAGGTGTTGCCGGACTAGCTCTTGTATCCTCCAACTCCTATGACTTATTTGATTCACCAAATGAAGGAATTGGAAAATGCTTCATGGCTAAAGGCCCCAAGGTATCACACCCATAATTCGTTGACTTTAATAGTGACGAGGGAGTAAGCAATTTGATGAGATTGTTCGCAAGCACGGATGGCACTGGAAGAACCAAGGTGTTGGTTTTGAACGAAAGTTCAATGCCAATGGAGTTGAGTGGGAAGAAGATCAATACCCCGAGACGAAGTTTGTTCCTCAACATGAGAAGTACGATCCTACTTATTTCAAAGGACACAAGCTAAGATGATCTTCCACCACAAGACCACAAGCTAAAAGGCAAGGACAAGCTTCAAGAAGAGATTGACTCATTTGCAGAACCACCTCAAGCCTTGGTCAAGTGGGTTCCAAGACGACTTCAAGTTCTACTTCATCAAGTACAACTACAACTCTGAGGATTCCCATCAGCTTGATGTGGGTCACAAAGAAGAAGAACTAGACAGCTCTTGAGGGTGACTCCGCCAACAAACTCCACTCATATTCATTCATGGCATTTACTTATGCAAACAACTCCAACATGGCGACGACGGCCTCCCATGGTCTACTTTTCCTCCATGTTCATGGTGGTCGCGGACGTACCGGCTTCGTGGTCCTGCCCGGGGGCGCGGGTGACCCGGAGTTGGCGACGTCGTCATTGATGCCCCATTCAAATGCCTCCTCCGCCGCGTTAACCTCCACAAACATGGCTTCTTTCTCCGCCCGCCAGACGTGTTGCCTCCATCACTCGCGGTGGATTTGCTGGGAGACGGCGTTCGCCAGCCTGGACGGGCGAGGACGGCCTTGCGAGGGCGGTGGCGCCGGCTCCAGAGAGCTTGCTGGCAAGCCAGGCTGTGGCAACCCATGTTGTTGCAATGGCGAAGAGCTCCTTCTTCTTCTTGTTGGAGAGGCCGTCCCACAAGACTTCGGAGCCGGAGGCCATGACGGATGTGGTACAAGGAGGAGATGGAGAGCGGAGGTGTGGTGTGATTCTTGCCCGGCGTCTGACCACTTTTAAATAGTGGGCAAATGCGAGGCGCCAGCTGGAGAGGTGTATAATGTTGGTCGACACAAGGACGGACATGTGGCGCTCAGGGCACCGGAGTACTTTCCTCGACACACTCGATGGTTTCATGGAGGTATGTGGGCAGATGCATGTCGTTCAATGAAGAGAGAAGGCGTGCGCAACGGGCGTGTAGCGGGCGGCGTTCTCGTCTGGTGAGCCCCTTCAGTGCCGCCTGTAGTGAGCGAGTGCATCCACTCTGGGCCGGCATGAATACGGAGCTGACGCTCTGGCAGGAAAGCACGGGGTGAGGGAGTCCACTTTGCGGGAAAATGGACGTCTGGACCAGCCCGCGAATGGATAGAGTATTGCGTTGTATGACAAAATACAGGGCGATTTGGGATCGGCGTTGGAGATGCCTTAGGCCCTTCCCAGTGCTCCACCGTGGACAGATGCTAAGCATGCCACATAAGCGAAAAAATGACATGGCACAACAATTAAGGAGGAGAGAGAGCACTTTGATGACCCCAGAAAGAACCAATGCCAAGCAGGTGAACCTAGGCAAACCACTTAGGCCCCTCCCAATGCTCCACCTTGTGCAGGTGCTAAGGCTGCCATGTAGGCAAAAAGTCTGATGTGGCAAGGTAATTAAGAGGAGAGAGATGAGTGTGGTGACCCCAAAAAGAAACAATGCTAAGCGCGAGAACCTAGGCAAAAGACTTAAATGGAAGAATCTCACCAATGAATGAAGAACTTTAGTTGCAAAATCATTAAATGAAGGATGCTTACCCAACAAGTTAAGCACATATGCATTGGGGGCTTTAGTTGCTAAAGTTTTTAATGTGCTTAGCACCTCATGTAAGCACCAATGCATGAGAAGTAGCCTTAAATGAAAGAAGCTAACCAATGCATGGAAGAGTTTAGGTGCTAAATCATTAAATAAAGTGAGCTTAGCAACAAGTTAACCACTCATACACTGGAGAGTTGAGTTGCTAAGCTATTTTAAGACTACACATAGTGGGAGTAACATATGTAGTAACATCACACATATCTAGATAAAATAGACAATGTGGCAAGCAATAAATGAAGAAAGAGAGGCATGTGGTAACATAGCTAGTATGAGTAACATCACATATATCAAGACAAGATGAGTCTATAGCCTAATAAATAAAGTGTTGCATGTTACCATACATATATTACTCCCCACTATAGAGATAGTAACATAAAGTAGTAACATGAGCATATTACTACTCTATATTACTATCCATTGTGGCTAGTCTAATGTACTTGGCAGCACCTTTGCATTGGAAGAGGTCTACATTTTGTCCCGAATAGTTCTTTTTTTTTAACAGTAAACTAGCTAAATGCCCGTGCGTTGCAACGGGAAAACAATAATTATGTGAAACATCATTCACATCCAATGTTAAACGACGTAGACGATTCTTTTTTACCGAAAAGATAAATTCACTCTTCTTCTTTGTTCGTCATCCACTATAATACATGTGCGTTGCTATGAATTAAAATTTTAAATTATGCAAAATGTCATAATTTTCATGCTCCAACATGATCATTGATTTTGTATTGGCGGTCAATTTGAGCCGTAAGTCGAGAACAATTGAGTAAGGATGGTGCAGAGCTGGCTCATATTGCCACTGTTCTTTTTCTGCAAGAAACACATCGCCTTTAGTTCGTGGAAATTTTACTCTCCTGTTTGTAAACATTAGGATTAGTGCCATAGTCTAATTACAACAGAAGTGATGGCATGACAATTAGCGTTAGGAACTGCATGTGATGGTGAAACTCTAATAAGAAGGTGCAACACTGCATTCTTTTGGTCAACATTGTTCATATTTTGGCAACTCATCTATCCATAAAGCACTTGTATTGCTAAGTGATTTGAGGTTTTAAGTCTTGGCATATTAGCAATTAATCAAACACTTGAATGCATTGCCGGATAGAAAGAAACAAAGAGCATTCCAACTCGCATAAGAAAGTGGAATGATTGAACCTGAGAGAAAGGTCTTTTCAGTTGGATAGAGTACTGCTCATTGTCGATTTCGTTGATGGATATGCCTAGGTCCGGTAAGATATTCAGGACATATGCATGGCCTGTATGTCTCGCCGTGTCCATCTCTTGCATTGCATACTCACAACATAAATCATCATACTTAAAAACACACAATTAATGATCAGCGGCAATGTAATAGTGTTGATGGTGATCATCAGGGCACAAAAGGCTAACATTTCTGCCATTCACCTTGTGAAGGGGTCTCGTATGCATCTCAAAACCCTACACACAGTAAAAACAAACAAATATATGCACCCCGCTTTCTTGAAAAAGATTGGAAACAAATAGATGAAACTTCGGCTGCACATCGCCCTCGGCCTCCCCAACCTACAGCAGCGGCCAAGCGTGCAGGAGATGGAGGCGCGGCAACCATGGTGACACTGTTCGTCGAAGGGATGGTGGTGACGACCTACAGCGTCGGCTGGGAGTGCCGGGGATGGAGGCGCCAGCGACCAGCGAGGGGATGTGCTTCGAGGGATGGAGACGTGCGTTAATCAATGGTGAATCCTGTGCGTGGGGTCACCGAGGAGTGAAGGCTATACGAAAGAAGAAACAGGCGTGGTTACTACCAAATAGCCTGTTCTGTATTGATTTGGTATTGATTACAAACGTGATTGATTCCTTTCTTTTAAATTAATAGTCTGTTACCAAATACTAACGTGACTAATACATTCCTTTTGATTGATTGATTCCTTTCTTCCTTTTAAACGTGATTGGATTACCATGATTTGTTACCAATTACCAAAGATGGAAAACGGGTTTAAATAGAAAGCCAGATGGGTGAGGAGATAACATTCCTAAGAAAGTCAGTGCGAGGGTGTGAAACATACACGGGAGGTCTTGACGAGGAGGTTGGACGAACGTAAAAAGGGAGAGGGAACCTTACGTTTTTTTAGATAAAAATAAAGAATAGAGATAGAGATAATAGAGATAGTTCCACACAACGCCCACCGTTCGCCTACTTTCTCCATCTGGTCCACTTGGAATCGTCCGAGAGACTGGCGCACCGAGTCCCAACCAACGTGGAGAAGCAGGACTCCCGATCGAGCGGAGCATATACCTACATCGAACTCACCTCAGCTTCGCTTGCGACGAGGCGCAACCACGCCAGCTAAAATAACTACTCCTAGTACCAAGGTGAAGCAGAGCAGAGCAACGGCTACAGCCCACACGTAACCATGGGTGTGTTTCATGGACGGAGAAGATAGCAGCGGCAGGGGCGGGACAGGAGAGGGGTTGGGAGACCGGCGGCCCGTCATGTGGACGCCGTCGCGAGGGCTGGGTAGCGGCCGGCGTGCCGGGCTCCGGCGCATCGCGGATTACATCGGCGACGACCACACCGACGCGTCCGACAACGAGTCGTTCATCACGTCGCACAGCGACGAGCTCCTCGCGTCGACGTCGGCCGCGGGCTGTGCCCGCAGCAGCGTCGGAATGCTGCCGGCGTTTCTCGCGGACCAGAGCGACCTCGTGGAGGTCATGCTGGAGCTGGACGAGGAGTCCATGGTGGTGCGCAGCGTGACGCCCACCGCGGGGCCGGCGGCGCTGGCCGGGGCCGGGACGCACACGCCGGGGAGCGGGCGCAACCTGAGCCGAAGCTCATCGACCTCCTCCAAGATACGCAGGACGTTCGCGTGGCTGCGGTCGCCGGCGACCGAGCAGCCGCGGGACGCGGCGATGGCCTCCCGAGAGCGGCGCCGCGTGCAGGCCAGGCTGGACCGCTCGCTGTCCGGCGCGAGGCGCGCGCTGAAGGGCCTCCAGTTCATCAGCCACGCCACGGGCTCCACCGAGGCCACCGCGCTCTGGGGCGCCGTCGAGGAGCGCTTCGACGCCCTCGCCCGCGACGGCCTCCTCGCCCGCGACGACTTCGGCGACTGCATCGGTACGCCGTGCATGCATGCCACTTCGGTTCACGACATGATCGCGAGTCGGCACTGGTGATGAACCATTGACGGTCGGTTTCAGGGATGGTGGACTCGAAGGAGTTCGCGGTGGGCATCTTCGACGCGCTGGCGCGGCGGCGGCGGCAGAACCTCCAGCGGGTGACCAAGGAGGAGCTCCACGACTTCTGGCTCCAAATCTCCGACCAGAGCTTCGACGCACGCCTGCAAATCTTCTTCGACATGTACGTACGGCCCGGCCAGCTACCTACCGATCACGTCGTTCCCCTGTTCTCTCCGGCCCGCGCAGGTGGCTCACGCATTTCCTGCTGCCATTGCCAAAACAAATTTCAGGGTGGACACCAACGTCGACGGGAGGATCACGAGGGAGGAAGTGCAGGAGGTGCCGCCTTGATCCACTAAAACAAATCTGCTCCTTATTACAGTACCACTAGTTTAAACCACCGAACGGTAACAAGTTTGGAAGATTCCATCGTGCTGAACTGCTGATGCCTCATGCTTTCTTACTGCCGACATATTACTGCTTGCTTACTGTAATGAAATTTAATTACTGTCATTTGCTAATCACTGCTTGATTCCGGCAGCTGATCGTGCTGAGCGCGTCGGCGAACAAGCTCTCGAAGCTCAAGGAGCAGGCCGAGGAGTACGCGCTGCTCATCATGGAGGAGCTCGACCCTGAGGGCCTCGGCTACATAGAGGTACCGCACCCGTACAAACACAGTAGCACCACTTCCTAGGTATTGTATTTGACATGGCACGTACGTACGGCACGTGGGGGCATGCAGCTGTGGCAGCTGGAGGCGCTGCTCCTGCAGCGCAACGCCTACATGAGCTACAGCCGGCCGCTCAGCAGCGGCAGCGGCAGCGCGGCACAGTGGAGTCAGGACATCGCCGACGGGAGCGCGGAGCAGCAGGAAAAGCCGGCGGCGACGGCAGCATCAGGACGGAGCGGGTGGCGGTGGAGCCCGCGACGCGCGGCGGGGAGAGCGCGCGTGGCGGCGGAGGAGCACTGGCGGCGCGCGTGGGTGCTCGCGCTGTGGGTCGCGGCGATGGTGGGGCTGTTCGCGTGGAGGTTCGCGCAGTACCGGCGGTCGGTGGCGTTCGAGGTGATGGGGTATTGCCTGCCGACGGCCAAGGGCGCCGCCGAGACGCTGAAGCTCAACATGGCGCTCGTGCTCCTCCCCGTCTGCCGCATCACGCTCACGCGGCTCCGCTCCTCGTGGGCGCGCTTCCTCGTGCCCTTCGACGACTGCATCGCCTTCCACAAGGTGATAGCCATGGCGATCGCGGCGGGGATCTGCCTGCACGCGGGGAACCATCTGGCGTGCGACTTCCCGCGGCTGATCGCGTCGAGCCCGGGGGAGTACCGGCCGCTGGCCGGCTTCTTCGGGGAGGAGAGGCCGACGTACAGGAGTCTGCTGTCCGGCGTGGTGGGCGTGACTGGGGTGGTGATGGTGGTGCTGATGGCCGTGTCCTTCACCCTTGCGGCCCGGCCGCTGCGGAGGGCGTCCACCCGGACCCGGCTGCCGTCCCCGCTGGCCCGCCTCGCCGGGTTCAACGCCTTCTGGTACTCCCACCACCTGCTCGTCGTCGTCTACCTCCTGCTGCTCGTGCACGGCTGGTTCATCTTCCTCGTCACCAAGTGGTACCAGAGGACGGTACGTAATTACTTACCACTAGTTTCCTCACTTTTCTGTAATTTTTATCTTCACTGCATTGTTACTGTCGCGGTCTATTTTTAGTTGTTGGTTAGTGACTGCGGCATGTACTTATTTTACCTAATTTTATTTCATGACGCTGACACTTGTCTGATTTGGGCCTTCAAAAGTAAAGCATCGCGATTGCACGGGCACCCTGTTTGGTTCATAAGTTATAGGACTTTTTTTAGTCCTAACTTATAAGTCACAAGTCCCTAAAAAGTTTCTACCTGTTTGGTTCCTCGGATTTATAAATCCTTATAAGACCATATTACAACTATAAGTCTCTATAAGTCCCTCCTTAAGAGTCTTATTTCATAAGTCCCAAATGCCCACTTTAAGTCCCCATAAGTCCTTCCTGTTTGGTTTAGATGGGACTTATAGGGACTTTTTTAAGTCCCTAAACCAATAAGTCTTTGGAAACAAACACCCTAAGCTGATGGGCACCGGGCACCACGGAAAAGGAAAGGCAATGTAGTTCAAACGTTGCGCGCATGATATATTCTTGAGATCCAAGCCACCGGCAGCTTATTTCCTTTACGTGCTTTGGACATACATATACTTAATAATCTAATCTATAAAGAAGAATGCAGTTGCATCTTGCATATGGTACAGCTGAGAACATTAATGTCCACTTATAAAAAAACAGAATCAATGTCCATTCAGTATAGGTAGCATAATTAACACTGCAAAGACCCTGGCCAGTGCTCCACCTTGCAGCAGTGAGTTTATGCACAATCTATATAGAAGTAGGTAGTAAACGAGTTGTTTGTGAAGTGATTACTACCTCCGTTCCCAAATAATTGTCTTTCTAACCATCTCAAATGGACTATAACATACGGATGTATGTAGACATTTTTAGAGTGTAGATTCATTCATTTTGCTTCGTATGTAGTCATTTGTTGAAATCTAGAAAGATAATTATTTAGGAACGGAGGGAGTAGACATCATGCACACTGCACACGACGCGTACGTGAGGGTCCCTACTCACAGAATCTCGTGTTTGGCTCGGTACGGGCGACCTCGACCGTATCGCCCTGCCGCTGCACACGGGCGACACCATGTCGGGTTGGTGGCGCGTTTTTGTCAGGAACCCTCAAACATATCCGCATGCCATTAACGCACGTTCGCATCGGGCACGGGCAGCCGCCATCACGCCGCTATCTGTCTCGTCCTCCTCCTGTGCCCCTGCGCCGATGACGAGACGAATCAACCAGAATTCAATCGCGTGTGCTCCACCACCGTACCATCAGTACTCCCCCTGCTTATCTCAGATACAATGGACCTGTGACTTTCTACACTTGGACCTGCCTACCAAGTGATTTATCTGGTGCTAACATTATGATGATCTTTGTGGTGAACTGCAGACATGGATGTACATAGCCGTGCCGTTTGCGCTTCATGTCGGTGAACGAACGCTGCGGGCGTTGCGTTCCAAGGCCTATGCGGCCAAGATCCTCAAGGTAAGGTAACCGAGAATCTGAAAGCGAAGTTCAGTGTCTGAACGCCAAACATTAACCAGAATTCCTCGTGATAAAAAGAGTAAATTGAAATACTACCATAATTTGCATTATTTTTTTCTGCGCGTAATTTGCATTGTCGAACGTGCGCCGATTAGGCCTAGTGATCCATTTGCGCCTTGCCCGCTGCCATGCCAATAGAAATGGAAGCATTCAGAATGATACGGAAATACTCCCACTATAAACTAATATAAGACTGTTTAGATCACTAACTAGTTATGAATTTTGTTTTCCTTTTGGGATTATAGTTTTGGAATTTCTATAATGGTTTTTGTAGTATAAGATCAGGATATTGTCATGTGGATGGGAGTGGTAGGATAAGGTCATGGGGGTAGGTCCATATTGTTGGGTATTTATGTGGCTTTCAACATTTATTCAAGGTCATGGGGGTAGGTCCATATTGAACATTTGAAATCACTTCAGATCAGATCAACTTCTTCACCATTTATAAGCAGAAACTGAGTAACTGGCCGAGGAAGAAAATAAGGATAAACATCCAAGAATGGCGTACATTGTTAACTTTTCCTTACCAGCGTGAAGCAATGAAACTAGGCGAAGTAACTAGCTCATGCTCTTACTTAATTTGATCATGCCCTCAGGTGTGCCTTCTACCAGGAAATGTGCTGACCATTACAATGTCAAAGCCCTACGGGTTCAGATACAGAAGTGGACAATATGTTTTCCTTCAGTGCCCAACAATTTCTCCGTTTGAATGGTTTGTCACCTGCTCATTCTGTCAACAGACAACATTGCTCTCGGATTGTACTACTGTATTGAGCTAATCCCCATTGTTCAGGCACCCCTTCTCCATCACTTCAGCCCCTGGAGACGACTACATCAGCGTTCACATCCAGACCAGGGGAGACTGGACACAAGAGCTCAAGCACATCTTCGTAGAGAACTACTTCTCGCCATGCCTGCCCAGCAGAGCTTCATTTGGCGAGCTAGGCATGCCAGAACAGAAGAGGTTATTAATACTGCATCTCCTTGTCAATGTCATGCCCGCTCCACTGTCAGTTCCTTCTTTGACTACCTGAAGGGTCACTGAGCAATGTCTCGTTTCTGCTGCAGCCCTCCGAGGTTGCTTGTCGACGGCCCGTATGGTGCTCCAGCGCAGGATTTCAGGAACTACGACGTCTTGCTTCTCGTCGGCCTCGGGATCGGCGCGACGCCTTTCATAAGCATTCTAAGGGATCTGCTCAACAACATTAAGCTGGCTGATGAGCTGATGGTACGGTCTGATGAGCCGAACAACATCGTTCTGTGCCGATGACCCTAAACCCTAAACCTTTTGCATCTTTTTAGGACCTATCAATGGAGACCAGCAGGTCCGAGGACAGCAGCAACACCTTCAGCGTGTCGACGGCGAGCAGCAACAAGAGGAGAGCATACCGGACAAGCCGCGCGCACTTCTACTGGGTTACAAGGGAGCCCGGATCGTTTGAGTGGTTCAAGAGCGTGATGGATGAGGTTGCTGAAATGGACAAGAAGGTGACGGTCTCTCATCCTTCCTTCTGCATGTGCCGCTGCTCATCTTGCCATGTTGGTTACTGATGATGATGCTTGATGTTGTTCTCATGGTGGCGACCCAGGGTGTCATAGAGCTGCACAACTATCTCACAAGTGTGTACGAGGAGCGCGACGCAAGGACGACTCTGCTCTCAATGGTTCAAGCCCTCAACCATGCCAAGAATGGTATAGACATAGTATCAGGCACCAGGGTAAAACACTTCACACATATAGTATAAGATAAATTTATGTATGTGTACTGAAAAAAACTCATTACCAAAATTAAACAAAAATCAGGGCTCAGCCAAAGAAGTGGTTGAGGTTGACATAAACTGAAAATGTGTTATGTGCTCATGACAGGTCAGGACACATTTTGCAAGACCTAACTGGAGGGAAGAGTTCACAAGAATCTCTGCAAAGCACCCCGGTTCGACAGTTGGTAGTATTCTTCTCCAGTTTGTTTATTTTTCCCTCAGGCATCTAAAAATACCCAGTGTTGAACATTGATCAACAGTATCATTCTGATCACTGAAGTTGCTCATGCTTGCAGGGGTCTTTTACTGTGGGAAGCCCACACTAGCTAAAGAACTGAAGAAACTTTCACTTGAGATGAGCCACAAGACGACGACTCGCTTCCATTTCCATAAGGAGTATTTCTAATAGAATATAATACAAACACATCTGATAACCATAGTAACAAATATTGATTACAAAAATTCAATGTTTTTTTGGAAAAAACCTTGCCCTCTTCACCATTTGTAAATGTACATAGTATAAAGTAGAAGGCAGTTAGAAGCATTTTTATTAACAGTACGAGAGGGAAAACTATTCTGTTTGATATGCATGTATAGTTTATAGCTACCCGTAAAAAAATATCAAAGGTTAAGCATACAAGAGACTGAGGGCACCATCTTCCTTGGGTCTTGTATAACTTTGCTCTTTACCGGTGTGATAGTGTGTGTTACTGTTGATTGTGTGCATCCCAATTGTGCAGAAGAAGCCGGGTGTGTTCTCATTGTGTTTGTCCCCTTAATGCTACATTACAAGTCAATAAAAAAAAATGCCCTTTATCAAGAACGAAGAGATTCAGGGCACCAATCTTCACAACGTATCTGTACATCATTCAGTTCAATGTTCTCATTTGTGTGGCTAGTTACTAATTACTAAGGACATCTCTTGTAACTCAAAAAAGGGTTTTTTAACCACAACAGATCCCTCAAACCTATAAGCCTCAAAAGGTCCATTTTCTGCTCAAATTTGAGCAGCTGAGAAAATCTTCCTCAAAATTTTCTCCTTCTGGTTGGCTGATGGATCTCCTTTCCCCTGTCCCCCTTCCCCTGGCTCTCCCCCCTCGCCCCCGTCGCCGGCCCGCTCCCCCCTTCCTTCTCCGGCAGCCCTCCTCTCCACGCCTCCTGGCCCTCCATCTCCGGCCCTTACTCCCTCCGTTGCAGCGGCCCCCCACCCCTTCTCCTCGTCCCTCCTCCCCTGGCTCGCGGCTCCGCAAAAAGTTCTGGGCTCTGGTGGATGGCGACGACGGATCTGGATCCCCTTCGCGTTGTGGGGGCGGGGGCGGCGCGGGCCAGGAAGTTTGCCGCGGGAGGCCTGTCTTCTCCTCCTTGTCGGATGGATCTGGGTGGGTTCGCGTTGGTCGTCGTCGGCGTAGGGGTCGTTTGGCGCCCGCGCCCTCGCCTGATCGTGGGGTGTTGGGTGCGGGTCCTAGGATTGGCGATCTCATGGCTGGCGCCTCTTGCTCTCCGCCGTCCGTGTCGCCGGCGACGCGGTCGCCGGTGGGGTTGGTGCCTTTGTCGCCGGCGACGGCGGCTTCTCTGCTAACCCTAGATCGGGTTCCCGACCAGATGGCTTGTGGGCCTATGATGCAAGCTCCCCCGTCCCCTTCTGGGCTTGCTGGGCCTGGTTGGCCTCCCCCACTCTCGCCCTCCTATGCCTTTCCTCCGTTATCTATTTTGGGCCCTGGGTCTCGGCCGACCCAACCCAACCCCCTCTCTCTGGCCCGGCCTGCATCGACGCTCCAGGCCTGGCTCGCTCTAGCTATATATGGGTCCGCAAGCGTTCACTTCCCCCCTTTCTAGGGTTTCCCGCCTCCTCTTCCGATCTTCGTCGTCTCCGCTTCCCCATCTGCCATTTCCGTAGATTCGCTCTGCCCCCTCCCCTCTCCCTCTCCTTTGCGGCCGTGCTGTCCATCGATCGGTCGTGTGGCTCTACGAGCGAGGCCATCTCTGGCTAGAATCGGCGGCGTGAGGGTTCGGGTGACGGGGCTGCAGATCTGGAGCTCGAGGCGGCCCTGCGCTCCAAGCTTGAGGCCGAGCAGGCTGCGCATGAGTAGGTGGCTCGCGAGCGCGAGGCTTGGGCGGAGGGGCCCGAGTGGCTCCAGCGGGATGAGCGGGCCCGTTCCGCGGCGGCCTCTGCAGCGGCGTCCGGGCTGGAGGCGCCCAAATTTGGCGGCTCCGGTGGGGATCCTTGGGCGGCCACGGTGGCGGCTAGTAGATCTGGCTCCACCCCCCCGCCCTCCTCCCCCTCCCCCTCATGGGCAGCTGGCTCCGGGCCGCTGTGCCGGCTGGGCGCCGGGGTCCTCCTCGGGGTTCGGTGGCCGTCCGATGCTGCACGGCGGCCCTGGATCTTGTGCGTTCGGGCGTCTTCCTCCTCCCTGTGGCCCTGGCGCATCCTCTGCTGGCCAGGGGGACGGGATCCTTCCTCCGCCTCCTCACCTCCCACTCGTCCTCCTCCTGCTATCCAGCCTCCAAATCCAAACCCTAACCTCACTTGCTCCGCTTGCCACCAGCCTGGACACTTCCAGTCACGTTGCTTCAACCCCCCTTTCTGCCTCATCTGTAGAGAGGAGGGGCATCTCATCGTGGACTGCCAAAACCGCCGCAAACCCGCCTCGTTCGTGCATCATGGCCGCGGCCTTCCTGGATGCTCCTTCTTCGCTCTGGATAGCGAGATCCCTCATGTGGTTGTTACTCCTGCCTTATCCAACACCGCCATCATTACTATCAAGGACCACATTGTTTCTCCCCAGACCATGAGCTAAAATTGTGGGACGGCAGAGGCTGGGACCGGAAGATCCGTCAGATCTTAGATTTCGAGTTCGTTGCTGTCTTTCCTTCCAAGGGTAGCCTTAAGATGATCTCTTCCTGCACCAGTTTTACCCTCCCTCTTAGTCAGATGGTTGTTTCTGTTAAAGCCGCCTCCAATGGCTCCAAGGAGATCTCTCCGCTCTCTGAAGTGTGGGTTCTGATCGATGATGTGCCCCCTGCTCTGCGCTCCTCCGAGTTTGTGATGGCTTTTGGTGTTCTGATTGGAAAGTCGGTTATGGTTGATCCTGAATCTCTCCAAGTCCTTGGCCCTGTTCGTCTCAGAATCTGGTGTGTCGACCCCCTCTGTATCCAGGGTGCCGTTGACGTGTTCCCCTCGTCTGACGACTTCCGCCTTCGTGTCCGTGTCGAGGGTGGGGCTAACCCCCATGCTCCTCTTCCCCCTCCACGTCCTTCAGACAAGCGGGGGGAGGATGGTGATGACGCTCCCAACCCTAGCCGTGGCTCCAATCCTCACTTCACGCACTCGGAGTGGGATGGCATGGGTTCTGAATCCCGTGAGCTCTTTAAGGATAATGCCCCGGTGGACAAGGCTCGGGGGTGCGCCTGTGGCCAAGGAGGTGGCGGAGGCGGCCGTGGCGGCCTCTATCCCGACGAGTACGCCGGCCTCGGGGGCTGCTCCAACCTTCCGATCCATCCAGGCTCCCCCTCCCTCTCTAGCATTGAAGATCTGCCTGCCTCCCCCTCGCGGCTCTGGTAGCCCCGCCCCCAAGAGGAAGTCTTCAGTGCAGAAGTTCTCAGCTCGGAGCCAGGCGTCGACGGGCACCAAGCAGTCCACTGCGGGTCTCTGCCGTCGCCTGGAGGCTTACATGGGTGTCGCGGCTGCTCCGTCCTCTTCTCCGGTGGTGGCCCGTGCTACTCCTATCAGGTCCCCGTCCTCCACTGCCCGCAAGAGTGGCCGGGTCCGCGACAGAGGGGAGTGGATTGCTCACAAGGCGGCTCGTCAGGCGGCAGCTCGTGACCTTCCTGCTTCAGGTATCTCCCCCTACCCCGCTCATTAATGTTTCTTCGCCTTTATCCCCGGTAAGACTGGTGCTTCCTTCCTACTTGGATGATCACTTGACGAAGGTGCTTTCGGATGTAGGCATTTTCTTTTGATCATGATGTTGGGTCTCCCTCTGTCATTCGCGCTCTGGTTAGGGCCAATGATGTGGCCTAGGCTGCCATCACCAAAGCTAAGGAGCTTGCGGTGCCCCCACCCATCGCTTCGGTTGTGGCCGAAGGTAGCTCGGGGGAGGATGCTCCGGTCCGTGGGCCTGCGGCTCCTGTTAAAAAGGGTGCGTTGATGACCCACAAGTATAGGGGGTCAATTGTAGCTCTTTCAATAAGTAAGAGTGTCGAACCCAACGAGGAGCAGAAGGAAATGACAAGTGGTTTTTAGCAAGGTAATGTCTGCAAGTGCTGAAATTGTAAGTAGCAGAGTAGTTTGATAGCAAGATAATTTGTAACGAGCAAGTAAGGATACTAGTAACAAAAGTGCAGCAAGGTAGCCGAATCCTTTTGAGGCAAAGGACATGCCAAAACGGTCTCTTATAATAAGCAAGGCATTCTTGAGGGTACACGGGATTTTCATCTAGTCACTTTCATCATGTTGATTCGATTCGTGTTCGCTACTTTGATAATTTGATATGTGGGTGGACCAGTGTTTAGGTGTTGTTCTTACTTGAGAAAACCTCCTACTTATGATTAACCCTCCTGCAAGCATCTGCAACTACGAGAAAAGTATTAAGAATAAATTCTAACCATAGCATTAAACTTTTGGATCCAATCGGTTCCTTACGGAGTAGCGCATAATCTGGGGTTTAAGCTTCTGTCACTCTCGCAACCCATCATCTAATTGCTATCCCACAATGCATTCCTTTAGGCCCAAATATGGTGAAGTGTTATGTAGTCGACGTTCACATGACACCACTAAGGGAATCACAACATACATACTATCAAAATATCAAACACATATCAAGTTCACATGATTACTTGCAACATGATTTCTCCCATGACCTCAAGAACAAAAGTAACTACTCACAAATGATAATCATGATCAAGATCAGAGGGGCATTAAATAGCATATTGGATGTGAACATATAATCTTCCACCAAATAAACCATATAGTAATCAACTACAAGATGTAATCAACACTACTAGTCACCCACAAGCACCAATCTATAGTTCCGGTAACAAGATTGAACACAAGAGGTGAACTAGGGTTTGAGATGAGATGGCGATGTTGAAGATGTTGATGGAGATAGCCCTCCCCAAGATGGGAGAGTTGTTGGTGATGATGACGACGATGATTTCCCCCTCCGGGAGGGAAGTTCCCCCGGCGGAATCGCTTCGCCGGAGGGCAAAAGTGCTCCTGCCCAAGTTCCGCCTCGAGATGGCGGCGCTCCATCCCGAAAGTCCTCCCCTTATTTTTTCTAGGTCAAAATGACTTATATACTGAAGAGGGCACCAAGGTGGGCCTGGTGAGCACAACCCACTGTGTGGCGCCTGGCTCCTGGCGTGCCTGTGTGGGTTGTACCCACCTGGTGGGCCCCCTCTGGTAGTTATTTTCTCCAATATTGTTCATATATTCCATAAAAATTCTCCGTGAAGTTTCAGCTTATTTGGAGTTGTGCAGAATAGGTATCCTGACATAGCTTTTCCAGGTCCAGATTTCCAGCTGCCAGAATTTTCCCTCTTTGTGTATACCTTGCATATTATGAGATAAAAGGCATTATAATTACTCCAAAAAGCATTATTATGGATAAAAACATTATAAATGACAGTAAGAAAGCATGATGCAAAATGGACGATCAACTCCCCAAGCTTAGACCTCGCTTGTCCTCAGCTTAAAACCAAATCGAAAAACATGTCCACATGCTTAGAGAGAGAGAGAGAGAGAGAGAGAGAGAGAGGTGTTGATAAAAACAAAATACAGACATAGAAGCATCATGTTTGTTGGGGATATAACTATTTGTGTAAGCCGCCCAGGAGGGGCTGGGTTACGTAAATAGTTACCAGACAGAAGCCCAAGTCCAAGCATGAAGATGGCGACTCAACAAGGAGCCTAAGGCCCACAGGCGACTTAAGGCCCGTTGCAGTAAACCGCCATAATGGCATGACTTGTATCATAAGGTAGACTTGACTAGTCACCGAGCCGGGCACTGTTTATGAGCCGGCCGGGATTCTGTAAGCCGCAGGGCGTCAACCCGTGTATATAAGGGACGGCGGCAATGCTTAGGGCTAAAAACAACCCTTTGAGAATCTGGCATAGCGTATCTCGCTCCCTGGTCATAGAAACCTCAAGCAATACCAACCCAACTAGGCGTAGGCTTACCTTCACCGTAAGGAGCCGAACTAGTATAAACCCTCTCGTGTCCTTTGTCCCGGTTAACCCCTTTAAGCTTCCTAGTTGCGATGGCTCCACGACTAAGTCCTTGCAAGAGGACATCTGCCGTGACAATTCCACGACAGTTGGTGCCCACCGTGGGGCCAGCGCACTGTGGATTTGAGTTCTTGAAGGGCAGCTTCGAAGGGCTCAAGGGATACGCAGTGGGCTGGATGACCAAGAGTCGTCGTGGCAAGATCTACATCGACAACGAAGGCTGGGGCCCCGACGCCGACTCAATTGAGTACGGGTACTGGGTCCCCTTTGGTGGAATTCATGTTTTCATCGGCCGGATTGGTGAGCCGGGCCCAGAGCCGGGCAGCTGTACCGACCTCATTGAGATGGATCAGCGTGCGAGACCCGCTCAGATTCAACCTATGATGAAGCGTGCCTTTGTGGGCTATGTTCATGGAGAGGCACTTTTGGAAGGATCTAAAGATGGCGAAGAGACGGCCGCCCCATCAGATGATGATTCGTCCTCCGGCTCAACAGATTCTCTGTATCAGGTCCAAGAAGGCATGCTAGGGGGCTGTTCTGACGGTTCTAGCATTCCGGATTGCTATGAGCCGCCAAGCTGGGCAGGAGTCTTCATGGCTGGTACCCAACCCGGCCAAAACTCGACGGCTGCGACAGCAATAACGTCCGGGTTAGGAGCGATCGGGCAGAGGCCCGCCGCGCCGCCCGGCTCAGTCTGATAGATCTTATGGACAAGTTGACGACCTTGTTAACCTCCACGGTCATTCCTGCAAATCCAGATGAGCATAGCGCGGAGGTCGCAAAGGTGCATGAGGAGATAGCCCAGGCCAAGGAGGCCTTGGCGGCTGAGGACACCAGGCTAGCTGCGGAGCGGGCGGCTTTAGATGCACGGGCGCAGCGACTCTAGTCAGAGGCTTTCCAGCTTAACATGAATCTGAATGCATCCAATGAGGTGATGAGAAGGAGACATCAGAAAACCCAGTCCCGTCTGCCTCCGGCTTACGATCCTCAGAATCTTTTCACGACACCCGGAGCTGGTCCTAGCAATGCGCCCCAAGCCAATCAATTTATGACACCCGGAGCAGGAGGGCCGGTTCAGCCTCGAGAGACAGCACCTCTTCACGGGAGCATGGCCCGCCCGATACATACCAACACCTCCGGCCACTTTTTCCAACCCCATGGAGAACATAATAGCAGCATCGGCGCCAGATGGCGGCTCTTCCAAAGGATGGTGACGACCGACAGCGGTGGAAACCGGAGGGTTAGGGAGCTTCTTGACGGCCTTGGCACATCAAGAGGCCTATTCTACAGCAGGACATGATTCATTCTACTCCTCAGCCTTGGGTAGCACCTCGACCAAACCGGAGTCCGAAAGTTCTGCAGACACATGGAGTCGAGGCTTTATCAAGTAATGCCCAGCGTCGCAACCAACCCGCAGCTATAACTCGTGCAGGATCGATTCGTCGGGAGGATGAGCGGGTGGCTCAATTAGCGGCTCAGCAGACGGCGATGATGGTTTCCCAGTATCCAATGACTTCGTTGGAGCCGGGTGGCTACTAGAACCGGCGGTGTCCCTTGTCAGTGCCGGCTCTTGAGATGTGCGTCTGCCCAAGGATTTCAAGGGTCCTCGAAAGGTGCCGAATTACACGGCCGACTTACAACCGGGGGCGTGGATTGAAAGTTATGAGATGGCCATGGAATTATTGGAAGTCAGCGACGCGGCGATGGCTAAGTATTTCACCATGATGTTAGATGGAACGGCCCGAACTTGGTTGAAAAGCTTGCCTCCCAATTCCATCAGTTCATGGGCCGAGTTAAAGGCCCGATTTATCCAGAACTTTAAAGATATTTGCAAGCAATCTATGTCCATTGTGGACTTGACCAATTGTAAGCAGGAGGAGGGTGAGTCCACAACTCATTGGGTGCGCCGGGTCAAAGAAATAATACATTCATCGATAAGATGGATGCCATCTCTTGATACTTATGCTCCATCGAATTGTCGTTTTGTGCGGCCAAGCGAAGTCGGGCGCCTTAAGCGTGATTGCAATGACATGGGTACGCTGATGGCGGGTTTGGTTAAATATGCCGATTCGATACTCATCAAGATCCCGTGTCCGAGGAGGAAAAGACAGGAAGGGAAAGAAGAACGGCAACGGAAAGGGTCGGCAAGACAACAGCCCGGCAAGTCAAGGCGGTAATAAGCGTAAGCGGACGGTAACCGGCATTTGTGGCTAATGCTAATGCTCAAGGTAATAACAAGAAGCGCAAGGGGAGAGGGCCTCCTCGATCTGGTGGCTCAGGTCCATCTCTTGAGCAGCTTCTGAATGAGCCTTGTCCAAGACACGGTACTCGAGAAAATCCTGCCACCCACTTATGGAAGGACTGCGCGATCATGAAGGCTTTCAAGAATTCAAACATGTTTGATGGCAATCACGGGTCAGGTGGCAGTTCAGGAGCAGGTGGTCTCCATGGCCCGGGTGGCGGCTCAAGTTCCGGTTTTCAAGGTGGTCAAGGTGGCTATAATCAACAGCAGTCCGGTCAAGGAGGACAGCAGCAACAACAGTCAGGTAATCAGAGCCATCCAAAACAGTTAAACGGTGGGCAATACCATGTGTTTACCACTAACTTGTGTAAACGTGACCAGAAGGTTCATAAAAGGGATGTGAATTCGGTTGAACCGGCGGTTCCCCGTTATCTGAGGTGGTCAGAACAACCTATCATTTGGACTAGAGAAGATCACCCCCCCTCCCGGGTTGATAACCCGGGTTAGTTAGCCTTGGTGGTGGCCCCTCAGGTTGGTGGATATAAATTCACTAAGGTGCTCATGGACGGCGGAAGCATCGTCAATATTCTCTATTATGAGACCTTTCGCCGTATGGGTCTGACTGATAAGGACTTGAGGACGTCCAACACTGTTTTCCATGGGGTGGTACCCGGTAAGTCGGCGTATCCTGTTGGAAAGATTGAGCTGGAAGTGGCTTTTGGAGACGAATACGATTCCAGGGCTGAGAAGCTGACGTTTGAGGTAGTCAAAATCAGAAGCCCATATCATGCTCTGTTTGGACGGCCGGCTTATGCCAAGTTCATGGCATGGCCGTGTTATGTTTATTTGCAGCTCAAGATGCCGGGTTACAAGGGCACCATCACTGTGCATGGGAGTCGAAAGGTGGCCTTGGAGTGTGAGGAAGGAGATGCAGCTTATGCTGAATTCGTTTGTGCTGAAGAGGAGCTGAAGTTTTATCAAACTAATGTTGACCCGGCAGATATGACCTCTTTGTAGAAGCCAACCACAGAGCAAGACTCGGCTTTGAAATTTAAGTCGGCCGCCGAGACAAAACTGGTTGACTTCACTCCAAGTGACTCTTCCAAGCAGTTCAGCATCAGTACCAATTTGGATCCCAAATAGGAAAGCGCGCTCGTCGAGTTCATCCGTGAGAACCGGGACATCTTTGCATGGAAACCTTCTGACATGCCGGGTGTCCCGAGAGAACCCGCTGAGCACACTCTTAATATTGATCCAAAGTATAAGCCGGCCAGGCAGTTTCTCCGGTGATTCAATGAGGAAAGGCAAAAGGCTATAGGGGAAGAGGTCGCTCGGCTCTTAGCGGCAGGGTTCATCGTGGAAGTTTTCACCCGGAGTGGTTGGCTAACCCGGTGCTTGTGCTCAAGAAAAACGGCACTTGGCGAATGTGTGTCGATTACACGGACCTAAATAAAGCTTGTCCGGCTGATCCCTTTGCTCCGCCCTGCATTGATCAAATAATTGATGCCACTGCGGGTTGCGAGCGGTTGAGTTTTTTGGATGCTTACTCTGGTTATCATCAGATCAAGATGGCAGTTAAGGACCAGGAGAAGACGGCTTTCATTACTCCATTTGGAGCCTTCTGCTATGTGTCTATGCCATTTGGGCTCAAGAGTGCCCAGGCGACTTATCAACGGTGTGTGCAGAATTGTCTCCACAATCAGATTGGGCGCAATTTTCATGCTTATGTGGATGACATTGTGGTGAATTCCAGAGAGAAGGAAACCTTGATCTCCGATTTAAAGGAAACCTTTGATAATCTCCGGGTCTACAAGATGATGCTTAACCCGGACAAGTGCGTATTTGGTGTACCTGCAGGCAAACTTTTGGGATTCCTGGTCTCAAACAGGGGCATTGAAGCTAACCCGGAGAAGATCAAGGCGATTACCTCTCTGGCTAAGCCGGCGTGCATCAATGATGTTCAGCGACTGACGGGTCGCGTTGCAGCTTTAAGCCGATTCATAAGCCGGCTAGGGGAGAAGGCTTTACCATTGTATCAGATGATGAAGAAAGCAAACACCTTTGTCTGGAGTGAGGCTGCTGATGCTGCTTTTGAAGATTTAAAGAGACAATTGGCTGAGCCGCCGGTTCTCGCAGCTCCGATTGATAAAGAGCCATTGCTATTGTATGTAGCTGCTAACTCACGTGCTGTTAGTGTGGCTATTGTGGTGGAGCGTAAGGAGGCTGGCAAGGAGCATCCGGTTCAGCGGCCGGTTTATTACATCAGTGAGGTGCTCATAGAGTCCAAGCAAAGGTATCCGCATTGGCAAAAACTGGTTTATGGGGTGTTCATGGTGAGCCGGAAGCTAAAACAGTACTTCCTGGGTCATCCTATAACTGTGGTAAGTTCAGCCCCCTTGGGAGACATCATCCAGAATAGGGAAGCCACAGGACGAGTTGCCAAGTGGTCCATCGAGCTTGGGCCTCACGGTTTGAAGTATATGCTGCGCACAGCTATCAAGTCTCGAGTCCTAGTGGACTTTATTAATGATTGGACGGAGTTGCAGGCACCAGAGGAGAAGCCGGATAACACGTATTGGACTATTCACTTTGATGGGTCCAGACAGTTGGAAGGCTCGGGGGCTGGAGTTATTTTAACTTCGCCTCGAGGTGACAAATTTTTTTATGTGCTCCGGCTTATGTTTCCCTGTACTAACAATGCAGCTGAATATGAGGCCTTACTCCATGGCCTCCGGATGGCCAAGGAGATGAATTTAAGCCGGGTAAGATGCTTGGGCGATTGAGACCTTGTTGCTCAACAGGTGTCAGGCACGTGGGATTCTAAGGATCCCCTTATGGCGGCTTATCGTCGTGAAGTTGATGCGGTGGCTGGGTGAAACGCCCTCGATGCGGCTATATCTCCCACATGTCGAAGCACGACTTAGAGGCATAACCGCATTGAAAGCAATGTCGCAAGTGAGGTAATCTTCACACAACCCATGTAATACATAAGGGAAAGAGATACATAGTTGGCTTACAATCGCCACTTCACACAATACATGGGTAAAACATTACATCATACAGATACAATCAAGGTCCGACTACGGAACCAAAATAAAAGAAGACTACCCCACAAGCTACACAGATCCCCGATCGTCCCAACTGGCTCCACTCTTGATCGATCAAACGAAACAACACACGAACAAGATCTTCATCGAGCTCCTCCTTGAGCTCGGGTCCATCACCTGCACGGTTTCATCGGCACCTGCAAACTGGTTTTGAAGTATCCGTGAGTCACGGGACTCAGCAATCTCACACCCATGAGATCAAGACTATTTAAGCTTAAAGGTAGGACAGGGTAGTGAGGTGGAGCTGCAGCAAGCGACTAGCATATATGGTGGCTACATACGCAAATGAGAGCGAGAAGAGAAGGCAAAAGCACGGTCGAACAACTATGTTCAAGAAGTGATCCTGAAACTACTTACGTCAAGCATAACTCCAACACCGTGTTCACTTCCGGACTCCACGAGAAGAGACCATCACGGTTACACACGCGGTTGGTGTATTTTAATTAAGATCAACTTCGGTTTTCTACAACCGACATTAACAAATTCCCATCTGCCACATAACATGGGCACGGCTTTGAAAGTTCAAAACCCTGCAGGGTGTCCCAACTTAGCCCATGATAAGCTCTCGTGATCAACGAAGGATATTCTTCTCCCGGAAGACCCGATCAATCTCGAATCCGGCTACAAGACATTTCGACAGCAATAAAACAAGACCAGCAAAGCCGCCGGATGTGCCGACAAACCTGATAGGAGCTGCACATATCTCGGTCTCGTGGCACACCGGATGAGCAAGACATCGGGTTGGCATAAACCCGATTGCCTGTGGGGCGCCGGACATCGCCGGTTTGGACCAGCACTCAAAGGAGAAGCGCCCGGGGCTAAAATAAAGATGACCCTCGGGCTCCTAAACCCAAGGGAAAAGGGGCATAGGTGAGGCAAACGGTAAAACCAATGTTGGGCCTTCTTTGGAAAAGTCTTATTCAAAGCGAACTGTCAAGGGGTCCCATAAATCACCCGACCGCGTTAGGGACGCAAAAATCCGGGAACATAACACCGGTATGACGGAAACTAGGGCGGCAAGAGTGGAACAAAACACTGCATAAGGCCGAGCCTTCCACCCTTTACCAAATATATAGATGCGTTAATTAAATAAGATATATTGTGATATCCCAACAAGTAAACATGTTCCAACGAGGAACAACATCTCCATGTTCCAACAAGGAACAAACTTCATCTTCACCTGCAACTAACAACGCTATAAGAGGGGCATGAGCAAAGCGATAACATAGCCAAACAACGGTTTGCTAGGACAGGATGGTTAGGGACTGACATGGCAATGTGGGTGGCATGATATAGCAAGTGGCAGGCATCGCAGCAAAGGCATAGCAAAAGAGCGAGCATCTAGCAAGCAAAGATAGAAGTGATTTCGAGGGTATGGTCATCTTGCCTGAAATCCCGCAAGGAAGAAGAACGAATCCATGAAGAAGACAAACGGATGAAGTCGAATGAAACCGCACAACTCCGGAACGAAACCGAAGCTAACGAGAGAAGCAAACCGGAAAGAAGCAAACAACATAGTAAACACACAAACATAAACACGGCATGATGCACAAGCGAGTATGATGCATGTCCGGTTTAATGAGGCAATATGCACAAACAATCCTACAAATTAAGTGGAGCTCAATATGCAACGGGTTGCATATTGACAAAACTTCACAACATTTATTTAGTTCACTCTCGGTTAGGTACTCAACAATATTAAATGTTATTAAACATGGCAAGAGGGTGAAGCATATGAAACTAACTATTTAGGCAAGATTAAATGAGGCCGGAAACAACAACAACAATTCCGGAAAAACCCTCATATGCATATTTTAGATTCGAACAGATCTGACCTAAAGCATATTTTAGAGTTGTTAAACATGCAAAGTAAAGTGGACCATGTTAAACTAGGCATTTTCTACCCCATTTACATATATAATATATTTAAACTGAGCTACGGTTATTTAGTTATGAAATAAATCATTTTAGCATGGCATATTAGCATATTAATACAAACAACAATTATAAACATTTAAATGTTGTTATCATGATGCGGATGACATGTGCAAGTTTATGCAATTTTTATGAAAACGTTGACAAAAGCATGATATGAAGCATTGTGTCACCGTGGTGGAAGAAAGGGGTGCCACGGCAACGAATCCGAAAATGGTGCCACGGCAACATATCGGTTCCGATAACTCGATTGAGATACCGGTACAAAGGAAAGCGTGACGGAAGCGAGTCATGCAAGATGGTGGGGTGATCCCGGATATCGGGTTCCCACGGAACGGTGGCATGGCAAAAGAGGGGCATCGCAAGGATGATTCGATCACGGTCGGTCATCACGGGTTATACCTTCGGAACGAGCAATCGGGACGGGTCGAGTCTCGTAGAGGGAAGTAGTCGTTCACGGGTCGTCGAGGGAAGTAGAGGAAGTAGTCGTTCTCGCGATGATCGCCGAGGGAAGTAGTGGTACACGGCGACGGTAGAGGAAGTAGTGTTTCACGTTCGGCGTCCGTAGTTGTTCACGGACGTCGTGGAAGTAGTCGTTCACGCTCGTTTTGAAGAGGTACTTGACGGGTCCGAAACCCTTCGGGTTGTCGTGGTACTTGCGGTCTCGCGATGGTAGTCGTACGCGCGAGTGGAAGTAGACGCTCATGTTCGGCGGTAGTGGTACATCTCGTCATCGAAGTAGTTGTTCAAGTCCGTGGATGTTCGGGGTCCACGGGTCTTCGAGGGTCGACGGTAGTGGTTCACGCCGGGATGTTCAAGAGGGCCTTGGCGCATCCGATGTCTCCGGTCGACGGTAGTGGTACTTGACGATCACGTAGTCGAACTTGGTACATTCCGAAGGGTACTTGGCGATCACCGTGTAGTCGATCTTGACGGAACCGAATGTCCTCGAGGGTAGTAGTGGTACTTGGCGAAATCCACAACGAATGTAGTCGCACGTCGTAGTCGGACTTGACAAAAATCACACCGTCTCGGTTTGATCTTCCGGGCAGCGCGATCGCAGGTACATGGGGAGGCTACACCGGGTCCCAAGGCAGCAAGCGGGCAACGGCAACGGCAGCGGGTAAACGGGCGAGCGGGAGGCTCGCGAGGCCTCGGGTGCTCGAGGGGAGACCGAGGGCGGCTGGACCCGCCGAAGCGACGAACGGGGCGGCGGCCATGGCGTCGGGCAGGCCTCCGAGGCAGGGGCGCCGGAGTTGAAGGTGCTCAGCGACTCGGGCGGGCGGCGCGGGTCTTGAGGCGAGGACGCGAGGTCGACGGGAAGGTGCAGAGGAGGAGGCGGACATGGCGCAGCTCCTCGGGGCACCGCGGCAGGAAGCGGCGACGGGAGGAAGGGCGCGCGCCCTGGTTGGAGAGGAAGGGCGACGAGGAGGCCACCGGGGGTCCGCCTGGTCATGGAGGAGCGGCGGGGATCGGGTTCGCATCGGCGAGGAAGACAGGTGCAAGTGCTCGAGGAAGGGAGACGCGAGGATGAGGCGGACGGGCAGAGGACGAGGAAACCGAGGGAGGAAGGATCGAGAGGAGGAGAAGGAATCAGGCGGCGGGGCTCTCCTCTCTCTGCAAGGCGTCTGGCGGCGGAAGGAGGATGGAGGGGATCGATGGGAGTGAAGTGGATCGGGAGAAGCGGCGCTAGGAGGAGGACGAGGGGAGATGGGATCGGGCGAGCTAGGGTTAGAAGCCGGCTGGGCCTCAAGGGGTTGGTGGGCCTTGGGAGGCCGCGGGCCTGGAGGGAGGCGCTAGGAGGGCCAGGGAGGCCTTGGGCCATAGAGGCCGGCGCGGGAGGCTGGCCTGCTGGGCTAGAGGCCGGCTGGGCTGGCTCCTCTCTCTCTAAAAAAAAGAAAAGAGAAAAGAAAGAAACGAAGATTAAGAAAGAAAAGGAAGAGAGGTTAGAGGAAGAAGTTGGACATGGGAATAATTTTCCCGGACTCACAAAAATATGAGGAATTTAACAAAAATGATCCAAGGATTTTTGGTGGAACTCCGGAAAATGATGAAAGAAATTTAGGGCAAAGGGTTTGAGGTCAACTCGGAGGAGAAAAAGGCACGGGTTTTATTTGCAAGTGTATTATGATGATTCCAACAATGGAATATTTTATATAGCTCCCTAATATTGGGGGATATGTTATAAAGAGAAATCACCATGTGAATATCCTCGATTTAAATGGATCGAAAAAATCCATACAATTTATTTAGAAGAGTTGCAAAAATAATTAATGAATGATGGCATGATGACATGATGCAATGCAAAAACAAAACAAACCACACGACAAAACACGGAAACCCTGGAAGGCAACTGAAGCTCCGGTCTTGGGGCGTCACAACACTCCACCACTACGAGAGGATCTCGTCCCGAGATCTAGGATGGCACCGGAGAAAAAAAACGGAAGAGGAAGAGGTAAAACTAAGTTGCTTCTCCGACAAACGAGTGAAACCAAAGAACCTTGAGAGGTTGAACAAAATGAAAGAAAGAAAACAATGAAGATGAACAAAGTTGAAAACACTCTGTTAGAAAAGAGGAACAAGGGATACGACGAGAACCAAGAGGTTAAGTGATAACATAGATACTGAAACCACTCCGGTTAAAACTAGATCGAGAAGGAATAAGATTGATAAAATTTGGGCAACACTCCGACTAAAAATGGAAGGAAAACTTGATAAGATGAAAAGAACTTGAAGAGATGACACAACCTCCGGTTAAATGGATAATGCAAGAAAAAGAACATGATCTTTACAAAACGAGGTGATGGGTGAAGAAAGCAACATCACAATGCCTTCGAAACGAAAGAATAGAATCTAGATTGTTGGGATAAAGGGATGGAGAAGAAAATGACAACTTCTACCACCGACGGAAACAATTGATTGGATTGATATCAACAAGGAGACGAGAAACTTATATCACCGGGAGGACAAATGAAAAACTTAGGTCATTTATACACACCATAAATAGCAACAATCCTTAGGGAAAGCTTTAGGTGAAATATAGCCCAAGATAACTCCAATGAAGAGATTGATGGATTTAAAATACCTCATTCTTGACAACATGTGAATCATGAAACACGAACTCAAATTATCGAGAATGACATAACACCACCTCAAATGATAAGGTAGAACGAATTGCACTTCGAAATGCAAGAAGAAGAATACTTGAACTCCTCAAAACAAAACATGTGTTGAGCACCATGTTCAACTTTGAAGTATGGCTTGGCGGATCATAGCTTCGAGAGAAATCTTGAAAAACAATTGAAGAATGAAAAAAAATCCTTGACGAACCACCATGTAGAGCCTCCATGATGAACTCCGGTAAGAAAAGGATGATAAAAAGAAAGAGAAGTTGAAAACACAAGGTGAAGCCTTGCAGTGATAAGATGAAGCTTTGAAATGATATAACCGAGAAAAGTTGGAACTCCGGAAAGAAAAGATGAACAAATGAAATCAAGAATTTTGACGACCCTCCGGAATAAGGAATTGAACTTACTCGATGAAACAAGAATAAGAATTACATTATGCTGATCCTTCACCAATTAAATTGATGACAAGCAATGGATTAGGCATACTACTTATTCTCGTTGAAAAATGATTACAGATAGTGATATAGCGCAAACTTGAGAAGGTCTTCAACGAACCACCGGTAGGATTCGGAAGAACGAATGAATAGATACGATAATAAAGGAAATGAAATGTTGAACGAACCACCATAATAATTGAGAATGAACGTAGCAAAGGCACAATTCACCGGGAAGAATTGGAAAACGAATGAAGATGCTTGAGGGGAATTTAGATACATTAGAACGAAGAGATCATGAACTGATTAGAGTATATTTCGACGATGCACCGGTGAGATTTGGAAAACCAGAGTTGAACGCTAGAATGAATAATTCTGAGATGATGGGCTCTGGATACTCAAACTGAAAAAGACTCCTGAAATGCTCCGGGTGGATGAAAAGAATTCTCACAACCGAAAATAATTATGAGAGGATGGCATCAAGCTAGAACCATGAATCTTGAAGAGAAAGAAGCGAGATTTAAGAGAAACTCTTCTTCGGTCTTCAAAATTCGAGAATGACGACGAGAAACACCACCATGAATTATTGAAGCACTCCGGAATGAAAAATAGAAAGGTTGAACCACAAGATGAAAAGAATTTGAAAGATCTTGGAGAAAGCCATATGACTGATGATAATTCATTCTTACGTCAAACTTCGAAAAGAATTTGGGAATAGCTCCGGGAAAATAAAAGAGTCAGGTAAGATCCTGGAAAAAGACCTGTGGGTTAGGGCCCACTCAAAAGAAACATCGTTGAACAATTGTTTGAAATAGATATTACACCGGTAGAATTAAATGGCTTGAATGAGATAGCATCCTCAAAAGAACTTGAGTGAATTGAGAATGGAAACTAGAATCTTCTGAGATATCTTCATCACTCCCAACCAAATGAATAGCGAGAAGTGAAAGATTAGGGGATACACCGGCATGAGAAAGCATTGTGAAAAGAGGAAAAGGGATAAGATCAACACCGAAATCTTGATCTAAATCCACCGGAGAAGAAAATTAGAATGGAACAATGATAAGGTTAAAGCTTCCTTTAGCATCTTCATGAGAAAACACCGGATAAAACATTAAAGGAAAAGAATGAAGAAACTTCACTCAATAAAAATGGATACTTGATTAAGAAATCTGAGTCCTTGAAGAAAAAGGGTGGGAGGGCGGGAAATCAAAACAACTTGGGTTGGATGAAACGAACACCGTTGAGAAAAAGCTTAGAATTGATCTTGCGAATGTTGGAATGATCGGATTCACTTGAAGAGAAGCACGCCGGTTGGAAAAGAATTAACATGACAAGCTCAGTGATCAAGAAGGATTAGTATTCACATAGCAATATGAGAACACCATTTAGGACAGGTATGGAATCAATACTTGACATTGAAGCAACTTTAATACCACAAAACGGAACAAAAACAAAGGATTTGGCTTGTAGAATAAGCCAGAAACAAACATATGATAGAGATTTACCCACTCCCATATCATGCATCTGCCGAAAAGATATTCTAGGAGCTACTTGAATTCCCCCCTATAAACTCCCGAAACTTTCTGGTTATGCAATCTGGTGTTGGGGATACAGGGGACACAAAATATATCACCCAAACTAACAATACCTAGATCCAGCTGTATCCATCCGTCAACACATAACCAAGAAATCCTCGGAAATCGTTTACCTCGACCTTCGAAAAACATCCGTTATACAAGTCATGGCAATACTCCCTTTTCGCCACAAGATTGGGCTATCGGGTTATCTCACCAACAACTGCACAAAAGAGATTTCGATGTCGGTAAAACTCAGGTATTCGAGAATCTGCAACGATAAAATTGTGGCGACAACACCTCGGAGCTCAACTCCCGGGACACGCCACAACCCCTAAATGTCGGGAGGCACCAAGAACAATGTTCTCGTCACAAAACCATCGAACGATTCCAAGATACCCACGTGATCCTAAAAAAATTTAGTGAAATTTGAGGAGAGAAAAGTCAAAACTCTATGTCGGGATACCTCACCAGAGCGACGAAGGGTGAGGAGTAAAAGAATCCTACTCTCCGATATATATAATCCTAAGACTCAAAACATTTTCCGTTCTAGACTCAACAACGCATGACAAACAATCAAGTAGGGGCTCCTAAGTCGGGAAGGCTCGATACCAACTTGAACGCCTCGATGCGGCTATATCTCCCACGTGTCGAAGCACGACTTAGAGGCATAACCGCATTGAAAGCAATGTCGCAAGTGAGGTAATCTTCACACAACCCATGTAATACATAAGGAAAGAGATACATAGTTGGCTTACAATCGCCACTTCACACAATACATGGGTAAAACATTACATCATCAGATACAATCAAGGTCCGACTACGGAACCAAAATAAAAGAAGACTACCCCACAAGCTACACAGATCCCCGATCGTCCCAACTGGCTCCACTCTTGATCGATGAAACGAAACAACACACGAACAAGATCTTCATCGAGCTCCTCCTTGAGCTCGGGTCCATCACCTGCGGTTTCATCGGCACACGCAAACTGGTTTTGGAAGTATCTGTGAGTCAGGGGACTCAGCAATCTCACACCGCGAGATCAAGACTATTTAAGCTTAAAGGTAGGACAGGGTAGTGAGGTGGAGCTGCAGCAAGCGACTAGCATATATGGTGGCTACATACGCAAATGAGAGCGAGAAGAGAAGGCAAAAGCACGGTCGAACAACTATGTTCAAGAAGTGATCCTGAAACTACTTACGTCAAGCATAACTCCAACACCGTGTTCACTTCCCGGACTCCGCCGAGAAGAGACCATCACGGTTACACACGCGTTGGTGTATTTTAATTAAGATCAACCGGGTTTTCTACAACGGACATTAACAAATTCCCATCTGCCACATAACCGCGGGCACGGCTTTGAAAGTTCAAAACCCTGCAGGGTGTCCCAACAGCCCATGATAAGCTCTCGCGATCAACGAAGGATATTCCTTCTCCCGGAAGACCCGATCAATCTCGGAATCCGGCTACAAGACATTTCGACAGCAATAAAACAAGACCAGCAAAGCCGCCGGATGTGCCGACAAATCCTGATAGGAGCTGCACATATCTCGGTCTCGGGGCACACCGGATGAGCAAGGCGTCGGGTTGGCATAAACCCTGATTGCCCTGTGGGGCGCCGGACATCGCTTCGGTTTGGACCAGCACTCAAAGGAGAACTGGCCCGGGGCTAAAATAAAGATGACCCTCGGGCTCCGAAACCCAAGGAAAAGGGGCATAGGTGAGGCAAGCGGTAAAACCAATGTTGGGCCTTCTGGAAAAGTCTTATTCAAAGCGAACTGTCAAGGGGGTCCCATAAATCACCCGACCGCGTTAGGGACGCAAAAATCCGGGAACATAACACCGGTATGACGGAAACTAGGGCGGCAAGAGTGGAACAAAACACCAGGCATAAGGCCGAGCCTTCCACCCTTTACCAAATATATAGATGCGTTAATTAAATAAGATATATTGTGATATCCCAACAAGTAAACATGTTCCAACGAGGAACAACATCTCCATGTTCCAACAAGGAACAAACTTCATCTTCACCTGCAACTAACAACGCTATAAGAGGGGCATGAGCAAAGCGATAACATAGCCAAACAACGGTTTGCTAGGACAGGATGGTTAGGGACTGACATGGCAATGTGGGTGGCATGATATAGCAAGTGGTAGGCATCGCAGCAAAGGCATAGCAAAAGAGCGAGCATCTAGCAAGCAAAGATAGAAGTGATTTCGAGGTATGGTCATCTTGCCTGAAATCCGCAAGGAAGAAGAACGAATCCATGAAGAAGACAAGCGGATGAAGTCGAATGAAACCGCACAACTCCGGAACGAAACCGAAGCTAACCAGAGAAGCAAACCGGAAAGAAGCAAACAACATAGTAAACACACAAACATAAACACGGCATGATGCACAAGCGAGTATGATGCATGTCCGGTTTAATGAGGCAATATGCACAAACAATCCTACAAATTAAGTGGAGCTCAATATGCAACGGGTTGCATATTGACAAAACTTCACAACATTTATTTAGTTCACTCTCGGTTAGGTACTCAACAATATTAAATGTTATTAAACATGGCAAGAGGGTGAAGCATATGAAACTAACTATTTAGGCAAGATTAAATGAGGCCGGAAACAACAACAACAATTCCGGAAAAACCCTCATATGCATATTTTAGATTCGGAACAGATCTGACCTAAAGCATATTTTAGAGTTGTTAAACATGCAAAGTAAAGTGGACCATGTTAAACTAGGCATTTTTCTACCCCATTTACATATATAATATATTTAAATCCGAGCTACGGTTATTTAGTTATGAAATAAATCATTTTAGCATGGCATATTAGCATATTAATACAAACAACAATTATAAACATTTAAATGTTGTTATCATGATGCGGATGACATGTGCAAGTTTATGCAATTTTTATGAAAACGTTGACAAAAGCATGATATGAAGCATTGTGTCACCGTGGTGGAAGAAAGGGGTGCCACGACAACGAATCCGAAAATGGTGCCACGGCAACATATCGGTTCCGATAACTCGATTGAGATACCGGTACAAAGGAAAGCGTGTGAGCGAGTCATGCAAGATGGTGGGGTGATCCGGATATCGGGTTCCCACGGAACGGTGGCATGGCAAAAGAGGGGCATCGCAAGGATGATTCGATCACGGTCGGTCATCACGGGTTATACCTTCGGAACGAGCAATCGGGACGGGTCGAGTCTCGTAGAGGGAAGTAGTCGTTCACGGGTCGTCGAGGGAAGTAGAGGAAGTAGTCGTTCTCGCGATGATCGCCGAGGGAAGTAGTGGTACACGGCGACGGTAGAGGAAGTAGTGTTTCACGTTCGGCGTCCGTAGTTGTTCACGGACGTCGTGGAAGTAGTCGTTCACGTTCGTTTTCGAAGAGGTACTTGACGGGTCCGAAACCCTTCGGGGTTGTCGTGGTACTTGCGGTCTCGCGATGGTAGTCGTACACGGCGTAGTGGAAGTAGACGTTCATGTTCGATGGTAGTGGTACATCTCGTCAGCGGAAGTAGTTGTTCAAGTCCCGTGGATGTTCGGGGTCCACGGGGTCTTCGAGGGTCGACGGTAGTGGTTCACGTTTTCGGGGATGTTCGAAGAGGGCCTTGGCGCATCCGATGTCTCCGGGGTCGACGGTAGTGGTACTTGACGCATCACGTAGTCGAACTTGGTACATTCCGAAGGGGTACTTGGCGCATCACCGTGTAGTCGATCTTGACGGAACCGAATGTCCTCGAGGGTAGTAGTGGTACTTGGCGAAATCCACAACGAATGTAGTCGTGCGTCGTAGTCGGACTTGACAAAAATCACACCGTCTCGGGTTTGGATCTTCCGGGCAGCGGATTGCAGGTACATGGGGAGGCTACACGGGTCCCAAGGCAAGCAAAGGGCAACGGCAACGGCAGCAGCAGAAACGGGCGGCGGGAGGCTCGCAGGGCCTCGGGTGCTCGAGGGAGACCGAGGGCGGCTGGACCCGGCGGAAGCGGCAAGCAGGCGGCGGCCATGGCGTCGGGCAGAGGCCTCCCGAGGCAGGGGCGCCGGAGTTGAAGGTGCTCAGCGACTCGGGCGGGCGGCGGGTCTTGAGGCGAGGACGCGAGGTCGACAGGAAGGTGCAGAGGAGGAGGCGGACATGGCGCAGCTCCTCGGGGCACCGCGGCAGGAAGCGGCGACGGGAGGAAGGGCTGGCGCTCCTGGTTGGAGAGGAAGGGCGACGAGGAGGCCACCGGGGGTCCGGCCTGGTCATGTGGAGGAGCAGCGGGGATCGGGTTCGACATCGGCGAGGAAGGCAGGTGCAGGTGCTCGAGGAAGGGAGACGCGAGGATGAGGCGGACGGGCAGAGGACGAGGAAACCGAGGAGGAAGGATCGAGAGGAGGAGAAGGAATCAGGCGGGGCTCTCGCTCCTCTCTCGCAAGGCAGGCGGCGGAAGGAGGATGGAGGGATCGATGGGAGTGAAGTGGATCGGGAGAAGCGGCGCTAGGAGGAGGACGAGGGAGATGGGATCGGGCGAGCTAGGGTTAGAAGCCGGCTGGGCCTCAAGGGGTTGGTGGGCCTTGGGAGGCCGCGGGCCTGGAGGGAGGCGCTAGGAGGGCCAGGGAGGCCTTGGGCCATAGAGGCGGGCGGGAGGCTGGCCTCTTTGGGCTAGAGGCCGGCTGGGCTGGCTCCTCTCTCTCTAAAAAAAAGAAAAGAGAAAAGAAAGAAACGAAGATTAAGAAAGAAAAGGAAGAGAGGTTAGAGGAAGAAGTTGGACATGGGAATAATTTTCCCGGACTCACAAAAATATGAGGAATTTAACAAAAATGATCCAAGGATTTTTGGTGGAACTCCGGAAAATGATGAAAGAAATTTAGGGCAAAGGGTTTGAGGTCAACTCGGAGGAGAAAAAGGCACGGGTTTTATTTGCAAGTGTGTTATGATGATTCCAACAATGGAATATTTTATATAGCTCCCTAATATTGGGGGGATATGTTATAAAGAGAAATCACCATGTGAATATCCCTCGATTTAAATGGATCGAAAAAATCCATACAATTTATTTAGAAGAGTTGCAAAAATAATTAATGAATGATGGCATGATGACATGATGCAATGCAAAAACAAAACAAACCACACGACAAAACACGGAAACCCTGGAAGGCAACTGAAGCTCCGGTCTTGGGGCGTCACACTGGGCACTTCAAGTGTTATCAAGTAGAGCACATTGATCGAAGGAAGAACGAGGCGGCTGATGCTTTAAGCCAGCTAGGGTCTCAGCGTAAGCGGGTGCCACCTAATACTTTCCTTGACGTTTTGCATAACCCTTCTGTCAGAGTGCCTACAGAGGAAGAGCTTGCAGTACCAGACCCGGAGGTGTAGCTGGTGGCGGCTCTCCATGCCATCCCGGACTGGACGGTTCCATACTTAGCCTATATGACCCGAGAAGAGTTGCCTAAGGACGAGACCTTGGCAAGACAAATCATCAGGCGGTCCAAATCCATGACAATTGTTCATGGCGAGTTGCATCACCGCAGCGTCACTGGGGCGTTTCAACGTTGTGTATGACCTACGGAGGGTCAGGAGATACTTCGTGAGATTCATGAAGGTGATTGCGGCCATCATGCCGGTTCAAAGTCTCTGGTGGCCAAGGCTTTTCGTCACGGTTTTTATTGGCTAACGGCTCATGCTGATGCGGAGGATCTGTCAGCAAATGTGACGGATGTCAAAAATTCTCAAGACGAGCTCATGTGCCGGCTCAAGAATTGAGGATGATTCCAATTACTTGGCGTTTGCGGTCAGGGGCTTGATATGGTTGGACCTTTCAAAGGTCTAAAGACAAGAAGACACACTGTTGGTGGCGGTGGATAAATTCACCAAGTGGGTTGAAGCGAGCCGGTCGAAGAAGTGTGATGCAGCCACGACGGTTCAGTTCATCAAAAAGGTGATCTTTCGTTTCGGTTTTCCACGCAATATTATAACTGATAATGGCACTAATCTCTCCAAGGTGCCATGGAAGAGTTCTGTCAACAAGAGCACATCCGGCTCGATGTTTCGGCTGTTGCTCATCCCCAGTCTAATGGTCAGGCAGAAAGAGCTAATCAAGAGATCTTGAAAGGTATCAAACCCCGGCTCTTAGTTCCTTTACAGCGAACTCCGGGTTGTTGGGTGGAGGAATTACCTTACGTGCAATGGAGCATCAACACAACGCCCAACAGGTCTCTGGTTATACACCTTTTTCATGGTGTACGGAGGCGAGGCGGTTACGCCAAGTGACATCCGGCATGATTCACCCCGGTGGCGGCTTACGTTGAGGCTGATAACGAAAAAAGCTTGTCGGGATGCACTTGATTTGTTGGATGAAGAGCGAGACTTGGCTATAGCCCGCTTCGGCGATTTACCGACAAGACCTGCGCCGTTATCACAGCCGCCGGGTTAGAAGCAGAACTTTCCAGGAAGGTGATTTAGTGCTCCGGCTCATTCAGGATCAAACTGATATGCACAAGCTATCCCCTCCTTGGGAAGGACCTTTCGTGGTCAGCAAGAATCTCAACAACGGGTCATATTACCTCATCGATGTTCGAGAGCACAAAGACTCACGTAAGTCGGAGGAGGAGACCCGCCGGCCGTGGAACATAGCGCATCTCGGCCCTACTATACTTAAGCCGCGGCTTTCGAGTATATTATCTTTTCTTTTTAGCAATGTATATATATTATATAAGGCAATAAAGAAGGACCTCTTTCTTTTCCATCCTACAAGGTTTATGTGTCTTCTTTACGGTGATGGAAGCGACTAACGAGAACGGATCATATCTGAATCGGTTTTCCCTTTAGTCCGCTTATGATCATATCTGAATCAAGCCATGGTCACTTGGGGCTTCTGTTCAAACATAGGTCGTATTCGAACCAAAGAGAACATAGCTGTCGATACCCAATTGATTGGCACACTGCCGAACCCACTTGGGGGCTTCTTGATCATATTTGAATCATAGCTTAACCTCTTTGGGCCTGACGTGGATCGTATTCGAATCAGCGTCATTAAACAACTCTCATGGTCACTTGGGGGCTTTGTGACGCCCCAAGACCGGAGTTTCAGTTGCCTTCCAGGGTTTCCGAGTTTTGTCGTGTGATTTGTTTTGTGTGTGCATGCATCATGTCATCTCTTGCATTGCATCATCTCATCATGCCATTTAATTTTAAAAACTCAACTAAATAAATCGTATGGATTTTCGGTCCATTTAAATCGAGGGATATTCACAATGGTGATTTCTCTTTATAACATATCCTCCCAATATTTAGGGAGCTATATTAAACCATCCCATAACACATTTGCGCGGTTCTTCAAATTTCCTTTTTATCCAACTCAACTTCTTTTCTTCCTTTGGTGCCTTTTTAGTAAAATTGAGTTGCAATTTTACTTTATCCACAAATGTTCCAAATCAGCCCATAAATCACATCTAGTGTGTAGGGCCATCTCCTATAATTTCAACCCATTTGGAGTTCATTGAATGGGTTTGAATCAGACATGTCGAGTAAATTCAACATGTGTGGATTTTACATTCTCTAAAATCCTCGGGCCATTTTTGTTAAATTCCTCATATTTTTGTGAGCCCGGGAAAATTATCCGTGTGTCCAAATCCTTTTCCTAACCCTCTCTTTCTTTTCTTCTCTTTAATTGTTTTACGCTAAAGAAAATATAAAAGAGAGAGGGAGAAGAGAGCCCAACCAGGTCAGCCCAGCTCCTCCATGGCCCAAGGCCCAGCCGGCCCCTGACTATCTAAGCAGGCCCAGCAGCGCCTAAACCCTAGGCCTCTAGCCCGATCCCCTCGATCCCTCCTCCTCATCCCCTCGCGCCGCCACCTCCGTTCAGCGATCCCCATCGCACGCAGCCCCGCATCGCCAGGGAGCGCCGCCAGCGCTCGACCCCACTCTCCTCCTTTCTCCTCGATCCCCTCGCGCCCTCGCCCCGTCCATACACCGCATCGCCAGGGAGAGGATCCCCACGCTCCTCCCTCCTCTCGCTCCGGTGATCCATCGCCACCCGCCGCCACTGGAGGCCAACTCCGGCGCCCCCTGCCTCGTCTCCCATCCTCTCCGCCGCGACGCCTTCCCTCCTCCGTCGCCTGCGGCCGTGCCAGGACCTCCGCCGTTGCCCCTGCGGCCTTCCCTCCTCCGCGTCGTCGCCTCCCCATGGCGCCGCGCCCGGCCTCCTGCGTCCGCCATCGGCTCCTCTGCCTCGACCCCGCCTCTCCACTTCCACGCTGGCTGCCGCGCCTCGTTGCTGTCGGCGACCACTAGGAGGCTGCTGCCTCGCGTCGTCCGTCCTCGTGCGCCAGCTCCAAGGCCCCGCCTCTGTTTCCGGCCGCCGCCAGCGAGCAGCTCCGTCGGAGCCACGTCCGATGCGTCAAGTCCTGCAGGCCGTCGCCCCTGCATCGCGCCAAGGCCAGCGACCCCCTGCACATCGAGGCCTCCGTGCACCTCTTGCTCCCGTCGACCCTGCACCATGCCTCTGCCATCCATGAGATCGCCAAGACCGAGACCCCCTTGAACAGGAGCATTTCTTCTGGACGCCAAGTACCACGACCATCGCGTTCCGTTTCTTCACTGTCAAGGCCGAGAGGATGCCAAGTAACATGACGACGAGGACCGCCAAGTTCGTCTACCGCCATTAAGTGAACGACTACGGCGACATGAACGTCTACGACCCGTGAAAACTACCGTCGCCGAGACCGCAAGTACCACGACAACCCCGGAGACATCGGATGCACCAAGTCCCTCTTGAAGCGATGTCGAGCGTGTACCACTACCGTCGCGAGTACCTCTACCGTCGTCGAAGGCGTTGGATTCATCAAGTTCCTCCCGAAAACAAGCGTGTACACCTACCGCCATAGCGTGAACAACGACTTCCACTCGCCGTGTACGACTACTTCCCTCGGCGATCATCGCGAGCGTCTACTTCCCTCGAAAGCGCTTTCCGCCCGACGCCGCGCTTGAAGGTATAACCGCCGAGAACGACCGCCGTGGATCGAATGCATATGTTGTATGAGATGCCCGTTTGCACCGTGTCCGAAATTGTCGCTCGCTTGTTCCTCCTCGTTGCCACGCCATCGTCTCGTGGGAACCCGGTAACCGGGAGCACCCCACCATCCTTGCATGACACGCTCACGCCCACTTCTTTTGCTCCAGTATCTCCGTGAGCTACCGGAACCGATATGTTGCCGTGGCATCATTTTCGGATTCGTTGCCGTGGCACCCTTTTCGTTCCGCCATGGTGACCAAATGCTTCATAACATGCTCATGACAACTTTTAATAAAAATTGCATAAAACTTGTATATGTCATCCGCATCATGATAACAACATTTAAATGTTTAAAATTGTTGTTTGCATTAATTTGCTTAAATGCCATGCTAAAATGATTTATTTCATAACTAAATAACCGTAGCTCGGATTTAACAAAATTATATACTCCCTCAGTTCCTAAATATAGGGTGTATAGTTTTTGGCACGAAAATTAAAGAACGCAAGTGGAGGGAAAATTTCACAAGTTTTGGGCGATATTACTCCTTACTCTTTGGCATGAGAAAATAGAGGAGATTAACTAATATAGGGAAATGTAATCAAATCCCTTAAAAAATTATCCAAACGAGTGGTGCAATGTGATACACCTTATATTTTGGACTTTTTCTCAAAAATCTATACACCTTATATCAAGGAACGGAGGGAGTATGTAAATGGGGTGGAAAAATGCCTAGTTTAACATGGTAGCATTACTTTGCATGTTTAACAACTCTAAAATATGCTTTAGGTCAGATCAGTACCAAATTCGAAATATGGACATGAGGATTTTCCGGAATTATCGTTTGTTGTTTCCGGCCTCATTTAAACTTGCCTAAATAGGTAGTTTAATTATGCTTCACCCGTTGCCATGTTTAATAACATTTAATATTGTTGGTTCCCTAACCGAGAGAGAACTAAATATTTGAATGTGGTGTTCCGTCAATATGCAACTTAACTTGTAGTGTTGTTTGTGTATATTGCCATGCCATGCCTCATTAAACCGGACATGCATCATACTTGTTGTGCATCATGACATGTTTATGTGATGGTTGTTTACTATGTGGTTTGCTTCTTTCCGGTTTGCTTCTCTCGTTAGCTTCGGTTCCGTTCCGGAGTTGTGAGGATTCGTTCGACTACGTCCGTTTGTCTTCTTCATGGACTCGTTCTTCTTCCTTGCGGGATTTCAGGCAAGATGACCATACCCTCGAAATCACTTCTATCTTTGCTTGCTAGATGCTCGCTCTTTTGCTATGCCTATGCTACGATGCCTACCACTTGCGATATCATGCCACCCACATTGCCATGTCAAACCTCTAACCATCCTTTCCTAGCAAACCGTTGTTTGGCTATGTACCGCTTTGCTCAGCCCCTCTTATAGCGTTGTTAGTTGCAGGTGAAGATGAAGTTTGTTCCTTGTTGGAACATGGAGATGTTGTTCCTTGTTGGAACATGTTTACTTGTTGGGATATCACAGTATATCTTATATTATTAATGCATCTATATACTTGGTAAAGGGTGGAAGGCTCGGCCTTATGCCCGGTGTTTTGTTCCACTCTTGCCGCCTAGTTTCCGTCATATCGGTATTATGTTCCCGGATTTTGCGTCCCTAACGCGGTCGGGTGATTTATGGGACCCCTTGACAGTTCGCTTTGAATAAGACTTTTCCAGCAAGGCCCAACATTGGTTTTACCATTTGCCTCACCTATGCCCTTTTTCCTTGGGTTTAGGAGCCCGAGGGTCATCTTTATTTTAGCCCCGGACCAGTGCTCCTTGAGTCTTGGCCCGAACTAGAGCCCTGCAGCGCCCCTCAAGGCAACTTGAGGTCTGGTTTTAGTTATGCGGACTGCTCATCCGAAAGTGTGCCACGAGACCGAGATATGTGCAGCTCCTATCAGGATTTGTCGGCACATCCGGCGGCTTTGCTGGTCTTGTTTTATTGCTGTTGAAATGTCTTGTAGCCGGATTCGAGACTGATCGGGTCTTCCGGGAGAAGAATATCCTTCGTTGATCGCGAGAGCTTATCATGGGCTAAGTTGGGACACCCTGCGGGTATTATCTTTCGAAAGCCGTGCCCGCGGTTATGTGGCAGATGGGAATTTGTTAATGTCCGGTTGTAGAAAACCCGAAGTTGATCTTAATTAAAACACATCCACCGCATGTGTAACCGTGATGGTCTCTTCTCGGCGGAGTCCGGGAAGTGAACACGGTGTTGGAGTTATGCTTGACGTAAGTAGTTTCAGGATCACTTCTTGATCATAGTTGTTCGACCGTGCTTTTCTTCTCTTCTCGCTCTCTTTTGCGTATGTTAGCCACCATATATGCTAGTCGCTTGCTGCAGCTCCACCTCACTACCCTGTCCTACCTTTAAGCTTAAATAGTCTTGATCTCATGGTGTGAGATTGCTGAGTCCCGTGACTCACAGATACTTCAAAACCAGTTTGCGGTGCCGCGAAACCGTGCGGTGGCGCATCCGAGCTTAAGGAGGAGCTCGATGAAGATCTTGTTCATTGTGTTGTTTCGTTTGAGTTGATCGATAGTGGAGCCCAGTTGGGACGATCGGGGATCTGTGTAGCATTTGGGGTAGTCTTCTTTTATTTTGGTTCCGTAGTCGGACCTTGATTGTATCTGTATGATGTAATGCTTTACTCATGTATTGTGTGAAGTGGCGATTGTAAGCCGTCTATGTATCTCTTTCCCTTATGTATTACATGGGTTGTGTGAAGATTACCTCACTTGCGACATTGCTTTCAATGCGGTTATGCCTCTAAGTCGTGCTTCGACACGTGGGAGATATAGCCGCATCGAGGGCGTTACAGGCTTCCTGTTCAAACATAGGTCGTATTCGAACCAAAGAGAACATAGCTGTCGATACCCATTTGACCGGCATCGCCAAAGTCATTGGGGGCTATATGATCGTATCCGAATCTTAGCTTAAACCCCTCTGTAACGGTTCTACTAATCGTATTCGAATCAGAGGCCTTTGAAAATCAGGTTTACTTTATTCTATAAGAGTAAATAATACTAAGGGCTAGGTAAACATTATATGTGCCAATTTTCAGAAGTTAAGTATAATTGTCTGCTTTTTTGGGGTCAAGTAAGCCGGTAAGGTATGCCTTAAACCGGCTGATACTTATGATGTTTTGGTTCCTACTCCGGATTAACGCTATCTTACATGACCCCGGATGTGGTGAGATGCCAAAGGAAGTTTTTGTTTTATACACAGAATAAAGAAGAAAGCTTTTGGATGATTCAAGCAAACCGGCAGTGCACATTGCTGGCATTGTTAAGCACCGCAAAACATGCGCGAAGGCATGACAGAGTTAAGGAGTTTTTTCTATCCTATTACAAGACTCCCCAAGTCTAAAGTAAGTGAAGCATTGTTTTGTAAAATTCCAAACACATCTGGCGGCTCATTCCTCCGGCTGGCTTGATGACTCCAGGATCCTTCCCCGCCTCTCCTTTGGTTGTTTTGTCCTGGAAGGTTGACGAGGTCCAGTCAATGTCGCTTAAGGCTTCAAATTCAGCCTCATCATCTATTAAACTGGCCGGGTCAACTTCAGGAGCAAAGGTATGCTTACGAGTTGGAGGGATCAGGCTGACATCATCATAATGCGGAGTTGGAATCCTCCGGTTCTCATTGTCATAACCCGGCTGGTACTTCATTAAGATCAATATCGTTGCCGATGATGGTGGCCACAGGACGCGTCGACTCTCACACGGTGGTGAAGTCGATTGGTGAATCGAGCCGTCCTCCTTTAAGCTGGGGTATCCAAGAGCAACATCGTTTAAGTCTAGCTCTGGAGCCAATGCTTTGGCCCGGCTTAAAGCGGCTATGGCCCGAATCTACGGATGCTCGCCTTAACTCCTGAATCCGTTGAGGTAACACGTCAAGCCGCTTGAGTACATCTTGCAGGAGATAAGGAGCATCATTTGATAAAGCCACAGCGGCTAAAGCACGTTGTGACCCGGTGTATAGTTGTTCCACGAGTGTACACCGCCTTAAGCAACCAGCATATTCTCTTAAGGTTCGTGCTCACAGGGCTGTGTTTATACATATAAGGTGAGCGGAGTTAACAATTAAAATAGACATCAAAGGAACCATTGTGATATTCAGAGTTATACATCGTAACTTACCAAAGATTGTTGAGACCATTTGAGATATCTGGCGCTTTAAGCTGGACAGCTCGGCGGTTGCCTCGGCAAGAGATGCCTCTGCTGTTTCAGCCCGAGTCACCAGTGAAGCCCTCTCTTCAACCCAAGTTTTCTTCTCGATTCAAAATTTTCTTGATTTCTCTTGTTCGAGACACTGAATTCAAACTTGAGTTGGCTTTTTGAGTTTCAAGCTCTTGGGTTTTCAAGCGACTCTTCAGATCAGCAATCTCCGCCTCAAATTGACTTATGGCGGCCTGCATCGACATCAGGTTATGGTAAGATCACGGTAAGATTACATTCAAGTCCCAAACACTTTACAAGTAAAGATACTTGGCACTTGGGGGCTAATGTATGCTTAAAGAATTCTTAACCTATTTTACCGGGTCATGTATATTAACTCTCAAGCACTTTACAAGTAAAGGCACTTGACACTTTGGGGCTAATGTGTTACCCAAATTCAAAGTTTCATGCTATCACCGAGTTAAATATATTCAACTTAAGCCGGACAAAACTAACAGTAAGTAGATTTCTAAGTCTCTGACATATTCATTCATAAGCAATAGACTTGGAGGCTGATCTGATAAGTAAGGTTAAAAGTATACCTCGGATTTATGTTGTATTTGCTTCACCATGTCAATTTCCAAGTCATGGCTATTGTGCACTTGGTTCAAATAGCCCGAGACTATATCACCAATGCTTAGGTGAGTATAATCGGTGATGTCCTGTTTGGTTTTCGGCGTTGGGCAAACTCCTCCTTGGCGATTGCATCGAGCAAGGACGAGGGCTGGCCGGTTCAACATATTGGCTTTTCAGAAATTCAACTTCTGGTTCAGTCGTCTTGACCAGGCTAGGAATTTCTGGCTTATCAGAATCGTGGACAACGTCTTCTACAGGCGGGTCAGAGGTTGACACCGGAATATCAAAAGCCGGTTCAGGCGGTGGCTGATGAGTGGAGCTATCAAGAACGGATGAGTCAATTGCCGGTTCAGTGATCACCGGGTCTCGGGACGAATTATTCTTTTTAGCCTTCTTGCTAGGCTTCACTTGCAGGCTGTCAGTCAAAGTGGAAGGATGAGTACCAACGAATAAGTATGGAAAAATTTAAAGTAAGAAAGGTGGCATTACCCGGGAGCTGTTTTAAAAGCCGGCATGTTTGATTGCATCGACTCGCCGGAAGACGGAGAGGTATCCTGATAATTGGAGTCAGATGAATTGAGGGGTCGACAAAATAAACCTGCCAAAGGATAAGCAGAATGCAAAGCGGAGATGACCTCGATTCGGCGCTTCTGGTTATATCGGGTAAGCGGAGGAGAGTTACGTGTCTTGAGTAGCCCGAGTTTGCCTCCGGTTCTCAAGTTGTTGTTGCTTCAAAAGAAATTGAGGATCTGGTAAGCTAGAGGTGTGAAAATCTTAATTTCGGGTCACCCTTCGGATTTTTGTGTTGGCAAAGGCTCGAGTCGGAGGAAATTATAGTTACCTCTTCGCCACTGCTTGACTGTTTCGGTATCCTCTGAAAGGATCAAATATCGATAAAAATAATGGCAAAGGAGTTAAAGAAAATTGAAGAAGATTACCTCTTCCTCATCCGAAGAAGAGTCATCCAATTTAAACATATCGAGGCTGGGCTTCTTCTTCTTAGAGGTGCCGTCTGGCGGTTTTTCTTCGATCTTCTTGGCCGCCCTGGCCTGTTTAGCAGCCTCATGATCATACTTGACCTTCCAGAAATCATCACCGGCCTGTGGAAACAGATAAAGAATCATAAGTATAAGAAGGTAACATATAAAAGAGTATTTGTGAAGACTAGTAACTTACCACAGGAGCCGGGTTCTTCTTACAGAAGGGAAGTAAGCCGAAGGCATTACTGGTTACAGTACCTTCCTTCAACAGAGATTGGACTGTAGCATCTACCGCATCGTCTGATAAGTCGTCAGAGCTATGGCGCATCAAATCATCCTTTTCGCCTGTATAAGTACACATTAAGCCGGAACGGTGGCTTAATGGTAGTATCCGCCAGGTGACCCAGACTCGAACCAGATCGATGCCATTTAAACCGTTCCCTAGAAGAGCTTTGACCTTCTTGATGGTGGGGTTGAGAGGCAGGCGTTCCAAAGCGGATAACTTATCTGGCAGCAGATGATTGGATTCGAGGCGCAGGGTAAAGCCGGCGATGGCTTCTCATCAGCTGGTGATGTATCTTGGCAATAGAACCACGTCTGGTTCCAGTCTTTCGGGTGACTTGGAAGCTCATAATAAGGGAAAAGACAATCTCTTCGCCGCTGGATGGAGATTCCGCCAAGTTCAAGACTAGGCCCGTTGGCACGTTCGTTTTGCCGGTTCAAATAAAAAAGTTCTCTGAACAGAAGCAGATTTGGTTCTTCTCCCAGGTACACTTCGCAGAAAACTTGAAAATTGCAGAGATTTGACACGGAATTGGGCCCGATGTCTTGAGGTCTAAGGTCAAAGAAATTTAGAACTTCTCGAAAAATTTTGAGCAGGGAGGGCAAATCCAGTTCATGTGATCCATGAAAACTATCACTTCCCGTCTTACGGTTGAGGCTTTTCTTGGATGGGTCAGGAACACGATAAGACATGACTTCCTTTTTGGCAAGTGACCAGACTTCACAAATTCAGCCAGCTTGCTTTTGGTGACGAGTGGATGGGACCCGATTGCGAGTTCTGAGGAGCTTTGGTTGGCTTAGGCGCCATGGCAACAGATTGGCCTATTGCAAAATAAAGTTCCGGCTTAAATTTTAACCCGGAAGAAGATATTTAAATTGCTGAATGGTAGCGGCTTAAAGGGGCCTAATGACATAAGGATAATTGGGCAGCATTATTTAAGCCGCCACAAGTGTTAGCGACAGTTCAAAAGTTTTAAAGACCTGAGAAGGTGCCAAGGTTTACAGACCAAGTGGGATGTGTTTAGACTGGACATTTGAACATTCCTGTTGAAGGCATTTAACATAAGAAGTGTTCCGGGTGAGATAAACAGATTACATAAGTTACGACTGTTATTTTGGATCAAATGGTCGTTCAGAAAGGAAAAATTTCTAGACCTAAAACATGATACAGAGGAGTTCATGCATCCTAATGAGGATTCTTTGCAAGAAAAGAAGATCTGCTAGTATATAAAATGGATGCGAATAGGTACCATACGAGATTTATGCTACGGTGGGATCAAAAGAAGCCCGGCGGAGAAATCTGAAGAACGAGGGATGAGCTCATGAATCTGGAAGAACTATCAACCTAGCATAGATACAAGATGCGAAAAGGAAACTTACATTCTTGGATCTGCTGCGAGGGTGCTGCCGTTCTCTGGTCGGATTCAAGTCGATGCGATGGCCAAGGTTAGCGGAGATGAGGTGCATTCTTGGTGGCGGGGCTCGAGCGTCAGGAAGAGAGCGAGCGGAGGAAGACAACTGGAAGGGGGGAAAATGAAAACCCAGGTCGCGCCTATTTATAAGGAGAGAATAACTAAGATGGCACGGGGAACGAGGAGATAAAGATTACTATCCAGCGGCCCCGACGCCTCGATTCTCGGAACGGTCAATAAAGACAAAGATCCGTTGGGCCGATTCGGCGGGATTAAAGGAAAGATGACATCATGACGGGTTAACACGGATCCAAAGAGTGACGTCACGCCGGGTTAAAGAAAGTCTTTTTGCGCAGCCCGAAGACTGAAGATTTATGTATTAAGTTATTTTAAGATTGACATGAACAGGTTCAAATCAATCTGGGGCCTAATGTGGGGATATAACTATTTGTGTAAGCCGCCCAGGAGGGGCCGGGTTACGTAAATAGTTACCAGACAGAAGCCCAAGTCCAAGCATGAAGATGGCGACTCAACAAGGAGCCTAAGGCCTGAGCGACTTAAGGCCTGTTGTAGTAAACCGCCATAATGGCATGACTTGTATCATAAGGTAGACTTGACTAGTCACCGAGCGGACACTATTTATGAGCGGCGGGATTACGTAAGCGCAGGCGTCAACCCGTGTATATAAGGGGACGACCCGGCAGCGGCTTAGGGCGAAAAACAACCCTTCGAGAACCGGGCATACCGTATCTCGCTCCCTGGTCATCGAAACCTCAAGCAATACCAACCCAACTATACGTAGGCTTACCTTCACCGTAAGGAGCCGAACTAGTATAAACCCTCTCGTGTCCTTTGTCCCGATTAACCCCTTTAAGCTTCCTAGTTGCGATGGCTCCACGATTAAGTCCTTGCAAGAGGACATCTGCCGTGACAATTCCACGACAATGTTCATTATTATAACAGCAACAAAATTAAACATAAGGCTTTTGCCATAGAACTTTTATCATATACTTCTCATGTATAAGTAACAGTTCATCACACAATCGACGTATAAAGCAAAAACTCTATTAGAAACCAACAAACTATGTTCTCAGTCAACTTTGCAACTACAATTCATCATATTTTCAGGAAGGGTCATGTATCGGAGCCTTTAGGCAAGTCCACATACTCAACCATCATATATTCTTCTATGATTGCTAACACTCACCGCATACACATGAGCAAAACGTTTCGACCGGACACATAAGAAGATAGGGGCTTATAGTTTCGCCTCCCAACGTATTCACCTCAAGGGTGATGTCAACAATAATAACTCATGCTGCTCATATTCAACTGGACATATGTGCCAGAATGTTTCCTCACCACATGATGCTTGCCAAAGGAGAAAATGAAAAGGAATAGAGAGAAAACTTTGACTCTTTGCATAAAAGTAAATACATAAAAGTAAAAGATAGGCCCTTCGCAGAGGGAAGCAGAGGTTGACATGCGCTTATTTGTTTGTATGCTCAATCCCTTAGTGCAAAAGAATGTCATGTTACATTGCCCCTTAAGATGACAACCTTTATTATGCACTCTGTCGCTTTTATTCTTTGTCATACAAGTTCGTGCAACGCTCAATTTTCTCTTACACTAAATGATCTCACAAGCTTAGAAGCAATTTTTATTGCCTTTTTGCACCGATGACAACTTACTTGAGGGATCTTGTGCGATCCCTAGGTAGGTATGGTGGACACTTGAAAATAGGATTTGGGTTTAAGGGTTTTTGGATGCACAAGTAGTATCTCTACTTAGTGCGGAATTTTTTGCTAGCAAAGATAGGGGGCAAGCACCACATGTTAAAGGATCTATGACAATATGACTTCTATGTGAATATGAACAAACATAAATCATTAAGTTGTCTTCCTTGTCCAACGTCAACAATTTTGGCATATAATATTTTGATGGGGGCTCACAATCACAAAATATTACTAGGATAGTATATTTATATGTGAACCTTCTCTTCCCTTATTAATTCTTTCATGAGTTGCATCATTGACTAATGCTATGTTTGTCAATCTCTAATAAAATTTTCTACTTATACTTTTGCTTATGTGGTGCCATCACCTACCATAAGATTAGTATATGATCTTCTTGATTTATTTCCTTTCGTTTGTTTATTTCCTTTCTTTTTATTTATAAATTTTCCTTTTATTGCAACAAGAAAGTAAAGAAATCAAAAAATCAAACTAAACTTTATTATATATCTTGCACACGATTACAAGGATAGATCACTAAGCAAACTCTCAAAGAAGAAAGGATCGAACTAAACTTTTATTCATCTAAAGCAAAAGATTGAACTAAAAATAGTAAAGGCAAAAATATAGTGGGGATGATACGATACCGGGGCGCCTCCCCCAAGCTTGGCGGAAGCCAAGGGGAGTGCCCATACCCGATACTCAATTTTCCTTTGATGATGAAGATGGTGGTGGTGGTGATGGAGTAGTATTCTCCAATATAACCAAGAGTAGATCCTTCAAACCTTGAATATCCCGAAGGGCTTGATGAAGTAACCCACTGTTTTTCTTCACCTCAGCCGTTGTGTGTTTATTCTCCGGGCCCCACGGTTTTGTTCCTGCACTGTTTTCTCTTGGCCGAGATATGTCCCAATTGGACAGTATGTGCCTACGAGGAGTGTTCTCGAACCCATAATTGTGAATCAAATTGTGAAAATTGTTACGGTGTAACCTGTGTAAAGGCCTCCTCGGTGGGAGTTCTTCTTGCACTTCCAGGCTTGCTTGATTATTTGATGATCCCATGGCTTGATGAGGATTGGGGTGAGTAGAGATGCCAGCCAGTGTGCCCCTTTCGGAGGCCGGAGAGTGAACCCCAAAAGGATTTTTCCTCCTCTTCTCCCATAGCAACTTCTTTAGCTTCATCTCTCCTTAGATCCTCCCGAACCACCCTTGTGTCTTCTTCTCCATTGCTGAAGGGTGAGGAAGACATGATGTTGGTCTAGTTGAATCTGTCAGAAAACAGCAAGGAACAGAAAATAGAAGATTTGTCCGATAGGGTGATAAACAGGTTCGGGAAGTATGTATAGATTTTTTTATCTTGGGGGACAAGCAAACTGTAGAAAAATGGAGTCCGGAAGGTGTCCCAGGTGGGCACAACCCACCTGGGCATGCCAGGCAAGCCTGGCGCTCCCTGGTGTCTTGTGCCCACCAGGGTATGCTTCCTGGAAGTTTCTTATTTTCCTATTTTTCTAAATATTCCAAAACTAAAAAAAAAAAATATTTTTGCGGCTTTTTCGGAGTCCGTTTACTTACCGAATTACGTACCTCCTTATTTTCATGATTCTGGAGTGTTCCAGAAGGACTCTTTTATGTGTTCTTCCGGTGTCAAAGTTTGGATAATATTACTTTCAACATTAATGGGCGTACCTGAGATATAATGCTTTATTCGTTGCCCATTGACAACCTTCGGGTTAGTACCTTCGGCATTATTTATTTTGATGGCTCTAGACCGATAAACCTCCTCGATAACATATGGGCCTTCCCATTTTGAGAGGAGTTTTCCTGCAAAGAATCTGAAATGAGAGTTGTACGAAAGAACAACTCACGCTTTTGGATTCTCTTGTCATGCCATCTTTTAACTTTTTCTTTGAATAGTTTTGCATTTTCATAAGCTTGGGTTCTCCATTCATCTAATGAACTAATATCAAATAACCTCTTTTCACCGGCAAGTTTGAAATCATAATTGAGTTCTTTGATTGCCCAATATGCTTTATGTTCTAACTCAGGAGGCAAATGACAAGCTTTTCCATAAACCATTTTATAAGGAGACATACCCATAGGATTTTTATATGCTGTTCTATAAGCCCAAAGTGCATCATCTAATTTCTTAGACCAATTCTTCCGGGACCTATTAACACTCTTTTGCAAAATTAGTTTTATTTCTCTATTACTAAGTTCAGCTTGACCACTAGACTGAGGATGATAAGGTGATGCAATTCTATGGTTAACATCATACTTGGCAAGCATTTTACGAAAAACACCATGAATAAAGTGTGAACCACCATCAGTCATTAAATATCTAGGGACTCCAAACCTTGGGAAAATAACCTCCTTAAGCATTTTAATAGAGGTGTTGTGATCAACACTACTGGTTGGAATAGCTTCTACCCATTTAGTAACATAATCAACAACAACCAAAATATGTGTATACCCATTAGAGGAAGGAAAAGATCCCATGTAATAAAATCCCCAAACATCAAATGGTTCAACAACAAGTGAATAATTCATAGGCATTTCTTGACGCTTACCGATATTACATATTCTTTGGCATTCATCACAAGATAAGACGAACTTACGGGCATCCTTGAAGAGAGTAGGCCAATAAAATCCAGACTGCAATACCTTGTGAGCAGTTCTATCTCCAGCATGATGCCCTCCATAAGATTGGGAGTGACATTTCTGTAGGATTTGTCCCTGTTCATGCTCAGGTACACAATGTCTAATAATACCATCTACTCCTTCTTTATAAAGATGTGGGTCATCCCAAAAGTAGTGTCTTAAATCATAGAAGATTTTTTTCTTTTGTTGGTATGTAAAGCTAGGTGGTAAATATTTAGCAACAATGTAATTAGCATAGTCAGCATACCAAGGATTATTATGATTGCAACTAACTGCTCATCAGGAAAACTATCATCTATAGGTAGTGGGTCATCATGCACATTTTCAAGCCTAGACAAGTTATCAGCTACGGGGTTCTTAGCTCCTTTTCTATCAGCGATATGTAAATCAAATTCTTGTAGTAAGAGAACCCATCGAATAAGTCTAGGTTTAGCATCTTTCTTATCCATAATATATTTAATAGCAGCATGATCGGTGTGAACAATTACTTTTGAATCAACAATGTAATGTCTAAATTTATCAGAAGCAAACACCACTGGTAAGAGTTCTTTTCTAGTAGTTGCATAGTTTTGTTGAGCACTGTCTAGAGTTTTACCAGCATAATGAATAACATTCAGTTTCTTATCAACTCTTTGTCCTAGAACAACACCAACAACATAATCACTAGCATCACCGATAATTTCAAAAGGCAAGTTCCAATCAGGTGGTTGGACAATAGGTGCAGAAATTAAGGCTTTCTTGAGTGTTTCAAAGGCTTCTAAACAATCATCATAAAAAACAAAAGCAATATCCTTTTGCAAAAGATTCGTAAGAGGCCTAATTTTTTTTAGAAAAGTCTTTGATAAATCTCCTGTAGAAACCAGCATGACCGAAGAAACTACGAATACCTTTGATATCTTTAGGACATGGCATTTTCTCAATTGCATCAACCTTAGCTTTGTCCACTTCAATACCTCTTTCAAAAAATTTATGACCCAAGACAATACCTTCATTAACCATAAAGTGGCACTTCTCCCAATTCAAGACAAGATTGTTGGCTCGCATCTCTGCAAAACTCGATCAAGATTGCTTAAACAATCATCAAAAGACTTCCCATAAACAGAGAAGTCACCCATAAAAACTTCAACAATCTTTTCAAAAAAGTCAGAGAATATAACAACCATACATCTTTGAAAGGTAGCAGGTGCATTGCATAAACCAAAAGGCATACGTCTATAAGCATAAGTTCCAAAGGGACAAGTAAAAGTGGTCTTTTCTTGATCAGGTTGAGAAATAGGTATTTGTGAAAAACCATAATATCCATCAAGGAAGCAAAAATGTGTGTGCTTAGATAACCTTTCTAGCATTTGATCAATAAAAGGCAGAGGGTAATGATCTTTTCTAGTTGCTTTGTTTAATTTTCTAAAGTCAATTACCATCCTATAGCCTGTAACAATTGTTTGTGGAATAAGTTCATTCTTATCATTAGGAACAACAGTAATACCTCCTTCCTTAGGGACACAATGAACATGACTTACCCATCTACTATCGGCTATGGGATAGATTATACCTGCTACCAGAAGTTTATATTATTTCCTTTCTTACCACTTTCATTTTTGGATTTAACCGACATTGGTGATCAACAACGGGTTTAGCATCAGGTTCCATATTAATTTTGTGCTAACATAGAGTGGGACTAATGCCCTTTAAATCTTCAAGAGTATATCCAATAGCAGCTCGGTGCTTCCTTAGAACTTTCAATAGTCTTTCTTCTTCATGTTCTGAAAGGTTAGCACTAATAATAACAGGATATATCCTCTTTTCATCAAGATAAGCATATTTCAAATTGTCTAGCAATTGTTTTAATTCAAACACAGGATCACCTTTAGGTGGAGGAGGACCTCCTAAAGTTTCAATAGGAAAATTGTGTTTAAGCAGAGGACATTGTTCAAAGAAAATCTTATCTATTTCATTTCTTTCATGCATATGTAAATCATTTTGATGGTCTAGCAAATATTGTTCTAGAGGATCAGTAGGAGGCACAACAATAGAAGCAAGACCAATTAATTCATCTTTACTAGGCAATTCTTTTTCATGAAGCTTTCTACTAAACTTGGAAAAATTAAACTCATCAGACTCATCACCAAAACTAACACAGATGGTTTGTTTCTCACAATCTATTTTAGCATTAATGGTGTTCAAGAAAGGTCTACCAAAGATAATGGGACAAAAGTCATCTTGTGGGGAACCAAGAACAAGAAAATCAGTAGGGTATTTTATTTTCCCACTTAAGACTTCAACATCTCTAACAATCCCAATTGGTGATAGATTGCCTCTGTTAGCAAGTTTAATAGTAACATCTATGTCTTCTATCTCTGCGGGTGCTATGTCATTCATAATTTCTTGATATAAGGTGTGAGGAATAGCACTCACACTAGCACCTATGTCACATAAACCATGATAAAAGTGATCTCCTATTTTAACTGAGACAACGGGCATGCCAACAACAGGTCTATGTTTATCCTTTTTACCAGGTTTGGCAATTCTAGCAACTTCTTCGCAGAAGTAAATAACATGCCCATCCTTATCTTATTCCATAGCAATACTAGGTTCTACTTTGATTTGTTCATCGGGTTTAGGTGTTCTAATATAGCTTTTGATAACCACGGTTGAAACTTTAGCATGTTCCTTTATCCTAACAGGGAAAGGTGGTTTCTTAGTATAAGTAGAAGGAACAACTGGATCAACATTATAAAGTATAGTCTCTTCTTTAACTGGTACCGGTTCTTTAATTTCTTCTTTAATAGGTGGGTGATATTTAAACCACTTCTATTTAGGGAGATCAACATGAGTAGCAAATGATTCACAAAAGGAGGCTACTATCTCAGATTCAAGTCCATATTTAGTGCTAAAATTTTGAAAAGCATCGGTATTCATAAAAGATTTAACACAATCATACTTAAGCTTAATACTTGACTCTTTACCTTCGCCGAGTTCCAAATCATCAGAGTTGCATTTAATTCTTTCCAAAAGATCCCACCAGAATTCAATAGTTTTCTTCATAAAAGAACCAGCACAAGAAGTATCAAGCATGGTTTGATCATTACGAGAAAGCTGAGCATAAACATTCTGGATAATAATTTCTCTTGAGAGCTCATGATTGGGGCATGAATATAACAATTAGATGAACTATATGCATAGGATAGATTTTTTGATGGAACTCCAATTTCAGTCGATTCCAATTCCAAGACCTAATATCATCTCTTAGCCTATACCATGCCAATGCTTTCCCTTCAAAGATAAAGGGGAAACCTTCTTCATAACTTCATCTCCGGGTAAACCTGCAAGCTAAACAATCCCCAAATTTGTTCTACATATATCAAGTGCATATCAGGATTTTCGGTTTCGTCTCCTGCATAAGGATTAGCTAGCGGTTGTTCTATCATACCCGAAGAAATTTGATATTCAATATTTTCAGTAGGTGCAGTAGGTTGAGGAGTAGCTAATTGTGGTTCCGGTCGAGGTGAAGATATCCTGAACAAGCCCCTCAAAGGATTGTTTTCCATAGTAACGAGTGACAATAAATTTCAGCACACTATATAAATGTTTCCTTACCAAATTCCACTTACCAAAGGCGCTTCACTCCACGGAAACGGCGCCAGAAAATAGCCTTGATGACCCACAAGTATAGGGTGTCAATTGTAGCTCTTTTCGATAAGTAAGAGTGTCGAACCCAACGAGGAGCAGAAGGAAATGACAAGTGGTTTTCAATAAGGTAATGTCTGCAAGTGCTGAAATTGTAAGTAGCAGAGTAGTTTGATAGCAACATAACTTGTAACGAGCAAGTAACGATAGTAGTAACAAAAGTGCAGCAAGGTAGCCCAATCCTTTTGAGGCAAAGGATAGGCCAAAACGGTCTCTTATAATAAGCAAGGCATTCTTGAGGGTACACAAGATTTTCATCTAGTCACTTTCACCATGTTGATTCGATTCGTGTTTGCTAGTTTGATAATTTGATATGTGGGTGGACCGGTGCTTAGGTGCTGTTGTTACTTGAAAAAACCTCCTACTTATGATTAACCATCCCTCAAGCATCCGCAACTACGAGAAAAGTATTAAGAATAGATTCTAACCATAGCATTACACTTTTGGATCCAATCGGTCCCTTATGGAATAGCGCATAAACTGGGGTTTAAGCTTCTGTCACTCTCGCAACCCATCATCTAATTGCTATCCCAAAATGCATCCCCTTAGGCCCAAATATGGTGAAGTGTCATGTAGTCGACGATCACATGACACCACTAAGGGAATCACAACATACATACTATCAAAATATCGAACACATATCAAGGTCACATGATTACTTGCAACATGATTTGTCCAGTGACCTCAAGAACAAAAGTAACAACTCACAAATGATAATCATGCTCAAGATCAGAGGGGTATTAAATAGCATATTGGATCTGAACATATAATCTTCCACCAAATAAACCATATAGTAATCAACTACAAGATGTAATCAACAGTACTAGTCACCCACAAGCACCAATCTATAGTTCTGGTAACTAGATTGAACACAAGAGATGAACTAGGGTTTGAGATAGGATGGTGTTGTTGAATATGTTGATGGAGATAGCCCTCTCCAAGATGGGAGAGTTGTTGGTAATGATGATGACGATGATTTCCCCCTCTGGAAGTGAAGTTCCCCCGACGGAATCGCTCCGCCGGAGGGCAAAAGTGCTCTTTCCCAAGTTCTGCATCGAGACGGTGGCGCTCCATCCCGAAAGTCATCCCCTTATTTTTTCTAGTTCAAAATGACTTATATACTAGAAGAGAGGCACCAGAGGTGGGCCTGGGTGAGCACAACCCACCAGGGCGTGCCTGGGCTCCCTGGCGCGCCCAGGTGGGTTGTGCCCACATGGCGCGCCCAGGTGGTTTTTCCCAAGTCACATCGATCTAGCCGGTAACACCTCATATCACTTTGTGGCCTCACGCACGGTATTCCCACGAGTGTCGCCTTACCATGGCCCGTGACCGTTTGCGCCTTTTGTCTCGCGTATATGATAGTGTTGCTAGCATCCATATGACAGAGAACCCAGGCCGACATGACAAGTCGTGAATCCAAAGTGGCACTAACTTACGGGGACATGCATACATGAATCAACATCGAGCATGTCGGTCAGCAGTGTGCGAACCCGGGCTGTAGCACTGGGCTAACAGGACTTCGGTGAACCGGGCTGTAGCAGGCTAGGCAGGACTCCGGATGTCACCGCATGACATTTCCCCGAAGGGACAGACACAGGAACAAAGTGAATCACATGCTAGCCAGTCAAGTGTTCCGGAGCAGTAGTGCCGGGCTAGTAGGACTCCGGTGAACCGGGCTGTAGCGGACTACTATGGCTCATGGAAGCACAAGACTACATTTCCCCATAAGAGAGGCGACCAAGGATAAACAACTAGGTTGTCGGATCCCACACATACCAAGCATTTCAATCATACACACAATATGCTCGATGTGTGTAAATACAACATGGCATCACCACATAACTCTATGACTCAAGTATTTATTCAATAGGCTCCGAGGAGCGAGATATTACAAACATGGGTCTCATGACCCAACATTCAGAGCATACAAGTCAAAGCACATGCGGAAGCTTAACATGTCTGAGTACAGACATCTACAAATGAAAAAGGCTTAGAAGCCTGACTATCTACCAGATCATGCCGAGGGAACAAGATTGTAGCTGAGGTATCAAGCTAAGCATCGAAGTCCACACGGAACTACTAGCGAGACTGACGTCTCATTGCAAAACATAAAATAGGCAAACGTGATTACAAATGTACCCAGCAAGACTTACATCAGAACTAGCTACATATGCATCGGTATCAACAAAGGGGGTGGTGGAGTTTAACTGCAGCAAGCCAGCTTTGACTCAGTGGCTATCCTAAACTATGACTGCAAGTAACTCTTTTGAGGTGGCGCACACGAGTCCACATAATCACCATATCAATACACCACTATGGATTCACTCCCGTCTCCCTACGAGAAGGCCGTCCATAGCACTCATGCTTATCTTGCGCATTTTAGTGTATCCACTGTCACTTGTCTATGAACTGTTATAGGCAACCCAGAAGTCCTTTACCGCGGACACGGCTATTCGAATAGATGATGTTAACCCTGCAGGGGTGTACTTCTTAACACCCGCTCTCACCACTTACCGCCGTTTACACGACATGTACTCGGCAACCTTCAAGCGGAAGCCCAACGAGGGTGTCGGCCATGGCTTGCCTAAACACTCAAGTCTCTAGTCCAGGTTTTATCACCTATTCAGGTTCCATCCGCAAGGAGTCCGGCCGAGGTTTCCACATACGGCCCCGAACGATGTGTACAGGGTTCCGTGACACCAAACGGGCACTCGTCATACCCGGCCACGTGCCTACCGCATCACAGCCCACCCCTCGGGTCAGCGCTGTGCACGACCTCCAGCATACTACAAACTCCAGAAACTACTTGCAACTCCTGGACAGAGGACAAGGGTGGTTAAGAAGCCGAGAGAGTCAATTAAGGATCCCAATGTGTGGTAGTAGCTGTTCATGGATCACAAACACAGAACTCAGTTCCTGACGACGGCTGCAATGAGACAACCCACCATGTACTCCTACATGGCCTCTCACCGCTACCTTTACCAAATCGTGTTCACACACTTAGCTCTCAACAGTAGGACATGTTCACACACCTCCGATTCATCCCCGATGAATCAGACCTAACTCAACTCTAAGCAGTAGCAGGCATGACAAACAAGCATGAATGAGTAGGCACATCAGGGCTCAAACAACTCCTACTCATGCTAGTGGGTTTCATCTATTTACTGTGGCAATGACAGGTCATGTAGAAGAAAAGGGGTTCAACTACCGCAGCATGTAACAGTTAATTCGTTGTTGTCCTAATGCAGTAAAAGAGAGCAGGAGCGAGAGATTGGGTTGTATCGGAATGAACAAGGGGGTTTTTCTTGCCTGGCACTTCGGAAGATGATATGGCTCTTCATCAGTGTCATCGAACTCATCGTCGGAGCATACGTCTACCGAGGGGGAACAACCACTGGCAAACATAGAAAGAACACAATCAATGCAATGCACAATATGATGCATGATCATGACATGGCAAAATGATTGTGTTGGTCTAATGCAACTGCAACCAGATGGGTTTGAGTCATTTTGAACCAAAGGGTTCAACGTTTAAACTCATTTGTGATCTTAAATAGTGCCTTATCATGTTTTGCACTAAAATAGCAAGTTAACTTGTTTAAACATGCATGAAACCAGTACAGATGGATAGATTGGATTTTCCTGATCATTTTTCATATATAACACTTTGCATTTGGAGTTACAGATTAATTTCTCTGAATTTTTGAAGTTTGTAGTATTTTCTGGAATTTCCTGTATAAAAATAAATCCAAAAAATACTTATTGCGTCACATTTCGTTAGGGTGACGTTAGCGGTCAACGGGGACGGTCCAGGTCAAACCTGACGTGTGGGGGCCACACGTCGGTGCCACAGAGATATTTAGCTCGCTGACCAGTGGGCCAGGTCAACGGCCACGTCAGCCGGGTCAACTCTGACGCGTGGGTCCTGCTGGGTTAATCTACACTAAACAGGAAATAAAACCCGGGGTTAATTAGGGCGTGTGGCCCATATGTCAGTGAAAGAGGGGGTTAGTTAGCGGGGTCATCAGTGGCTAATGACGGTGCCATGTCACCAGCCTATGGGGTTAGACGCCGGCGACCTCAAGTCGCGGCGGAAGGTCGCCGGAGCGGCGCTACGGGCGGCAGTGGGTCAAGCCAAGGGCACCAGTGGGTTTCCCTCGCTCGCCCGCATCAAGGAGAGGCACCAGCTGCTCGCGGGGCGATCTGTAGCGGCGGCGGTGGCAAGTTGGGCAGCGGCCGGAGTTCGGTCGACCTCGGGGACGGGGCTACGGTGCAAGGCAGGGCGAACAGGTGGTTGCGCTTGTCTACTGGGAGCATTCTGAGCACGGTGACGCGCTCTGTGGTGAGCTTGCGCGGCTGCGGCCATGACTACGCCATGGCCGGCGGCGAGATGCTCTCAGCCGCGGTGGGAAATGGAGCTAGGGGACGAGCGCGAGCACGTGAGAAGAGGGGAAAGGAAGAGGGGCTCACGACGAGTGCAGAGGGCGTCGAAACGGGCTCGGGGAATCTTTGGTTGCCGCGAGTTCGACGGCGGCGATCCACGGCGGCCGAGGCCGAAGACGAAGATGGTGGTTGTCGGTGTCAAAACCGGCGGATCTTGGGTAGGGGGTCCCGAACTGTGCGTCTAGGCGGATGGTAACAGGAGACAAGGGACACGATGTTTTACCGAGTTCAGCCCTCTTGATGGAGGTAAAACCCACGTCCTGCTAGATTAATATTGATGATGTGTGTTACAAGAGTGGATCTACCACGAGATCAAAGAGGCAAAACCCTAGAAGCTAGCCTATGGTATGATTGTTGTTCGTCCTACGGACTAAAACTCTCCGGTTTATATAGGCACCGGACAGGGTTAGGGTTACACAGAGTCGGTTACAATGGTAGGAGATCTACATATCCGTATCGCCAAGCTTGCCTTCCACGCCAAGGAAAGTCCCATCCGGACACGGGACGAAGTCTTCAATCTTGTATCTTCATAGTCTTGGAGTCCGGCCGATGATGATAGTTCGCTATCCGGACACCCCTAGTCGGAACTCCTCGGTAGCCCTGAACCAGGCTTCAATGACGACAAGTCCGGCGTGCATGTTGTCTTCGGCATTGCAAGGCGGGTTCTTCCTCGAATAATTTATAGAAGATTGTGAACACCGGGATAGTGTCCGCTCTGCAAAATAAATTCCACATACCACCATAGAGAATAATATTACACAAGATCAATCTGCCGACGTATTTTGTGGCGTGACGTTGCACCACTACCAAGCCTTTACTCAAATTGTTTTATTGTTCCACCTCGGTAGCGTTTAGCGGCGGTTTCCTTGGCACGTCTTTTCAAGCAGAGATCGTGTTCCCCTTATTCGGGATTCCCATCAATACGGATGTGGGTAACCCAACGCGCCATTGATTGTGACGCTTGAGGATAAGCGAGTTTTACCAGGCGGTGGGGACACATGTTTTTGTCCGCCCATATAGGGGATAAAGATCTAACCCTTTTACTGCGCCTTCTTCCTCCTTGGCTTATCCATCTCCATGAACTCGAGCTCCAGCGCCCAAGTCCGCACTTCTTACCTCAACCTTCTCCAACTATGTACGGAGGCGGGAGGCAAGTGGATGGCCTCCTCCGTCACGGAGGGGCAGATCCAGAAGCTGCTGCGGCGCGGATATTTGTCCAGCAACATCGCGATCGGCTCCCCGACGAGGGAGAGCTCGCCCCAACCCCAGGCCCCATGAGAGGGTAGTATTTCTTCCCCATTTCCTCCATGGACTGGGCTTCCCACTTCATCCCTTTGTCCGGGGCTCATGTTCTACTACGGCCTAGATTTCCATGATCGGCCCCAATTTCATCCTCAACATCTCGACGTTTATAAATGGTGCGAAACCTTCCTCTGCATCCAGCCCCACTTCGGCTTGTGGCTCAAGACCTTCAGTGAGCAAGCCGAAGGTTGTGAAGGGCAGCCAAGCGGAGTGCAGAGGCACCATGGTGGGCAGGATGTCCCACGTTACGTGGCTGGAAGGCACTTTCGTGGAAACCATCAAGGGGTGGCAATCGGGGTGGTTCTACATCACCGAGCCGCGTGACCCTGATTGGGCAGCGGCCCCCGAATTCAGATCTGGAATCCCTACACGGCTCACCTCCTGGAAAGAAAGTGGCCGAATTTGGGGGGATTCGGAGGAGCTGACCGGACTCCAAGCCTGTATCCAGAAGCTGGTGGACAAGAAGCTCAAGCTTGTCAACGTAGTCCAGGTCATGCTCATCCGCCGGATTCTCCCGTGCCAGCGACGGGGCTTCAATATGTGGGAGTTTGATCGGCGCAGCACGGACCTGGCGGGCTCTTCGACACTACGTACGAAGACATCTGGAAGGTGTTGTTCAAGGGCGCCGAAGCTCCCGCATCCGCTACCGAAGATCGCGGATACCGCTCGCAGCGTCCAGCTGACAAGGTGAGTGATTTCACCACTTGTTTTCCATAGTTTGGCTCTATGCGAGATCTAAACTCCCTTTACCTTTAACAGGAATGGCTGGCGAAGGCCAAATGGATTACCTGTCCGGCCCCATTGCCAGAGGACCCAGCGGACGCCCGTCTAACGGGGCTGCTGGCTCTGGCACCCCACGTGGTGCCGGAGAAGAAGGCCAAGAAGAGGGCCACGGGGACTCGGAAGAGTTCCCGTTTTCAGGTGCTATCGGATGACGAATCCGAGGCCGACTCCTCCCACCAAGGTGAGGAGGAGAAGAAGGAAGCCTCTCCCAGTGAAGGAGGAAAAAGGAAGGCCTCCCCAACAAGGGAGGCGAAGGGTCAAGAAGGAAAAACTCTTCCCGGACTGCTCCGCCAACGCCAAAGGATGTGATGACGAGGATGGCCCCAAGGGCCAAGCCTGGCGAGATCGTAAGTATCCGGACTCGAATAACTTCAAGGTTTTTCTTTTCGCCACATAATGTCTTTCTAATGCCGCATACAACCCTGCAGTCCGCCCAAGGATGATCTTCCCGTTTCATCGAGCGGGTCCTTGGGTGCGTCGGATATGGATTCCCTTCCGACTGCCTCCACCCCCCGTGCCGCGGACGACGCCGAGGAGAGATCCCAAGAAAGGACCCACCAGGAGGAGGAGGCCCCGAAGGTGTCACAGGACACCCTCCCGGACTTTGCACCAGACTCAGCTCCGGAGGCCACAGTGGCTCCGGAATCCGGTGGGCGACCCCTTCGTAAGAAGGGCAAGACCGTGACGCCGGCTGCCTCCGTCCAACCGGAGGTGCCGGATAATTTGCTGGAGTCGCTCAATGGCGCCTCCATCGAAGAGGAACACCGCACTGTTATGAGTGCGGTGATTCAGAAGATTCAGCTCGCCAAAAGCGGGCTGACCGAAGCCTGCAGCAGCCTTCTAACAGGCTTTGAGGTAAGAATTTCAATATATGTAAAATGGTACCGCATAGACAGTAGCCCCGATGCTCGGTTCGGTGTTGGAAAGAAAAGCGGACTAAGGATCTTTAAAAGATAAGCGCAGGAGTCATATAAAAAATATGTCAATATGGGATTGCAGGTTGTGCCGCTGACCTCCGCCAGACCGATCATGGAGGTCAATACTTTGAAGGAAAACCTCGGCGGTCCGAGAACGAGCTCGCCAAGCCAAGAAGCAGCTCGAGGAAAAAGAAGGTGAGTAATACCTTATGAAAATTGTACCTCTGTAAAAGGATTTGGTTGCAAGAAAATGACATGGATAACGTGGGTATTGTAGGGGCCACTAACAAGGTGGCGACCCTGAAGGAGGCGGTGGCCGCGGCCGAACGTAATGCGGCCGCGGAACGCACCGAGCGAGAGAAGCAGGAGGCGCGGGTGGCGGAGGTACAGCAAGAGCTCCAGGATCTCGTGAAAAAGCATGAGAACTTGGAGCGTGACTCGAAGACTCGAGAGTCTGAGCTTGCAACGGCTCTTGAGAGTGCCAAAGCCGCTAAGGCCGAAGCCTACACGGCCCTCTAGGAGATTGAGGCGGTGAAGAAAATAGCAGCGAGTAAGGCATTTTTCATGCAGAGTAAGCATGTGAGGGTTAATTACCTGTTGCTTACCCGAATTCGGAGTTCTCCAGGAGCGTTCGCAGATCTTCCTCGCAGCGTGTCCGATGCTGCCGCATTCTACCGGGCCGAGGAGGGGAGCTTGACGGAGAAGGTCTTCTGGTCTCAGTATGCTGAGGCCGGACATCCGGTGCCCCTTAGCGACCAGCTGAAGCAGCTGGTCGAGCTCCACAAGGCGGCCGAACAGGCCATGAAGGGCCTCATAGTTCGGCTGTGGCCTAAGGAGGCCATGCACAGGAGCTACTTGGCCTGGTGCGGCGACCGGTGGATGCGTGCCCGTGGGTTGAAGTTATCAAGCATTCCGCTTGTATCGAGGGTGCCGCTGGGCCTTGCCAGCGCAAAGGTGCTTGTTGGGGCAAGATGGATGCCAGGCTCGTGACGGACCCGCCACGGAGGGCAAGGAGCATCGCACGCCCGAGATGTATTATAAGAGTGTCTTTGAAGGGCGCCCGCACTATTGCGGTGAGTGCTCCAAAGATGTAATATTTGAGTAGACTAGCATTTTGTTATCTGTGCGCTGAAAACTTAGTTCATATGCGCTAAGCAACACTTGTTAATTTAAAATATTACCTTACATGCGGCTGTTTATCAAATCGAGAGATGGCAAGTCGTCGGCTTCAGCCCCCATGCCACAGTCTTTGGGGTGTTCGGGATAAACTTGAGCTCTTGTTCCCATTTTGGGTCCATCTAGGAGGCGCTCAACACAGCTTAACAAGGCAACCAGACTTATAATGCTTGAACACTCTCACTTAGCCATAGAATTATATAATTTTAAATTTCGTGAAGCCCCAGTCTTGGAAGGCGAATTTGGGCGCTATCACGCCTTGGCGAGACAGATCGGCTCCTCGCTCTAAGCGGCATAAGTCTTTAAGGACTCTTAAAAAACCTCTCGAACAGCGACGGTCTCTCGCCTCATCATGACGGTCAGTTTAGCTTTCCATCGAGGCGTTAACCCAGCCAAACTGGGCGGAATCGCGATGGTTCTCCAGTGCTACCTTAGCCGATATAACTAAACGTAAGGTACCAAAACACGGAGCCGGGCAAACCCAACTATTGACCCAAGACATGATTCGGAGCCGATGCATATAGTGCTATAAGTTCGGGGTGCCGCACTTGTGAAAGTGTTCAGACTCATCACACCATAACGCGGGAACCATAAGCCCCTGGTGTATATTAGTCGTACCAAAGTGTACGGATGCAACATGCCGTGAATGAACATATGTATGAAAAAGAAATACAATTATAAGCAAAAAGGTGCTGCATTGTTTTATTCAATAAGTGCTGCTATGAATGCAGAACGATACAAATAGTGCGATAAGCAAGATATGGAACTGTTAAACATGTCCCCCTCCAGGGGTAGGCTGCAGATTGGTGTATAAAATGCTCGTAATGGAGACCACCAGATATTCATTGTAGCCTTTATCCTTCCACGGCTGTTGCATCGTGAGTTGGCAGTCTGCTGCCGGACAGGGCTTCGACAAGCGGAGTCCTGTGGGTAAAAAGTAAAAGGTAAAAAGAAAAGAAAAGGAACGACACACGTGAGAGCCCTGGTGTGGTTGAGCCGCATATGGGTTTATCGTGGTCGTGCCCTCTCCCCATGCCCATGGTATCTTGAGCATAATGGTGTACGTGAAGGACCTGCTTTGACGTTTCGCGGGGGATGGGGTTAGCCGCATCGCTACGCGATGCTCTGAGCGTGCTGTGGTCTTGTTGTAAGTTACCCGGGCGCTTAGCTGTGTCCGCCGCTTAACGGCCGGACTCGAGAATTGCCTTAAGAGGCTGCATTGCACTTCGCGCGAGAGCGCTGTATGTTCCTCCGTGTGGAGAGAACGCTCAGTGTTTCCGTTGACCGTAATGACTCCTCGAGGGTCGGCATCTTGAGCTTGAGGTATGCGAGTGCGGCACGCGCTGAACTTTGCAAACGCTGCACGTCCGAGCAAGGCATGATAGCCATCTGCGGAACGGGACTATGTCGAAGATTAACTCCTCGCCGGGAGTTATCCGGGATCCAAGACCACTTCGGTGTAATTGAGCCTGTACAATTGGCTTCTACACCTGGTATGACGCCTTTAAAGGTCGTTTTGGTAGGTTTAATCCTTGAGGGTGTATGCCCATTTTGCGACTTGTATCCTGGTAAAGCAGGTTCAGTTGCTGCCGCCATCCATCGGGACTCGGTTAGGTGAAATCCATCAACGATTGGGTCTAAGACCGGGCGACGAATCCACCGTGGCGGATCTTTGGTGGGGTGGTCCTTCGGTCAAAAGTGATCGGGCGGGAGGACCATGGATTGAACTTGGGCAAGCTGGCTCCATCACAGACATCCCCGAGTGCACACTTCCGCTCCCTATTGGGTATGTGCGTTGCGTATATCATGTTCACCGTCCGCTTTTGTGGGGAAACCCTTCTATCCTCTATTGTTCGGGCGGTTGGGTCTCGTCCTCGTCATCTCTATGCAGCCCTTGTCATTGCTTTCGCAATTAACTTGCTGCTGCTTGAATACCCAACAACCCCTGTTGGTGTGGTTAGCTGGCTTTTCGAAGTGCCGTGTATCCGCACAAGCGGTCGAGTATTCGGTCCAAATTGGACGGATCCGAGTAGTTCTTTTGAATGGCTTTTTCCACTGACGGGTTTAGAGCCTCGAATCCGGCAAGTGACTGTCGTATCCTCAATATTGTCGCCGTTAACGCGGCGTTTGTTTTGTTACGACGCTGCCTGCCATTTCGGTCCTTGAAGTCCGGACTGCCAAAAATTTCTTGAGGTTGGTGCTGCGTGCTAGCCAGCTGTCCTCACCCGCAGAAGCGGGTCATGAGTGATGTGAGGGCTGCCATGGATTTGGCTTTTCTGTCCTAGGTGCGGGCAAGCCACTCGTCACGGATGTTATGCTTGAAGGCGCGAGGGCCTCCGCATCCGGACAATCGACTATTTGGTTTTCTTGGTTAAGAACCGTGTCGTAATTGTCCGGCCGATTCGTCAGCTACTAAATTATGTGGCTTAGGTCATCGCGTCGGTGGTCGCACATAAGTGCCCTGGAAGTTATTGAGGAATGCGGCTTTGTGTCCTCCCAGCTCCCAATTGACTCTGCTAGCAAGCTGTTGAGCCAATGCCGGGCTGGTCCTTTAAGCTTGAGGGGAGGTATTTGATGGCGTGAAGATCGTCACCGCGGGCCATGTGGATGTGAAGGAGATAGTCTTGATCCAAACGCGGGTCTGTTGTGCCATCATAGGATTCAATATTGACGGGTTTAAACCCTTGGGATTTGATGATCCATTACTTCGTGCATGAAGCATAGTGGGTGTCTTGGCGCCTTTGTATTGGGCGATATCACGACGGAGCTCAAAAGAGCTTGGTCTGTTTTGTTCGCCCGGCGGACTTATTGTGTCCGCGCGACGGTTGTAAATCACGCACCGTGGGTGCCCACGCGATCCATAGATTGATCTTGATTGTCTTTCCTTGTCCTCCAATATATCTCGCAGGTCGGGCGTTCCCCTTTGGCCGTGTGCTTTTTGAGCGATGCCGGGTGCGGTTCTAGTGAAGGGCCTAGAGGCTCTCTGTCGCGACCACGGGTGGTCGGTCACCGTATTGTCTCCTGGTGATGCAGGTTCGTAAGCCTCCTCCTCTAATCGGGGAGCAGCTTGCGTTTAGGGTAGCTTTTGAGGGCGTTCGAGCTCATGCTCTTGACGCGAGGACTTGATCCATCGTCGGCTAGCAGATCCTGATCAGCTCTAAGCTGTTGCTGCTTTTTCTTGAGGCTGTTCGCCGTGGCCATAAGCCTGCGTCTAAAACGCTCTTGTTCGACGGGATTCTCAGGCACGACGAATTCATCGTCGTCGAGGCTTGCTTTGTCTCCGGATGGAGGCATATAATCCTCTACCTCTTCTTCTGCCGCTCTCTCGTGAGGGATGGCATCCCATCTTCCTGCACTGGATCTTGCTGGAGTGGATTGTCTTCGGCACTGTCCGGTGTATTGTTATCTCCGGTGCCGGAATCTTCATTCTTCTGTGGCGGGATTTAGAGCAGCGCCCCGACGCCGGCGCTTGGGCTGCTTCTTGGAGGGTCATCCTCCGTTGTTCCATCGCCGTTCCCATCTTTTGGGATGTCCACCATATATATGTCGTATGACGAGGTGGCCTTCCAAAGTGCCACGTAGGCGCTGGGTCTTGGTCGTCTCGGCATAAATCGTCCATACCGTCGATGTCTTGAGTCGTAGTCTAGCATGTCGGTTAGATCGTCGACAGTGCTACCAAGTGGGTGGTGGGTGGGCGTTCAATTTCTTCGTCGTCCGCATCCCAACCTTCCTGACCATAATCCGGCTAGGGCTCTCTGGATAAAGAGAGAGACTTTAGTGAATTCAAGATGTCGCCAAAGGGCGAGTGCTGAAAGATGTCCGCGCCGTGAACTCCATAACGGGCGCCCAATCGGATTCGATTGGCAAGGGCGCGGAGGTTCGGAGTCCGGAGAGGAGTCCGGCTTCACGGAGCCAAGGTCTTCGCAGCGACAGGATGGAGTTCGGCTCGATCGCCGAGAGATTAAAGCCCCGAGGCGGTGTCCAACCACTCGTCCTGATCGGGAATCCGCCCGGATTAAGGGTCGAGCGGATCAGGTGCGGCCTCGTGGCACTCTTCGCTGCAGAGCTAGATCATGCCCATCGAGACAAGGCGGCGCTTGGCTGCGGCTCGAATCCGTCAAAGATCAAGTCTCCGCGGATATCGGCCATATAGTTTAAACTTCGAATCTGACACGACGGCCAGGGGCGTAGCTTCGATCTGCTCCGGATGGCTGCTTAATTGCCCGCATGCAAAGCCGCCGAATCTGAAGATCTGTCCGGGAGAAAGGTCTCACCCGGACTACGCCATTGTTGATGATCGAAGGAGCCATCAGGCCTATCGGTGACGATACGCAGGAACTCTCATTGAAAGCACCAATGTCGGTGTCAAAACCGGCGGATCTCGGGTAGGGGGTCCCGAACTGTGCGTCTAGGTGGATGGTAACAGGAGACAAGGGACACGATGTTTTACCCAGGTTCGGGCCCTCTTGATGGAGGTAAAACCCTACGTCCTGCTAGATTAATATTGATGATGTGTGTTACAAGAGTGGATCTACCACGAGATCAAAGAGGCTAAACCCTAGAAGCTAGCCTATGGTATGATTGTTGTTCGTCCTACGGACTAAAACCCTCCGGTTTATATAGGCACCGGACAGGGTTAGGGTTACACAGAGTCGGTTAAAATGGTAGGAGATCTACATATCCGTATCGCCAAGCTTGCCTTCCACGCCAAGGAAAGTCCCATCCGGACATGGGACGAAGTCTTCAATCTTGTATCTTCATAGTCTTGCAGTCCGGCCGATGATGATAGTTCGGCTATCCGGACACCCCCTAGTCCGGAACTCCCTCAGTGGTGATGAAGCAGGGCCTCCGTCATCGTGTAGTTCGGTGGAGAGGACGAGGAAGATGCGGCGGTGCTTCTGGGCTGCTCGAGGGGACGAGGGAGAGGCAATGGCCGCAGTGGTGCTCGTCGGCGGGGCGCGTTCGGTGAGGAGAACAGAGGAGGGGGAGAGCGTTGGGGGGGGGGAGGGAGAGCCGGACGGCTTTGGGGGTCGCGTGGCGTCGTCCAGACGCGTCGAGGAGGAGCCAGGCAGGCAGGGAGGGAGGAGGTGACCGTGGCGTGTGGCTGCGCACGTCGGGCACGCGCCCTCGCCTACTGGCGTGAGGAGGAAGGCGACAGGAGAGCGCCTGGTGGGCTGGGCCGCCAGCTGGGCCGGCCAGGTGGGCTGCACAGGTGAGGCCAGGTACTAACTCTCTCTCTCTCTCTCTCTCTCTCTCTCTCTTCATGTTTTCTATTTTTCTGCAACTTTGTGGCTTTTCTAAAAATACTTAGGCATTTCCAAAAATCATCAAACTGCACATGCCCACTGTTTAGAACATATCCAACATGGAGCATTTTAGTTTGGGATTAGTTGGACATTTAAGATATTTAGTAGCATTTAAATGTCCAAATGCAAATAGCATATGATTTAATCCAGTGACCTTAAGATGACCTAGAAAATTGTGAACCAATTTTGCCAGAGGTTCTAACCCAAGACAAAAATGATGGACATTTTAGAAGGGCATTTCCGGTTCATTGAAAAAGATTTTAGTAAACCCTAGTTGTTTTCAGAGGGTGCTGGGGGTTCTGTCATCCCCATTTCAACTTTCTGGAAAATTTAAACATGATGCAACACCAGATGCTAGCACTAGGCATTGTCAGAGCTAGGGTTGTGACAACTCACCCCCACTAAACAAGAATCTCGTCCCAAGATTCAAGTCGTGAGGTAAGAAGACAGGGACACAAGCTAACTCAACCTTCACGATCCAGATGTCTTTCTCGAGGGTGTTGTTTCATTGCATCACCTTGATCTCGACGTCTTGCTTGAGAACTACATCCAACATGACAACGGGTAGAAAGGAAGAATTTTAGAAGAATCGATCTTCCTGAGGTTCGAGCAACTTAGTATCATCTTAATGATCACAAGATCAACTCACAGAATGGAACATGGAAACACCTCTGGAGCTGAGAAGCAAAACATGCATCATGAGCGACGGAAGAAACAATTTGATGAGGGTTTCAAGTAGCGAGGAAAAAAATTGCCATGATTCCATAACGGGGCACCTTAGGGAAGGTGACTCGTAGAATTATTCCCTTAAATGGCAAAAAGAATTACTTTTGATACAGAGATCATTGAAACTCTCTATACCAGCCTAAGGAAATTCACAACAACATTTGGCGGAGTAAGAAGGGATGGCATACCCAGATTAGAATGGATGATGTGGACTACCTTGTTGAAGACAACGCAAGGGATGATTTTTCTTGCGCGTGCTCTCAAGAACTTGAGCATTTCCATATTCATCAAGGTTCTACCAACATCCATGTCAAGGATCCTAGCAACACAACATACTACCATGATGAATAGTGATGGATGATGCAGATGCAATGGAAGACAACATCTTCTCAGATTTCACCATAGCGAGGCCAAGGAAACAAAATCTCGATGATTGACCTAGAGACATTTAGCACTCCGCTTCTAATGTTCTCCTTGATGTACTAACGTAACCCATTTGACATGGTTTGGTATCTTGAATGTCAAGTAGAAGGTCGGACTTCGGGAGCGCAAGAACCCATAAGGAATAACTACGGAAGTAAATCCTACGAAATCCTTATGGGGAGGTGGCCAACTTTATCAATTAGGATACTACAATAATAGGTCTTCTGGCTGGGTGTGTTGGCCACGGCATCCACTTACCGAGTTACAGAGACCAAATTATAGTTCTTGGGAGATGTTCCAACCATCATCTCTGCCTGAGATTCAGATCTGGTTGGTAACAGGATATTTCAGATAGCATGTCCGGAAAAGGAAAGTTTGCAACACAAACCGATGAGATGGCATTGCGAGATTCTCGGGAGATGAACTACGATAGCAAGCTCCAAAACATGAGCGGGTTTTGCTACAACATGTGAACACGTTGTCCCAGACAAGCAGGATCACATAGTAGTCTTATAATAAAAATACTACCGGGTTCAGGTGGGAAACCATCATCGAGGATATCAAAGTCTTGTGCACTTAATTAGACTTCTTTACCTTGAACAAATCACTCAGTGGCTTGTGTTCTAGGAATTCATATGGAACGAAGATGATCAGTCTAACATACCACAGAATACTTTGCACGTGCATGGCTGACTTGGGATGATTCCAGAGGAGACAACATTGACTTTCTCGAATTCACAGTGGCAACTTGCATCAATACACATGTATTAGAGGAAGTTACTTCTTTCATCCAAGCATATGCTTCATCAACGGAACACGAAGGCATTGCTTATAAAGTTTCCAACACTAGGTTGATGTTCAACATGAATCATGGGGAGACAAAATGCTGCTGATGGGCTCAACAGTAACTCATCGAAATTTTCCATATCACTGGAATTCCACCATTATGTGAACAATGTGATAGTATTGGTCAAACCAAAGGATGTAATGGTGTATGCTCGAGGAACAACCACGAGTAAGAAAACATTGTGAATATCGTTGGTTCTAACTTGATTTGATGATAGCCCACACACAAATCAAGGATTGGATAAGACGATAGATTCAACAACGGATCACGAGGAACAATCGATGAAGATATCATCTCTCGTCAACACACACACACACATGCAAGATATCCCCTTTGGAGTGAACTAAGTGGATTAAGCTTTTATCTTCCAACTCTCCAAGTTGTTGTCTTAGCTTAACCAATTAGTTCAGGGGTATCTAACACGCATTCTTTGACAAAGAGTGGTTTACAAGAAAACCAACTTGATCACGAACTCAACATAGCGGTCAGGTGACAACCTGGTAATACTTCCGAGAAGATATTCGGAAAATCACGAACCACCGATATGTTACTAAGCTCGAGAACAATCTTGCTTTTCATGATAAGACGATATGATCAAAAGAGCAAGGGTTTGACAAAATCCTAACTCATCGATCAAAGAGTGTACCAACAAAAATGGACTAGGTAGCATGATCAGTCCTAGGATGGTGATTCAATAACCAACACGCTAAGGATGAGAATATTGTCCTTTAACTACCAAGCAATGCAGTTGCTAGGAGTATTGATTTCACACATCACGGTTCACTTGTCGGTACTCTGGTTGCAACAACACGGAACCGAGGAGCGAATGATGATGGCGAGAAGTATCACTCCATCAAGAATTCATAAGAGCTGGTGCAATTATCATGACATTCCTGACATCAAGAGGGAAATACTTCAGGGTATAACAGAATCAAAAGCTGGGTTGCATTTTGATCTGCGGAGTACAACTGCTTTGACCCGATCCTGGATATGGATGAGGTACTGGAGTTTGTTTCTCCTAGTCATTCCGGAATAGAATGGCTTGACGGATCACAAGAATAATAAGCATCGATAACACGGATGCATAATTACTCCTGACTATCAATGGATAGACGATGTTCGTAATACAAATGAAGAGGGACAACTCAAGGGAACATATATCTTTCTGAGTTGTGGATGCATAGATTAATATGTCGAACCAAGTTCAACAGGTTTCTACCAGATAACCCATGCAGAAAGGTAGAACTGGCAGAATCACAATTATGAATGGAGAACTCGTCAAGAGTACTCTGATTGTGAGCTTTTGGTTCAAAGAACTTCTGCCTTAATGGTTCATGGTATTTGGAAGAAGGAAATACCACGGACCTCGAGGACCATTGCAAAGGTTACTAATATCATAAAGGAACTAGCAAACACTATCAACAGGAGGTAAGTAGAGTGAATCTTGGGCTCAAGAACCCAGGAATAGAATACCTACTAACTAATAACATCACGGGATGCTTTCGAGAATGATGGCCAGAATCATCACACTGGGAAACAAAAGCATTGCTAGATTACTGGGTGATTTTCCAGGATGCCTAGGGTCATAATACTAGCTCCATCTTATATGTCGAGGCAGTAGAGTATCTCAACAGACCGTTTAGTGTGCTTGAACTAGCCCAAAGGGCCATCGGGAACGTAAAGAAGGGATTTGCAACTTCATCAGACTGTTTAGAAACCTGGGATGACTCGGACAGCATAACGGCTGTAAATGCTCAGAAAAAGATTTGAGACATTCACAAGGTTTTGCATAGTCACTTAACAACATCGTATCAAGGTTCTGGTTCAACTGACAACATACTAAAAGTAGTAGAAACTAGATTAAGGCCTGGAACCAACAATCCTATAAGTCTCTATCATAGTAACTCGTCATCCTAATAGATAGATGAGAAGGCCTAGTACCTAATCCCCGTAGAAAAGAAGAGGTTGACTCAGATCAGAAGGGCATAAGTTAAAGGAGTAAAAAGAGCCTTACGTTCCCTTCCACAATCAATTCCCCTATATATAACTAAAGCATTTCTAGACTAAACTTCGACCAGTTTGGCTTGGTAATCCTCTGAGCAACAGCTCGATACCAAAGCTGTCAGGACCCCAATTCCAAGTCACATCGATCTAGCCGGTAACACCTCATATCACTTTGCGACCTCACGCATGGTATTCCCACGGTGTCGCCTTACCATGGCCGGGACCGTTTAGCCTTTTGGCTCACGTATATTATAGTGTCGCTAGCATCCATATGGCGAGAACCCAGGCCGACATGACTAGTCGTGAACCCAAAGTGGCACTAACTTACGGGACAGGCATACATGAATCAACATCGAGCATGTCGGTCAAAGCGTGCGGACCGGGCTGTAGCACTGGCTAACAGGACTCGGTGAACAAGGCAAGAGCAGAGCTAGGCGGGACTTGAATGTCACCGTGACATTTCCCAAGGAACAGACACATGAACAAAGTGAATCACATGCCGCCATCAAGTGTTAGGAGCAGTAGTGCGGGCTAGCAGGACTCGTGAACCGGGCAGAAGCGGACTACTATGGCTCATGGAAGCACAAGACTACATTTCCCCATAAGAGAGGCTACCGAGGATAAACAACTAGGTTGTCCGATCCCACACATACCAAGCATTTCAATCATACACACAATATGCTCGATATGTGTAAATACAACATGGCATCACAACATAACTCTACGACTCAAGTATTTATTCAATAGGCTCCGAGGAGCGAGATATTACAAACATGGGTCTCATGACCCAACATTCAGAGCATACAAGTCAAAGCACATGCAGAAACTTAACATGTCTGAGTACAGACATCTACAAATGAAAAAGGCTGAGAAGCCTGACTATCTACCAGATCCTGTCGAGGGCACAAGATCGTAGCTGAGGTATCAAGCTAAGCATCGAAGTCCACATGGAACTACTAGCGAGACTGACGTCTCATTGCAAAACATAAAATAGGCAAACGTGATTACAAATGTACCCAGCAAGACTTACATCAGAACTAGCTACATATGCATCGGTATAAACGAAGGGGGTGGTGGAGTTTAACTGCAGCAAGCCAGCTTTGACTCAGTGGCTATCCTAAACTATGACTGCAAGTAACTCTTTTGAGGTGGCTCACACGAGTCCACATATTCACCATATCAATACACCACTATGGATTCACTCCCATCTCCCTACGAGAAGGCCGTCCATAGCACTCAGTCTTATCTTGCGCATTTTAGAGTATCTGTAACATCCCAAATTTCCTATTTGGAATGTTATACAATTATAGCTAAGCATCTATGCATCCTGTTTGAATTTGAATGCCATTTGAAGTTTCAGAAGGGTTTTGAGTTTTCATATTTGAATTCAAACTATGGCAAGTGGGAATCATTTCAAAAACTATGCCTAATAAATACTTGAGCAAAAGTATGAGAGGAGTAAACATGACACTCCAAAAATATCAGAGGAAAATAATGCCAAAAGTTTTTGAATTCAAACTTGAGTTTTATTTGAATTTGAAAAAAATGAATTTTTATACAGTTTGGATTTTGCCTTTGGAAAACTGTTCAAATGATAGGGAATATTCCCCTGATCATTTTGGTATATATATGTCCTATATAAAATATTTATATTTATTAAGTTATCTCTGTTTTTGTTTTATATAAAAAACTAAAAAAAACCCCCCCCAGCGCCAGCAAGCATCGACCAGCCAGCCGAGGCACCAGCTTGGCCAGCGGCCCACCCTGCCCACCAGCGCGACCGAGCGGGCCAGCGGGCTCACCTCCCCTCGCCGAAACCTCTCCGAGCCGGTCGCCCGACCGCGCCGCACCCCTCTCTCTCTCTCTGCAGGCGGACCCCACCCCGTCTTCAACCCCTCGCCCACGCCTCGCCCGCGCCGCCGCCGATCGCCGGATCCCGACGGATCCGGGATTCGATCCCCTCCCGATCGCCTCCCTACCCAAGCCGAGGCGCCCCCCCTATTTAAACCCCTCCCCGCACCCCCCTCGCCCCTCGCCGGAACCCCTCCTCCCCTCACACGCGCTCGCCGGAGCCGAGCTCGCCACCGCCGCCATTCGCCTCGCCGCCGTCGCCCTAGACCTCCCCGAGCTCGCCGGACTCCACCAGAACCCCCCTCCTCGCCCCGCACCCGCCGGACGACTCCGCCGACCTCCCCGACGACCGGAGAGGCCAACACACTTGCCGCCGCCGCCGCCGCCGTCGAGCTCCGGTAAGCCGCCGGAACCACTCCCCGCCGTCCGATCTAGCCCAACGGCTAGGATTAGAACCCCGAAGGGGTATGTCTTTTAAATAAAACCGGCCCGGTTCGTTTACGGTTTATTTTAGTTAGGGTTTTCTTTATTTAGCCCGACCCGACTCGTTTAACCCTAGGGCCCAGTTTAGTTATATTACGCTCAGTGCGTAGGTTAGGCCCATTAGGCCATTTTTCTTTTATTTTCGTTTTCTGTTTTAACAGAATAGTTTCTGATTTTAAAAATTCATAAATTTTATTCTACTTAATATTTTTAGGTGATTCTTTTTTTGTTGGTTTGCAAATTTTCTATAGTTTCTGTAGAATATATATTTAGCTATGTTAAAATTTATTAAAATTGCTTTATTTTAGATTTAGTCAGAATAGTAAATCTGCCATAAAATGAGTTAGGAAAATTATTTTATATGATTCTTTTTGTCCCAACTTTGTTTTGACATTGCCAAACCATAAAAATTAATTTGGGCATTTTAGGATTAATAAAAAATAGTTTTAAGCAGAATCCTATTATTCTTAATTAATTAACTAGCTACTGTTTTCCTATTATTTTAATTAGTAAATAAATTTATTTTTCACATATGATTGATTATTCTAGGATAGTTTCTGTCACTTTAAGGGATGAACTTTTATTTATAATAAATAAAACTTTTATTTTATTTTTCTTAATAGAAATTGGATTAGGCCTAATAGGAGTTTCATAATAGATTTTAAATTGATTCTTTTTGCTCCTAGTTGCTTAATGCATTCTTTTCTGTTAAGTTAACATAAATCCATGATTAGGTTATGTTAAGAAAATTTTGTTATATAAAACTATTTTTAGTTGTTGCTTGAAGTAGGAAAACTTTGAATGGGTTTTTTTTTCTTTGAGTTTTCCTTTGGGTTTTGTTTTGTTTGTTTTGATGTGTTATGTTGCTATTGCTATTGTGTTAAGTGATAATATGTTATATGCTTATTGTGGTTATTGTTTGTCTCGGTAGAGTTTCCGGAGTGCGAAGCTTGCTACTACGAATCTTTAGCTTACGAGGATCATCAAGCAAGGCAAGTCTTGATCATGTTATTTTCAATACCTATGATTTTGTGCATTAGTAATTATACCACCCCACCATGCATGCGATAGTTGAAATTTTGAAGTTATTAATCTTGAGTAGTATCATGTGGTAGGATGAACCAATCCCTTGTTACCATGACCCCGGACGAAGTAGTTTATTTTGCTATGCTCGAGAGCGGGTTTTGGTTGAGTGAATTCATAAGTAAGATGTGAGAGTCAATGATGATGACAACCCCATGAACTACAAGAATCAAGATGGACTTGAATTCACTCTTGGGTGGAGGGCGGTTGTGGGCACCTGGAGAACCCAGTGGTTGGCGGGATGCATGGAGAAGTGCCATGACATCTTGCGGAAAGCTTCACCCAGCCACGAAGAGGCGGATGGATGCCCCATTGACGGAAGCTTACCGTGCAGCCGCAAGCCATTATGGGCTCTGGCTGGGTCAACCCTAGTAGTGACGCTGGCTGGGCGGTACTACGAGATGTAGAAGAACGGTAGGATTGGATGGGTACCGGCGGTAGCTGAAGAACTCTTTGGAAGACCTGTTTCATTCGTCCGTCTTCAAACACCATGAAGTGCGAAGACTTAAAAGGAGGGAATGATTCTTATGGGAAAGTCGCAAACCTCTGCAGAGTTAAAGATCTAATCGATTAGCCGTGTCCCGATTACGGACAATTTGAGCCTCTGGAACTTGGAAGTATTGAAATCTCAACACTAAAACTAATGAATTAATTTGAGGGTTTATGACTTAATAATTTGGGAATGAGATATTGGTTGGCGGAACCATCTCAATAACTACCAACAATTTGTAGTAATTTGCAAGTAAGTCCACTGTAGTAGGAGAAAATTGGCTTTTCGCAAAATGATGAAACTTAGAGCCCCACAGCCAAAAATGCATATAGTGTTAGTAACTTTATTATTGTTTTTCTCTTCATGACTTGCCAGCTTATTCAAAAAGCTGACCTACACGGCTGCAACGTCTTATGTTGCGGAGATTTATTCCGATCAGGAGTGAGGCTACGCTCCGCGCTTGGCGATTGCCCTTTGGAGTCGGATGGACTCGCTATACTTCTACGCTTCCGCAGCATTAGTAGTTTATTTCTCATGAGTTGGCCTTGAGACGAATTTATTCTCTTGTAATAAAGACTCTATATGACAATCGTGTAATAAATTCAGGTGTGATTGAACTTTGATTATTTCATCGATGTCTTGTGAGTACCAAAACATGATCTTGGGATGGTACAGACACAGAGATTTGACCGATTTTGGGTCAGGTCGCTACAGAGATGGTATCAGAGCACACGCTGACCGTAGGATCGTAACCCCTAGGATCGGAAAGCCATTGGAAGAGACTATTTACTTTATATCCTTATCATTCCATAATTCTCCCCTGTTCATTTCTAACTCCTCTCCGATTTTCAACATTCTAGATGGCCGTCGAGTTCACCCCAGCTTTTGCTACGGAGTTTTGCCAGCCCGATGAGGCGATGCCCTTGGCAGAAGCTGGTCCAGATGGTGAAGAAAGCTGAAGATTGCTCGCCCTCGATCACCGGAAGCCAACCAATGCACTTCAAGCGGACACCCGCTTCTGAGATTGAGGTGCATATTCCAGGAGAACCTTCGGAGGACACACGGAGCCTATTGACTTTGAGTTCACCGACTTCAACTGGATCATCGGAAGGACATGGCGATCTATCGTGCCCTTGGACATCTCCGAGAGGAATCAGGGCGAGCTCGATCCATCGACCTCGCCATGGTTTCTCGCGAGCACGGAATGGAGATATCATCCGTGCCGTGGAGGGCGACTCCATTCTCTCTTATGTCCAGGACTTGGAGTGTCTCCTCAGAAGCGGGAGATCCGACTCGCCGTAACTTCGAAGGCACAGGAGGCTATTGTTCCGTGAACTGGAACTGGAGGAGAAGGCACACGCAGACTTCCTTAACCATGAGGAAGAACTCGCGGACTTCATGGAGACGATCGACGACCGAAGATGAAGCTTGCCGCGATAGAGGAAAAGATGGACTTGGGAGAGGACCTTTTTCCGAGTGGAGATGATGGACCCTCGTGAGCAATGATCAGGATTATGAAGGAGTTCCTTTGGAGGAAGCCGCAAGAGGAGGCGCCACGAGAGGACACCACACGGAGGACATCGCACTGGAGGACGCAAGGATTATTGATGAAGACTTTTAGTCGACCACCATGTTATTTTACTTTTCGTCGATCGGTTAGGTCGTTATTTTCGATTAGTCGTAAGATTTTGTAATCGAGATTGAACCATGTTTGAGTGGAATGAATAAATGATTGGTGTGATTATGTTTGTGCATTCATATGGGTAGTGTTATTTCTCATTAGACCATTGTTCTATTCTAATTGTCTCATCCACTCCAAAACACGGATGCCTCCGAGGCGTGACCCGGTCTCAACTTCCGCGGAGCTCACCCAGCTGCTCCAGCAGCAGAATGCCATCATGCGGATGCTCATCGTAATCGAACAACAACAACAATCCACCGCCACCACCACCCCTGTTGACAACTTGACTCGATTCACGAGGCTGAATCCGCGGTGTTCTCTAGCAGCACCGAGGCGATTGTGGCGATGATTGGCTCCGCAAGATCGGAAGAGAGTTAATCACTGTTGGGAGCACGATGCGAGAGAAGGTGCGCTTTGCCGACATCAACTTGATGGACCTGCAGCTTCTTGGTGGGAGAACTACACCGCCACTTATCCCATCGCCACCATCACGTGGGATCAGTTCCAGAGCCTTCCGCACCGCTCATGTTTCATTTGGAGCCATGAGTCGAAGAAGCGTGAGTTCCGCAACTTACGCCGAGGGAACCGTCTTGTGGCACGATGCGTGGATGAATTCAGCAAGCTAGCCCGTTATGCTCCGGATGATGTGGCCACAGATGCATAAGCAGGAGAAGTTTCTCGAGGACTCAATGATGAGCTGGGCATGCAGCTTATGGTGGCTATTCGCCAACTACCAGCAGCTGGTAGACAAGGCCATCGTACTTGAAGGCAAGCAGCAGCAGATTGAAAGCATAGCGGAAGTACAGCCGGGGAAGCACAACTCGGGAGCTCAGCGAAGCCCGTTATGCCCCATACTCGGGAGGGCATATCCATCACAACCATGGAGGACATAACCATGGAGGCAATGGGAACAACCGCAGCCAGGACAACAGGTCGGGCAATGGAAATGGCAATGGAAATGGCAATGGAAGCGGTAATGGAAACCAGCACCGTCCGCCCGACTCGAAGGATCTGAGCCACATCACCGCTTCAAGTGCGGAAGACAGGGCACTATGCCACCGACTGCCCGGAGGCCAAGCGGAGGAATGGAAAGCGGCAATGGAGGCTCAGCGAAGAAGCCCAACCCTTTCCCTCGTGCTCGGGTGAACCACATTGGCGTGGAGGGCGTCTATGATCAGCCGGATAATCGTGGTTGGTAAGTTTTATTGAATTCACGTTCAGTTTTGGTACTCTTTGATTCGGTGCATTCATTCATATCAAGGGTAGTTGTGGAAAATTACGGGTTGCCCACTAAAACCCTTAGAAACCCCTTCGCGTCGGGTTCGCAGAGGAGAAATGATGGCAGGCTTAGGCTGTCATGCAACCCTCAACATCGGGAACCATAAATTTCCGCAGACCTCATAGTGTTGGAAACCCGGACCTTGGATGTAATCCTAGGCATGGATTGGTTGGCGAAGTTTGAAGGAACATAGGCGTGCTCCAGAAGTCTATTCTCGCTCACCACCCCGGAGCGAAGAGGATCAAGTATGTATCCGAGCATAGCCGGATGAAGAATCGGTGAATTCCCTCACGGGAGTTGTTGGGAGGAAGTGCCGATGGTGCAAGATTTTCCGATGTGTTTAGGAGGAATTACAGAATGCCACCGGACAGGGACATTGAATTTCTGATTGAGTTATTGCGGCACAGCCCCAATATCCAAGAGACCTTATCGGATGCCCCGAATGAGTTGAAAGAGATCAAGGATCAAATTAATGAGTTATTGGAGAAAGGATATATTCGCCAAGCTCATCACCTTGGGGAGCCCAGTTCTTTTGGTAGAGAAGAAGGATGGAAGCTTGAGGATGGTTGTGGATTATCGTGCGTTGAGCGAAGTAACCATCAAGAACAAGTACCCTCTGCCGATGATTAATGATCTGTTTGATCAGCTAGTTGGAGCCAAGGTATTCTCTAAGATCGATCTTGATCGTGGTATCATCGGTGAAGATCCGTGAAAAGGATATACCCAAAACAGCATTCACCACCGGTATGGTTTATATGAGTATACCGTCATGTCATTTGGATTGACTAATGCTCCTGCATACTTCATGAACTTGATGAACAAGGTGTTTATGGAATATCTGGACAAGTTTGTCGTGGTGTTCATCGACGATATACTGATTTTCTCCAAGAGCGAGGAAGAGCATAAGGAACATTTGCGTCTAGTTACGGAGAAACTTGAGAACATCGATTGTATGCCAAGTTCAGCAAATGTGAATTTTGGCTGAAGGAAGTCGGATTCCTCGGACATGTTATTTCAGGAGAAGGAATAGCAGTTGACCCGCCAAGGTTGAATCGGTCACCGATTGGCGATCACCCACCTCGATCAAGGAGATCCGCAGTTTTCTCGGACTCGCTGGATATTATCGGAGGTTTATTGAGAACTTCGAAGATTGCCAAGCCCATGACTGAGCTGTTGAAGAAGGAAGCCAAGTATGTTTGGACCGAGGATTGTGAAGCCAGTTTTCAGGAATTGAAGAAGCGGTTGGTCACAGCCCAAGATTGATTTTGCGGACATACACAAGGAATACCAGGTTTATTGTGGCGCTTCTCGTCAAGGACTCGGAGGAGTACTAATGCAGGAAGGTAAAGTTGTAGCTTATGCCTCCGGACAGCTACGACCTCACGAGATGAATTATGCCACACATGACTTGGAGTTAGCAGCCGTAGTGCATGCACTCAAAACCTGGAGACATTTCCTCATCGGAAACCGTTGTGATGTCTACACAGATCACAAGAGCTTGAAGTATATTTTCACCCAGAAAGAGTTGAACCTCAGGCAGAGGAGATGGATAGAGTTGATCAAGGACTATGACATGAGATTGCATTACCACCCCGGTAAGGCTAATGTTGTGGCAGATGCTTTGAGCCGTAAGAGTTACGTGAATACTCTGACAGCAGGAGGATTACCCCAGGAATTAGTCGATGACCTCAGAGATCTCCGACTGGAGATAGTTCCGAGAGGATATATTGCAACTCTGGAAGTTCAGTCCACCTTGGCCGAAAGGATTCGTGAAGCCCAGAAGTCAGACAAGGAGATTGATGAGATAAAGCAAAAGATGGATGAAGGAAAAGCTAAAGGGTTTCGTAAGGATGAACACGGAACTATATGGTTCGAGGATCGTATTTATGTGCCCAACGATCTCGAACTCAGGAAGCTAATTCTTCAGGAGGCTCATGATTCACCGTACTCGATTCACCCGGTAACACCAAGATGTACGGATTTGAAGGAAAGTTTCGGTGGACGGTATGAAGAAGGATATTGCGAGTACGTAGTAGTATGCGATGTTTGTCAGCGAGTAAAGGCAGAACATCGAAGCCAGCAGGGTTACTTCAACCTTTGCGATTCCCGATTGGAAATGGGAAAAACTTGGAATGGATTTCATCACAGGATTACCGGGACCCGTTCAGGTTATGATTCCATCTGGGTAGTGGTTGATCGTTTGACCAAGGTAGCTCACTTCATTCCGTGAAGACTACCTATACCAGTGCTAAGTTGGCCAAGATATACATGACCAGGATCGATGTATGCGCATGGAGTTCCGAGGAAAATCGTGTCGGATAGAGGAACGAGTTTACCTCAAAGTTTTGGAAGCAGTTGCATGAAACTTTGGGTGCGAGGCTGGAATTGAAGACAGCTTTTCATCCATGAGCAGATGGACATGGACCGAGAGGGTCAACCAGATTACGGAGGACATGTTGAGAGCTTGTGTGCTAGACTATGGGTCTAGCTGGGATGATAATTTGCCATACGCAGAGTTCTCATACAACAACAGTTATCAATCCGATCGAAGATGGCCCTTCGAAGCTCTATACGGAAGGAGGTGCGAGAACACCATTTTTGTGGGATAGTGTTGGAGATCGATCACTTTTCGGTTCCGATCTTATCAGGGATTCGGAAGAGAAAGTCAAGCTGATTCGGGACAGACTCAAGATAGCACAGTCGAGACAGAAGAGTTATGCGACGATAAGCACAAGGAAGCAACTTACGAAGCGGAGACCGAGCATATCTTCGTGTGTCTCCGCCGTGGAATCAAGAGGTTTGGTGTCAAGGAAAGCTAGCACCCGATTTATTGGCCCTACAAAATCCTCGAGCGTCGTGGAGAAGTTGCTTACAAGTTGGAATTTCGGAAGGATTGTCCGAGTTCATGATGTCTTTCATGTTTCTCGGTGAAGAAGTGTCATGCCGACATGGCGATATTCCGTTGAGAGACATAGTGCCCATAGAGGCCATACAGCTTGCGGTGATCTGACTTATAAGGAGAAACCGTCCGAATTCTCGAGGCGGCGACCGAGTCACCCGCACAAGGTCATCAAGTTTTGTAAGGTCTTGTGGAGTCACCACTCCGAGGAAGAAGCCACAGGGAGCGCCAAGAAGACCTTCTTGAGACCATCCGCACCTATTTGCTAGCCAACCCGAATCTCGAGGTGAGATTCCTCTTAAAATGGTAGGTTTGTAACATCCCAAATTTCCTATTTGGAATGTTTTACAATTATAGCTAAGCATCTATGCATCCTGTTTGAATTTGAATGCCATTTGAAGTTTCAGAAGGGTTTTGAGTTTTCATATTTGAATTCAAACTATGGCAAGTGGGAATCATTTCAAAAACTATGCCTGATAAATACTTGAGCAAAAGTATGAGAGGAGTAAACATGACACTCCAAAAATATCGGAGGAAAATAATGCCAAAAGTTTTTGAATTCAAACTTGAGTTTTATTTGAATTTGAAAAAAATGAATTTTTATACAGTTTGGATTTTGCCTTTGGAAAAATGTTCAAATGATAGGGAATATTCCCCTGATCATTTTGGTATATATATGTCCTATATAAAATATTTATATTTATTAAGTTATCTCTGTTTTTGTTTTATAAAAAAAATTTAAAAAAAACCCCCCACAGCGCCAGCCGAAGCCAGTGGCTGACCCAGGCCGAGGCACCCTTGGCCTTGAGCCCAGCCCGGCCCACCAGCGCGACCGAGCCGCCCCAGCTGGCTCACCTCCCTCGCCCGAAACCTCTCGAGGCGGTCGCCCGACCCGCGCCGCACCCTCTCTCTCTCTGCAGCGGACCCCACCCGTCTTCAATCCTCGCCCACGCCTCGCCGCGCGCGCCGCCGATCGCGGATCCCGACGGATCCGGATTCGATCCTCCCGATCGCCTCCCTACCCAAGCCGAGGCGCCCCTATTTAAACCCTCCCGCACCCCATCCCCCCCTCCCCGCTGGAACCCCTCCTCCCCCTCACGCGCTCGCGGAGCCAGGCTCGCCACCGCCGCCATTCGCCTCGCCGCCGTCGCCCTAGACCTCCCGAGCTCACGGACTCCACAGAACCCCCCTCGTCGCCCCGCACCCCACGGACGACTCCGCCGACCTCCCGGCGACCGGGAGGCCAACACACTCGCCGCCGCCGCCCGCCGCCGTCGAGCTCCGTAGCCGCGGAACCACTCCCCCGTCGATCTAGCCCAACGGCTAGATTAGAACGAAGGGTATGTCTTTAAATAAAACCGGCCCGGTTCGTTTACGGTTTATTTTAGTTAGGGTTTTCTTTATTTAGCCCGGCCCGACTCGTTTAACCCTAGGGCCCAGTTTAGTTATATTACGCTCAGTGCGTAGGTTAGGCCCATTAGGCCATTTTTCTTTTATTTTCGTTTTCTGTTTTAACAGAATAGTTCCTGATTTGAAAAATTCATAACTTTTATTCTACTTAATATTTTTAGGTGATTCTTTTTTTGTTGGTTTGCAAATTTTCTATAGTTTCTGTAGAATATATATTTAGCTATGTTAAAATTTATTAAAATTGCTTTATTTTAGATTTAGTCAGAATAGTAAATCTGCCATAAAATGAGTTAGGAAAATTATTTTTATATGATTTTTTTTGTCCCAACTTTGTTTTGACATTGCCAAACCATAGAAATTAATTTGGGCATTTTAGGATTAATAAAAAATAGTTTTAAGCAGAATCCTATTATTCTTAATTAATTAACTAGCTACTATTTTCCTATTATTTTAATTAGTAAATAAATTTATTTTTCACATATGATTGATTATTCTAGGATAGTTTCTATCACTTTAAGGGATGAACTTTTATTTATAATAAATAAAACTTTTATTTTATTTTTCTTAATAGAAATTGGATTAGGCCTAATAGGAGTTTCATAATAGATTTTAAATTGATTCTTTTTGCTCCTAGTTGCTTAATGCATTATTTTCTGTTAAGTTAACATAAATCCATGATTAGGTTATGTTAAGAAAATTTTTGTTATATAAAACTATTTTTTAGTTGTTGCTTGAAGTAGGAAAACTTTGAATGGGTTTTTTTTTCTTTGAGTTTTTCCTTTGGGTTTTGTTTTGTTTGTTTTGATGTGTTATGTTGCTATTGCTATTGTGTTAAGTGATAATATGCTATATGCTTATTGTGGTTATTGTTTGTCTCGGTAGAGTTTCCGGAGTGCGAAGCTTGCTACTACGAATCTTTAGCTTACGAGGATCATCAGCAAGGCAAGTCTTGATCATGTTATTTTCAATACCTATGATTTTGTGCATTAGTAATTATACCACCCCCACCATGCATGCAGTAGTTGTAATTTTGAAGTTATTAATCTTGAGTAGTATCATGTGGTAGGATGAACCAATCCCCTTGTTACCATGACCCCGGGACGAAGTAGTTTATTTTGCTATGCTCGTAGACGGGTTTTGGTTGAGTGAATTCATAAGTAAGATGTGAGAGTCAATGATGATGACAACCCCATGAACTACAAGAATCAAGATGGACTTGAATTCACTCTTTGGGTGGAGGGCGGTTGTGGGCACCTGGAGAACCCAGTGGTTGGCGGGATGCATGGAGAAGTGCCATGACATCTTGGAAAGCTTCACCCAGCCACGAAGAGGCGGATGGATGCCCCATTGACCGGAAGCTTACTGTGCAGCCGCAAGCCATTATGGGCTCTGGCTGGGTCAACCCTAGTAGTGACACTGGTGGGCGGTACTACGAGATGTAGAAGAACGGTAGGATTGGATGGGTACGCGGTAGCGGAAGAACTCTTTGGAAGACCTGTTTCATTCGTCCGTCTTCAAACACCATGAAGTGCGAAGACTTAAAAGGAGGAATGATTCTTGCGGGAAAGTGCGCAAACCTCTGCAGAGTTAAAGATCTAATCGATTAGCCGTGTCCCGATTACGGACAATTTGAGCCTCTGGAACTTGGAAGTATTGAAATCTCAACACTAAAACTAATGAATTAATTTGAGGGTTTATGACTTAATAATTTGGGAATGAGATATTGGTTGGCGGAACCATCTCAATAACTACCAACAATTTGTAGTAATTTGCAAGTAAGTCCTTTGTAGTAGGAGAAAATTGGCTTTTCGCAAAATGATGAAACTTAGAGCCCCACAGCCAAAAATGCATATAGTGTTAGTAACTTTATTATTGTTTTCTCTTCATGACTTGCCAGCTTATTCAAAAGCTGACCTACACGGCTGCAACGTCTTATGTTGCGTAGATTTATTCGATCGGGAGTGAGGCTACGCTCCGCTTGGCGATTGCCCTTTGAGTCGGATGGACTCGCTATACTTCTCGCTTCCGTAGCATTAGTAGTTTATTTCTCATGAGTTGGCCTTGAGCCGAATTTATTCTCTTGTAATAAAGACTCTATATGAGAATCGTGTAATAAATTCAGGTGTGATTGAACTTTGATTATTTCATCGATGTACTGTGAGTACCAGCATGATCTTGGGATGGTACAGACACAGAGATTTGACCGATTTTGGGTCAGGTCGCTACAGTATCCACTTTCACTTGTCTATGAACTATTATAGGGAACCTAAAAGTTCTTTATCGCAGACACGGCTATTCGAATAGATAATGTCAAACCTGCAGGGGTGTACTTCTTCACACACGCTCTCACCACTTACTACCGTTTACACGACATGTACTCGGCAACCTTCAAGCGGAAGCCCAACTAGGGTGTCGGCCACGGCCTGCCTAAACACTCAAGTCTCTAGTCCAGGTTTATCACCTATTTAGGTTCCATCCGCAGGGAGTCCGGCCGAGGTTTCCACATACGGCCCCGAACGATGTGTACAGGGTTCCGTGACACCAAACGGGCGCCCGGCATACCCGGCCACGTGCCTACCGCATCACAGCCCACCCCTCGGGTCAGCGCTGCACACGGCCTCTAGCATACTACAAACACCAGAAACTACTTGCAACTCCTGGACAGAGGACAATGGTGGTTAAGAAGCCAAGAGAGTCAACTAAGGATCCCAATGTGTGGTAGTAGCTGTTCATGGATCATAAACACAGTACTCAGTTCCTGAGGACGGCTGTAATGAGACAACCCACCATGTACTCCTACATGGCCTCTCACCGCTACCTTTACCAAATCGTGTTCACACACTTAGCTCTCAACATGGGACATGTTGACACACCTCCAATTCATCCCGATGAATCGGACCTAACTCAACTCTAAGCGTGAGCAGGCATGACAAACAAGCATGAATGAGTAGGCACATTAGGGCTCAAACAACTCCTACTCATGCTAGTGGGTTTCATCTATTTACTGTGGCAATGACAGGTCATGCAGAGGAAAAGGGGTTCAACTACCACAGCATGTAACAGTTGAATCGTTGTTGTCCTAATGCAGTAAAAGAGAGCAGGAGCGAGAGAGTGGGTTGTATCGGAATGAACAAGGGGGTTTTGCTTAACTGGCACTTCGGAAGATGATATAGCTCTTCATCGGTGTCATCGAACTCATCGTCGGAGCATACATCTACCAAGGGGAACATCCACCAGCAAACACAGAAAGAACACAATCAATGCAATGCACAATATGAAGCATGATCATGACATGGCAAAATGAGTGTGTTGGGCTAATGCAACTGCAACCAGATGGGTTTGAGTCATTTTGAACCAAAGGTTCAACGTTCAAACTCATTTGTGATCTTAAATAGTGCATTATCATGTTTTGCACTAAAACAGCAAGTTAACTTGTTTAAACATGCATGAAACCAGTACAGATGGATAGATTGGATTTTTTGATTATTTTTCATATATAACACTTTGCATTTGGAGTTACAGATTAATTTCTATGAATTTTTGAAGACAGTAGTATTTTCTAGAATTTCCTGTATAAAAATAAATCCAGAAAATACTTATTGCGTCAGGGTGACGTCAGCGGTCAACGGGGACGGTCCAGGTCAAACCTGACGTGTGGGGGCCACACGTCGGTGCCACAAGGCTGTTTAGCTCGCTGACCGGTGGGCCAGGTCAACGGCCACGTCAGCAGGGTCAACTCTGACGCGTGGGTCCCGCTGGGTTAATCTAAACTAAACAGGAAAGAAAACCCGGGGTTAATTAGGGCGTGGGGCCCATATGTCTGTGAGAGAGGGGGTTAGTTAGCGGGGTCATCAGTGGCTAATGACGATGCCACGTCACCAGCCTCCGGGGTTAGACACCGGTGACCTCAAGTCGTGGCGGAAGGTCGCCGGAGCGGCGCTACGGGCGGTAGTGGGTCAAGCCAAGGGCACCAGTGGGTTGCCCTCGCTCGCCCGCATCCAGGAGAGGCACCAGCTGCTCGCGGGGCGATCTGTAGCGGCGGCGGCGGCAAGTTGGGCGGCGGCCGGAGTTCGGCCGACCTCGGGGACGGGGCTACGGTGCAAAGTAGGGCGAACGTGTGGTTGCGCTCGTCTACTGGGAGCATTCTGAGCATGGTGACGCGCTCCGTGGTGAGCTTGCGTGGCTATGGCCATGACTATGCCATGGCCGGCGGCGAGATGCTCTCGACCGCGGTGGGAAATGGAGCTAGGGGACGAGCGCGAGCATGAGAGAAGAGGAGAAAGGAAGAGGGGCTCACGGCGAGTGCAGAGGGCGTCGAAACGGGCTCGGGGAAGCTTTGGTTGCTGCGAGTTCGACGGCGGTGATCCACGGCGGCCGAGGCCGAAGACGACAATGGTGGTGATGAAACAGGGCCTCCGGCGTCGTGTAGCTCAGTGGAGAGGACGAGGAAGAGGCGGCGGTGCTTCTGGGCTGCTCGAGGAGACAAGGGAGAGGCGATGGCCGCGGTGGTGCTCGTCGGTGGTGGCGGGCGCATTCGGTGAGGAGAACAGAGGAGGGGGAGAGCATTCGGGGAAGAGAGAGGGAGAGCCGGACGGCTCTGGGGGTCGCGTGGCGTCGTCCAGACGCGTCGAGGAAGAGCCTGTTGGGGAACGTAGCAGAAATTCAAAATTTTCCTACGTGTCACCAAGATCTATCTATGGAGAAACTAGCAACGAGGGAAGGAGAGTGCATCTACATACCCTTGTAGATCGCTAAGCGGAAGCGTTCAAGTGAACGGGGTTGAAGGAGTCGTACTTGTCGTGATCCAAATCACGGAGATCCTAGTGCGAGCAGACGGCACCTCGCGTTCAACACACGTACAGCCGGTGGCGTCCCACGCCTTGATCCAGCAAGGAGAGAGGAGAGGTTGAGAAGACTCCATCCAACAGCAGCTGTGGCGTGGTGGTGATGGAGGGGCGTGGCAATCTTGCAGGCTTCGCCAAGCACCGCAAGATATGAGGAGAAAAGAGAGGAGGGCTGCACCTATAGGCGGAGATCAAATCGTGTGTTATGGGCAGCCCCTAGGCCTCATATATATAGGGGAAGGGGAGGAGGGTGCGCCCCTCTGGGGTTCCCACCCCTAGAGGCGGCAGCCCTAGATGGGAAAAGGGGAGGCGGCCAAGAGGGGAGAGAGGGGGCGCCCACTAGGTGGGCCTTAAGGCCCATCTGGACCTAGGGTTTGCCCCTCCCTACACTTCCCACGCCTTGGGCCTTGGTGGGGGGCGCCCCAGCCCACCTAGGGGCTGGTCCTCTCCCACACTTGGCCCATGCAGCCTTCTGGGGTAGGTGGCCCCACTTGGTGGACCCAGGACCCTCCGGTGGTCCCAGACAATACCAATATAGCCCGAAACTTTTCCGGTGACCAAAACATGACTTCCCATATATAAATATTTACCTCCGGACCATTCCGGAACTCCTCGTGACGTCCGGGATCTCATCCGGAACTCCGAACAACATTCGGTAACCACATACAAACTTCCTTTATAACCCTAGCGTCATTGAACCTTAAGTGTGTAGACCCTACGGGTTCGGAGACATCTGCGACATGACCGAGGCGTTCTCCGGTCAATAACCAACAGCGGGATCTGGATACCCATGTTGGCTCCCACATGTTCCACGATGATCTCATCGGATGAACCACGATGTCAAGGACTCAATCGATCCCGTATACAATTCCCTTTGTCTAGCGGTATTGTATTTGCCCGAGATTCGATCGTCGGTATCCCGATACCTTGTTCAATCTCGTTACCGGCAATTCTCTTTACTCGTTCGTAACACATCATCCATGATCAACCCCTTGGTCACATTGTGCACATTATGATGATGTCCTACCGAGTGGGCCCGAGATACCTCTCCGTCACACGGAGTGACAAATCGATCTCGATTCGTACCAACCCATGAGACACTTTCGGAGATACCTGTAGTGCACCTTTATAGCCACCCGATTACGTTGTGACGTTTGGTACACCAAAGCATTCCTACGGTGTCGAGAGTTGCACAATCTCATGGTCTAAGGAAAAGATACTTGACATTAGAAAAGCTTTAGCATACGAACTACGATCTTTGTGCTAGGCTTAGGATTGGGTCTTGTCCATCACATCATTCTCCTAATGATGTGATCCGTTATCAATGACATCCAATGTCCATGGTCAGGAAACCGTAACCATCTATTGATCAACGAGCTAGTCAACTAGAGGCTTACTAGGGACATGGTGTTGTCTATGTATCCACACATGTATCTGAGTTTCCTATCAATACAATTATAGCATGGATAATAAGCGATTATCATGAACAAGGAAATATAATAATAACTAATTTATTATTGCCTCTAGGGCATATTTCCAACAGTCTCCCACTTGCACTAGAGTCAATAATCTAGTTCACATCGTCATGTGATTAACAGCGATAGGTCACATCGCCATGTGACCAACATCTCAAGAGTTTACTAGTGTCGTAAACTAGTTCACATCATCATGTGATTAAGACTCAATGAGTTACGAGGTTTGATCATGTTTTGCTTGTAGAGAGGTTTTAGTCAGCGGTGCGAACATTCAGATCCGTATGTACTTATAATTCTCTATGTCATATTGCAAATGCTGCTTTCACGCTCCACTTGGAGCTATTGCAAATGGTTGCTCCACTATACGTATCCGTTTTGCTACTCGGAGTCATTCGGATAGGTGTTAAAGCTTGCATCGACGCAACTCTTTACGTCGAACTCTTTATCACCTCCATAATCGAGAAACATGTCCTTATTCACTCCAAGGACAATATTGACCGCTGTCCAATGATCCATTCCTGGATCATTCTTGTACCTATAGTGACTCATGGCAAGGCACACTTCGGTGCGGTACACAAAGCATAGCATACTATAGAGCCTATGTCCAAGGCATAGGGGCGACCTTAAATCCTTTCTCTCTATTCTTCCGTGGTCGAGCTTTAACTCTTAACTTCATACCTTACAACTCAGGCAAGAACTCCTTCTTTGACTGATCCATCTTGAACACTTTCAAGATTATGTCAAGGTATGTGCTCATTCGAAAGTATTATTAAGCATTTTGATCTATCCTTATAGATCTCGATGCTCAATGTTCAAGTAGCTTAATCCAGGTTTTCTATTGAAAAACACTTTTCAAATAACCCTATATGCTTTCCAGAAATTCTACATCATTTCTGATCATCAATATGTCAACAACATGTACTCATCAGAAATTCTATAGTGCTCCCACTCACTTCTTTGGAAATACAAGTTTCTCATAAACTTTGTATAAACCCAAAATCTTTGATCATCTCATCAAAGCGCACATTCCAACTCCGAGATGCTTACTCCGGTCCTTAGAAGGATCATTGGAGCCAGCATACCTTTAGCATCCTTAGGATCGACAAAACTTTACGATTGTATCACATACAACCTTTCCTTACAAAACTGGTAAGGAAACTCGTTTTGACATCCATCGCCAGATTTCATAAATGCAGCTAATGCTAACATGATTCCGACGGACTTAAGCATCACTACGGATGAGAAAATCTCATCGTAGTCAACTCCTTGAACTTGTGAAAAACTCTTCGCCACAAGTCGAGCTTCATAGACGGTGACATTACCGTCCACGTCCGTATTCTTCTTAAAGATCCATTTATCTCAATGGCTTGCCGATCATCGGGCAAGTCCACCAAAGTCCATGCTTTGTTCTGATACATGGATCCTATCTCGGATTTCATGGCTTCTAACCATTTGTTGGAATATGGGCCCACCATTGCTTCTCCATAGCTCGTAGGTTCATTGTTGTCTAGCAACATGACCTTCAAGACAGGATTGCGTACCACTCTGAAGTAGTACGAATCCTTGTCACCCTACGAGGTACATTAGTGACTTGATCCGAAACTTCAAGATCACTATCATAAGCTTATACTCCAATTGGTGTAGGTGCCACGGGAACAACTTCCTGTGCCCTACTACACACTAGTTGAAGTGACGGTTCAATAACCTCATCAAGTCTCCACCATCCTCCCACTCAACTTTTTGAGACAAACTTTTCCTCGAGAAAGGACCCGATTCAAGAAACAATCCCTATTGCTTTCGGATCTGAATTAGGAGGTATACCCAACTGTTTTGGGTGTCCTATGAAGATGCATTTTATCCGCTTTGGGTTCGAGCTTATCAACCTGAAACTTTTTCACATAAGCGTCGCAGCCCCAAACTTTCAAGAAATGACAGCTTAGGTTTCTCTAAACCATAGTTTTCACGGCGTCATCTCAACGGAATTACGTGGTGCCCTATTAAAGTGAGTGCGGTTGTCTCTAATGCCTAACCCATGAACGATAGTGGTAATTCGATAAGAGACATCATGGTACGCACCATATCCAATAGGGTGCAACTATTATGTTCGCACACACCATCACACTATGGTGTTCCAGGCGGTATTAGTTGTGAAACAATTTCCACAATGTCTCAATTGTGTACCAAACTCGCAACTCAGATATTCATCTCTATGATCACATCACAGACATTTTATCCTCTTGTCACGAAGATCTTCAACTTCACTCTGAAATTACTTGAACCTTTCAATAATTCAGACTTGTGTTTCATCAAGTAAATACACTCAGTATCTACTCAAATCATCCGTGAAGTAAGAACATAACGATATTCACTGCTTGCCTCAGCACTCATTGGACTGCACACATCAAAATGTGTTACTTCCAACAAGTTGCTATCTTGTTCCATCTTACTAAAACCGAGGCTTTTGGTCATCTTGCCCATGTGGTATGATTTGCATATCTCAAGTGATTCAAAATCAAGTGAGTCCAAGCGATCCATCTGCATGGAGTTTCTTCATGCGTATACACCAATAGACATGGTTAGCATGTCTCAAACTTTTCAAAAGCGAGTGAGTCAAAGATCCATCAACATGGAGCTTCTTCATGCGTTTTATACCAATATGACTTACATGGCGAGTGCCACAAGTAAGTGGTACTATCATTACTATCTTATATCTTTTGGCATGGAAATGTGTATCACTACGATCGAGATTCAATAAACCATTCTTTTAGGTGCAAGACCATTGAAGGTATTATTCAAATAAATAGAGTAACCATTATTCTCCTTAAATGAATAACCGTATTGTGTTAGACATAATCCAATCATGTCTATGCTCAGCATAAACACCAAATAATAATTTTAGGTTTAACTCCAATCTCGATGGTAGAAGGGCGTGCGATGCTTGATCACATCAACCTTGGAAACACTTCCAACATGTATCGTCGACTCACCTTTAGCTAGTCTCCGTTTATTCCGTAGCTTTTGTTTGAGTTACTAACACTTAGCAACCGAACGGTATCTAATACCTGGTGCTACTAGGAGTACTAGTAAAGTACACATTAACATAATGTATATCAATATACTTCTATCGACCTTGCCGCCTTCTTATCTACCAAGTATCTAGGGTAATTCTGCTCCGGTGGCTGTTCCCCTTATTACGAAGCACTTAGTCTCGGGTTTGGGTTCAACCTTGGGTTTCTTCTTTGGGCAACAACTGATTTGCCGTTTCATGAAGTGTCCCTTCTTGCCCTTGCCCTTCTTGAAACTAGTGGTTTCACCAACCATCAACAATTGATGCTCCTTCTTGATTTCTACTTTCGCGGTGTCAAACATCGTGAATACCTCAAGGATCATCATATCTATCCCTAACATGTTATAGTTCATCATGAAGCTCTAGCAGCTTGGTGGCAATGACTTTTGAGAAACATCACTATCTCATCTGGAAGATCAACTCCCACTTGATTCAAGTGATTGTTGCACTCAGACAATCTGAGCACAAGCTCAACGATTGAGTTTTTCTCCCTTAGTTTGCAGGCTAAGAAAATCGTCGGAGGTCTCATACCTCTTGACGTGGGCACGAGCCTGAAATCCCAATTTCAGCCCTCGAAACATCTCATATGTTCATGACGTTTCGAAAAAGCGTCTTTGGTGCCTCAACTCTAAACCGTTTAAGCGAACTATCACGTAGTTATCAAAGCGTGTATGTTCGATGTTATAACATCCACAAGCGGACGTTTGGGGTTCAGCACACTGGCGGTGCATTAAGGACATAAGCTTTCTATTGTCCGCATAATCGCTCTTGTCAACTTTCAACTATATTTTCTCTAGGAACATATCTAAGCAGTGGAACTAAAGCGTGAGCTTCGACATAATTTGCAAAAGGTCTTTTGACTATGTTCAAGATAATTAAGTTCATCTTATGAACTCCCACTCGAGATAGACATCCCTCTGGTCATCTAAGTGATTACATGATCCGAGTCAACTAGGCCGTGTCCGATCATCACGTGAGACGGACTAGTCATCATCGGTGAACATCTTCATGTTGATCGTATCTACTATCGACTCATGCTCGACCTTTCGGTCTCGTGTTCGAGGCCATATGCTGTACATGCTAGGCTCGTCAAGTTAACCCTAAGTGTATTGCGTGTGTTCGAGGCCATGTCTGTACATGCTAGGCTCGTCAACACCGTTGTATGTGAGCGTAAGAATCCATCACACCCGATCATCACGTGGTGCTTAGAAGCGACGAACTTTTAGCGGTGCACAGTTAGGGAGAACACTTCTTGAAATTGTTGTAAGGATCATCTTATTTACTACCGTCGTTCTAAGTAAACAAGATGCATAAACATAATAAACATCACATGCAATTATATAGTAGTGACATGATATGGCCAATATCATATAGCTCCATTGATCTCCATCTTCGGGGCTCCATTGTTGAGGATACAACTGCGGAGTGTGAACCGCCCCGGAGGGGCCGGTTTACCCTCGTGCGTAATCCAGGCCCATATGGAGCTGGAGCCGAAGGAATTAAGATCCATACATGTAAACCGCCCTAATCTTGTAACTTGTATTGTAAGACAAGAAAGGAGAAACCAAGCGGACTCTTGTATGAGGCGGATTGGGACTCTATAAGCCGGCCGAGGCGTTAACCCGTGTATATAAGGGGCGACCCGGCGAGTTAGGGACAGAGGATTCGAGGCTAAGGCAAAGCTATTGCTCCTAGTGGCGAATCATATCAATCACACCACAAGCTGGGCGTAGGTTTTACCTTCATCGAAGGGGCGAACCGATATAATTCCCGTGTCTTGTGTCCGCATTAACCCCTCTAGGTTAACCCGTCACGATGGCCCTCGACTAAGTCCTTTCATGAGGACATCTGCCGTGACAATTCCACGACGGTTGGCGCCCACCGTGGGGCTATCGCACGATGGTTTGATGATCTTAGAGGGCAAGTTCGAGGGACTCGAAGGCTATCTGATGGGCGGATGACTAAAAGTCGTCGCGGCAAACTCTACATCGACGATCTTGAATTTGGGGCCCGAGGCGGCTCGGTTGAGTATGGGTGCGGGTCCCCTTTGGCGTATATACGTGTTCATCGGCAAGATTGGCGAGTCGGGGCCTGGGCGGACGTCTGCACCGACCTCGTCGAGGCGGCTCAGTGGTCGAAGAAGAGCCCATACAGCTAAACCGCGATCGGGCATGTTTTCGTGGGAGTCGTTCACGGAGGCTACGAGGCGGATCAGCATCGGGTGACGAAACCGTGGTCTACTCACGGGACGAATCGTCGGCGGGAAACCGAGTCTCTATACCAGCTACGAGAAGGCGGATCGGGGTAGTTCCGATGGGAGAGCACTCCGGACCCTTCGATCTACCCAACGGGTTGGGATCTTCATGGCGGTACAGGCGGTGCTTCACTCTTCGACCATGGCGCCCTGGTCGCCGGTTCAACAGCGTCTTGGCAGCCGGGGAAGGAGGCCTGTCGCCCGCCGGCTCAAGTTTTGTCGAGAACTTTTCGACGCTGCGTTAAGCTGTGCTCTGGCGGAAGCTAATCCGCGGATCAGGACTTTCTAGCGGAGATTGCAAAGGTGAGGAACAGATCACTAATGCTAAAGCGGACTTGGCAGCAGCGGACGAAAGGATGGCAGCGGAGCAGGCGCTTTGGATCTGTGAGCTTATAGGCTCGAGCTGGACGAGCGCGTCACGAAGTCATGAAAAGGAAGTACAGGTCCCGTTTACCTTCCGTTTTGAGGAAGGAGCTTTCAATACCCGAGGCAGGGACCGATAATCCGCCGCCATTGGTAAACCGGCGGAAGCTTTGGGGCGGCCGCGCAGTTCAGCCCGGATGATAGATCCACCTCGCCATCATACCGGCGCGCCCAGACCGTCACGAACACCTCCGGTCACTACTCCAACCCGATGGATAACCTCGTGGCGGCTGCGGCACGGTTGGCGATTCAATCGGCGATTCACCACAGGCGGTGGAGACACGCCGGGTTAAGGAAGCTCCTCGGGGCGGCCTTGGCTCGGCAAGAAGCGTACTCGTCGGTCGAGATCGGATCCATTCCACCCCGCCCGAGTCGGAGCTACACCGGCAGCGTCGATGAACGGCCGTGTCGAGCAATGCGCGGCGTGGACCGCCTCGCGGCAACAATCCGGCGGCGGCTTTGAAGATGCTCAAGTGGTAGTGGACGCGCCGAGAACGCACGGGGAGGCGAGTTAGCAGCACAAGCGGAGGATCATCCGCCCGCGCGGTTCGACCAACCATCTTGAACCAGGGGTCACGTCCGGCTCTTTGGGGGTACCTTGCCTCGTCCACTGCTTTACATAGCGTCGTTTGCCCAAGGACTTCAAGGGCCACGCAAGGTGCGAATTATACCGCCGACTTGGCTCGAGGCGTGGATAGAAAGCTACTGAGATGGCCATGGAGATCTTTGGGCGTGGATGAAGCAGCATGTGCAAAGTACATCACAATGATCTTTGGAAGGTACTGCCCGAACTTGGTTGAAAAACTTGCCGCCCGACTCTATCAACTCGTGGACACGATTGAGAACCGGTTTATCAAAATTTCAAAGACACTGTAAACAGCCCATATGCGTGGTGGATCTGGCGGCTGCGTCGGGCGGACGGAGAGTCTACAACCCATTGGGTGCGCCGTGTCTCGGAAGTTTTACATTCTTGAGACGGATCAACCCTGGTTCGCGATCATGACCTTGGAAGCCAATTGCGGTTCGAGCCATTGAAGCTGAAGCTGGAGTCGCATGAAGCGTTTTGTCATGACATGGGCACTCTAATGGGCGTTTTGGTAAAGTATGCTGATTACGATAGTACCAAGGATCTGAATCGAGAGAATGATGAAGTGGGAAGGGAAAGCGAGCGGCAATTCCAGGAGCCAGCAGCATCGATCGGCGAGGCAATGGAGGCACAAGCGTAAAGCGAGCGGCAACATGGGCTTTGTGGCCAACACCAACGCTAGCAGGACAAGGGTCAGTGGCGCCGGGGTAAGCGATCAAACCGGGCGGTCATAACCGGATCGTTTGAACTTCATATTAAATCAACCTTGTCCGAAGCACGGGACGAAGGAGGTACCGCGAACCACCTTTGGAAGGATTGTTATATTATGCAGGAGTTTAAAACTCCAACTCTTTCGGTATGATCAAGGGTCGGCGGCGGTTCGAGGTCCGCTCCGGATTCTGGCGGAGAAATTCGGCCCGGGATTGGTGGTAATCCGGGCGGGCAAGGCAATCAGAATAATCAAGGTAATCGAGCAGTCGAACCAAGGGGCTACAATCAACAACAGCAGCGATCGGGTTATCGAGCAATCCAAAGCAATTGAATGGCGGACAGTACCACGTCTTTACCACCAGCTTGGACCGGCGAGACCGGAAACTTCGAGGGCGGCGGTCGGTGTTGTTGAACCGGCCGCGCCGCATTACTGCTGCTTGTGCGAGCAGCCGATTGTGTGGAGCGAGAGGACCACCCTCCCGGGTTTACAATCCGGTCGATTAGCCCTGGTGGTGGCACCCGGTGGCGGGTACAAGTTTACCAAGGTTCTTATGGATGGAGGAAGCAGCATCAACATCACGTACTCTGAAACTTTCCGGCGGATGGGGTTAACAGATAGGCATCTCGGGCCGTCGATCTGATATTTCACGGGTGGTGCACAGTAAGTCGGCATACCGGTCGGTAAAATAGCCACAGAGGTAACCTTTGGAGGCGAGCATGATTCGAGCGAAGCGTTGACATTTGAGGTGGTGAAAATTCAAAGCCCTTACCACGCCCTCTTTGGGCGGCGGCTTATGCTAAGTTCATGGCACGGCCTGTTATGTTTACTTACAGCTGAAAATGCGGGTCACAAAGGAACAATAACGGTTCATGGGAGCCGCCGGATCGCTCTGGAGTGCGAGGAAGGTGATGCGACTTCTGTGAGTCGGTTTGTGCCACGGAGGAGTTAAAGTATTATAAGGATAATGTTGATCCGGCGGATATGACCCCTTTGAAGAAACCAACTACTGAGCATGATCCGGACTTGAAGTTCAAATCGGCGGCTGAGACAAAGCTTGTTGATTTTGTGCGGCGAGTCATCCAAGCAGTTCACCATCGGTGCCAACCTGGATCCTAAATAGGAAAGCGCGCTCATCGAGTTCATCCGTGAGAATCGGGACATTTTGCATGAAACCTTCGACATGCGGTGTACCGAGGAACTCGCTGAGCACACTCTTAATGTGGATCCGAAATACAAACCGGTAAAACAGTTTCTTCGCCGGTTTAACGAGGAAAAGCGCAAGGCCATCGGAGAAGAAGTCGCTAGACTTTTGGCAGCGAGGTTTATCGTTGAAGTCTTTCACCCGAGTGGCTTGCTAATCCGGTGTTGGTCCTTAAGAAAAATGGCACTTGGCGCGTATGCGTGGATTACAGATCTTAACAAAGCTTGTCCGGCGGATCCTTTCGCCCTCCCGCATTGACGGATCATTGATGCAGCGGCGGGTTGTGGCGTTTGAGCTTCTGGATGCGTATTCGGTTATCATCAGATTAAGATGGCGGTTAAAGACCAGGAGAAGGCGGCGTTTATCACCTTTTGGAGCCTTACGCTATGTGTCCATGCCTTTTGGGCTCAAAGCGCCCAAGCAACTTATCGGCGTTGTGTCTGAATTGTTTGCATGAACAGATCGGCCGTAATGTACGCGCCTATGTGGATGATATCGTGGTGAAATCAAGGCAGAAGGAAACATTGATTGAGGACTTAAAGGAAACCTTTGACAACTTGCGGGTGTACAAGATGATGCTCAACCCGGCCAAGTCGTCTTTGGTGTTCAGCGAGCAAATTGTTGGGTTTTCGTGTCCAACGGGGATTGAGGCTAATCCGGAGAAGATTACAGCTATCACCTCCTTAGCTAAGCCAATGTGCATCAATGATGTTCAACGTTTGGCAGGCGGATTGCTGCGTTAAGCGGTTTATCGATCGCCTAGGAGAGAAGGCTATCCCTTTATACGAGATCTTTGAAGAAGGCGGATCAATTCGTTTGGAGCTCGGTGCGATGAGGCATTGGAGGATCTAAGCGACGGTGGCCAACCCTTTGTTCTTGCTGCCCCTATTGACGAGAGCCGCTCTGTTATATGTTGCTGCTAATGCCGAGGCAGTGAGTGTAGCCATTGTGGTGGGCGCAAGGAGGCGAGGAAGGAGTATCCGGTTCAGCGGCGATTTACTACATCAGCGAGGTTCTCATCGAATCAAAACAAAGGTATCCACATTGGCGAAGCTGGTATATGGAGTTTTTATGGCAAGCGGAAGCTGAAGCAATATTTCCAAGGCACCCCATCACGGTGGTCATTTCGGCTCCTTTAGGCGATATCATCTTGAACCGGAAGCAACTGGCGGATTGCTAAGTGGGCTATAGAGCTTGGGCATACGGTTTAAAGTATGTGCCCAGACGACCATAAAGTCTCGAGCACTTGTGGATTTCATTAATGATTGGGCGGAGTTGCAAGCACCGGAGGAGAAGCGGATCACACCTATTGGACCATCCATTTTGATGGGTCCGAGGCAGTTGGAGGGCTCGGGGCTGGAGTCGTATTAACTTCCCACGAGGTGACAAGTTACATTATGTTCTCCGTCTAATGTTCCTTGTACTAACAATGCAGCTGAGTATGAAGCTTTGCTCCATGGTCTCCGGATGGCCAAGAAATGAATCTCAGCGGGTTAAATGCTTTGGTGACTCGGACTTGGTGGCCCGGCAAGTATCCGGTGCCAGGACTCAAAGATCCACTCATGGCTGCATATCGTCGGGAAGTGGATGTTGTTGCAGGACATTTTAAAGGGTATCAAGTGGACCATGTGGATCGTCGGAAGAACGAGGCGGTGATGCTTTGAGCGGCTGGGTTCCCAGCGTAAACGGTCCCGTAGCGTTTTCCTTGATGTCTGCACAAACCGTCGATTAAATTTCTGATGAAATTGATTTGGCTATCCACGATCCGGAAGCTCATTTGGTGGCGGCCTTGCATGTCATCCCGGATTGGGCGCTCCTTATTTGGCATACATGAACGGGCGAGTTACGGAGGATGAGGCGTTGGCCCGGCGAGATAGTTCGGCGGTCTAAGTCTATGACCATTGTTAATGGTGAGTTGCACCGTCGCGATGTGTCGAGGTGTTTCAGCGTTGTGTGTCCCTGAAGAGGGCTGTGAGATATTGCGAGAGATTCATGAAGGGATTGTGGTCACCACGCGGTTCAAAGTCCACAGTGGCCAAAGCATTTCGCCATGGTTTCTATTGGTTGACCGCCCATCTTGATCACGGAGGATTTGGTCGAGACGATGTGGCGGTTGCCAAAAGTTCTCGAGCGTGCTCATGTGCCAGCCAAGAATTGAGGATGATTCAATTACTTGGCCATTTGCGACTTGGGGGCTGGATATGGTTGGACCTTTCAAAGGTCCAAAGATAAGAAAGACCCACTGTTGGTGGCGGTGGATAAGTTTACCAAGTGGGTCGGCGAGCACTGTTAGCAAGTGTGATGCAGCCACGGCGGTTCAGTTCATCAAGCGGGTGATCTTCGGTTTGGGTTTCCACACAGTATCATCACGGACAATGGCACCAATTTATCCAAAGGAGCCATGAAGGAATTTTGTGAGCGAGCACATCCGGCTTGATGTTTCTTCATAGCCACCGCAATCAATGGTCAAGCGGAACGAGCTAATCAGGAAATTTTGAAGGTATCAAACCCGGCTTATGGTCCCTTTAGAGAGGGCGCCGGGTTGTTGGGTGGAAGAGCTACCATCGGTGATATGGAGTATAAACACTACCCCAACCGATCCACTGGATATCGCCGTTCTTTATGATCTATGGGCGGGCGGTTCTTCCATGATATCCGTCACGACTTCGCCCGAGTAGCAGCTTATATTGAGGCAGATAGTGAGGCAGCACGGCAAGATGATTTGGATCATTGGACGAAGAAGCGCGATATGGCAGCAGCTCGCTCGGCGGTCTACCAGCAGGATCTTCGTCGATATCACAGCGGCGAGTTAAAACCAGAACCTTCGGGAAGGAGACTTGGTGCTGCGGCTCATTCAAGATCGAGAAAGATATGCACAAGCTATCCCCACCTTGGGAGGGGCCTTTTGTGGTCGATGAAGAATCTATACAGCGGGTCCTACTATCGATTGATGTTCGAGGCGAAAGGACTCACGCGCGTCGGAGGAGGAGTCAACGAGCCATGGAACATAGCTCATCTTGACCTTATTATACTTGAGCCATTGGCTCCACTTATGTATATATCAAGACTGTATATATTATGAATAAAAGCAATAAACGGATCCTCGGCTAAAGCGGGGTATCATTACGTATAAAAGACGGTTTGGGTACATGGAATCTTTGTTGTGAAGCGGCCTCGGTTCAACCCTTAGCCTTGTTTTGAAACTTTTGTCATTTGGGGGCTTGGTCGTATCCGAACCAATGCAATGCCTCTTGACAAATGAAAGCCACCAGATCATTTGGGGACATGGTCACATCTGAACCGATCCGCCTCTTGGTCGACCTAAGGCCATAGAATCACTTAGGGGCTTTGGTGAACCCGAACCATTGCAATGCCACTTGATCGGCATCATGCCACGAGTTCAGTTGGGGACCTGGCTGACTTGAACCATCGCTACGCCGTATAGGGGGCTTGGTCCTGTCCGACCATGGTAACACCATCTAATCCGGCTCAGTACAGCCTTGTCTCATAAAGCGGTTTTTTCTCATTGATTTTGTTTTCATGTGGTTTTGATACCTATTATTTGGTTTTTTGTCGGCCTTCGTAAACCGGATTTACGTTGTTGATACGTTTTTAAGCTGGCGATTTTGTTCGGTTTGGTTTCTTGTTAGAACATCCCATTGTGGAGTAATGAGGGGCTTATCATGCCGACACGGTTTACGATAAATCGGTCTTATCTGAGGATTGCCCTCCTTTGGCGATGATGGTTTATAAGACCTCCGCTTGGGATTGGCTACAGCCAACTATGTGCTGATCTTTGGCAGGTATGTTAGTATCACATAATTTTGATCGTATACCTCGGTTTTCTCATATAAATGTTGGTATCAGCCTGGTTGGAGGTATACACCGCCATGGCGGTTTAAGAACTTGTGATTGCAGGCAAAATATGTGGCAGGATTCACTACAAAAGCCAGCGGATCTAGCACCGCCGAGCAAAAGTTCTGAGACCAAAGTTGCACGGCATTGTTCAAGGAAATACACTTGCTATCCTATTACAAAAGCCTTTCGAGGCCCGGCGTTTCTGCGGAGTTATGCCTTGAGGCTTTGGATATGTCACCGGCTTGCGGATTCGCTGCTTCACGGGTTGGCGCGAGGTGGAGGCGGCGCTGGCGTCGGTTCAGCTTCTTCCTCTTCCTCACCCAAAGCCGGAAGTCATTGGTAGACCGGTCAATCCGGGTTAAGGCTGAAAGACAGCTTCTTCACTTATCAGTTCAGCGGATCAGCGTCGAGGCGTAAGTGTGCTTACGGATTGGAGGGATCAGGCTCGCACTTCGGGATGACAAACTCCACCCGCTTGTTATTGGCGTCATAAAAGATCGGTGAACCTCGAGGTTGGCCGGTGACGATTGACTCGCCAGCGGACGCACTTCCTTGGTAATCCGTTTGAACATTGTTATCAAAGGCTTCACCATTCTCTTGAGCTTTGGGAAAACCTTTAGCTATGTCGGCGGATCAAGATCCGCTATCCATGCTTTAGCACGAGTCGAGCGATGGCGTGCCAGCCGGGCTGCGGATCGCTTCATCTCTTCAAGCTGACCGGAATCATGGACAGCGGTCCAGCGTCTCTCGATCGAGGGGCGGCGCCCGTGTTGTCATATGAAGTGGCGCATATAACCCGCTGGGCGCGGTATATAGCTGCTCAATCGAGTGTCTGAAGCCTTGAGTTTTTCCGCGCGTCGAGCCGGATCGCAATCGTTTGCCTACACGAGTTTAGACAGCTCAAGTTAAACCGGCGGAAGCATTAACACGAGCATATTCAGTATAAGTTTGCTTACCAAAGATGGCGAAGTCATAGCATGCACTTGGCGTTTGAGTCGGTCAGTTCTTGATCACGGTTTAAGGGCCGCCTCGGCTTCCTCGCCCGCTTTACTAAACCGGCCTTCTCGGTGTCGATTGACCCGCTTCGGTTGTACCACTCCTTCATTTGTGCCATGGTGGTCGAGGGCAGTTTTAGCTCATCCTTGGCTTTGGTAGCTTACATTATTTGGGTTTCAGTTGCGGAGGTCCTTTAGTTGCACAGCTTCTGGTGTATTTCATTCGATGACAAAAGAAGTATGTTAGTGGGTTTATTATACAAGTCCCAAGCTCAATACAAGTATTCAACTTGGCACTTGGGGCTAATGGCTAGTTGATCTCAATTTATTATGAAGAGACACACCTTAAGTCGGTTTAACTTTACAAAGTTAAACCGACCCTTGAGAGCTACTATGCAGTTAAAATAACGAAAGGTCAGCTCATTACCTCATAGCGGTCCTTCATGCGGTTTACTAGACCGGCTTCAAAGTCGCGGCTTGTGTAAAGCCGGTTCGAAAGCGGAATGAAGCTCTTAGGCAGAGAAATTGTCGTGGCCGACATATCAGTCTTCCCTTGTCCTTGCTCATAATAGTGGAACCGTCTTTGATCTTGTGCTTTGCTAAAGCGACCGGTTGGCTAGGAGCAGTGTAGCGATACTGTCACAATAACATCGTCATTTTCAGCGGTCTTGTTTGGGCTTGCCGTCGTTTTGCTTTGGCTCGGCGGTTCAGCGATCCACGACCCGCTCGGCGGACGGGTTTGATGGAGCAGGCTGGGAAGTTTCCACTTGGACCTCGGTTCAACCTCTGGCGGATCAGCGATGTCGTCTTTGTACAATTCGCGAGCTTTCCTTGGCGGCCGAGGATTTTCGTGTGTTTGTTACGGGGTTTTCTCGGATCAACATCCGAGGTAGGATCAAGAGTTTTCGCCTTCTTGCTCAAGCGAGCCTTGGTGCTGCAATATTCAGAATCGGATCAAGACAAATTGACCAAGGTGGCGGTGAGTCGGATTGACAAACAGTAATTACATACCTGCGGCGATGTTCAGCGGAGGCGGTTGTGTGGTGGATGAACCGCCGAGACGAGTTGGAAGAGGCCTGATAATTGGTCGAGACGGATTGAGAGGACATCGGAAGAAACCTTTTAAGGGATAGCGCTTTTCGGAGAGCAAGTCACCTCGGCGGCGCTTCCGGATAGGTGTGTCAGTAAACGGTTGAGGTAACCTGTTGGCCTTTGTGCGGGTTATCTGGCGCTCTTGAGCCTGTTGTGTCTTCAAGTTAAGATTTGGATTCAAGTAAGCACATGAATGGTATTTTTCACTTTCCGGACGGTATGACGAATTCTCTTAACGGCGCAAGATCGGATTCGGAAGAAAGTAAGATTACCTCAACAGGTCGGCATGGCTGGCTTCAGCATCATCACAGGAAGAAAATTGTCGATAAAAAGATTGTAAAGGGCCAAGCATATGCAGAAGAAACACAAAGCGGCAAGCGGTTTACCTCAACCGATTCTTCGTCCTCCGGCGGATCGGAGGACTCGGCGGTCTTCTTCTTGCCCGTTTTCTTAGTGGCCTTGGACTTTATCTGGCGCCCGAGCGGTTTGGTTCGTTTCGAAAAGAGCTGTCGGCTGAGAAGGAATAAGGATTGCGTGTATCAGCGGAGTATTAAGAGCTTGAAAGGCGGTGAGTGGAACTTACTGCGGCGGTTTGTTGGTGGCGCAAAATGGAGCCAACCGGTTAGGCTGCAGAGCGGAGATTGGCTCATCGAGCATCTTCTTGGCGATCTCGGTGACCTCTGTTCGATTATAGGCAGCTCGTGGCGCCTTTGAGGATCTTTGAGGCTGCGGTGTACTCGTGCATCAATCCGGGCGGCGGCTTGGTGGCAAAACACCCCAAGAGACCCGACAGCGTACAAGATCCACGCCGGTTAAGCCATTGGCCATTAGAGCCGGAGCTTGATTATTTGCGGTGCGAAGTTCTTCCGTTCAGCGGCGGTTAAGCGGGAAGGCAGCGGATGCTGGTTCTGAGCGGTGAGAATGGTAACCCGGTAAGGGGTTTTCGTTGGCGAGGCAGTGTTCGGCGAGTAGAACCAGGTTTGGTTCCATTCCTTTGGATGGCTGTGGTGCTTGGCATGAGGAAAATCGACTTCCTTCCTCTTACGGATTGAAGCGCCGCCCAGCTCCGTGTTAGGACCGTCGAGAAAACTCGTGCGGCGGTTCAAATGGAAAAATCCGGAACAACTCCACGAGCGGCTCTTCTTGAAGATAGACTTCACGAAGACTTGAAAGTTGCATATATTCGACACGAAATTGGGCGATGTCACGAGGATGAAGTTGCGGTAGCAAGGACATCCGGAAAAATTTTGAACGGGCGGACAGAACCCCGGTCTAAGTGCTGCATAAACACGATTACTTCTCCCGTTCGCGGCTCGGGAGAAACTTCGCCTTCGGAACACGCCAATGGAGGACACTTTTGGAGCCAAACCGCCCGGTGGTGACATAGCCGTTGAGCTGCGTTTGATGACTCTGGACGGACCCGGTTACAAGCGGAAAATTGAGAGCCATTCCGGAAGATTAAAGCTGCGAAAGAAAGGAAAAAGCGTTTCCTTTGTTGAACAGGTCAGGCGTTACGAATATTGTTAAACCGGCAGTTCGGTGGCGGCTTCCCGATCGGTTTAACTAAGGACTAATGGAGGTCGGATTAGATATCGAAGTTAAACCGCCGGAGGAGGTAGTGCTGAAAAAGTTGCTAAGTGTAAGCGGAAACAGGTTTCCCATGCAAAAGGAAATAATCTAGATCTACGAGGGTTGATAAAGAAAATTTCTGCGACCTATACGGACCTCCTACGGCGCAGGAAGGTTCAGGTATGTTAAAGTGCAAGATCTGAACAAAGGGAAGGTGCCTAGAATCGGGTAAGCGGCAAAGCAGCCGCTTGCATATGAGGAGCGATGCGGCCGAGCCGTGCTGGCCATGGTGGAAGCTGGCATGAAGGGTCGGCAAGAACGCTCATGAGCTATCGACGAACCGAGTTTCAGATGAGATCTAGGGTTTAAAGATGACCTTACGACGGCGGGAACCGCGGAGGGCGCTGAGACTCTGGTCGAGATCCGGTTGATCTGCGACCCGGCGGGAAGCGTCGGTCGAAGGTTGAAAGCGACGGCAAGAGCTTGTGGTCGGTGGTCGCGAGGAAGAAGAAAGAGAGGAAGGAGAAGAATAGAATGACCCGACCGGTCTATTTATAAGGGACGGAGTAATCAATGGTAGCGAGAATTGAGGAGCCAAAAGCGGCGGAAGGTGCAGCGGCCGCCTCGATTTCGGGATAGCCTTAATGAAGGAATCTTCTGTTTAGATTTTTGTTCAAAATGATGTCGGGGCCACGACACGAAGATCGAAGGATGATGTCACGGCGGTTCAAGCGGATGGCGGTTTACAAGGAGATCAAGGGTTGCTGAAGGCGTAGAAGATTAACTGAACGGTTCAAGTCAATCTGGGGCCTAATGTTGAGGATACAAGCTGCGGAGTGTGAACCGCCCGGAATCGGTTTACCCTCGTCGTAATCAGGCCCATATGGAGCTGGAGCCGAGAAGAATTAAGATCCATACATGTAAACCGCCCTAATATTGTAACTTGTATTGTAAGACAAGAAAGGAGAAACCAAGCCGGACTCTTGTATGAGCCGGATTGGGACTCTGTAAGCCGGCCGGGCGAGTTAGGGACAGAGGATTCGAGGCTAAGGCAAAGCTATTGCTCCCTAGTCGCCGAATCATATCAATCACACCACAACTGGACGTAGGTTTTTACCTTCATCGAAGGGGCCGAACCAGTATAATTCCCGTGTCTTGTGTCCGCATTAACCCCTCTAGGTTAACCCGTACGATGGCCCTACGACTAAGTCCTTTCATGAGGACATCTGCCGTGACAATTCCACGACAGATCATCATCGTCACCGGCATGACACCATGATCTCCATCATCATGATCTCCATCATCGTGTCTTCATGAAGTTGTCTCGCCAACTATTACTTCTACTACTATGGCTACCGGTTAGCAATAAAGTAAAGTAATTACATGGCGTTATTTAATGACACGTAGGTCATACAATAAATAAAGACAACTCCTATGGCTCCTGCCGGTTGTCATACTCATCGACATGCAAGTCGTGAATCCTATTACAAGAACATGATCAATCTCATACATCACATATCATTCATCACATTCTTCTTGGCCATATCACATCACATAGCATACCTGCAAAAACAAGTTAGGCGTCCTCTAATTGTTGTTTGCATGTTTCTGTGGCTGCTATGGGTTTCTAGCAAACGTTTCTTACCTCATAAAACCACAGCGTGATATGCCAATTGCTATTTACCCTTCATAAGGACCCTTTTCATCGAATCCGTTCCGACTAAAGTGGAGAGGCGGCACCCGCTAGCCACCTTATGCACCAAGTGCATGTCGATCAGTGGAACCTGTCTCACGTAAGAGTACATGTAAGGTCGGTCCGGGCGCTTCATCCCACAATACCGTCGAAACAAGATTGGACTAGTAGCGGTAAGCATATTGAACAAAATCAACGCCCACAACAACTTTGTGTTCTACTCGTGCAAAGAATCTACGCAATAGACCTAGCTCATGATGCCCTTTGTTGGGGCGTGGCAGAAATTCAAAATTTTCCTCGTGTCACCAAGATCTATCTATGGAGAAACTAGCAGCGAGGGAAGGAGGTGCATCTACATACCCTTGTAGATCGCTAAGCGAGCGTTCAAGTGAACGGGGTTGAAGGATTCGTACTTGTCGTGATCCAAATCACCGGAGATCCTAGTGCCGAACGGACGGCACCTCCGCGTTCAACACACGTAAAGCCCGGTGACGTCTCCCACGCCTTGATCCAGCAAGGAGAGAGGGAGAGGTTGAGGAAGACTCCATCCAACAGCAGCACAACAGCGTGGTGGTGATGGAGGAGCGTGGCAATCTTGCAGGGCTTCGCCAAGCACCGCAAGATATGAGGAGAAAGAGAGGGAGGGCTGCACCAATAGGCAGAGATCAAATCGTGTGTTATGGGCAGCCCCTAGGCCTCATATATATAGGGGAAGGGGAGGAGGGTGCGCCCCCTCTAGGGTTCCCACCCTAGAGGCGGCAGCCCTAGATGGGAAAAGGGGGAGGCGGCCAAGAGGGGAGAGAGGGGGAGGCGCCCACTAGGTGGGCCTTAAGGCCCATCTGGACCTAGGGTTTGCCCCTCCCTACACTTCCCACGCCTTGGGCCTTGGTGGGGGGCGCCCCAGCCCACCTAGGGGCTGGTCCCCTCCCACACTTGGCCCACGCAGCCTTCTGGGGTAGGTGGCCCCACTTGGTGGACCCCCGGGACCCTCCCGGTGGTCCCGGTACATTACCGATATAGCCCGAAACTTTTCCGGTGACCAAAACATGACTTCCCATATATAAATATTTACCTCCGGACCATTCCGGAACTCCTCGTGACGTCCGGGATCTCATCCGGGACTCCGAACAACATTCGGTAACCACATACAAACTTCCTTTATAACCCTAGCGTCATCGAACCTTAAGTGTGTAGACCCTACGGGTTCGGGAGACATCTGAGACATGACCGAGGCGTTCTCGGTCAATAACCAACAGCAGGATCTGGATACCCATGTTGGCTCCCACATGTTCCACGATGATCTCATCGGATGAACCACGATGTCAAGGACTCAATCGATCCGTATACAATTCCCTTTGTCTAGCGGTATTGTACTTGCCGAGATTCGATCGTCGGTATCCCGATACCTTGTTCAATCTCGTTACGGCAAGTCTCTTTACTCGTTCCGTAACACATCATCCCATGATCAACCCCTTGGTCACATTGTGCACATTATGATGATGTCCTACCGAGTGGGCCAGAGATACCTCTCCGTCACTGCGGAGTGACAAATCCGATCTCGATTCGTACCAACCCAGCAGACACTTTCGGAGATACCTGTAGTGCACCTTTATAGCCACCCAGTTATGTTGTGACGTTTGGTACACCCAAAGCATTCCTACGGTATCCGGGAGTTGCACAATCTCATGGTCTAAGGAAAAGATACTTGACATTAGAAAAGATTTAGCATACGAACTACGATCTTTGTGCTAGGCTTAGGATTTGGTCTTGTCCATCACATCATTCTCCTAATGATGTGATCCCGTTATCAATGACATCCAATGTCCATGGTCAGGAAACCGTAACCATCTATTGATCAACGAGCTAGTCAACTAGAGGCTTACTAGGGACATGGTGTTGTCTATGTATCCACACATGTATCTGAGTTTCCTATCAATACAATTATAGCATGGATAATAAACGATTATCATGAACAAGGAAATACAATAATAACTAATTTATTATTGCCTCTAGGGCATATTTCCAACAGAGCCAGGCAGGCAGGGAGGGAGGAGGTGGCTGCGGCATGTGGTTGCGCGCGTCGGGCATGCGCCCTCGCCTACTGGCGCGAGGAGGAAGGCGACAGGAGAGCGCCTGGTGGGCTGGGCCGGCCAGGTGGGCTGCACAGGTGAGGCCAGGTACTCTCTCTCTCTCTCTCTCTCTCTCTCTCTCTCTCTCTCTCTCTCTCTCTCTCTCTTTCTTCATGTTTTCTATTTCTCTACAACTTTGTGGCTGTTCTAAAAATACTTAGGCATTTCCAAAAATCACCAAACTGCACATGCCCACTGTTTAGAACATATCCAACATGGAACATTTTAGTTTGGGATTATTTGGACATTTAAGATATTTAGTAGCATTTAAATGTCCAAATGCAAATAACATATGATTTAATCCAGTGACCTTAAGATGACCTAGAAAATTGTGAACCAATTTTGCCAGAGGTTCTAACCCAGGACAAAAATGATGGACATTTTAGAAGGGCATTTCAGATTCATTGAAAAATATTTTAGTAAACCCTAGTTGTTTTCAGGGGGGTGCTGGGGGTTATGTCATCCCCATTTCGACTTTCTGGAAAATTTAAACATGATGCAACACTAGATGCTAGCACTAGGCATTGTCAGAGCTAGGGTTGTGACATGGGGCCCCTCTGGTAGTTATTTGCTCCAATATTCTTCATATGTTCCATAAAAATTCTCTGTGAAGTTTCAGCTTATTTGGAGTTGTGCAGAATAGGTAGCCTGACGTAGCTTTTCCAGGTCCAGATTTCCAGCTGCCGGAATTCTCCCTCTTTGTGTATACCTTGCATATTATGAGAGAAAAGGCATTAGAATTACTCCAAAAAGCATTATTATGGATAAAACATTATAAATAACAGTAAGAAAACATGATGCAAAATGGACGTATCATGCGTCCAAACGATCTAAACCCTGCTTAGCACCCTGCAGGTCGAATCTCCGCATTAAAAACCTATCCTTTAAATCAAAGCCTTGTTCAGGAACATGAGGGGTTTTGGCACCCGGGGGCGCTGCGACCAACTCAAAGACGTAGTGGGAGGCGATAATATTGATCTTATTGGCTTAGTTGAGACTTTCAAGAGTTCCTTTTCTCCCAACAAACTCTCCGCTGTTGCAGGAGCTGATAGATCTGACTGAAATTTCCTTCCCTCCTCTGGCCATTCTGGTGGCATTCTCATTGGCTCCAAACGGGATGTTTTTCACTTTTGCTTTCGAGCATGGCATCTTTTGGGCCAGCATTGTAGTGCATCATCGCCACCTGATTTCCCTGTGGGAGTCCATGGTTGTATATGGTCCGGCTGACCACTCTCTCTCCCCTCTCTTCCTTGATGAGATCCCTTCTAAGATTGAATCGTGCATGCTTCCTCTCCTCATTGGAGGGGACTTCAACCTACTCCGCTCGCCCACAGATAAGAACACCCCAATTTCTCTTGGCCTCTCGCTGATGCCTTTAACAAATTCATTAGTAATTGTGCCCTGCGTGAGATCCCTAGGGTGGGCTCACGCTTCACCTGGATAAACCATCAAATCTCTCCCATACGCTCGGTCCTCGATCGTGTCTTTGTTTGCCCTAACTGGGACACTTTGTTCCCTCTTGCTCTGCTCAAAGCTAAGGCCATTGTGGGTTCCGACCATGCTCCTCTCATCCTTGACGCTGGGCTCCATCACCCTCCTAACCCTCCTCGATTCCAATTCGATGCAACTTGGTTGTTGAAAGATGGCTTCTGCGATTTCCTCTCTTCTAAGATCTCGGCCTTGCTTTCGGCGGAGCGCCGGTCTTTTGGGCCTATGGGTGACTGGCACCATTGCTCCTATGCTCTCCATAAGTTTCTTCATGGGTAGGCCCACAATCATGCGGTTGAGGAGAGGAGGGAGAAGGTCTCCCTCATGAATCAGATTAGTTCCTTAGACACGGCCGTTGACGGGCTAGGCCTCACTGATCAGGAATGGGTGTTGCGGTTCTCTCTTGAGGCAAGTCTGGTGCAGTTGCATCATCAAGCAGAGATTTACTGGTGTCAACGGGGTATGGTTAATTGGTTGCTTAAGGGAGACTCCCCCACAGCTTAATTCTTTTCCATTGCCAACGAGAGGCGTAGACGCTACACGATCGATAGTCTTCTTATCAATCGGGTCAGGACCACGGATCAGACCCTTATTATGGAGCATGTTGTTGATTTCTTCTCCTCCCTCCTCTCGGCCAAACCTGACTCGGGCTTTAGGATCACCCCTCCTTCTGGAATGAGCGTGATATGGTTTCTACTGAGGAAAATGCTGCTTTATTGATTCTACTCTCCGAGGAGGAAATCCTTCTCTCCATCAACAAGGCTAATGTCAATTCGGCTTCTGGCCCATATGGCTTCTCCATACCCTTCTTCAGGAAATTCTGGCCTCAACTGCGGGCACTTGTTTGTGCTGTTATCCAGGGTTTTTGTTTGGGCACGGTTGACATCTCTAGGCTTAACTACGCAGTCATCACCCTCATCCCGAAAGTCAAGGGTGCGGGACTCATCTCGCAATCCAGACCTATTGCACTTATCAACAACTTCACGAAATTCCCCGCTAAAGGCTACGCCTTGCGTCTCACTCTGGTTGCTCACTCAAAGTGCATTACATCGACTAGAGGGGGGGGGGTGAATAGGTGATTTTTACAAATTTGTCACTGAGGAAATTCAACTTGAGCAATTTCCTAAGCAACAAACTACAAGCAGCAGAATAAGTACTCAGGTGCATGCATAACAAAGCAGTAGCATAGTCATCATGATGAAATGAAACAAACATAGAGCACAAGTAGCGTGTAAACAAGATAAGCAGGCTGAAGACAAAGTGACTAAAGAATTTGGATTGAGAAAATTGAGAAAGTCTTCAGTCAAAGTCTTCAAACAGTAATGACCAATTTCATCAACACATAAATGAGGAAATGAAAGGGTTGAGGAAATAGAACTAGTAGCTTGGTGAAGACGATGATTTGACTGACCAGTTCCAACTACTATGACAGTCGTACATCTGGTTGGAGCGGCTAGGTATTTAAACCTGAGGACACACAGCCCTCATCATATTCTCCTTAAGCTAAGGTCACACAGACCTTGCCCAATCACTCATGGTAAGTCTTCAGGTGACTTCCAAACCTTCACAGACTCGGTCACTCGGTGATCCACAATTCCTCTTGGATGCTCTAGACCATGGCGCCTAACCTTTTGGAGGATGCACATTCCTCAAAGGTAACAAGCATCGGTTCCACACAAGAACAATCTCTTCAGTGATGCTCAATCAGTTTGGGTTGTAGGTGTTTGGGTTTGGGTTTTCCTCACTGATGATTTTCGCTCATAGTCCTCGGAGGATGGGATGTTCTCAATGAGAAGTGTCTGTTTCTCTCGGAGTAGCCAACAAACTAGTGGTTGTAGGGGTGGCTATTTATAGCCTAGGGAGTAGCCCGACATGATAAGACATAAATGCCCCTCAATGATATGACCGTTAGGTGGGTAGGATATTTCGGGATAGCTGGCACATAGCAGAACAACGGTCGGAAATTTGAGCTCTCAAATTCCTCAGAGCTATCATGTTCCTCACTTGTAGGAAATCCACACTAGCAAATTCCTAACTCCTCAGTCACAACAAATTCCTCAGAGAATAGAAGATCTTCGTCTCTGTCACTGAAGAAATTGATTTCCAATGGCTTCACTCGAAAGGATTGGATATGTCTAGGATTTTGAGATGAGCATCACTTGGAAACTTTTCCTTAGTTTTACCTCGACCCCCTTTAATAGTACGGTGTTTCCTATGACTCAAGAGAGAGAAAATGAAACTATGAAAACAAAAGTCTTCACGCTTCATAATCCTCGCATCAATAACAAAGTCTCAAGGTCACACCAATTTCTCAGTTTCAAAGTCTTCAAGAGAACCAAAGTCTTCAACTGAAGACATTCATTTTTAGGGGTCAACTTTCATCTTAAATATCAAACTCCTCATAGACTTATAGAACCTGTGTACACTCACAAACACATTAGTCCCTTAACTTATAAGTCTTCAATACACCAAAATCACAAAGGGGCACTAGATGCACTTATCTCCCCCTTTTTGGTGATTGATGACAACTAGGTTACGTTTTCAACGGGGATAATCATATGAAGTGTAAATACTGATATTGAGGAATTTGGTTGCAAGATATAGAAGAACTCCCCTTGAAGATGTGCATATTTGAGGAATTTGTTTTGGATTGCAAATGCACATTGTAGAGTAATATCATGGAGATCTCCCCATATATCTTGTAATTCATACACACATTTAACATATGATATGAAGAGTTTGAAATGCAGGATGAAATATGGCGTCTGACTAATTCAGCATGCGTGCATTAAGGTACTTGAGGAAATAAGCATGCAGAAAAGCAGTTCAAAAGTATCAGACCACCATAGGACTTAAGTTTACAACTCATCAGAGCAAACACCTCAGAAGAGCAAGAGTTGTAAATTAACAAAAAAAGTGCCCAAATATAAGAGACCCGCTTGAAGACTAACTCAAATTTCTCCCCCTTTGTCATTGGATGACCAAAAGGGACAAAAAATGATGACTAACGCCCCTGAAGAATAACATCATGATGTTGATGGCGGAGCGCCAGCGTTGTTGGGGTCGTCCGTTGAAGTAGGGCTGTTGTGGTGTTGTTCAAATCTTCAGCTTCATCCGTCTCACGTGATGAAGAATATGAGCTGGCAACCAGATGAGGAACTTTGACCTTTTTGAATTTCTTCGAAGGTGGCTGAGACCAGTCAAAGTCCTTTTGGAAGCCCATCTGCTTGAGATCTCCATCACCGTAGAGGTGAGACAATATGGCCCAAGTGCGATCAAAGACTTCATGCAAGTAGTAGTGATTCTCCTTTACAGTGTTTTGAGTAATAGTCATATTCTGAAGAATTGAGCCAAACTGGTGCTTGACCCGCTTGTGATTGCGATCGACCTTCTGATGAAGACTGAGGAGAAGCTCACGATTAGTCATCACTCGTGGAGTAGTGGCTTGAGGATTTTGCTTTGAAGCTTTTGCGGCAGAATCTTGAGTTGCAGAATCATCATTGGTGGAATAAGATGCAACTTTGCAAAACTGACCATCCAATGGACGAGTGCCTTCATCAATAACAGCGGCTTTGCCCTTCTCATCAGCTGAGTAAATAGTCCTTTTGAGGACTTCAATAGGTGGCAAATAGCTTAGATGATTTTGATAGTCAGCCTGGTAATGAATTGAAGACCTTGATCTGATGAATTTCATGATCCAGGGAGCATAAGGCTTCAACTCAAAAGGTGACAGAACAACATTGGCTAAAGTCCTCATGAAGAAATCATGGTAGTTGATAGGAATGCCATGCATGATGTTGAACAACAGATTCTTCATGATGCCAACACCCTCTTCTTCATCAGAGTTGTGGCCCTTGATTGGACTGAGGGTTTTGGTCAGAATGTGATATACTGTCCTTGGCACATATAGCAATTCCTTCACGAGGAATGTGGTCCTTGGAGCTTGGCCAACCTTCAAAGGCTTCATCAACACTTGCATCAGATGATTTGAAAGTTCAGGTTCCTCATATATGAGCCTTGCGACTTCAGCAGGAGGACTGACTGGTATATCATGAAGCAATTCAGAGGCCGGTGCTTTGTAATGCATATTCTCAGTCATCCAATCGAGCACGCATGAATTCACATCATCCACATTTCCAGTGAGGTGCAATGTAGCATAGAATTAAAGAATTAACTCTTCATTCCAGTCGCAGATGTCAGCGCATAAGTTCGAAAACCCAGCGTCATGAAGAACACTTAGGACGGGTTGGAAGCACGGGAAAGACTCCATATCCACATGAGGAATTTGACGGTGCTCAAATAACTCGTCCTTATCAAATAAGAGTGAAGAATAGAAGTTCATCTGACTGGCTGTCCAGAACCGCTTGCGGCGAAGTCTTGCTGAGTCATAGGGATTGAAATCCATGAAGAAATGGTGCTCACCAAAGAAATCATCAGCCTTGAATTTCTGCTTCTTTGTATGAGGATTTTGTGGCTTGGGCTGAAGATTAACAGTTGAAGGATTCACAGCCTCTTGGCGCACAACCTCTGGAGCCACAGACTAGGGAATTTCACCGGCAGTTTCAACAGCAGTCCCGGTCTCCATTTCTTAAGCATTAGTAGCTAGAACTTTTTCTGGAATGGAAAGAAGTAAAGTTTGATGTCCTTCAGATCCCGTATGAATTTCTTCAGTTTGAACTAGAGACTGAGGAATTTGATGTAGAGGAGTGGTCAAAGGTGAATCAGGATGAAGTCTTTCCCAATAGTCATCGTTCAGAACTGGTGTTGTAGACCCAATGTCCACATCCTCATCTTCATCCATTTCTTCAATGCCTGCCTCTTCAGCTGTGAACTAAGGCATGGGTGATGATACCAGAGGGGTTGAAGGGATATCATCCACTTCAATTTATTCATCCAACTGTTCTGAAGAAGCAATAGAAGGTTTCTCTTCATCAATGTCATCTAGAATGACATATTATTCACCGAAAGGAACAATTTCCTTTGATGGACGATTGAGATAGGGACAACATCAATGGGATTAGTGAAGGTACTTGTCAAAGTCTTCACTTTATTGGGACCTGGAGACTCTACAGTCGCTGATGCTTTCCTCTTGTTCACAACTGCCTTTTCCGCAGCTTTAGTTTCTTCACTTCTGATGCAGAAGGAATGCTTCTATTCATCATCTGTGATGACTTTGCAGGAGGAGCAGATGAAGTGGGTTCATTTTCTTCAGGCACAACTGGTGCAGTTGTCCTGGCTTGTTCAGTTTCTTCAGGCGCAACATTGGAGGTTGCCCTGGCAGATTCTTCAGGAGCTGGAATTTCTACAGCAGCCCTGGTACTCTCAGTTTCTTCAATAAACTGATTTTCATCAGCTGTGCTAGCATTTTCTTCAGTAGGCTAAGCAGATGCTTCAGCCTGAGGAATTTCTTGTTGCGATGGAGTTGCAACATTGAGCTTGAGAAAGTTGGAGGGTCTGAGAAATCTGACTTTGGCACCTAGCCAATCTGCAGGATATCTGTCAAATTCATCACTGATATCTTTGATATCCTTTTGTAGAGCCACAAGTTCTTCATGAGACATGTTCAGAACATTTTTCTTCAGAAATCGCTCCTTCCTGTACTGAGCATTCTTGACTTGCCTCCTGCTACCTCTTGAGCACTGCGTTGGTTTTTTCTTGAAGAGGTAAGGGTGATGCAGTAAAGTAGCGTAAGTATTTCCCTCAGTTTTTGAGAACCAAGGTATCAATCCAGTAGGAGACCACGCTCAAGTCCCATGCACCTACACAAACAAATAAGAACCTTGCAACAGACGCGATAAAGGGGTTGTCAGTCCCTTCACGGCCACTTGCAAAAGTGAGATCTGATACAGATGATAAGATAATATTTTTGGTATTTTTATGATAAAGACTAAAATTAAAGAAATAAAAATAAACGGTGACGGAAATAGCTAGTTGACGGGAGATTAATATGATGGAAAATAGACCCGGGGGCCATAGGTTTCACTAGTGGCTTCTCTCAAGATAGCATAAGTATTACGGTGGGTAAACAATTACTGTCGAGCAATTGATAGAATTGAGCATAGTTATGAGAATATCTAGGAATGATCATGTATGTAGGCATCACGTCCGTGACAAGTAGACCGACTCCTGCCTGCATCTACTACTATTACTCCACACATCGACTGCTATCCATCATGCATCTAGAGTATTAAGTTCATAAGAATGGAGTAACGCTTTAAGCAAGATGACATGATGTACAGGGATAAACTCATGCAATAGGATATAAACCCCATCCTTTTATCCTCGATGGCAACAATACAATACGTGTTGTTTCCCCTACTGTCACTGGGATCGAGCACTGCAAGATTGAACCCAAAGCTAAGAACTTCTCCTAGTGAAGAAAGATCAATCTAGTAGGCCAAACCAAACTGATAATTCGAAGAGACTTGCAAAGATAACCAATCGTACATAAAAGAATTCAGATGAGACTCAAATATTGTTCATAGATAATCTTGATCATAAACCCACAATTCATCGGATCTCCAAAAACACACCGCAAAAGAAGATTACACCGAACAGATCTCCAAGAGAATCGAGGAGAACTTTGTATTGAGATCCAAAAAGAGAGAAGAAGCCATCTTGCTAATAATTATGGACCCGAAGGTCTGAGGTAAACTACTCACACATCATCGGAGAGGCCATGGTGTTGATGTAGAAGCCCTCCGTGACTAATGCCCCCTCCGGCGGAGCGCCGGAAATGGCCCCAGGATGGGATCTCATGGGTACAGAAGGTTGCGGCAGTGGAAATAGGGTTTTGGCTCTACATCTGATGTTCTCGGGGTATGTCGGTATATATAGGAGGACGAAGTAGGTCGGTGGAGCTACGAGGGGCCCACGAGGGTGGAGGGCGCGCTCAGGGGGTAGCTGCGCCCCCTGCCTCGTGGCCTCCTCGTTGATTGCTTGACGTCCACTCCAAGACCTCTGTATCATGTTTGTTCCGAAAATCACGTTCCCGAAGGTTTCATTCCGTTTGGACTTCGTTTGATATCCTTTTCCTTCGAAACACTGAAATAGGCAAAAAAACAGCAATTTGGGCTGGGCCTCCGGTTAATAGGTTAGTCCCAAAAATAATATAAAAGTGTATAATAAAGCCCATTAAACGTCCAAAACAGAATATATAATAGCATGGAACAATCAAAAATTATAGATACGTTGGAGACGTATCAAGCATCCCCAAGCTTAATTCCTGCTCGTCCTCGAGTAGGTAAATGGTAAAAACAGAATTTTTGATGTGGAATGCTACTTAGCATAATTTTCAATGTAATTCTCTCAATTGTGGCATGACTATTCAGATCCGAAAGATTCAAGATAAAATTTTAATATTGACATAAAAGTAATAATACTTCAAGCATAGTAACTAAGCAATTATGTCTTCTCAAAATAACATGGCCAAAGAAAGTTCATCCCTACAAAATCATATAGTTTGGTCATGCTCCATTTTCGTTACACAAGAATGCTCTCATCATGCACAACCCCGATGACAAGCCAAGCAAATGTTTCATACTTTAGTAATCTCAAACTTTTTCAACTTTCACGCAATATATGAGCGTGAGCCATGGATATAGCACTATGGGTGGAATAGAATATGATGATGGGGGTTATGTGGAGAAGACAAAAAAAGAGATAGTCTCACATTGACGCGGCTAATCAACGGGCTAGGGAGATGCCCATCAATTGATGTCAATGCAAGGAGTAGGGATTGCCATGCAACAGATGCACTAGAGCTATAAATGTATGAAAGCTCAACAAAAGAAACTAAGTGGGTGTGCATCCAACTTGCTTGCTCACGAAGATCTAGGGCATTTGAGGAAGCCCATTGTTGGAATATACAAGCCAAGTTCTATAATGAAAAATTCCCACTAGTATATGAAAGTGACAAAACAAAAGACTCTCTATAAAGATCATGGTGCAACTTTGAAGCACAAGTGTGGAAAAAGGATAGTAACATTGCCCCTTTTTTGGGCCTTTCCTGTTTTTATTTGGCCTTTCTCTTTTGTTGAGACAATGCTCTGTGAATGATGATCATCACACTTCTATTTATTTACAACTCAGTGATTACAACTCGATACTAGAACAAAGTATGACTCTATATGAATGCCTCCGGTGGTGTACCGGGATGGGCAATGAATCAAGAGTGACATGTATGAAATAATATGCATGGTGGCTTTGCCACAAATACGATGTCAACTACATGATCATGCAAGGCAATATGACAATGATGAAGCGTGTCATGATAAACAGAACGGTGGAAAGTTGCATGGCAATATATCTTGGAATGGCTATGGAAATGCCATAATAGGTAGGTATGGTGGCTGTTTTGAGGAAGATATAAGGAGGTTTATGTGTGATAGAGCGTATCGTATCACGATGTTGGGATGCACCGGTGAAGTTTGCAGCAATTCTCAAAGTGAGAAAGGGCAATGCACAGTACCGAAGAGGCTAGCAATGATGGAACGATGAGAGTGCGTATAATCCATGGACTCAACATTAGTCATAAACAACTCACATATTTATTGCAAAAATCTACAAGTCATCAAAAACCAAGCACTACGCGCATGCTCCTAGGGGGATAGATTGGTAGGAAAAGACCATCGCTCGTCCCCGACCGCCACTCATAAGGAGGACAATCAAAGAACACCTCATGTTTCAAATTTGTTACACAACGTTTACCATACGTGCATGCTACGGGACTTGCAAACTTCAACACAAGTATTTCTCAAATTCACAATTACTCAACTAGCACAACTTTAATATCACTACCTCCATATCTCAAAACAATCATCAAGGATCAAACTTCTCTTAGTATTCAACGCACTTATAAGATAGTTTTTACTAATCTTGGATGCCTATCATATTAGGACTAATTTCACAATTTAAGCAAATTACCATGCTGTTTTGTAGGACTCCCAAAATAATATAAGTGAAGCATGAGAGAACAATAATTTCTATAAAATAAAACCACCACCGTGCTCTAAAAGATATAAGTGAAGCACTAGAGCAAAAACTGTATAGCTCAAAAGATATAAGTGAAGCACATAGAGTATTCTAACAAATTCTGAATCATGTGTGTCTCTCTCAAAAGTGTGTGTACAGCAAGGATAATTGTGGTAAACTAAAAATCAAAGACTCAAATCATACAAGACGCTCGAAGCAAAACACATATCATGTGGTGAATAAAAATATAGCCCCAAGTAAAGTTACCGATAGACGAAGACGAAAGAGGGGATGCCTTCCGGGGCATCCCAAAGCTTAGCCTTTTGGTTGTCCTTGAATTTTACCTTGGGGTGCTGAGGGAGTCCTGGATTAGGGGGTGTCCGGATAGCCGGACTATCATCATCAGCCGAACTATCATTTGCCGGACTATCATCATCGACCAGACTCCAAGACTATGAAGATACAAGATTGAAGACTTCCCCCCGTGTCCGGATGGGACTTTCCTTGGCGTGGAAGGCAAGCTTGGCGATCTGGATATGTAGATCTCCTACCATTGTAACCGACTCTATGTAACCCTTTCCCTCTCCGGTGTCTATATAAACCGGATGGCTTTAGTCCGTGGGACAACAATCACAACAACCCTTACAATCATACCATAGGCTAGCTTCTAGGTTTTAGCCTCCTTGATCTCGTGGTAGATCCACTCTTGTAAACATCCACAATATCAATATCAATCAAGCAGGACGTAGGGTTTTACCTCCATCAAGAGGGCCCGAACACAGGTAAACATCGTGTCCCTTGTCTCCTGTTACCATCCGCCTAGGCGCACGATTCGGGACCCCCTACCGAGATCCGCGGTTTGACACCGACATTGGTGCTTTCATTGAGAGTTCCTGCGTGTCGTCACCGATAGGCGATGGCCTCTTCAATCAACAACGACGCAGATCTGGGTGAGACCTTTCCCCGGACAGATCTTCCTATTCGGCGGCCGTCTGCGGGCCAACTCCTTGGCCATCTGGAGCAGATCGAAGCTTCGCCCTGGCCGTCAGTCAGGTTTGGAAGCTTAAACTTCACGGCCGATATCCGGGGACTTGATCCTCGATGGATCTCGAGCCACAACCGGCGCGCCGCTGTCACGATGGGCATGACCTAACTCGCCGCGGACAGCACCTTGGAGGCCGCACCCGGATCCGCTCCGACTCATAGTCCGGAGCCGATCGCTCAAATCGAGGACGGATGGCTGGACACCGCCTCGGGAGCCGCAATTCCTACGGCGATGGAGCCGAACACTTACCTTGTCCCACGTAAAGCCCATGACTCCGAGGTGCCGGACTCCCTGCCGGACTCCGAACCTCCTGCGCCCTGCCAGTCGAATCCGATTGGGCGCCGATCATGGAATTCACCGCTGCGGACATCTTTCAGCACTCGCCCTTTGGCGACATCATAAACTCATTGAAGCATCTCTCGCTATCCGGAGAGCCCTGGCCGAACTACGGCCAGGATGGTTGGGACGTGGATGACGAAGAAATTCGATCCACCACCACCCGCCGTAGCCACCGTCGGCGATTTAACCGACATACTCGACTACGACTCCGAAGACATCGGCGGTATGGGCGGCGATGCGGAGACTACCAAGAACCGGTGCCTACAGGACCTTTGGAAGACCACCTCGTCACGACATATACATGGTGGACACCCGAAGAAGCAATAACGAGGAACAACGGGGCGCGGCGGAGGATAATCTCGCCGATAAAGAACCAAAAGCGGAGGCGTGAAGCGCGCCCTAAGTCCCGCCTCGATCAAAGCAGCCTTCCTAACGACCCAGCAATAGAGCAGGGCAAGCCAGCCAGACGACGAACAGGGACGAGGCGGATAATCAACCCCTTCACGAAGCAATCAACAGTCCGGCCACAACACCAGAGCATAAGAACGTACGCAAAAAGCTCGTCGCCACTGCAAGAAGTTTGAAGAAGGAGAAATGGAAGCTCAAAACAGCAGAAGACACGCTCAGAATGAAGTGGAGCAAAGTATTCAAGACATCAGACAAATATGGCAACGTCCATCAACCAAAGAGCTACCCGAAGCGCAAGTTGCTGCCCGAATTTGACGAGGAAGCCACCGAGCCTCCACAGTCAAAAAATAAAGAGGCCGCCTAGCCGGATAGACGGCCAGACGACAGGCCCAAAACGACAAACGGGGCTACACACAAGCCGAATTATAATCCTGGTAAAATGGATGGCCCAACTAGGTCCATCTACGGGCCAAAAAAGAGGACCCCAGGAAGTAACATACCACGGCAAGTGTTCGAAGACAGCGGCACACCCAAATCTGAGTACTGCGCACCGCTATGTTTCACCGATGAAGTCTTTGGATCATGAATTTCCAGCAGGTTTAAACCCATAAACATAGAGGCATCTGACGGCACAACAGACCCAGATGCTGGATAGAAGACTACATACTACACATACACATGGCTAGAGGAGCGATCTCCACGCCATAAAATACCTACCCTCAAGCTCAAAGGGCCAGCTCGGCATTGGCTCAAAAGCCTCCCGAAAACACTGTTGGAAGTTGGGAAGAGCTTGAGGGCGCATTTAGAACAAATTTCAAGGGACTTATGTCCGTCCTCCGGATCTTGACGACCTGAGTCATATAACCCAACAGCCCGGAGAGTCGGTAGGCAGAATTCTGGAACAGGTTCCTTACCAAAAAGAACCAAATAGTCGACTGTCCGGACGCAGAAGCCTTAGCAGCTTTTAAACACAACGTCCGAGACGAATGGCTCGCCAGACACCTCGGCCAAGAGAAGCCAAGAACAATGGCTGCGCTAACAAGCCTCATGACGCGCTTTTGCGCAGGAGAAGACAACTGGCTAGCAAGATGCAGCACCAGCGACCCGAGTACATCCGAGATCAGAGATGGAAACGGAAAGTCACGGCGCAGGAAAGATCGGCGCGGAATAAAGAAAAAAAGCCCACAGAGGCACGGCGGTCAACGCCGGATTCAAAAGCTTCGCGCCGGACAATAAAACACGGCCTCTTAAGGACAACAGAGGCGAGCTATCAAATTTGAACAAAATTTTAGATCGGATATGTCAAATCCTGATACCCGGAAGGCACGCAAACCATACCAACGAAATTGTTGGGTTTTAAACAGTCCGGCAGACTTAATGCGGACACAAGAACTCGATCATGGCGAGGACAACGACGAGCCCCACCAGCAGAGCACCGAAAGTCAAAGGACTTTCCCTCGAGAAGTCAAAACAGTAAACTTGCTTCACGTGATAAACACGGAAAGCCAACACGGCACTCGCCAAGACAAGCGTCGGACGATCCACCCTAGTGGACCAAGGTTGGATGTCAAAACCAATCACTTCGACCATCCGGATTAGTCGAAGTATCCGGGCGCAGGATAGACTGCCACGATATCGGATCCCATAATAGGCGGACTGCAATTAACGCAAGTGTCGATGGACGGCAGCAGTGGCTTAAACCTGCTATATCCGGATACAATCCGCAAGTGGGGATAGACCCTATTACAATACGGCATAGCCGCACTTCCTTCAAAGGAGTGGCGCCAGTCCCTTAAGCCAGCTATCAAGCACCCTTTGGGACGAAGCTCTCGCCCACTTCCATACAATACCACATCCCGCGTCTCTTACGCTTCAAATGCCCGGTCCACGTGGCATCGTTTCATCAAAGGGTCGCCTGAGACCCCGGACACGACTAGACGAGTCCGGAATAAATAAGCTAGGGGCTACCTAGCCGCACACCCCTTCATAAGGGTTTGCCCATACAAGCCACAATGAGCTAGCATAGGCTCAGCTTTCTTAACCTATATTTCAATTTTTATAAACTTTCTCGCACGATTTCTTTTCCAACCAAGTTCCTCTCTTTTTACAGATGAACAGCGTGCACACCCGTCCAGGATCGGCTGCAACGGAACAGGCGCGCATCGTGCGGTAGGGACCCGTTGCAAGGACTCTTTTCGAGACTAAGACCCTCGTAAACCTTTCTTCTGTCTCTTGTTGCTATAATCCCCTGGTTTTCAGTATAACCAGAGTGGAGGCTGGCGTTGTGGCATCGGCGCGCCGATAGAACCTGCCGTGCACTGGACACAAGGAGCTTAGGGCTTTGTTTTGCCCGCTATTATAAAGACCGAACACCTTCGGAGTGTTGGCGTCTCGAGTTAGGCCTTATATGCATCAGCTCTGAATCATGTCTTTGGTTAAATGTTGGGTTTGCCCGGCTCACGTGTTTTGCTGCCTTACGTTCCGTATCATCGGCTAACGCGGCTCGGAGAACTACGTGATTGTGCCCCAGTTAATTTGGCGAGCACCTCGATGAAAGCCGAAAACTGATTGTCATGATACTGCGAGAGTAGTCAACCACTCGATCGACCTTGGGAATGTTTAGGATTCCTCTGCTTTGTGAAGGGCGTTTCGGCCAGGCACATCTGGCGCCCAATTCGGAGAGCACGGTGCCCCAGGGGCTATGTCATAGCCCCACCCTCGAACTCCATGGCTAAGTGAAAGTGATAAAGCATTATAGTCCGGTTGCCTCGTTTGCTCGCTACCACCTCCTTTCTGGGACCGAGGCGTCGGATTAAGTGTGAAAACGCGCTATTTTTTTGCGAACACCCCGCACCCTTGTGCGTGGGGGCTGAAATAACGACGCCATATTTCAGGTTATACATACGTATACATGAGCGGCCGCAAAGGAGATATTCTATTACTTGAACACACAAGTATAAAGGCGCTTACATCATAAAATCGTTTTACATTATATAAGCGTTCATTCGAGCGTAACATTTTTCGAAACTGCGAATCTATTACACGAGCACCGGCAGACGCCGCCAAAATAGTGCTCGGCGGGTAGCCGGTTATTATCCGAGCCCGGGGTCGCAACAGCGGTGGCATCCATCTCTGTCCAATGTGTCTTCACACGGGCAAGCGCCATCCGCGCACCCTCTATGCAGGCTGACCGCTTCATCGCCTTGATATGCGGCACCGCCCCAAGAAATTGCTGCAATAAGCCAAAGTAACTCTTCGGCTGGGGCCTATCCAGCCGGATATGGGTCACTATATCCGCCATAGCAAGCCCGGACAACCTATTTAGCTCAGCCCACTCAGCCAAGCGATCGGTCGGTGAAGTGAGCGCTCCGGACTATGGAATTGAGACCAAAACAGCTCTTCCGTCTGGTGATCCTTCCGGCTTCAAAAATGCACAATGGCATCCGCCGCACTCCTGCTAAGTCCATATAAGGTCCTCCGGACACCACAGTTAGCCCAGTGAGCATATTTTGAATCCGTGAACCTTGGCGCAGCGAAAAGGGTTGCTAGCTACAATCTCCCGGCTGGCGCAGCTCTTCCTTCATAGCCCGCATTGCGAGCGGGCATTCTTGGCTTCAGCGGTGGCCTTCGCAGAGTCTTCCTTCCCGCTAGGCGCTCCTTCCCAAGAGCCCCATTGCGGTCGGTAGCCTCTTTAACTTCACAGCCATTTCGCTACCTCTTCCCTGCTCGGCGATGCAGCGGCCTTTTCGCCGCTAACTCCTCGGCCGCCGAGGCTGCCGCATCACTCCTCTGGCCTGCTCCTTGGCTTGAGCAAGTTCGGCCCGAAGACTCTCCATGGCAGCGGCACTATCTGCATTTCACGCAAATTTTGTAAGGAGTTGGCTTCGGCTCCCTTATCATGTGTCCGCGCAATAACACTTACCTTGCGACTCATCAAGTCGCTTTGTTGATCAGCGATGTCTTCATCCGCCACATCGAGTTGCCGCTTTAGTTCAGCAACTCCATCAGTCCGCTAGCCCCGGATGACCCGCCACCGCATAGGCACGGCGGAATTTCAAACCTGTGATTTTGATCCTCGGCACGCTGTCGATATCGACAACCTACCGAGTCTCAGGGGCTACTATCTATACAGGGCGCATTCTATATGCAAAACTGTTAAAAGGTGTGTCATTTTACATACCTCAAACCCCTTGATAAACTCCCGCGGCATCATGCAACCCGCCGGTGACGAAACCCTTTCAATCACCACGCTCATCAATGCGTGCTGATCTTCTGAGATAGACGCCTTCTCAAGCAGATCCTTGACCGTATACCGATTGGTGCGAACTATCCGGCTTTGCCACACTCAGGGCTCCCTCCGTGGCGACACTTCAGGCTCGTCCGCCCTATCCAACGGCGCCCGGACGGGCGTCTCGCTCTCTATCATCTCCGGACGAAGGTCCCCGAAGACGAGCTCATCTGCGAAGGGCGGAGATCCGAACTACAAGGTAAAACTTTTGTTATCCTCGAAGCACAAATAGGAGGTCCCTTATTATAAAACTCCTTTCTTTCTACTTACGGCTCGTTGGAGGGCTGGCTCATTAAGGGAGATTGTGCGCCCGGGGCTTCCCCGGACGCAGGACCCTCCGGCGAAGATTTCTTGTCCCGTTTAGGGGTTTTTTTCCCGGGGTCCTCGGAGGCAGTCCTCTTCTCCCCTTGGTAGGAGGAATTCTCGATCCCCCCTCGTTCAAAAGCCTCCTTAGGTGAGGCAGTAGCTTTCCTGCTTTCCCCTTCGCTTTCCTCCGAAGGCGCAACCTCCAGCATCCGGACCAGCACGGGATCCGGCGCGGTCTCGGGGAGGGGGGCCGGACACCGTATTAATTTTGCTTCCGCTATGCACTCCTGTGTAGAAGGAGATCGGTCATAAGGCGGATCATTGAAAGGCAAACAAACGGTATGTCCGGACTTGGAACTACTTACTTGAGTATCCGGCGATTGCAGCTTAGTCCAGCATCCTCGGTCGATTCGGGCGCACCTCTTGCGATCCGAAGAATAAGTTATACATCTCGGGGTGTCATACCCATGAAGTGTTGAAGAATCTGTGGGCCCTCGGTTGAACTCCCATAGCGGAGAGGGCGGTGTTTGCAGGGCAGGAGGCGCCTAATTAGCATAACCTGCATCACCACCACCATATCGATCTCCCTCGTTAAGAGATCTCGAATCCGGCCCTGCGGTAGGGGCACGTCCTTTGTGGCCCACAGTTGAGCCCTTGGTTGACCCACGACATCAATCGTCGTGGAGGTCCCGGCGGAATAAGGCGGCGGCTTTTGTCTCGGCCCCTCGAGCGGTAATATAGAACCACTCTTGCTGCCACAGGCCGAGCTCCTCTTGGAAGGAGCCGGCGGGCCACGAACATCGGCCCTCCTACTTATGGCCGCCCGCCACACTCCGCTAGCGCCCCGATCATCTTGGCGCCACATTAAAGTCTTCAGCCACAGGCGAAGTGTGGGGTGACGCGGAGGAAGGCCTCGCAGATGACAATGAATGCGGATATATGGAGGATGGACTCGGAGCCAAGTCATGGAATTCCAACCCATAGTAAAACATGAGCCCTCTCACAAAAGGATCCATCGGAAGCCTAAACCCGACGGAGGTGGGAAGCGAAGGCGACATACTCGCCGGGCTCGGGGTGGGGATGGCCTGCCCTTCGGCGGGCAACCTGTGCGAAATCTCGTAAGATAGGTACTTGGCCTCCCGCAGCTTTAGCACGTCCTCCTCCGTGACGGAGGAGGGCATCCACCGGCCCTAGAGGTCGGAACCGGACATCGTTGAAGGTCCAAAGCGCTCGAATCTGGGGCTCTAGGTGTTGGAACCTGGAGCGTGGAGAGGATTCGATGGAAGATTGAAGAAAAAAGCGAGCCTTGGTCCCGTTATAAAGAGGAGAATACCAAGAGCCATCTCCGTGACCATTTGGGACTCGCCGATAGAGGGGCATGGCGAGCAGGCGCGGTTGGGTTACCACGCCCGTATTGATGAGAATCCCGGATTAAGGGAAACACGATCTCTGCTCGACAAGGCGTGCCAAGGAAACCGCCGCTAAATCTGTTGAGGTGGTAAAGTGAAAAACAATTCGAGTAATGGCTTGGTAGTGGTGTGACATCATGCCACGGAAAGCGTCGACAGATTGAACTTGTGTACATATTATTATCTCTCTACGGTGGAATGTGGAATTTATTTTGCGAGCGGACACTATCTGGTGTTCCCAATCTTCTATCATTTGGAGGAGGAACCCGCCTTGCAATGCCAAGCAATATACACGCCGGACTTATCGTCATTGAAGCCTGGTTCGGGAGCTCTTGAGGAGTCTGGATTAGGGGTGTCCGGATAGCGGACTATCATCATCACCGAACTATCATTTGCGGACTATCATCATCGACGGACTCCAAGACTATGAAGATACAAGATTGAAGACTTCCCCCCGTCTCCGGATGGGACTTTCCTTGGCGTGGAAGGCAAGCTTGGCGATACGGATATGTAGATCTCCTACCATTGTAACCGACTCTATGTAACCCTAGCCCTCTCCGGTGTCTATATAAACCGGATGGCTTTAGTCCGTAGGACAACAATCACAACAACCCTTACAATCATACCATAGGCTAGCTTCTAGGGTTTTAGCCTCCTTGATCTCGTGGTAGATCCACTCTTGTAAACATCCACAATATCAATATCAATCAAGCAGGACGTAGGGTTTTACCTCCATCAAGAGGGCCCGAACCTGGGTAAACATCGTGTCCCTTGTCTCCTGTTACCATCCGCCTAGACGCACAGTTCGGGACCCCCTACCCGAGATCCCCGGTTTTGACACCGACAGGTTCCTTGGGAATCCCCAAGCTTAGGCTCTTGCCAATCCTTGTTCCATAATCCATCAAATGTTTACACAAAACTTGAAAACTTCACAACACAAAACTTAACAGAAAATCTCGTGAGCTCCGTTAGCCAAAGAAAAAAAAACACCACTTCAAGGTACTGTAATGAACTCATTCTTTATTTATATTGTTGTTAAACCTACTGTATTCCAACTTCGTTTATAAACTCTTTTACTAGCCATAGATTCATCAAAATAAACAAACAACACGCAAAAAACAGAATCTGTCAAAAACAGAACAGTCTGTAGTAATCTGTATCTAACGCAAACTTCTGGAACTCAGAAAAATCTACCAAAATAGGAAGACCTAGATAATTTGTTTATTTATCTACTTCAATTATAATCAGTATTTTATCACGTTCTTGTGATTTTAAACAATTGTTTTCGTGAACAGAAAGTTTATGGAATTTTCAGCAAGATCAAATAACTATCATCCAAGAAGATCCTTTAGGTTTCACTTGGCACAAACACTAACTAAAACATAAAAACACATCTAACCAGAGGCTAGATCAAAGATTTATTACTAAACAGAATAAAAAATCAAAAAACTAAAGTAAAATTGGGTTGCCTCCCAACAAGCGTTATCGTTTAACGCCCTAGCTAGGCATAAAAGCGAGCATAGATCTAAGTATTATCATCTTTGGTAGGCAATCCATAAGTGGCTCTCATAATAGATTCATAAGGTAATTTAACGTTCTTTTTAGGGAAGTGTTCCATGCCTTTCCTTAACGGAAATTGGAATCTAATATTCCCTTGCTTCATATCAATAATCGCACCAGTTGTTCTAAGGAAAGGTCTACCAAGAATAATAGGACATGAAGGCTTGCAATCTATATCAAGAACAATACAATCTATGGGAACATAGTTCCTATTTGCAACAATAAGAACATCATTAATTCTTCCCATAGGTTTCTTGATAGTGGAATCCGCAAGATGCAAGTTTAAAGAGAAATCATCAATTTCACAGAAACCTAGCAAATCACACAAAGTTTTTGGAATCGTGGAAACACTAGCAACCAAATCACACAAAGCATAGCATTCATGATCTTTAATTTTAATTTTAATTGTAGGTTCCCACTCATCATAAAGTTTTCTAGGGATAGAAACTTCCAACTCAAGTTTTTCTTCATAAGATTGCATCAAAGCATCAACGATATGTTTAGTAAAGACTTTATTTTGACTATAAGCATGAGGAGAATTTAGCACGGATTGCAACAAGGAAATACAATCTATCAAGGAGCAATTATCGTAATTAAATTCCTTGAAATCCAAAGTAGTGGGTTCATTTCTATCTAAAGTTTTAACCTCTTCAATCCCACTTTTACCAATTTTTGCATCAAGATCTAAGAACTCCGAATTTTTGGGACGCCTTCTAACTAAAGTTGACTCATCTCCAGTCCCATCATTATCAAGATTCATATTGCAAAACAAAGATTCAATAGGAGATACATCAATAACTTTTAGATCTTCATCTTTATTCTCATAAAAGCTAGAAGAAACACACCTTCACAAAGCAATCTTTCTTAGCATGCATCCTAGCGGTTCTTTCTTTGCACTCATCAATGGAAATTCTCATGGCTTTGAGAGACTCATTGATATCATGCTTAGGTGGAATATATCTAAGTTTCAAAGAATCAACATCAAGAGAAATTCTATCCATGTTCCTAGCCAATTCGTCAACCTTAAGCAATTTTTCTTCAAGCAAGGTATTGAAATTATTTTGTGAATTCATAAAATCCTTAACACTAGTCTCAAAATCAGAGGGCAAATTATTAAAATTTCCATAAGAATTTTTGTAGGAATTACCATAATTATTAGAGGAATTACTAGGGAGCGGCCTAGGATTAAAATTTCCCCTATACGCGTTGTTACCAAAATTATTCCTACCAACAAAATTCACATCCATAGATTCATTATTATTCTCAATAAAAGTAGACAAATGCATATCATTAGGATCAGAAGAAACACTCTTATTAGCAAATAATTTCATAAGTTCATCCATCTTTTCACTCAAAACATTAATTTCTTCTATCACATGCACCTTATTACTAGTAGATCTTTCGGTGTGCCATTGAGAATAATTAACCATAATATTATCTAGGTGTTTAGTAGCTTCTCCTAAAGTGATTTCCATAAAAGTGACTCCCGCGGCCGAATCTAAAAGATTTCTAGAAGCAAAATTTAATCCGGCATAAATGTTTTGTATAATCATCCACAAATTTAAACCATGAGTAGGGCAATTACGTATCATTAATTTCATCCTCTCCCAAGCTTGTGCAACATGTTCATGATCAAGTTGCTTAAAATTCATAATATCGTTTCTAAGAGAGATGATCTTAGTGGGAGGAAAATACTTAGATATAAAAGTATCTTTGCACTTATTCCAAGAATCAATAAGATTTTTAGGCAGATATGAAAACCAAGTTTTAGCACGATTTCTAAGAGAAAACGGAAATAGCTTTAATTTAACAATATCATTATCCACGTCTTTCTTCTTTTGCATATCACACAAATCAACAAAGCTATTTAGATGGGTAGCGGCATATTCACTAGGAAGGCCGGCGAATTGATCTTTCATGACAAGATTCAGCAAAGCAGCATTAATTTCACAAGATTCAGCTTCGGTAAGAGGAGCAATCGGAGTGCTAATAAAATCATTGTTGTTGGTATTGGAAAAATCACACAATTTAGTATTGTCTTGAGCCATCGTGACAAGCAAGCAATCCACCACGAGCAAACAAGAACCAAGTGAAAAAGAGGCAGACGGAAAGAGAGGGCGAATAAAAGGGCAAGGGTGAAGTGGGGGTGAGGAAAACGAGAGGCAAATGGCAAATAATGTAATGCGAGGGATAAGAGTTTGTGATGAGTACTTGGTATGTCTTGACTTGTGCGTAGACTCCCCGACAACGGCCAGAAATCCTTCTTGCTACCTCTTGAGCACTGCGTTGGTTTTCCCTTGAACAGGAAAGGGCGATGCAGTAAAGTAGCGTAAGTATTTCCCTCAGTTTTTGAGAACCAAGGTATCAATCCAGTAGGAGACCACACTCAAGTCCCACGCACCTACACAAAGAAATAAGAACCTTGCAACCAACGCGATAAAGGGGTTGTCAGTCCCTTCACGGCCACTTGCAAAAGTGAGATATGATAGAGATGATAAGATAATATTTTTGGTATTTTTATGATAAAGACTAAAAGTAAAGAAAGCAAAATAAACGGTGACAGAAATAGCTAGTTGACAGGAGATTAATATGATGGAAAATAGACCCGGGGGCCATAGGTTTCACTAGTGGCTTCTCTCAAGATAGCATAAGTATTACGGTGGGTAAACAAATTACTGTCGAGCAATTGATAGAATTGAGCATAGTCATGAGAATATCTAGGTATGATCATGTATATAGGCATCACGTCCATGACAAGTAGACCGACTCCTGCCTGCATCTACTACTATTACTCCACACATCAACTGCTATCCAGCATACATCTAGAGTATTAAGTTCATAAGAACGGAGTAACACTTTAAGCAAGATGACATGATGTAGAGGGATAAACTCATGCAATATGATATAAACCCCATCTTTTTATCCTCGATGGCAACAATACAATACGTGTCGTTTCCCCTACTGTCATTGGGATCGAGCACCGCAAGATTGAACCAAAAGCTAAGCACTTCTCTTATTGCAAGAAAGATCAATCTAGTAGGCCAAACCAAACTGATAATTCGAAGAGATTTGCAAAGATAACCAATCATACATAAAAGAATTCAGAGGAGACTCAAATATTGTTCATAGATAATCTTGATCATAAACCCACAATTCATCGGGTCTCGACAAACACACCGCAAAAGAAGATTACATCGAATAGATCTCCAAGAGAATCGAGGAGAACTTTGTATTGAGATCCAAAAAGAGAGAAGAAGCCATCTAGCTAATAACTATGGAGTCGAAGGTCTGAGGTAAACTACTCACACATCATCGGAGAGGCTACGGCGTTGATGTAGAATCCCTCCATGACCGATGCCCCCTCCGGCGGAATGCCGGAAAAGGCCCCAAGATGGGATCTCACGGGTACAGAAGGTTGCGACGATTCTATATCTGATGTTCTCGGGGTACGTAGGTATATATAGGAGGAAGAAGTAGGTCGGTGGAGCTACGAGGGCCCCACGAGGGTGGAGGGCACGCCCAGGGGGTAGGCGCGCTCCCTGCCTCGTGGCCTCATCGTTGATTGCTTGACGTCCACTCCAAGTCCTCTAGATCATGTTTGTTCCGAAAATCACGTTCCTGAAGGTTTCATTCCGTTTGGACTCCGTTTGATATCCTTTTTCTTCGAAACACTTAAATAGGAAAAAAACCCAGCAATTTGGGCTGGGCCTCCGGTTAATAGGTTAGTCCCAAAAATAATATAAAAGTGTATAATAAAGCCCATTAAACGTCCAAAACAGAATATATAATAGCATGGAACGATAAAAAATTATAGATACGTTGGAGACGTATCACCTCCCCTTCTCAAACTTCCATTTTACTTCAGTTATGAAGGCCTTCAGCATGTGACTTTGGCCAGGAGTGAGGTTTAAATCAGGCAGTGGGGTGTTAGGATCCTTGTGCCATACATCAATGAAATCAAGCATCTTCTTCAGATCCAGCATGAGAGGCACACCACTGCCTTTGGCTCTAGCAGCCCTTTCTTGCCTGTCTCTGATGATCTCAACAAGTTCTTCATCATCAACTTCATTGTCATGAGACGAAACTTGAAAAGCAACTTGCTTCTTGTGAGGACTTGGTCTCGATCCACGTCCAGCTACGGCCTTTTTCTTCAACAAGGTTGGACCAGTTGAGGACAGTGGTGGAGCTAAGGAACGTGCATATGCTCCTGAAGCAATAGAGACTCCTGCTGTCCGTTGGCATGTGGCAAGATGCGTAGGTGTTGAGGACTTTGTAGCAGCAGTTGAGGATTTTGTGGCAACAAAGGGAATTGGAGCTGCTTTTGAGGAGGTTGCTGAGGAATTTGCTTTGAGGACTTTGAAGAACTTGGCTGTGAGGGCATAGCTGTTAAGGAACGCAGCTTCACAGCTGATTTCTTTGGCATGACTTTCTTAGGCTTGCTAGCAGAGGCCTCAGCAACAACAGCAACAGAATCTTCATTGAATTTCTTCACTTCTTCCTTTGCCAATTTAGCCAAATTGACTTGGCGCTTGGCCCATTCTTTGGGAAATTCCTTACCTCGCCTGATGCTTGAGGGATCAGCAACTTGGCCTGGAGCCAATGGAGGTCTTGAACATGGAGGGTCAACTGCGAATTTCTTCATGTACTTGGGAGTAACATATGGATACTCCCTCCATTCTCTTGCCCATCTCCTCTCAATCCTCTGAATGCCCACTTTGCGCTGATTTTTGTTTTCCTTGCCATGCGTGGCTTCATCAGGTGTGCAATACTCAGCATAAATGTCTTCAGGGATTTCAAACGCTGTATTTGTCTCTGGCCTCTTTCCTCCCTTCTGAGGTCTTTTCCGTGACATTTTCTTCACTTGAGGATTTTGAACAATTGATGTCTCTAAGGAAGTATGCAATTTATCTTCGAGAAATGCTGCAAATGAGTTAAGTTGATGAGAACCTAGTGATTCAGCAGCAGACATTTTGTACCTGTGAACAGAGTATAGGTGCGAAGAATTTGGAGAGGTCATATGCGTTCTTAGAATTTTTTAAAAAGAATCAAGTTTGAGGAATTAACCATGGGGGTCTTGAGGAATTTCACTAAGCATTCTTGATTTAGATTCCAGAGTTGTATAGATTTGGCAATCCACACAACTGAGGAATCTTGAGGAAAAACATAGATTAGAGAAACAAATCAAAGACAGATGCAACTGGGTGTTTTTGGATACGGAAGTTGCAGAATAAACACCTTTTGAAGATTTTGTGGAAATCATCAGAACCAAAGTAGGGCTGTAAAATTAGATTTTAATTACCCTGGACAAAGAACACGACAAACTGGGGGTAAAAGTGGACAAGTTCGTCCGTTCAGATCTCCCACGCACTAACTTGACGGCGAGAGATAGCTACTGCGGCGGCAGACTGAAGATTTCCGCGGCCGGCGCGAGTATGACGGTGACGAGGTCGAGGAAGTGAAGCTCTTCTTCACCGGCGACGATGGAGTGTAGCGGCGGCGCTAGGTCTGAGAGCTCGAGCGAGGAGAGGTCGAGCGGAGTAAATGAGGTATGAGGAAGGGAGGGGATATTTATAGCCACGGTGAAAAACTGCCCGTCCGAAGAAATTGGACGAATGTGCCCCTGACCCTTGCCATCCTAGCGACATATGTCACCCACGTACAAAGAGGTGGAGATCGTGTTTGATCGTGGGTGAGTAGTTTAATCTTATTGTGGGATGCAGAAAGGTTTGAGTGGCAAAAGCCGAAAATTCAGATATGAAAGTTTTAACGTTTTGTTCGCAAATTCTTCAGCTGTCAAGGACACAGTGAAGATTTTGAACGGGTTTCAAATAGAACGCACACGAAGAATTTGTGAACAGACTGGGTTGAGTTTAGCATAGAGGGGGAACAGGTCCGATCACATTCACTTAGAAGAATCAACTTGAAGAATTAGCAATAAGTGAATACTTTGAGGACATGAAAAACTCAAAATATATATATATATATATATATATATATATATATATATATATATATATATATATATATAGGACAAATGTTTCCTACAAGCAGTTGTAGTTACCACCACTTGCGTTTTGTATGTTGTATGTAGTATCTATCGAAACCGAGAGTATGTACGTGTAGTATGTAGTATATAACAATGATTAGGTAGTATATATACTAATTTTTAGGTAGTATGTACCATGTTTTGAGTATGCTCTTTTTACGTACAAATATGTATGTATTTCACAAACATAACAAAAACTATGGGCTCATATGCAACTTTTCATGTAACTTGCTTTCAAATATCTTAGATATAGTATATGGACATATTTAAAATAAAAAGATAGTATATATAATACCACATGATAGTATATGAGATATGTGGGGTAACTACCACCGGGTGGTAGGATGAATTTTCCCTATATATAGGGAAAATTCATCCTATGGGAAGATTCATCCTATTCTGATAACACTTCCGCACTTCACGCTCAACACGAGGGCACTGCACTTTCAGTAGCGAAGGTACTGCAATACAGGGACTAGTGAACTTCGTGTTGGAAAAAACTGCACGCGGTGTTTTTTCGGAACCTTTTTTGCTCTATTTTTTAACCGTTTATCGGAACGACGCGTGTAATATACCGTTGAGAAGCTATGGATTAGGCGCAACTTCGTCGTGTTGAACACATTTCGAGATTCATCATAGTTTAAGAGCAGTTTTAAAAACAGTGCGGCTCACGACGAATGGCAGCGAGCGTTTTTTTGCGTTTTTTCTAAACCGCTCATCGGAAGAAGCAAATGATACACCGTTGGACAGATATCATTGAGGCGCATCTTTTTCATATCTATTATTTTCTCTAATTCGTTACGATTTAAGAGCAGTTTTAAATTTACTGAATCGCGGATTCAGTTTTTTTTGAAATTTTTGCAATTTTTGGTACTGTTTTTGCTTCAGTTTTTGAACCGTTTGTCGAAACAAGGCGTATGATATGCCGTTGGAAAGCTACCAATGAGGCGCGACTTTCATATGTTGAAATGTTTTTGAGATTCCTTATGGTATTTAGTTAATTTTGAAAATCATGCGGCTGGTGGCAAGTGGCAGCGGCGGTTTTTTCGTGAAATTTTTACAAATCGCTGATCGAAATGATCCAAACGATACGTCGCTGGAAAGATGTCATCGATACGCAACTTTTTCATGTAGAACGCTCTCTCTAATTTCCTACGGTTTAAGAGTTGTTTTAAAAATAATGAAATGCGTCCAGTCAAAAAAAATACTGAAATGCGGGCACTGTTTTTCACGACACCCAAATCTTCATGTGTACTTCATCAGACCGAAGAACGCACTTCTTCGGACTGAAAACCGCACTGCATCAGATAATCAAATGAACTTCATGATTCCTTTTGTCGGGCGTAAATTTTCTCAGGCTAGTTTTTGTTGCCTTTTTTTTTAACTTTTTTTATGAACGAGAGTGGACCGTAGAAACGAGGGCAAATGAACCACGACATATATCGAAGTGAACCACATTACTTTTTTGTTGTTTCGCTAAAATTTCCACATTTTTCATGGTAGGTGCAAGTGAACAGCATCACTCTAAAAAATGAACCACATTCGAGGACCAAACGCATTGCAGGTGTTGTATTGATATAGTGAACCACATAGGAGTTTTATAGTGAACCACATGGGAGAACAAAGTGAGCTTCAGAACATATATACCCATTCATTATTTTTACATAGCCGCACAAATACATACACACAATCGACACTGTCACCAGCTGAACCGCAATTTGAGGACTAGGCGTGCTGCACTAGATCACACCCCATCGGCGTACTGCACCTGCAAAGTAGACCATGCCACTGGACTGCATATTCGAAATAAAATAGGCTACTTGTGTGCCTGACGAGATGAAACTTCTTTCTATACAATAAAAGAGAAAATTTCGCCCGCACCACCGAACTGCAATCGCGCTTTAATTAACTGAATGTCCATATGCACATAACTGCTCACGGGATCCGGGTGCACTGCACATCCAAAATCCAAAAAAGGAAAAAAAAACCTCATGTGATCCGCACCGCACGGTGAGGTGCACTGTGGAGCGGGGATGGGATGTTTTTGCACGCGCCCAACAAGTGCACTGCAGGTGGAGCATCGCCGGACTGAACATCACAGCGGGGGAGGCCGCTCAGGATCCCTCACCTCCAAGGAATGTGGCGACGGGATCTGGCCTGGGATGCCTCGATCCGTCACCTGGAGTGTCGTCAGAGGCTGCGGTTGTGGGGGATGGGATGGGGCGACTAGCCTGGAGGGGTGTGGCGGCTCGGTGCGCCTGGAGGTGGGAGGCCACCGTGGTGCCCGCAGCTGCGTACGGGGCTGGGACGGACGAATCCAGCTATGGGGGATGGGTCGCGCCGGCCGCGAGCCATGGTGGCATAGGGGAATTTGCTGGGCGGCGCCGCTGCGGGGTGGAAGGGTGCAGGAGGTGCGCGACCGCCATGGCTCGTCGGAGGCGGTGCATGGCCAGGCCCGTGGTGGCATAGGTAGAAGGCGGCCGGGCCAGGGCAGGGCGGGGTTGGGGTCGTCATGGCAGAAGGTGGACGAAGTGCAGGGCGGCGCAGCGGCGGCCTCGGTGGTGGTCCGGAAGTGGCGCTCATAGAAGGTTTGCGGGGAAGAGGTGGGGCGGCGGCCTAGGGTGGGGATCCGGCTGTGGTGCCGGTAGAAGGTGGACGGGGTGGGGCGTGCGGCGACGCTGCAGAAGGTGGAAGTAGGTGGTGGTTTGGATCAGGGGAGGGGAACCAGGTTTCGTGCGGGAGGTGGGGGTGGGGATGGGTATGCGCCGAGGGAGTCGGATTTTTTTGTTGCAGTTTGTTAGTGGGGTTGGGGAAGTTTAGTTCGCGTGTGCGGGACAGTACTCGGCTATTAGTAGAATAAGGACTAGTGTTATCAGAATAAGGTCTTAAGGGTGTTATCATAATAAGGACTTGTAGGCACTGAAGAACACCAGACAAAAATTTGAAGAAATTGCAAAGTAGAAGAATATGAAAATTGAAGAATTTGCAAAAAAATGAAGAAAAACTCAAATTGAAGATTTTCAACTTTTGTTGGTGGCGTGACCCACCGTATAAGAATGATGATTTCAAACGCCGCGTAAAATTGTCGTAGGGCTGTGAGAATCAAATTCTTCATTAATTTCTTCACACTTAGAGGGATTAGTCTTCATTGATTGAAGAAAAACGTTACTTCGTGTGTTGCACACCTAAGTCACCAATCTTGCATAAGTGATAGGATGTGTGCCCTTTCAAAGAACATTCAAAGATTCTAAGATATTTAGCTCACACCGCAACTTGCTAAATCTTTTCTCATCCAAAGGCTTTGTGAAGATATCCGCTAGCTATTCTTCAGTCTTCACGTGCTCAATGGAGATGTCGCCCTTCAACACATGATCTCGAAGAAAATGATGACGAATCTGGATGTGCTTAGTCTTCGAGTGTTGAACTGGGTTATGAGATATCTTGATGGCACTCTCATTGTCGCAGTAGAGTGGCACATTCTTCACATTGATGCCATAGTTCTTGAGAGGTTGCTTCATCAGTAGATAGTGATACACAGTTCTGCTTCTTCGAGGACCAACATACCAAGGATCGTCCGATGTGCCTGATGTTGACTTGTGATCCACTCGATCACCAGCATAGTCAGAGTCAGAATGTCCAATGAGATCAAAAGCCGAGCCCTTGGGATACCATAATCCAAGTGTTGGAGTGTGAGCTAGATATCAAAGAATATGTTTCACAGCCTTATGGTGTGATTTCTTCGGTGTAGCTTGAAAACGGGCACACATGCAAACACTAAGCATAATATCTGGCCTAGATGCACATAAATACAATAAAGAGTCAATCATGGAGCGGTATACCTTTTGATTGAAGTCTTTACCATTTTCATCAATGCATAGATGGCCATTTGTGGGCATAGGGTTTTTGACGCCTTTGCAATCTTGCATGCCGAATTTTCTCAGTACATCCTTGAGGTATTTCTCTTGAGATATGAAGATGCCATTGTGTTGTTGATGAATTTGAAGACCTAAGAAGAATTTCAATTCTACCATCATAGACATTTGATATTCCTCACTCATCATATAGGAAAATTAGTCACTATAACGTTGGTTAGTACAGCCAAAGATAATATCATCAACATATATTCGGCACACGAATTATTCATCACCATAGGTTTTGGTGAAAAGAGTTGGGTCAAGTGAACCGGGTTTGAAGCCTTTCTTCATGAGAAATTCCTCCAAAGTACCATATCATGCCCAAGGAGCCTGCTTGAGGCCATAGAGGGCCTTATTGAGTCTGAAGACTTTGTCAGGATGCTTAGGATCTTCAAAACCCGGGGGTTGAGCAACATATACTTCTTCCTCAAGCTTACCATTGAGGAATGCACTTTTCACATCCATTTGATATAAGATGATATTACGATGGTTAGCATAAGCAAGCAATATGCATATAGCCTCGAGTCTAGCAACATGTGCAAAACTTTCATCAAAATCAGTTCCTTCAACCTGTGTGTAGCCTTGAGCTACAAGATGTAAGTGCATCTAGTGCCCCTTAGTGATTTTGGTGTATTGAAGACTTATAGGTTAAGGGACTAGTGTGTTTATGAGTGTACACAAGTCTATAAATTTATGAGGAGTTTGATATTTACAGAGAAGGTCGACCCCTAAAAATGAAGTTCTTCGACTGAAGACTTTGATATTCTGAAGACTTTCTGAAGACTTTGAAAGTGAAGAAATTGGAGTGACCTTGAAGACTTGGTATTCATTTGAGGAACATAAAGCGTGAATACTTTTGTTTTCGTAGTTTCATTTTTCTCTTTCTTGAGTCATAGGAAACACCGTACTGTTAAAGGGGGTCGAGGAAATACTAAGGAAAAAATTCCATGTGATGCTCAACTCAAAATACTACACCTACCAATCCCTTCGAGTGAAGCCTTTGGAAATCTCATACAGTTTAGTCAATTTCTTGATGTGAGACGAAGTTCTTACAGTGTTGAGAATTTGTTCTGACCGAGGAGTTAGGAATTCGCCAGTCTCGGATTGCCTACATAGTGAGGAACATGATAGCCCCGAGGAATTTGAGAGTCAAATTTTCGACCGTTGTTGTCTTGCTTGACTGTCCCAAAATATCTTATCCACCTAACGGTCATATCATTGAAGGGCATTTATGTCTTATCATGTCGGGCTGCTCCCTAGGCTATAAATAGCCGCCCACTACAACCACTAGCTGGTTGGCTGCTCCGAGAGAAACTGACACTTGTCAATTGAGAGCATCCCATCCTCAGAGGACTTTGAGCGAAAATCATCGAGTGAGGAAAAACCCAAAACCAAACCCCTACAAACCCAAAGTGATTGAGCATCACTGAAGAGATTGATCCTGTGTGGATCCGATGCTTCTTACCTTTGAAGACTATGCTTCTTCCAGACGGTTAGGCGTCATGGTCTAGAGCATCCAAGAGGAATTGTGGATCGCCGAGTGACCGAGTCTCGTGAAGGTTTGGAAGTCGCTGAAGACTTACCACAGTGATTGGACAAGGTCTGTGTGACCTTAGTTCAAGGAGAATATGGTGAGGACTTGGTGTCTGAGCTGCGTGCTCAGCGACTGGGTGTCCGGGACTATGTGTCCTCGAGTTTAAATACTCAGCCGCTCCAACCAGACGTACAACTGAGACAACAGTTGGAACTGGTCTACCAAATCATTGTCTTCACCAACCTTACTGGTTCTATTTCCTCAACTCTTTCATTTCCTCATTACTGTGTTGAGTGTTTGTTCATATCTGTGTTTGAAGACTTTGACTGAAGAATTTCTCAATTTCCTCAGTTCAATTTGTTCAGTCTGTTTGTCTTCATCTTGTGTTGTCCTGTGATTACGCTTTCTGTACTTTGTGATTGTCTTCATTTCATCATGATGACCATGCATGTATTCTGTTATGCTTACTTCTGAGTACTTATTCCGTTGCAAGTAGTTCTTCACTTAGGAATTTCCTCACCTGCAAATTCCTCAGTGAAGAATTCATAAAAATCGCCTATTCACCCCCCTCTAGTCGATATAACGCACTTTCAATTGGTATCGAGCAAGGTACTCCCTTGTTACGTGTGATTTTAGTTTAACCACCGGAGTTTTAGTTATGTCGACCGCAGTATGAAGAAAGTGACATGCCCTATCTTTGACGGTCATGATTATCCCAAGTGGAAGGCCATGATGAGGAAGCGCCTCATGGCTATGAACAACGAGCTGTGGACCGTCACTGAGATTGGTCTTACCGATCTATGTAAGAAGGCAGGCGTTGATGACATTCGCAAGTACACTCGACTTGATATCATGGCGAAGGATATCATCCGTTCCTGCCTATCCAGAGATGAATTCAAGCGCATTATGCATCTTTGCAATGCGAAGCTTATCTAGGACCAAATCTCTGACGTCTATGAAGGTCATCGAACCCGTCATGATCCTTGGTTTGAGGACTTCAAGGAATCTCTCAAAACGATGACTTTCGAACCAGAATCATCATCTTCTGCATCATGTCTCATGGCAAAGGGTGACAAGGTAACCGAATGTTCCTCATCCAAGTTTAGTGACGATGAATCTGATGATGATGGATCTGATGATGATATTGAACCTAGTTATACCAAACTTGTTTGCATTGCCACTAAACAACGAACGGCCTTGGAAAAGGTTCAAAACATGTTAGACAAAAGTAATGATATGTTGGGTGAAGAAATGGATCGCACTAACACTAGTAGAAAACAAGGCAATGGTCCAGGCCTGGCCAGCCCATTAGTCCCGGTTCAATCCAGAACCGGGACCAATGGGGGCATTGGACCCGGTTCGTGAACCCCGGAGGCCGGCCGGGCCACGTGGGCCATTGGTCCCGGTTCGTCTGGACCTATTGGTCCCGGTTGGTGGGACGAACCGGGACCATTGGCCCTCGCTCCTGGCCCACAACCATTGGTCCCGGTTGGTGGGACGAACCGGGACCAAAGGCTGCCCATTAGTCCCGGTTCATGCCACCAACCGGGACTAAAGGGTTGGTCCTCGTTGCGGCCAGAGTTTAGTCCCACCTCGCCAACCGAAGGGAATCAAACTGGTTTATAAGCCCTCCTTCTACGCCATGTTGAGCTCCTCTCAAAATGAAAATAGATGCCCTTATCTGAGAATTTAACCTAAATTCATCTTGAACTTCTCTGAAGTTAGTAGAAATTTATTATGAATTTAGGTTGAATTTTCTCTATAAGCGCATCTATGCTCATTTCGAGTAGTTTTTTTCTTTTCTCCTATATTTATTTTTTCTTTTTATTTCGAGTTGTAATAAGTCATTAAAAATAAGCATCTATGCTCATTTTTAGTAAAGTTAATCACAACTATTTTTTCTTCTATTTATTTGAATTGTAATAAGTCATTAAAAATAAGCATCTATGCTCATTTTTAGTAAAGTTAATCACAACTATTTTTTCTTCTATTTATTTCGAGTAGTTTTTATATAGTTTTTTTCTTTTCTCGCTATATTTATTTTTTTCTTTTTATTTCGAGTTGTAATAAGTCATTAAAATAAGCATCTATGCTCATTTTTAGTAACGTTAATCACAACTATTTTTCTTCTATTTATTTCTGAATTGTAATAAGTCATTAAAAATAAGCATCTATGCTCATTTTTAGTAAAGTTAATCACAACTATTTTTTCTTCTATTTATTTCTAAGTAGTTTTTATATAGTTTTCTTTTCTCGCTATATTTATTTTTTTCTTTTTATTTCTGAGTTCTAATAAGTCATTAAAATAAGCATCTATGCTCAATTTTTAGTAAAGTTAATCACAACTATTTTTTCTTTTATTTATTTCTGAATTGTAATAAGTCATTAAATATAAGCATCTATGCTCATTTTTAGTAAAGTTAATCACAATTATTTTTTCTTCTATTTATTTCTGAATTGTAATAAGTCATTAAAATAAGCATCTATGCTCATTGTTTAGTAAAGTTAATCACAACTATTTTTCTTCTATTTAATTCTGAGTAGTTTTTATATATTTTTTTTCTTTTCTGCTATATTTATTTTTTCTTTTTATTTCTGAATTGTAATAAGTCATTAAAATAAGCATCTATGCTCATTTTTATTAAAGTTAATCACAACTATTTTTCTTCTATTTATTTCTGAATAGTTTTTATATAGTTTTTTTCTTTTCTCGCTATATTTATTTTTTCTATTTATTTCTGTGTGGTAATAAGTCATTAAAAATAAAAAGAGGCATAATGCTAATTAATTAGCTTCAAGCCTTTGAATAATGTAAACTGCCTTTGCACATAGCTCGTGCAGTCTACCCTATTCCTCAAGGCTTGAAGCGAACCAACGTCTTGAGTGAGCATTGAGCCTCTTCTTCATCGTCTCTGCACTCGGGGCTTATAAACAGCTGCAGTGCCTCTCGCTTGGCGAGGTGGGACTAAAAAACAGCTGCATAAAATAAATAAGTAAAGAAAAAGTGCCTCCTACAGGCCCCCATGGCACAGATCGACTAGAAACCCACAATGGGCCAGATTCAGCCCTTGGTGGCCATTAGGACCATCGAGCAAAGCAATAGTTAGTAGGTCCGTAAGCCTGCATTGGAGAGGAGCTCGAGAGTGGAGTGGCAGTGGGGCTTATAAACCACTGCGCTCCCCTCTCAGCTAGCGAGGTGGGACTAAACTTTCGTGCCGCACCGTGCGGCCTGACACGGTCATTGGTCCCGGTTCGTGGCTCTAACGGGACCAATGCTCATTTTAGTCCGGTTGGTGGCACCAACGGGACCAAAGCCTCGCTTCCCGCCCTTTGGGCTCTTTGAAAAAGGCCTTTGGTCGGTTGGTGCTACCAACCGAGACTAAAAGGCATTAATCCCAGTTGGTGGGACGAACAGGACCAAAGACTTTGCTATATAAGGGAAATTTTAGAACCGCATCTCCACTTCGATCTCTCCTCCTCGATCTCCGACGCGCGCGTGCCGTTGCCGACCGCCCGAGCCGCCGTCGCCGCCCGCGCTTGTGAAGCCGTCGCCCCCGCCCGCCCGACGCCCTCGCCGCCCGCCCGCCCGTCGCCGTCCCCATCGTCGCCCCGTCCTCGTCGCCGCCCGTCTTCTTGCCGTCGCCCGTCGCCGCCCCCGCCACGCGCCGTCGATGTCCCCCTCGACACCCCGTCCCCATCATCGCCGTCTCGCGCCTCCGCCCTGTACGTCGCCGCCCCATACACCCCCGGCCCGTCGTCGCTGGCCCCGTATTTTCCGTATTAGATGAATTAGATATATTAATGTTAGACGAATTAGTAAGTGCTTAGTTAAATTAGTAAGAAAATTAATAAGTGCTTAATTAGTTGAATTAGTAAGTTCTTAGTTGAATTAGTAAGAAAATTTAGGTATATGAGATTTGATCATTTTACTAATAGAATTAGTTCATAGTATGTTAATTTAGATTTTGTAATTAATTAGTTCATATTGTGTTAGATTTTTATTTAGTTAATAGATTTTTTGGTGTAATTAATTTGTTCATATTGTGTTAGATTTTTTTCTGTTAATAGATTTTTTGGTGTAATTAATTTGTTCATATTGTGTTAGATTTTTTCTGTTAATATTTTTTTGGTGTAATTAATTTGTTCATATTGTGTTAGATTTTTTTTCTGTTAATAGATTTTTTGGTGTAATTAATTTGTTCATATTGTGTTAGATTTTTTTCTGTTAATAGATTCTTTTCTATTAATTTGTTCATAATATGTTTGGTGATATTTAGATTGTGTTAGTAAGTACTATAATTGAACTAGCTAGTTAGAAAAATATAATTACTATTTTATTTAGATTTTTTAGTAATATAATTAGTTAGAAAAATATGAGTTTATTTTTAGTAAGTACTATATAGTAAGTGCTACTTTGTTTTTAGTAAGTACTACTTTATTTATTTATAGTAATAAGTGCTTAGTATAGTTGAACTAGATAGTTGATTTAATTAATAAAACTACTTTATTTAACTATATATAGAAGTAGTTTGTAGTAAGTGCTACTTTATTTATTTATAATAAGTGCTCCTTTATTTATTTATAGTAAGTACTACTTTATTTATTTATAGTAAATGCTTAGTATAGTAGTTGAACTGCATAGTTGATTTAATTAATAAAACTACTTTATTTAACTATATATAGAAGTAGTTCCGCATCGGCGTCGGCGATGCCTATCCCACATCCTCGCTGCCGCCGACTCGGCGGTGGAGGCTTGCTTGATCAGGCCATGTTGGACTGGGCTCGCTGGCTGGTATTGGGAGGTGCTACCTTCCGGGGGCGAGGTTGGTGAGGAGGCAGCCGTTGTTGACCCGATCCTTGTTTGGTGGCGGTCGCGTGGGCCAGTGATGGTGCGAGGCTTCGGACACTGCGGAGGTGGTGCGTCACCGTGTCGCGAGGAGGACGAGCACATCCGTTGCTACATGGTTGCATTGGAGGCAGGTTCGACAATACTGGCAGGTTCTTGAGGATCTCACTGGAGCTATGATCTGTGATGGTTCCTTATCTTTGGGTGTCCACCGCCAGCGTCGATACCGTCGGGCGCTCACGGTTCTAGTTGTATTAGTGATGCTATATTAGTGATAATATTCGACGATGTACGAACACCAAGAGATGACGTACTTTTGCTTATAATTATTGAATGCATGCTAATTTGAATACTACTTTATTTTATGATTTGGTTTTGCTTATTTTATGATTTGGTTTTGCTTATTGAATGCTCATATTGGATAAGTTCTCCTTCATTTGAATTATGAATATAGGCGGAAATGTCGTACTCGGACGGCGAAAACCGCCGGAAGTCTGTTGGTGCCACGACGACCGAGGTATTTCTGACAGGTTCATTGAGCTGGGCGAAGATCGGCGCTTCAACATTAAGCTCGACGAGAGCTTCGATGTTCATCTGATGCATAGCAGCGACAATAGTTTTTTTCGTAATTAATCATGACTTCAACTATTTTAATCATGACAATATTTTCATCTTTTCCAATTCGACTAGCTTATCCCATGCTTTGCAAGGCGCTATGTCTTGCGAGAGGATGAGTTTTGAAGACCATGAAAGTTTTGAAACCAAAAAATTATCCTAAGTACCCATCATGGTGTGGATTTTCAAGTAAAGCTGTACAATTTGAGAGTGTAACCCATTTTGGTTGCAAAATTGGGAAGCACTTTGCAAGATGTATGGTCTTGATGAGGGTATGCTTGTCACCATGGATCTTGGTGATCCTACAATCGAGCAAGAGACACCTTCGATTTGGGTCCTTGTGGATACACCTCCAATTCTTCCCCCATGTGAGCTTAACATAGTTATTAAGTAATTTATATTGTTTATTTCAAAATAGTTGACAGCTTATTTCCATTGACAGCTTATTTTGGTTGTTCAAAGAATGTGCGGAAGATGGTAGACAAAACCCACTACACCGATGGCTCGAATTAACTTATAAGGAGAAAAATCATCGATCGCATTTTGTAGGGATCTTGAGAATTACAATGTCTACAATCGAACTCCTCAACATTATGGTCAATCGTGCCACTAGTGCACGGGTTGAACTCTGTAACTACCATGGAGTTACCTGGTAAGATTTTTACTATTACGACATCGGTGCATCTTTTGCATACTTCTAAAACTAGTACATCATTGCTAACTACGAAGTTATTACTATGTTTTCAACAGAGAATCCCAGAGGATTGTGTGCCTCATTTGATGTATGAGAATGGCAGCCTTCATGTTTTGAACATATATCCAGGTCATCCTCTGAATCTCAACTGTCCATACGGATTTCTAAAAGAAGTGGAGACATGACAATCAAAGAATGATAAAAATGTATGGACAGTCGTAAGGAGCTTCTTGGAAGCAAAAGGAAGCGAAGCGCAAGAATTGGAGACAGGATGATCTCCATTCTTCATAATGGAAGTCGGGGTCTATATTGTTTTATGCTATTTTACCTTAAGGGTATTTAATTAGGTCCTACGTCTCGATGATCATGTGCTAAGAACAATTATGTAGGGTTGGGTTCGATGACTATGAGGATGATGATCATATGACTTATTATTAATAACGAGTAGAAGTTGTATGATGATGCATGATTAGGAGGACTTGTTATTATATATGATGATGTATGATGCGAGCATGCATGAGCATGTTATATCAGCGGGTGAAATGAACATATAGCATCAGCGTTGATAAATCAAGGATGAAGATATAAGAGAGGACACTTCTCTCTATTAGCTAGCTAATAACAACCTAAAAATAACCCCCAAAGCACCTAAAGCAGCCACTTTTCTAAAAAAACATGGACTTTTGGTCCCGGTTGGTGCCACCAACCGGGACCAAAGGCCCCCTGACTGGGCTCGGCGGACCGGCCATGTGGAGGCACATCTGTCCCGGTTCGTGTTTGAACCGGAACTAATGGGTGGAGGTATTTGTAACGACCCATTAGTCCCAGTTCATGAACCGGGACTAAAGGCCCTTACGAACCGGGACTAATAGGTGTTTTTCTACTAGTGTAAGGCCTTGACTGAAAATCTTCAGAGACTTCAGTCTAGGTTTGATAGCCTTCAAGGTCATCATAACACTCTCTTATCTGATCATGAGAAGCTTTCTTATGAATTTCTTCAAAGAAAGCAAGATCTTGAGAAGCTAAGAGTGAGTTATGAAGATCTTCAGAAGGAGCGTGATTCATTGCTAGCTCAACAAATCAGCGCTTCTCAGGAAGAATTTGTTCCTCCATGCTTAAAGTGCATTGAACGTGAATCTGCTAATTCTTCACCTGAATGTTCAAATGCTTCAACTGTTACAAATTCTTCACCTGCCTCTGCTATCACTAATTCCTCATCTGAGGACATTGCTAGTATCACTGACGATGCAGGGTTGAAGGAATTGTACATGACAGGCATGTACAAAAGCCTCAAAGGGCATCAGACTCTTTGTGATGTGCTTAAAAAGCAGATCCTCAACAGGAACCCTAGGAAAGAGGGTATTGCCTTTGAGAGGAAACTCAATGCTGATGGAACATATTGGAAGCCTGAGCAGTACCCCAAAACCTCATGGGTTGCTGCAAAGGGACCTCAGGTTGATCCATCTAACTTATCTGGCTTTACATGTGAATCTCCTCATTCTTCTAATGAGTCATTTGACTCAAACTATAAACTGTTCAAAAATCAGAATGGTGAAGTATTTTCTAGATATGTTGGCACTAACTGCAGGAACGGTTCTCCTATGAAGAAAATCTGGGTTCCCAAGAAATGCCTTGAAAGTCTTCAGGTGAATGTCCTCATGACACCACCTGTGAAGAATAGGAACCCCAGATCAAACTCTTCATATGGACCAAATTCTTCATATGGATCCAAGTCCTCATACGGACCAAAGTCCTCATGTGGATCAAATTCCTCAAAAGGATCAAAGTCCTCATATGATTATCATCGTGCTAACAACTCTATTTCGCAGGGTAGAGCTAAGGGCTATGAATATGTGCATTATTCTTCAAACCAATATGTTCATAAGTCCTCGAAGAATTTCTCTGCTTATTCATATGCTTACCCTAACCCCTCTTATGTGAAACGAAATGGATTGGCTTCTATGCCACCATTCTCATATGGAGCTCGTAGAGTGATGAACTCTTTGCCACCCCTTCAGATGTGGGTGGTGAAGAAAAAGAACTAATCTCTTCTGCAGGGTCAGGTCTCTAGACGAGCTTTAACGTCTGAAGAATGTGCTGGGGACCTGACAAAAATGCCTGAAAGGACGCAGGCTAATCATGAAGAAATGAACTTTCATTTCACACGTCCTCATACTGCTATATCTGTTTTCTTCGCTTGATGAAATTCATCGATGAATTTGATATCATATTCTTCAGCGATGAAGTATATGAGATCGTAAGTTGCACTAATTCATCTGCAGGATGATCAACCCAAAGCAAATGAGTGGGTCCTCGATAGTGGATGTACAAATCACATGGTGGTGACAAGAATCTATTGATGGATGCTCCTTATCACCATCACATCTGAAGCATATCATCTTTCTTTGACAAAGGCAAAAGTCGGTATTGGGTCTAGGTAAGGTTGCGATCTCTAAGGACATACACATGGACAAAGTCATGCTTGTTGAGTCCTTAGGATACAACCTCATGTCGATCTCAATGCTTTGTGATCTGGATATGGTTGTTGTCTTTGGCAAATATCGTTGTGTTGTGATTATGGAAGTGACAATTCCAAAGTCTTGAAGGCTTTAGGAGAGGAGACTTGTATATTGTTGATTTCTCTGGGACCACAACCAGCCGTGTGCCTACTTGCAAAAGCTTGAGAAGGCTGGCTATGGCATCGACGACTTGGCCATGCAGGCATGAGGAATTTGCACACGCTTGCGAAGAAGAAGCATGTCATTGGCATTGAAATGTCAAATTCCTCAAGGATCACTTGTGTGGAGCCTGTGAAGCTGGAAAAATGACCAAGGCCAAGCATGCAGCGAAGACTATCATGACCACTACTCGTCCATTCGAATTGCTTCACATGGACCTCTTTGGTCCTAATCATTACTCAGCAGTCACTAATGATGCATCTCTATATGGCTTTGTTATTGTTGATGATTAATCTCGTTACACATGGGTACACATTGTTACTTACAAACATGAAGTGCAGGAAGTCTTCAAACGATTTTCCTCGAGGGCTTCAACCAACTTTGGTGTGAAGATCAAGCACATCAGGAGTGACAATGGAAATGAGTTCAAGAATTCGGTCTTGATGACTATCTTGATGAACTTGGTATTACTCATGAGTTATCTGCTCCTTATACTCCTCAGCAAAATGGCGTCGTGGGCGCAAGGACATAACTCTTGTTGAGATGGCTCGCACTATGCTTGATGAATACAAAAGCGCCTCATCGTTTTGGATTGATGCAATTGATACCATGGGCCACATCATCAACAGTATATCTTCACAAATTCTTCAAGAAGACTGCCTATGAACTCCTCAACGACAAGAAACCCAATGTGAGTTATTTCAAAGTCTTGATTGCCAAATGTTGGATTAGAGATCCTCATCACAATGCCAAATTTGCACGAAAGCACATGAAGGTTTTATGCTTGATTACGGAAAGGACTCGCACACCTCTGAGTCTTTAACATCTCTCTTCACAAGGTTGTTGAAACTGTAGATGTGCGGTTCGATGAAACTAATGGCTGCAAAAGAGCACCTACCTTACGTGATAGATGAACCAGCACCGAGGAATCTATCAAGTTCAAGGCAACTGAGGATGTCATTCCTACTGAAGAATCTGCTGAAGAATTAATTCCTGAACGCGAAGAACGTCGAGCTGATGCACCTGAAGATAATGCTGAAGAAAATGGTGCTGAAGAAAATGCTGATCAAATTCCTCGATGACAACCAGCCCATCCTCGCGTTGCAAAAGAAGTGCAAGTTGACAAGATCATCAATGACATTGAAGCACCAGGTCCTCTCACACGCTCAAAAGCTTCACATTTATCTAACTTTTGTGGGCACTATGCTTTTGTCTCTATCACAGAGCCCACTAAGGTAGATGAAGCATTTCTGGATCCTGAGTGGATTCAGGCCATGCAAGAAGAATTACATCAGTTCGAGCTCAACAACATCTGGGAACTAGTCAAACGTCCAGATCCTCGTAAGCATAATATCATTGGCACAAAGTGGATCTACCGCAACAAGCAAGATGAAAATGGCCTTGTGGTGAGGAATAAGGCATGACTTGTAGCTCAAGGCTACACATAAGTTGAAGGAATTGATTTCGATGAAACTTTTGCACCTGTTGCTAGACTTGAGGCTATTCGCATATTACTTGCTTATGCTAACCATCATAATATCACTTTATATCAAATGGATGTGAAAAGTGCATTCCTCAATGGTAAGCTTGAGGAAGAAGTATATGTTGCTCAACCCCCAGGTTTTGAAGGTCCAAAGAATCCCGACAAAGTCTTCAGACTCAACAAGGCCCTCTATGGCCTCAAGCAGGCCCCACGGGCGTGGTATGATACTTTGAAGGAATTCTTCGTGAAGAATGGCTTCACACCCGGTTCACTCGACCCTACTCTCTTTACTAAATCTTATGACGGTGAACTGTTTGTGTGCCAAATATACGTTGATGATATTATGTTTGGCTATACTGACCAACGTTATAGTGATGAATTTGCCTATATGATGAGTGAAGAATATCAAATGTCTATGATGGGAGAGTTGAAATTCTTCTTAGGTCTTCAAATTCGTCAACAACACAATGGCATATTCATATCTCAGGAGAAATACCTCAAGGATGTTACGAGGAAATTGGCATGCAAGATTGCAAAGGCGTCAAAATTCCTATGCCCACAAATGGCCATCTATGCCTTGATGAAAATGGTATTGACTTGATCACAAGGTATACCGCTCCATGATTGGTTCTTTATTGTACTTATGTGCATCTAGGCCAGATATAATGCTTAGTGTTTGCATGTGTGCCCGATTTCAAGCTACACCGAAGGAATCACACCATAAGGCCGTGAAGCATATTCTTCGATATCTAGCTCACACACCAACACTAGGATTATGGTAACCCAAGGGCTCTACTTTTGATCTCATTGGATATTCTGACTCTGACTATGCTGGTGATCATGTGGACCACAAGTCAACATCTGGTACTTGTCATTTCCTCGGACGATCTTTGGTCTGTTGGTCCTTGAAGAAACAGAACTGCGTATCACTGTCTACTGCGGAAGCTAAGTACATTGCTGCTGGTTCTTGCTGTGCTCAATTGCTGTGGATGAAGCAAACTCTCAAGGACTACGACATCAACGTGAAGAATGTGCCTCTCTACTGTGACAATGAGAGTGCCATCAAGATTGCTCACAACCCAGTTCAGCACTCGAAGACAAAGCACATTCAGATCCGTCATCATTTTCTTCGCGATCATGTGTTGAAGGGCAACATCTTTATTGATCATGTGAAGACTGAAGAACAACTAGCCGATATCTTCACAAAGCCCTTGGATGAGAAGAGATTTAGCAAGTTGCGGTGTGAGCTAAATATCTTAGAATCTTGAATGTTTTTGAAAAGGACACACATCCGACACTTATGCAAAATTGATGACTTAGATGTGCAACACACGAAGAAAGCGTTTTCTTCAATCAATGAAGAATAACACTCTAAGTGTGAAGAAATTAATGAAGAATTTGATTCTCGTAACCCTCGACAATTGTATGCGGTGTCTGAAATCATCGTTCTTATCTGATGGGTCACGCGACCACCAAAGTTGAAAATCTTCAATTTGAGTTTTCCTCGGTTTGAAATTCTTGATTTTCAAATTCTTCATCTTTGCAAAATCTTCACTGTTTCCTTTGTCTTTCTTCATTGGCTATATATATATATATATATATATATATATATATATATATATATATATATATATATATATATATATATATATATGGGTTATGTCCTCTCGACATTCACTTATGGCTATTTCTTCAAGTTGCATTTTTTGCGAAGTGAATGTGATCGGACCCTTCCCCCTCTATGGTATACTCAACCCAATCTATTCACAAATTCTTCATGTGTGTCCTATTTGAAACTCGTGCAAAATCTTCACTGTGTCCTTGTCAGCTGAAGAAATTGTGAACGGAACTTTAAAACTAATCTTATCCAAATTTTCGGCTTTGCGCTCAAACCGTTCCGCTTCCTACGATAGACATATCTATTCACCCACGATCTCCACTTTTCAGTACGTGGGTGACACATGTCAAGCGAAGTAGAAGGGTCAGGGGCACGTTCGTCCAAAATCTTTGGGCAAACAGTTTTTCACCGTGGCTATATATATATACCTCCTCTCCCCTTCCTCACTTCCTTTACTCCGCTCGACCACTCTCTCTCTCGCTCGAGCTTCTCTAACCCTAGCGCCGCCGATACTCCATCGTCGCCGGTGAGGAAGAGCTTCACTGCCTCGACCTCGTCGCCGTCGTACTCGCGCCGACCGCGGAAATCTTCACTCCGCCGCCGCCGTAGCTGTCGGATTTCGGGTTCCGGCAGACCCTCTAGGTTCGAACTCTGGGGTGCCCGCGGATATCTCACCCTCTACCTACCTGCACCTCGCCGCCTCGCTAGGATCTAAACTATGAAAGGAACAACACAAGAGACACAGGGTTTATACTGGTTCGGGCCACCATTGTGGTGTAACACCCTACTCCAGTGTGTGGTGTGGTGGATTGCCTCTTGGGCTGATGATGAACAATACAAGGAAGAACAGCCTCGCGAGGGTCTGTTCTTGGCTGGTGCGATGAACTGCTAGGGGGAGTTCAGTCACTCCTTTCTCTCTCTGCGATTGATCTCTTGATGTGATCAAGCTCAAGCTCTCCGTACCTTGTGGGTGGCTAGTCCTATTTATAGGCAAGGGCCCTGGGCCTCTTCCCAAATATTGAGCGGGAAGGGCGCCAACAATTGGCCATTTGAAGGGAACATCTAGTACACTTATCTGACTAAAGTTGGTCCTCATTGTCAAAGGCTCTGGTGGTGGCCCGGCTTGGGCTCCACGATGACTTCCTTCCTGCCGTGCGACGGTCTTGGTCTTATTGCACCAAAATGGATACCTTTGCTTGATGCTCTCGCCGCGCTTGCCCCTTTGCACCAAAGAGGAAAGGAGGACTTTGCTGGGCTGGCGCCGCCTGGCGCCCTTCGTCGTCATGGCTTGCGTCATGGGCACCTCGTGAGGTACCCGCCTTGATCTCTCCGCCTCCTCGCGAGCCAGCTCGACGAGGCCGTGCGAGAAGCTTCTGTTATCCGCCCCACGAGGCTTGGCCCTCGCGAGGTCTTGAGCTCGTCTTCTTGAAGATGGGCGTCTTGGGCCAGCCCTTGAGCCACGCCGCAGGCCGCGAGCGAGCAAGTCTGGGTACCCCGTTCCCGAAGCGCCGACAGTAGCCCGGGCCCAAAGCGCGCCCGGACTTGGCGAGCAGAGAAGCGAAGGGCAAGTCGCGAGCGCTATGAGCCCCTAACAGCTCTGGCCTTGGCGCCAGCGTGGCGATTGATTGGTCGTGGGCGCCTTAGCAACTGCGCGAATCGACAAAAGAGCGGCATCTGTCTAGGCTTTGCTTCCCTTGCCTCCTCCGGTCATTGCTCAAATCCCCTTTCTTGCGCCTTTCCTTCCTGCCTCTGAAATCTACAGATCTACTTCGACCGCGTGCCCTAGCAAGACATGGCGCCTCACCAGACCCCGGCCGAAGCTTGGTACTCACCCGCCTTGGACTCGCCGAACGTGTCAGAGAAGGGCCTTGCACGGCTGCACCGGATGGTGGCGGTGCAAGGCATCGACGGGGCGGAGGTGCTCAGGGCTAGCTCCGCCCTTCCCGAGGGCCAAGGAAGCACCTTCTATCCGCTCTTCGTGAGCGCCATTGTTGCCGGTCTGGTGCCTCCCTTTTCTGAGTTCTTCTTCTCTGTCCTCCGCCATTACAAACTGCAAGCTCTGCATCTCCACCCCAACTCTGTTCTTCTTTTGGCGATCTTTGCCTACTATTGTGAGGCTCACGTCGGGGTGCAGCCCTCAGTGGCCTTGCTGCGCCACTACTTCTACCTCCGGACCTCTCGCGGTCCCATCTCTGCGTGCGTGAGCTTTGTCGCGTATCGCAGCTCCAACGCCATCTCGAAGCCCGGGAAGAGGATTGAGGGCTTCAGAAGCAAGTGGGTCATGGTAGATGATGGGCGCATCCACCCTCGACTGATTCTGCCCACGGAGCATCCCACGACCTCCGACGATTGGTCTCGCGTGGAACTCGTGGATCCCCGCGCGAAGCCGGTGCTGGAGACGATGGACGCGGATCTGTGGCCGGGCAACATGGCGACGGCGAAGCTGACCGGCGCGTCGCTCCTGAGAGAGTTCCTGGAGCACCAGGTGGCCCTGCTTCGTCAGTACTCACTTCCGCTGTGGAGGCCCCGCCCGAGCCCCGCAGTCTTGGCCGACGAAGATCTGGCCGCGGTCCTCCACTCTTTGGTCGGGGGAGATGTGGCGAGGCTGGAGGGCGCTCATGTGCGCCTGTTTTTTCGAGATGATTGGGAGCAGGCGGTGGACTCCATGCCCATATTCAATGGGGACGGGCCCATGCCCGCGGAGGTTCCCGAGGACACGGCGGCCCTGGCGACGGTGAACGTGTCCTCTGGCGACTCCAGCGAAGAGGAGGAAGAAGAGGAGCGGGGGGAGGGGCCTGACTCCGAGGCGACCGACGGGGAGTCAAGAGCGCCCCTCCCCCGGTGTAGGCCCCGTGCTCTCCGCCTGTCGCCGAGCAACGACGAGGATGGCGATGAGCGGGGCGGTGAGAGCTTGCCCCCGATCCCGAAGAAGGACAGGACTGGGCTGGTCCCCCGCGGGTCTGCCCCGGCTCCGAGGCGATCCGCGGACGTGCCTCCTGCTCCCGGGCCTCTTGAGGCTGATCCCTGCGGCCGGCTCTCGGGCTTCAAGTATGGCGGAGGTTGCTCGAGTCATGGCGATGACCGATAAGTGCTTGATTCTTGTTTTATTCCCTGTTTTGTCGCTGAGGCTTGATATCTGTATCTCTTGGCTAGGCTGGCGCCTACGGCGAAGAAGCTGACGGGAGCTCCTGAGGCTTCTTCTGGGGCGGTGCCTTCGCTCGCGAAAGAAGGCGACGGCAAGACATGGGCCTCTCCCGCCCGGTCATCCTCGCGAGGCCTGGCAGAGCTGGCTGGGGCGAGCTCAGCCCCCATGGCCCAAGCGACTCCTGAGGTATCCTTGCCTGATGCCACCGCCACAGCTGTTGGGGCGCAGCAGGTCCCGCCTCAGGATACTGTGGTTACGCTGCCGTCCTCTCGTCCTACTCCACCAACCGCTATCTCTCCGACTCCTCCCACTATCCTGGATCGTGCTGCTGCTGAATTGGACCAGCTGCGGCAAGATCTTTTGGGCACCGACCCTCACTTGGTGGCCGGGCGCTTGGAGCTGGCCTCTGGCTGGATTCGCTCTGACGCTTCGATTCGAGCAGCGCTGGTTCAGGCCTCGTCGGCTTGCGACGAGGAGAAGCAGGCCGTCCTTGGGGCAAAGGCTGCTCACGACACCGCCTTGGGGGAGGTAGCCGATGTCCGAGGTTGCTGCAAGGCACTAGAGAGCGAGCTGCAGGGCCTGCGTGACCAGCTTTCCAAGGAGGCCCGTGTTCACCAAGAGAAGGAGGAAGACATGAAGGCTCGTGAGGCGGCCGTCAAGGACCGGGACGCCAAGCTTAACAAGCGCCGTGACCGCCTGGGTGCGCTGGAGCAGGAGTTGGAGGCGAAGAGGGTCGAGCTGGACGGCAAGGCGCGGGTCCTCGCCAAGGACCGCGTGGCCTTCGTGGAGATGGAGGTGAAGGCTCGCACCCTGCTGAGGTCGCTTTACGACAGCGGCCTGGAAAGCCCGCTGGCCGGCGCCGAGGACGGCCCTGCCAAGCTGCTTCCCTTCCTGATCCGCGCCCTTGAAGATGTCACCCTTGGCCTTGGCCCCACGGCCGAGGCCGAGGCGCGGTCTGTCTTCTGCAGGCCGACGCGCGCCTTACCACGTCTACCTTCGCGATCCCGACGCCGACCTCGATAGCTGCTGAGCCCCCGAGCGGCGAGCTTGCGCTGCCGCTGCCGAGGCCGTGAAGGGTCAAGCGGAGGCTCACTTTGGCGGTTCCGGCCTTCAGCAGCAAGCCGAAGCGAGGCGCTGCCGCTCCTGAGGCTTCACGAGGCGAACCCGCTCGGCGCAGCTCCGTCGTCGACAAGTGACTCCGTTGTGGCTCCTGTTCTGCTCCCTGCAACATGCATCATGCCTCGGGGAGGCGTTTAAACTTTCGTTTGGTGTTGTGACAACAGTTATGGACTGTAATATTTGCTTTTGAATTCCTTGAGATTTGCGCTTTTTCTTCCTACTTGCTTATGTTCTACGCCGGCAGAGCCCGGCCCCGCGCATACCTCAGCCGCCATTAGCCCCGACCGGAAACCAGGACGGGACCAAGGAGTGAGGGGCTACGTGACAAGTTAGGCTCCTGAGTCGCTATGTGTAACGCCCTCGATGCGGCTATATCTCCCACGTGTCGAAGCACGACTTAGAGGCATAACCGCATTGAAAGCAATGTCGCAAGTGAGGTAATGTTCACACAACCCATGTAATACATAAGGAAAGAGATACATAGTTGGCTTACGATTAGCCACTTCACACAATTACATAAATAAACATCCATCATCCAGATTACACTCAAGGTCCGACTACGGAACCAAAATAAGGAAGATACCCAAATGCTACATGATCCCCGATCGTCCCAACTGGCTCCACTATCGATCATCAGGAAAAGACACATAGTAACGACCACGCCTCGTCGAACTCCCACTTGAGCTCGGTTGCGCCACCTGACTGGCATCATCGGCACTGCAACTGTTTTGGTAGAATCTGTGAGTCACGGGACTCAACAATCTCACACCAGCGAGATCAAGACTATTTAAGCTTATAGGAAGGACAGAGTTGTGAGGTGGAGCTGCAGCAAGCGACTAGCATATATGGTGACTACATCGCAAAAGAGAGCGAGGAGAGAAGCAAGGCACGGTCGTGAAGCTAATAGCGATCAAGAAGTGATCCTAAACTACTTACGTCAAACATAACTCCAACACCGTGTTCACTTCCCGGACTCACGAGAAGAGACCATCACGGTTACACACGCGTTGATGTGTATTTTAATTGAGGTCAACTTCGGTTTTCTACAACCGGACATTAACAAATTCCCATCTGCCACATAACCGCGGCACGGCTTTCAAAGATAATACCTGCAGGGTGTCCCAACTTAGCCCATTATAAGCTCTCACGGTCAACGAAGGATATTCCTTCTACCGGAAGACCCGATCAATCTCGAACCCGGACTACAAGACATTTCGACAGAATAAAACAAGACCAGCAAGACCACCCGTGTGCCGACAAATCCCGATAGGAGCTGCACATATCTCGTTCTCGTGGCACACCGGATAAGCTAAGCGTCACAGTACCGGCGTAATCCAAGTTGCCAAGGAATGGTCCCGACGGTGCTCTAGTTTGGACCAACACTCGAAGGAGCACCGCGGGGGGTAAATAAAGATGACCCTCGGGCTTGCGAAAACCGGGGAAAAGGCTTAGGTGGCAAATGGTAAAACCAATGTTGGGTCTTCTTTGGAGGAGTCTTATTCAAAGCGAACTGTCAAGGGGTCCCATAAATCACCCAACCGTAAGGAACGAAATCAAGGAACATAACACGGTATGAGAGAAACTAGGTGGCAAGAGTGGAACAAAACACCAGGCATAAGGCCGAGCCTTCCACCCTTTACCAAGTATATAGATGCATTAATTATAGCAGATATATTGTGATATCCCCAACAAGTAAACATGTTCCAACAAGGAACAACATCTCCATGTTCCAACAAGGAACAAACTTTATCTTCACCTGCAACTAGCAACGCTATAAGAGGGGCTGAGCAAAGCGGTAACATAGCCAATCAACGGTTTGCTAGGAAAGGATGGTTAGGGGCTGACATGGCAATATGGGTGGCATGATAAGCAAGTGATAGGCATCGTAGCATAGGCATAGCAAAAGAGCGAGCATCTAGCATAGCAAAGATAGAAGTGATTTCGAGGGTATGGTCATCTTGCCTGCAAGGTTCTTAGAGTTGTCGAAAGCTTGATCCTCGTAAGCGTTCTCAACAGGTTCCTCGTTCACGTACTCGTCTCCCGGCTCTACCCAAGCAAGAACACAAACAAAGGAACCACAATAAATCACGGTGCAATGCACAAGCAACATGATGCAATATATGGCATGATATGCGAGATGTGATATGCAATGCGTATGCGCGCTCCGGAAGGAAAATGGTGAACCAGGCATCAACTTGGCAAACCAAGTATGCCACTGGAAAGATAAGATGATTTCGGTTGAAATCGATATAAAGATCACCGGAATCGGATGCACGGTTTGCAAATGACAAGCAAAACAAGAATGGCACAAATCTGACATTAACAGCATGATACCACATGGCAAGCAACAAGAAATTAAGCTACTGCAGCCAAACGTACCAACAAAGTATATGGCAGTGGTCTACTCAAGATGCTTGACAAAAGATGAACACTGAGCTACGGCTAAATCACATCATAACAGGTCCAAACAAGCATGGCAAAAGTGCATAATATATCAGTTTCACAGACTTAGTGAAATTACTGAACATGGCAAAATCAGCATCAGGAAGCAATGTTCAGAGCAAGCAAACGACATGCTACAGGAACTTATAATAGCAAAACAAGGCATGGCATGAATATACTCAAAGCATAGAACAAAAGTCCCTTACTGACCATAAGCCAAAAAGGATCAGAAAATATAGTAGCACCCATGTCAATATAGCAAGTTTCGTTAACAGATTCAGCAACAGGGCATGTCAAAAACAGATAACAAGTAGGCATGTTTAAGAGCTCAAAGCAGTCACTACAGAGCCTTTCATGATAAACTAAGCATACATACATCAAGAAGACATGGCATAGAAGACACACATGGCAAGAACAATATCATAGCATACACAGATCAACCACAACAACCTTGGCAAAATTGAATAACCTGTAAACAATCTGCCAGGAAACATTTTATAGCAAAAGTAGAGCTCGATTGACTCAAGCTATGGCACTCCATAATTGCAAACAAGGGCATGGATGGATAGAGCATAACCATATGTTCAAAACATCCTTACTGAAGTATCTCAAAATATGCATGGATCTCTCGGTAGCATCAAGTTAACATGGCATAAAAATATCAGCTAAACAGGGGCTGAAATCAGCAACATCATGACACCTAGTTTGCATGCTTGTGATAGTCACCACATAGATCACAAAAATACATGGCATACAACCCTGGAAAGATGGCATGGCATATTACAAAACACATGTAGGACTCAAATTCATAGGGTGCACACATCAATCATGGCAAAAATGACAAAAGTGCATGTTCTGTTAAGAAACAGAAACTAACATCACATAGACCTCTTCCAACAGCATTTCGGGCATCAAGATGAGCTCAAATGAAAATGATGCAATGAGATGAAATGATCTACTCTTCGAGGCGAACATTTTGACATATTACACACACGAATCGGAGCTACGGGTGCAAAGTTATGGCACGATGAAAATGCAACAAATATCACCGAAACAAATGACTTGAGGATTTTTGGCGGGGTAGAAATTCAACCGGGCTTGGATCCAGATCTGGCTGGAGCTCGAGATCGAGGTGGCCGGCCGGAGAGGCTGCTCGCCGGAGCGGCTCGAGGCCGGGAGGCGAGGGCCGGCCGAGGAGGGCGGCGGGCGCGCGGCGCGCGCGGGCGGAGGAGGGCGCGCCGCGGCCTGTCGGGCGCATGGCGTCCGTGCGACGACGACCATGGGCGGCGGCTGGCGCTGGGCGGCGCGGGCGGCCGGTCGGGAGCGGGCGCGGGCGCTGGCTCTGGGCGCCGCCTCGGGGGAGGGCTCTTTGGGCCCCGCGGCCGGGCTGGGCGGCGAATCGGGGACGGGCCCACGTGGGCGGCGCTGAGAGGCGGGGCGGCGGCGGACGTTGTCCGCCCGCTCGGTTCCGTCGCGGCGGACTGTGATTTGCTAGGGTTAGGGGAGAGGATCATGAATTTGGAATGGGGGTGTATATATAGGCATAGAGGTAGCTAGGAGAGTCCAAATGAGGTGTAGTTTTCGCCCACACGATCGTGATCGAACGACCGAGAGCATGGAGGTGACTTAGATGGGTTATTGGGCTGTTTTGAAGGGGTGTTGGGCTGCAACTTAAAAGAGGCCTTTGCGAGGGTGCGGTTAACCGTTGTAGTACCAAACGAGCTCCAAATGACCCAAAACTTGGCCGGTGGTCTACCGGTGGTATACCAAGGCCACTTGACAAACCTCGGACCATTCCGAGAAAGTTTAGTACCCGCTCACGGAAAAACGTAAATGGGGACGCCGGGGGACATAGGAGTGCCGGATTGCAAAACGGACAACGGGGAAAAAGCTCGGAATCATGAGACGAACACGTATGCAAATGAGATGCACATGATGACATGATATAAAATGCATGACATGGACAAAATGCAAAAACGAAAGACAAAAACCCAACCACGGAGGGAATATCATAATCACAATGCCGAAAATGGCAAGAGTTGGAGTTACAAATATGGAAAGTTACATCCGGGGTGTTACACTATGCTCAGGAGTCCCCCTTGGCGCACGAACAACAAGTAGGGAGGTGAGATATGTGGGTGAATCTACCATTCTACGTCTGCAGAGCCCGGCCCCGCGCATACCTCAACCGCCGTTAGCCTTTTGGAACTAAGGAGTGAGGGGCTACGTGACCAGTTAGGCTCCTGAGTCGCGATGCTCAGAATCCCCTTGACGCCAAACGGCCTTCGTACCTTGGCTCCGCTCGGGGAGGGACGTGCGATGAACCAGGCCCGAGGGGCCTGGCTGGGTAGCGTGCGTCTGGGCGTGACCCAGGCGTAGCCCCCGTGCCTAGCCCCCTCGTGCTTCACTCCAGAGGGAAGGCGTTGCGATGAGGCCAGGCACTGAGCTCTGGGCTCCTTGAGGTTGATGCGGCCAGGGGCCACCCTCAGTTGTTTATCACGAGCGCGGAGCATAGCGCTTCCATATGTGTACGGGCATAGCCGCTCCTCGGCAGTGTCGTCAGCCAGCACGGAGCATGGTGCTTCCACTGGTGTGTGGGAGGGGGCTCCCCTCCGGGAGGAGCCCCCGAGGCGTGTACAGCCTGCCCTGACACGTGGCTGGCACGGTAGGGCCTGACGAGGTGTATCTGGGCACCCGTGAGCCAGCGCGGGACTCACAGGGGCCTACCTCAAGGCGGGTTGCGCCGCACTGGCCTTAACTTGTGATGTGTTCCCGCAAGTTTGGTTAGATGTCGACGCCCACGTCCCGGGTCCCGCCCTCGGCGGGTCTCAGCCGTCGCTGGTATGCTGTGTCGTGATGCCGTGGACAAGGCCGAGGGTGAGGGCTGGAGAGCCGAGAGGAGCCCATGAGTCGCGATGCTCAGTACCCCCCTTTAACGTGCAAGCGGGCGACATGAAGGAAGAAGGTGCCGTGGACAGGCATCAATAACAATCATGATGCGTCGAACGCATGACCCAAATAAACGCAAGAGGGTACATGCGCTGGGTGCCGCCCGAGCGACTTGGGGATGGTGCGGCCCGAGGGGCGGCCCGATAAGGTAAGCTAGAAACATGAAGTAAAAGAGATACACGCCGCAGGGATGGACCCACGCGGCCTGGGAATGATGCAGCCCTGGGGGGGCGCTCCCAGATGGAAATGAAACTTGAAGGATGTCACCTGATAACGTTGAAGACGAAGGGATGTTGAAGTAGCGGACGTCGTGGGCTGCGGGAGCCGATCTTCATGAGCCCCCAGGCCCAGGAGCCTCGGGAGGCTCCGGAGGCGCTGGTGACTCCTCGCGGACCATCTCCATCTCCGCCAGGGCTGCAGAACGCCTGGCCTCTTGAGCCTCCAGGATGCTCTCCATGAGGCGTTGGTACATGGCAGCCGCGTTCGGCACGCCGTTGGGCATGCGAACGTAGCTGTGGGGTGGGCCTTCGCAGCGCCCCATGCGTGAGGTCCAGAAGCGCTCCTGAGAGGCGGCTCGGTTGAGCCCTGGTATGTCAATGCAGACGCGCAACCCACCATCCTCGCCTGGATGGGGAGCTGCGGCGGGTAAGTGGCGGCTGCCGCTCAGGACTCTTGACTCCTGCAGCTCCTGCGTGATCTGGCTGACGAACTCCTGAGGGTTTGGCCCTCCTTGCCTTGCTCCTTCCTGAGGGAAACATGCTTTGAAACACGCCTCCAAGTGGTGCCCAAGCGCCTCCCTCGTGACCTTAGTGAGGTCGGTGGCCCTCCAGGAGAGAGCCCCCGAGCCTTGCTTGAGGAGGGCGTCGGGTGCGCCTTCCTATGCGACAGAAGGAGGTGCCCCCTGAACAGGCGCAGACCCTGAGGAGCCTGCCTCCTGAGGGGTCGGGCCTGGCAATGTCTTCTTCTTCTTGGGAGCCGTCTCAGGGAGCCTCACGCTCCTGCGATCTGGGTCTTCAAGTGATGTGGCTTGAAAAGCTCGCTCCAGGGAGCACACTGCGTCTCTTTCTTCACAAGGCACCGTGATGACTCCGCTGCTCCCTGGCATCTTGAGGACGTTGTAGCCGTGATGAGTCACAGCCATGAACTTGGCCAGAGATGGGTACCCGAGGATGGCGTTGTATGGCAGGCGAATGTGGGCAACATCGAAGTCGTTGAGCTCGGTGCGGTAGTTGTCGCGCGCTCCGAAGGTGACAGGGAGGCGGACCTGCCCAATCGGAACCGTGGAGCCATCGGTGACTCCGGAGAAAGGCATGGTTGGCTGAAGCTGATTGTAAGGCACTTGGAGATTGTTGAATGTCTCTATGGACAGGACATTGATCCCTTCTCCACTATCGATGAGGGTCCTGGTGACTTGCACGTTGCTGATGATTGGGGAACAAAGCATCGGGAGGACTCCGGCTGTGGCCGCGCACTTGAGCTGATCTGCTGAGCTGAACGTGATGGCGCACGCTGACCACCTGAGAGGGCGCATGGCTTCAAGCTTGGGGAGGACTGCATTCACTTCGTGGGCGAACTGCTTGAAGATGCGCTGAGAGGTTGGGGCTTGAGCTCCGCCCAATATGCAAGCGATCACAGGCTGCTCCCAGAAGCCCCCGCCCCCTCGCCCCGATGATGGTCCTCGTTTCTCCTTGGCTGCGGCGGCGGAGGGGGAGGCCTGCGTTTCCTTGGGGCGATCTCGCGAGGCTGATCCCTCCAGTCTCCCTCGCGAGGCTGATCCTGCCAGCGATCCTCACGAGGTCGGTCGCGCCACCCTTGGCGAGGGCCACGGTCTTCCCAGCGTCCTGCGTTTCTTCCTCCTCGATCGTAGCCTTGATCGTTGCGGTCGGGGCGTCGACCGATTCTCCCTTCTCACACGGCTCGGAGCTCTTGACATTCGTTGGTGTTGTGGGTGTGGAGGCCGTGGTACACACAGTACCGGCTACCCTTGGAAGACTCGGGCTGATCTCTGCCTCGCTTGGTGTCTGGTTCAGCCGCGAGCACGGCAGCCCCCTTGCGCTTCACGTCCTTGGCCTTGGATTTCTTCTCTTCTGGGTCTGCGGCTGGCAGCTCGAGGAGGGAAAGGCGCCCTTCCTCAGCCCTAGCGCACTTGGTCGCCAAGTTGAACAGCTCCAAGGAAGTGCACAGATCTTCATGCATCGCCAGCTCCTCCTTCATCTTGACGTCGCGCACACCGTCGGAGAAGGCAGAGATGATGGCCTCCTCGGTCACCTTGGGAATCTTGAGGCATGCGTTGTTGAAGCGCTGGATGTACTTCTGCAGGGTCTCCCCTGTCTGCTGCTTGATGCGGCGCATGTCGCTCACGGCAGGAGGCCGGTCGTGAGTACCTAGGAAGTTGGCGATGAAGCTGGTGCGCATCTCGTCCCAGGAGGAGATCGTGCCGGGAGCCAGGTTCAGGAGCCAGGTGCGGGCCCCGTCCTTGAGGGCCATGGGAAACCAGTTCGCCATGACCTTCTCGTCCCCGTTGGCGGCTTCGATGCCCAGCTCGTAGAGCTGAAGGAACTCTGCAGGGTCGGCCGTGCCATCGTAGCGAGGAGGCATGTCTGGCTTGAACTTGCCGAGCCACGCGACGCTGCGCAGCTCGGTGGTGAAGGCGCGGCAGCCTGCTGTGGCCACGGGAGGCCTTTGGTGACGAAGAGCCTGGTCTTGCAGGTCCCCATGCGCTGCCGCTGGGAGCAGCGCGGGGTCTTGGCGTGCTAGGGCAGGAGCGTGGTCGTGGCGAGCCGGTGCAGGGAGCACTCGGGCTGCTTCTTGGGGGCGAGGGACCTCTTGGCAGCTCTGCTCTTGCTGCGCTGGCGCCGGACGGAGTGGGTTCCGCCAAGGCCACGTGCCTTGGGGCTGTGGCGCTTTTCTTGAGGGGGAGGCGGCCGAGGCGCCTCGAGCTTCATCGCCGCCAGTAGGGCGGGCGCGTGCAGCGAGAAGGACGGCACGGGGGAGCCCCCTGCGGCGCGGACGAGCTCGGCGACGCGGTCGAGCCACTCTTCATAGACATCGTCGACAGGGCGGTAGCATAGGAGCTCGTTTGCCGCGATGAGCACAGCTCGAGCCTCCATGGGCGCGCGGAGCGCGCGAGATGAAGAACCAGCTGGGGCGAGTGAAGGAGTAGCAGTACGGCCGTCTCGCCTAACGGACAGATGCTGTGACGATGCTTGCTGCTCGTTCCCCGCCGGGCCGGTGGCTGCGTTGATGGCAGGCGACGGGGAACGGCGGGGGCGGCCGCCGACGGGGGCCGTCTGGGCGACGCGGGTAGCGAGAGCGCCGGCCGGGCGCGGGCCCGACGAAAGCGTCGACATGGATGCGATGGTCGGCGAAGAACAGGGCGGCGGAAGACGAATTCCGGCGCACCCCTACCTGGTGTGTCAAATGTCGGATTTCGAGTTCCGGTAGACCCTCTAGGTTCGAACTCTGGGGTGCGCGCGGAGATCTCACCCTCTACCTACTTGCACCTCGCCGCCTCGCTAGGATCTAAACTATGAAAGGAACAACACAAGAGACACAGGGTTTATACTGGTTCGGGCCACCATTGTGGTGTAACACCCTACTCCAGTGTGTGGTGTGGTGGATTGCCTCTTGGACTGATGATGAAAATACAAGGAAGAACAGCCTCTCGAGGGTCTGTTCTTGGCTGGTGCGATGAACTGCTAGGGGGAGTTCAGTCGCTCCTCTCTCTCTCTGCGATTGATCTCTTGATGTGATCAAGCTCAAGCTCTCCCTACCTTGTGGGTGGCTAGTCCTATTTATAGGCAAGGGCCCTGTGCCTCTTCCCAAATATTGAGCGGGAAGGGCGCCAACAATTGGCCATTTTGAAGGGGAACATCTAGTACACTTATCCTGACTAAAGTTGGTCCTCGCATGTCAAAGGCTCTGGTGGTGACGCCGGCTTGGGCTCCATGATGACTTCCTTCTTGCCGTTGCGACGGTCTTGGTCTTGTTGCACCGAAACGGATACCTTTGCTTGATGCTCTCGCCTGCGCTTTCCTCCTTTGCACCAAAGAGGTGAGGTACCCCGCCTTGATCTCTCCGCCTCCTCGCGAGCCAGCCTGACGAGGCCGTGCCTGAGGAAGCTTCTGTCGCCCTCCTCATGAGGCTTGGCCTCGCGAGGGTCTTGAGCTCGTGCTGCTGAAGATGGGCCGGCTGGCCACCCTTGAGCCATGCCGCAGTCCGCGGGTAGGCAAGTCAGGTACCCCTGTTCCTGCAACGCCGACAAGAGTACCCGGCCCAAGGCGCGCCGACTTGGCCGAGCAAAGAAGCCGGCAAGGCAGCGGCGCCTGGCCCTAACAGCTCATGGGTTTTGGGCGCCGTGTATGTTGATTGGACGTGGGCGCTTTAGCAATTGCGCTGAATCGACAAAAAGAGCGGCATCTGTCTCAGGCTTTGCTTCCTTGCCTCCTCCGTCATTGCTCGATCCCCTTTCTGCGCCTTTCCTTCTGCCTCCGGAAATCTCTAGATCTACTTCGACCGCATGCCCTAGCAAGACATGGCGCTCGCTGCATTCTTCGGCCAAGCTTGGTACTCACCCGCCTTGGACTCGTCGAACGTGTCGGAGAAGGGCCTTGCCCGGGTGCGCCGGATGGTGGCGGTGCAAGGCATCGACGGGGCGGAGGTGCTCAAGGTTGGCTCCGCCCTTCCCGAGGGCCAAGGAAGCACCTTCTATCCGCTCTTCGGAGCGCAATTGTTGCCGGGTCTGGTGCCTCCTTTTCTGAGTTCTTCTTCTCCGCCCTCCGCCATTACAAACTGCAAGCTCGTGATCTCCACCCCAACTCTGTTCTTCTTCCGCGATCTTCGCCTACTATTGTGAGGCTCACGCCGGGTGCAGCCCTCAGTGGCCTTGCTGCGCCACTACTTCTACCTCCGGACCTCTCGCGGTCCCATCTCCGCGTGCGCAAGCTTTGTCGCGTATCGCAGCTCCAACACCATCTCGAAGCCTAGGAAGAGGATTGAGGGCTTCAGGAGCAAGTGGGTCATGGTAGATGCTGGGCGCATCCACCCTCGACTGATTCTGCCCACGGAGCATCCCACGACCTCCGACTATTGGTCTCGCACGGAACTCGTGGATCCCCGCGCGAAGCCGGTGCTGGAGAAGAGGCCTGAGGTCATGACTGCTTTTAAAATACCTGAGGACATATATGCTGACTATTGCACACCGATGAGGCCAAGTTCAGAAGGAGAATGAAAATCAGCATAACGCATGACACAGAGGATAGAAAGGAGATGGTCAAGAGAATGGAGGAGTACAGGTATGTTACTCCAAAGTATATGAAGAAATTCGCCTTAATCCTCCATGCCCAAGAGCTCCATTGGCACCTGGCCAAGAAGTCGACCCCACCAAAGATCAAGCATGGTGAGGATTTTCTGAAGAATGGGCCAAGCGCCAAGCCAAGTTGGCGAGACAAGCCAAAGAAGCAAAGGAGGAAATTCAATGAAGACTCTGCATCGTTGCTGCCATCGAGGCCCCCGCAAGCCCGAAAATCAATGGCAAAGAAGCCAGCCGACAAGCCAAGTGCTTCACCAATAGTGCCCTCACGGCCAAAATCCTCAGCAATGCCCTCACGGCCAGAATCTTCAATGCCCTCACGGCTAGTTCCTCATGCTGCTCCTGCTCCTCCCAAATCCTCAGCTCCTCCACCAAAGTCCTCAGCAGCTCCTCCAAAGTCCTCAGCACCTGTGCATCTCGCCACGTGCCAAAGGACTGCAGGCATCTCTATTGCCTCTGGTGTCTCAAAGAAGTTCCTCACCTGCACCTAATTCTTCATCGTGCCCCACTCTGAAGAAAAAGGCAACGGCTGGTCGAGGTCCTCGCCAAGTCCGAAGAAGAAAAGGTTGCCTTCCAAGTGCCATCCGATGATGAAGCCGATGATGATGAACTTGAGGAAATTATCGAGATGACAAGAAAGGGTCATGCTAGAGCCAAAGGCACACCTGTGCATCGCTTTTGGATCCAAGGGCGATCCTCGAGTACATTGATCTCTCGCACAAGGATCCAGACACCCTATGCCTGATTTTCATTTGACTCTCGCCAAAGTCACATGTTGACCCATTTCATCTCAAGAGAAATGGAAATTTGAGAAGGCTAGACTGATCAAGAAGGCTCAGTTTAGGAAAGAGAAGTTCGTGAGGAAAAATGTTGTCAGAATGACACCTGATGATCTTCTCAAAATCCAGTCTGAAATCAAAGACCTCAGCGATGACTTTGATGCCTACTATGCTGATTGGCAAGGAGCCAAAGTCAGATTTGTAAACCTGACCAAGAAGTTCACAATGTTGCAGCTCCAACAAGCAACAAGAAGTTCCTCAGTCGAGCCTCCGCTCAGCCCATCAAGAACATGCCAAGACCACTGATGATTTTAGCCCGTGAAGACAATGCTAGTTCCAGGTTGATGACTCCATTCCAGCCACTGAAGAAATTGCTGTGGCATCCACTAGTGGTGCGCTCAAGAAATCTGAAGAAGTCGGGCAATCTGCATCGCCATGCGCCGAGGAAATTCAAACAGATTCCTCACCTCCTCCCGCGCCTACACCAACTCCTATCCTTCCATCTGCATCGATGTGAAGAAGACCAAGGCTGCAGAGCGAGCTGCAGTGAAGAAAAGGAAAGCATCAACTGCTTCAAAATCTTCAGCTCCAAAGAAGATGAAGCCTATGACAAGCTCTCTTTGAAAATCCGATTGATGCTGTTCCGATTTCCTCCATTCCATCAAAGGACCTTGTTCCTTTTGGTGAAGAATATGAGATCCTAGCGGATCTCGATGAAGAAAATCATTCTCGCTGCTTCAGAAGAGCAGATTGATGAAGAAATTGAAGTGGATGCGATCCTTCTACTCCTGTCATTTCTCGCCAATGCCTCGGTTCACACCAAGAGGTGGCGTTGAAGAATTTGAAGAAGATGTGGATATTGGAAGCACAACGCCAGTGATGAACGATGACTTTTGGGACAGTCAAGATCCAAATTCTCCACTCTTCACCCAATACAACAAATTCTCACCCCCGCACCAACAGTTCAAATGGGCTCAAGAAACTCATCCCACCTCGTCTCTGCATGAAGAAATTCCAGCCACTAGTGCTGAAGAAACCGCAAGCATTACTCCTTTGAACACGCAGACCGCATATGAAGAGGAACCAGAAAATCCTCACCAAGAACCCGAGATTGCAATTCCCGAGGTTGTGATGCAACTCATCGCACTCCTCGCCCAAACCAAAGGATCCATTCTCAAGCAAGCAAAAGTTCAAGGCTGAAGACTTATTTGGCGAAAGCATGTCTTCTTCATCGACATAACCCTTATGACTCGCTCAAGATAAGGAAGAGGCGCTTCGACTGCTAGTCAAGCCAACTTCTATTCCTCTCTGTGCTATTCAACAAAGATAAAGTCTTCGATCATGCACACATTCCTCACGTGGACATGGAATCTCGCCAGCTTCGAGCCGAGCCCTCGTTGTTCTTCACGATGCTGGTTTGCTGAATTTCTGACCGACATCTCGTGATTGGAATGAAGAACTCATTCTTCAATTCTATGACGCTGCACATCACCGGAGATTCTCAAGATGTGAACTCATGGGTACTGGATCGATGATGAAAATACTCACTACAAGGCACCAAGAACTGAATTGCTTCGTGCCCTCCCACTCAGCCCCTCCCTTGATGGTGCTCGTTGCATCTACAAATAACCTGAGCTTATAAATCACTACATGCAAGTTCCGATGAAGCCTTTGAAGCTGTGGCAGGCCCTCGAACCAAATTCCTCGTCAAGGAATTATCATGATATGCCTCAGATTGTCTATCGATTCGACGAAGACAATGAGTCCTATCAAAGGCCACGACTCAAATGATGAAGAAGTCGTTGGCATCATGAAGAATATGCTTTTCAATATCATTCATGGCGTTCCCTTCAACTTCCATGATTTCTTCATGAGGACTCTGGCAAACCTTTTGAGCTGAAGCCTTATGCACCATGGATTATGAGGTTCATCAGGACAAGGTCTTTACTCAATTACAAGGCTGATACTCTGAACCACTGCAGCTACTTGCCTCCAATTGAAGTCCTCAGACGGACATTTTCCTCAGCTGATGACAAAGGCAAGGCAACTGCTATGATAGATGAAGGCATTCATCCATTGGATGGTCAATTTCGCAAGGCTGCATCCTACTCCACCAATGATGACTCTGCCACACATGACTCTACCGCCAACAACTCTGCCAAGCAAAATCCTCAAGCCACAACACCTAGGGTGATGACTGATCGTGAGTTACTCCTCAGTCTTCATCAGAAAGTTGATCGCAATCATAAATGGGTCAAGCGTTGGTTAAATTCTTCACAACATGACCTCAACACAAAATGCAGTGAAGAAAAACCAATACTACCTCCATGAAACCTTCAACCGTACCTGGGCTGTTCTATCTCATCTCTACAGCACAGAAGATCTGAAGAAAATGGGTCTCAAGGAGGAGTTTGACTGGTCTGCCCCTCCACCGAAGAAATTCAAGAAGGTCAAGGTTCCTTCCTTGGTGGCCAGCTCCTATTCTTCATCGCGCGACAATGATGAAAACGAAGACTTGGACGACACTGCGGCAGGCCCTACTACGACAACCGACCCCGACAACGCTGGCGCTCCTCCATCAACTTGATATTCTTCAAGGGCGTTAGTCCTCAGTTTCGATCCTTTTGGTCATTCGATGACAAAGGGGGAGAAATTTGAGTTAGTCTTCAAGTGGGTCTACTATATGGGTGTTTTTTTTGCTAAGTTACAACTCTCGTTCTTCTGAAACTTTTATTGGATCGAGTTGTAATCTTAAAACCGATGGTGCTCTGATACTTTTGATGTGTTCCTCTGCATGCTTATTCTTCATTATGTGTTAATACACGCATGCTGAATTACATCAGTCACCATATTTCATCATGCATTTCAAATTCTTCATATTATATGTCAAATGCGTGTATGAATTACAGGATATAGGGGGAGATCTCCATGATTCAACTCTTCAAATGTGCAATGCCTCAAAAGCAAATTCCTCACTATGCACATATTCAGGGGGAGTTCTTCTATATCTTGCAATCAAATTCCTCAATATCAGTATTTATACTTCATATGTTTAATCCCCATTGAAAACTTAACCTATACTATCATCAATCACCAAAAGGGGGAGATTGTAAGTGCATCTAGCGCCCCTTAGTGATTTTGGTGTATTGAAGACTTATAGGTTCAGGGACTAATGTGTTTATGAGTGTACACAGGTCTATAAGTTTATGAGGAGTTTGATATTTACAGAGAAAGTCGACTTCTAAAATGAAGTTCTTCGATCAAGACTTTGATATTCTCAAGACTTTTCAAGACTTTGAAAGTGAAGAAATTGGTGTGATCTTGAAGACTTGGTATTCATTTGAGGAACATGAAGCGTGAAGACTTTTGTTTTCGTAGTTTCGCTTTCTCTTTCTTGAGTCATAGGAAACACCGCATCGTTGAAGAGGGTCGAGGAAATACTAAGGAAAATTTTCCATGTGATGCTCAACTCATAATCCTACACCTACCAATCCTTCGAGTGAAGCCTTTGAAATCTCATAGCAGTTCGGCATAATTTCTTTTAGTGATGAGACGAAGTTCTTCCGTCGCCGAGAATTTGTTCTGATTGAGGATTTAGGAATTCGCCAGTCTTGGATTGCCTACACAAAGGAGGAACATGATAGCCCCGAGGAATTTGAGAGTCAAATTTCGACCGCTGTCTTGTCTGTGCGCCACCTGTCCCAAAATATCTTATCCACCTAACGGTCATATCATTGAAGGGCATTTATGTCTTATCATGTCGGGCTGCTCCCTAGGCTATAAATAGCCGCCTCTACAACCACTAGCTGGTTGGCTGCCCGAGAGAAACTGACACTTGTCAATTGAGAGCATCCCATCCTCAGAGGACTATGAGCGAAAATCATCAAGTGAGGAAAAACCCAAAACCAAACCCCTACAAACCCAAAGTGATTGAGCATCACTGAAGAGATTGATCCTGTGTGGATCCGACGCTTGTTACCTTCGAAGACTGTGCTTCTTCCACATGGTTAGGCGTCATGGTCTAGAGCATCCAAGAGGAATTGTGGATCGCCGAGTGACCGAAGTCTGTGAAGGTTTGGAAGTCGCTCAAGATTTACCACGAGTGATTGGACGAGGTCCTGTGACCTTAGTTCAAGGAGAATACGGTGAGGACTTGGTGTCCTGAGCTGCGTGCTCAGCCGACTAGGTGTCCGGATCGTGTGTCCTCGAGTTTAAATACTCAACCAGCCAACCCAGACGCATAACCGAGACAACACTTGAACTGGTCTACCAAATCATTGTCTTCACCAACCTTACTGGTTCTATTTCCTCAAATCTTTCATTTCCTCACATCGTGTTGAGTGTTTGTTCATATCTCTGTTTAAAGACTTTGACTAAAGACTTTCTCAATTTCCTCGTTCAATTTCTTAAGTCTGCTTTGTCTTCATCTTGTGTTATCCTGTGATTACGCTTTCAGACTCTGTGATTGTCTTCATTTCATCATGATGACCATGCCTGTATTCTGTTATGCTTACTTCTGAGTACTTATTCCGCTGCAAGTAGTTCTTCACTTGGGAATTTCCTCACCGGAAAATTCCTCTGTGAAGAATTCATAAAAATCGCCTATTCACCCCCTTCTAGTCGATATAACGCACTTTCACAAGACGAGCCTTATTCCTCACCACAAGGCTATTTTCATCTTGCTTGTTGCGGTAGATCCATTTTGTACCGATGATATTGTGCTTGCGTGGGTCTGGTCGCTTGACAAGTTCCGAGACATTGTTGAACTCGAATTGATGTAATTCCTCTTGCATTGCTTGAATCCACTCAGGCTCCACAAATGACTCATCAACTTTGGTGGGCTCTGTGATATAGACAAAAGCAAGGTGCCTACAAAAGTTAGACAAATGTGAAGCTCTTGAGTGTGTGAGAGGACCTGGTGCGTTGATGTCGTCAATGATTTTTTCATTCTGCACTTCATTTACAACGCGAGGATGAGTAGGTTGACGACGTTGATTGGGCTCAGCATTTTCTTCAGAGCCATTTTCCTCAGATGCACCAGCATGATTTTCTTCACGTTCTGGGATGACTTCTTCAGCAGATTCTTTAGTGGGTATGACATCCTCAGTAGCCTTGAACTTGATGGATTCCTGAGGAGACAATTCATCTAGAACAGGAGGTAGGCGCTCTCTTTTCAAGCTGTTAGTTTCATCAAACTGCACATCTACAGTTTCAACAACCTTGTGGTGAAAGGTGTTGAAGACTCTGTAGGTGTGCGAGTCCTTTTCGTAACCAAGCATAAAACCTTCATGTGCTTCCGGTACAAATTTAGAATTGTGATGAGGATCTCTAATCCAACATTTAGCACCGAAGACTTTGAAATAACTCACATTGGGTTTCTTGTCAGTGAGGAGTTCATATGAGGTCTTTTTGAAGAATTTGTGAAGATATACCCTGTTGATGATGTGGCACACAGTGTCAATTGCCTCAGACCAGAAGTGCCGAGGCGTCTTGTATTCATCAAGCATAGTGCGAGCCATCTCAACAAGAGTCCTATTCTTGCGTTCCATGATCCCATTCTGCTGAGGAGTATAAGGGGCAGAAAGCTCGTGAGTAATACCAAGTTCATCAAGATAGTCATCAAGACCAGTATTCTTGAACTCGGTCCCATTGTCAATCCTAATGTGCTTGATCTTCACACCGAAGTTCGTCGAGGCCCTTGAGGAAAATCGTTTGAAGACTTCCTGCACTTCAGTTTTGTAAGTGATGATATGCACCCAGGTGTAACGAGAATAGTCATCAACAATAACAAAGCCATATAGAGATGCTGCATTTGTTAGTGTGGCATAATGAGTAGGACCAAAGAGATCCATGTGAAGCAATTCAAAAGGACGAGTGGTAGTCATGATAGTCTTCGAGGGATGCTTGGACTTGGTCATCTTTCCAGCCTCACAAGCCCCACACAGATGGTCTTTGAGGAATTTGACACCCTTGATGCCAATGACGTGTTTCTTCTTCGCGAGTGTGTGCAAGTTCCTCATGCCAGCATGACCTAGTCGTCGATGCCATAACCAGCCTTCTGAACCTTTTGCAAGTAGACATGTGGCAGGCTGTGGTCCTGCAGAGAAATCAACAATATACAAGTCTCCTCTCCTAAAGCCTCCCAAGACTTTGGAATTGTCAGATTCCATGAGCACAATTCAACGATATTTGCCAAAGATGACGACCATATCAAGATCATAAAGCATTGAGACAGACATGAGGTTGAATCCTAAGGACTCGACAAGCATGCCTTTGTCCATGTGTCGATCCTTTGAGATCGCAACCCTACCAAGACCCAATACCTTGCTTTTTGCCTTTGTTAGCGTAGGTGACATGCTTCAGATGTGATGGAGATAAAGCAGTGTCCATCAATAAGTTCTTGTCACCGGTCATGTGATTTGTACATCCACTGTCGAGGACCCACTCAATAGCTTTGGGTTGATCATCCTATAGATGAATTAATGCATCTTACGAACTCATATACTTTATTAGGGAAGAATATGACATCAAATTCATGAGATTGAATTTCATCAAGCATCACAATAGATATAGCAGTATGAGGACGTGAGAAATGGGTAATTCATTTCTTCATGATTAGCTTGCATCCTTTCAAGCATATTCAGGTCTCCAGCAAATTCTTCAGACGTTCAAGTTCGTCTGGAGACCTGACCCTGCATAAAAGATTAGTTCTTTTTCTTCACCACCCACATCTGGAGGGGTGGCAAAGTGTCGGTGTCAAAACCGGCGGATCTCGGGTAGGGGGTCCCGAACTGTACGTCTAGGCGGATGGTAATAGGAGACAAGGGACACGATGTTTTTACCCAGGTTCGGGCCCTCTCGATGGAGGTAAAACCCTACTCCTGCTTGATTAATATTGATGATATGGGTAGTACAAGAGTAGATCTACCACGAGATCGAGAGGCTAAACCCTAGAAGCTAGCCTATGGTATGATTGTTGTTCGCCCCACGGACTAAAACCCTCCGGTTTATATAGGCACCTAAGAGGGTTAGGGTTACGTAGTCGGTTACAATGGTAGGAGATCTACATATCCGTGACGCCAAGCTTGCCTTCCACGCCAAGGAAAGTCCCATCCGGACATGGGACTAAGTCTTCAATCTTGTATCTTCATAGTCCAGAGTCCGCCAAAGGCTATAGTCCGCTATCCGACACCCCCTAATCCAGACTCCTCAAGAGTCTCTAACCAGGCTTCAATGATTTATTTAGTCCGCGCATATTGTCTTCGGCATTGCAAGCGGGTTCCTCCTATGAATACTTCATAGAAGATTTTGAACACAAGGATAGTGTCCGCTCGAAAATAAGTTCCACATACCACCGAGAGAGAATAATATTTTACAAGTTCAATCTGCCGACGATTCCGCAAAGTGACATCACACCACGCCAAGCCTTTATTCAATCGCTTTTTATCGTCCCACCTCAAGCGCTTAGCGAGGCGGTTTCTTGGCACGCCTTGTCAAAGCAGAGATCATGTCCCTTATTCCGGATTCTCATCAATACGGCGTGGGTAACCCAACCGCGCTTATTGATTACTGCGCTTGGGAGATAAGCGAGTTTTATCGGCCTGGGTTCGCATAGCTTTGTCCGTCTCATATAAGGGATAAGGATCCCCTTTTCACACACGCCTTCTTCCTCCTTTGCTTATCCATTTCGCCAAGACTCGAGCTCCAACACCCAAGTCCGCACATCCCACCTCAACCTTCTCCAACTATGTCCGGAGCGGAGGCAGTGGATGGCCTCCTCCGTCACGGAGGGGCACATCAAAAGCTGCTGGAAGGCCGGATACTTGTCCGACGACATCGCAAGATCGGCTCCCCGACAAGGGCAGCTCATCCCCACCCCTGTGCCCCATGAGAGGGTGGTGTTCCTCCCCACTTCCTCCGCGGACTAGGGTTTCCACTTCACCCATTTGTCCAGGGGCTCATGTTCTATTACGCCTAGATTTCCATGATCTGGCCCCAAATTTCATCCTCAACATCTCGGTGTTCATCGTCAAAGTAGGCCTTCCTTCAAGATCCAGCCCCACTTCGCTTATGGCTGAAGACCTTCAATGTCAAGCCGGGAAGGTAGTGGGGCCGCTGCCGGAGTGCGGAGGTGCTATGGTGGAAAGATGGCCAACGCCCTATGGCTTGAGGGCTCCTTCGTGGAGACCATAAAGGGTGGCAATCGGGTGGTTCTACATCACCGAGCCGCGACTTAAAATGGGCGGCGCCCTCGATTCGATCTGGCTTCCCTACACGGTTCACTTCTCATGGAAAGAGACGGGCCCGACATGGGGTAATTCGAAGAGCTGACCGACTCCAAACTCAAGGCCCAAAACCTGGTGGACAAGAAGCTCAAGCTTGTCAACGAGTCCGTGTTATGCTCATCCGCCGGATCCTCCCATGCCAAAGAACGGCCTTCGACTTGTGGAGTTTGATCTCGCACAGCATCGAATTTGAGCCGCTCTTCGACACTCACGCATTTAAGATGCCCGGAAGGTGCTGTTCAAGGGCGCCGAGGTTCGCATCCGCCACCAAGATCGCGGATTTAGCTCGCGCGCCAAGCCAGCGAGGTAAGCTATTTTACCCTTTACGGACTCTTTTTTCATAGTTTGACTCTGGCGCGGATCTAAAACTCCCTCACCTTGACAGATCGCGTAAGACGTCCCGACAGGTTGACTATCCGCCCCTTGCCGAAGACCCAAAGGACGCCTGATTGACGGGTTAGGGTTCCGCACCTTACGTGGTGCCGAAAAGAAGGCCAAGAAGAAAGCCACGGAACTCGGAGGAGTTCTCGGCGCCAGTGATGTCGGACTCATTGTCCGATGACTCGAGGCGGACTCTCCCGCCAAGACGAGGAGGAGGAAGAGTCCCTCTCAACGGGGAGAGAAGAAAAGGAAGGCCGCCTAATCGGGAGGTCGGAGGGTCCAAGAAGGGAAGGACCTCCTCCGGACTACACCACCAACGCCGACGACGGTGGAGAGGAGGCTACCATGACCAAGCCTCGCGAAATCATAAGTGTCCGGATACTGTAATAACTCATGGCGCCAATTTGTCGTGACAACATCTTCTAACGCTGAATATAACTATGCAGTCCGCCTAAGGACGGGCTCGACGCTTCGCCGAAGTGCTCCTCGGATTCGCTTGATGAATAGCACTCACTCCCGACCGCCTGCCTCCTCGCCATGGATGACGCCGGGATGGAGTCCCAAAAGGGGCCCAGCCAGAGGAGGTGGCCTAGAGGCGCCCAGAAGGCGACCTCCTGCACTCCGGCAAGAAGGGGATAAAACCCCAAAGGGCTTTAAGTCCGCCCGCGCTGACTCAGACCGAACCTTCGGTTCCGAGTCCGACAGAGACCCTTCAGAAGAAGGGCAAGATCGCGACGCTGGTGACCTCCGCCCAACCGAGGCACCGGATGATTTGATGGAGGCGCTAACAGCGCTTCCATCAACGAGGAGCACCGCGCCGTTATGAGTGTGGTGATCCAGAAGTTCAGTCCGCCAAGAGCGGGCTTATCAAGCTCGTGCAGCCTTCTAACAAAGCTTTGAGGTATGTATTTAAGATGTGTAAAATATTACCGTGATAGACAAGAGCCCCGATGCTCAGTTTGGTGTTCAAAAGAAATAGCCGAACTCGAGGATCTAAAAAGATATACGCAGGAGTCTCAACATAAGTATGTCAATATGGGAATGCAGGCGCGCTGCTGACCTCTCGCCGACCGATCATGGAGGTTGATGATGAAACTGTAGCCTCGAGCGGTCCGAGAACGAGCTCGACTTGCCAAAAGCAGCTCGAGGACAAGGAAGGTAAGTAATACCTTATTGGAGTATTTAAAATATGTGGTTGCAAAGATGACAGAATAACGTGAATATCGCAGGGCCACGAACGCAGGTGGCGACTTCAAGGAAGCGCATCCAAGGCCGAAGCAATGCGTGCATGAGCGCATCGAGCGAGAGAAGCAGGAGGCGCGGTGGCGGAGGTGCGGCAAGAGCTCCGGCTCTCGTGGAAAAACACGAGAGTTTGAGCGTGACTCAAAGACTCGAGAGTCCGAGCTCGCTGCCCTTGAGAGCGCCTAAAGCCGCTAAGGCCGAAGCCCAAAAAGCCTCCAGAAATTGAGGCGATGAAGAAGATAGCGGTGGGTAAGCATTCTATATGCATAGCAAGCATGTGAAAGTGAATTATCTGTTACTTACCCGAATCCGGAGCTCTCCAGGAGCATTCGTAGATCTGCCCCGCAGTGTGTCTGATGCTGTCGCATTCTACCGAGCCGAGGAGGGAAGCTCGACGGAGAAGGTGTTCTTGTCGAGCTCCATAAGGTGGCCGAACAGGCCACGAAAGGCCTCATAGTTCGGCTGTGGCCTAAGGAAACCATGACTGGGAGCTACTTCGGGCTGGTGAGGCGGCTGGTGGACGCCTGTCCATGGATTGAAGTCGTCAAGCGCTCTGTCTGCATCGAAGGTGCCCGTAGGGCCCTTTCCCGTGCTAAGGTGCACCGGGGCAAGATGGACGCTGAGAAGCTTGTGACGGACGGACCACCACTGTGCAAGGAGCATCGCAAGCCTGAAATGTATTATGAGGGCGTCATGAAGGGTGCCCGCCTTATAGCGGATGAATGCTCCAAAGATGTAATTTTTGAGTAGACTCACATTTGTTATCCTGTACGCTGAAAACTTGTTCATATGCGCTAAGCAACACTTTTGAATTTAAAATATTACCTTCGTATGCGACGTGTATTAAATTTGAGAGATGGCGAAGTCGTCGGCTTCAAACCCCATGCCACGAAAGTGCCGGGTGTTCGGATAAACTTGAGCGCCTTGTTCCCATTCTTGGGTCCTTCGAGGAGGCGCCAACCCAACGTAACAAGGCAACCGGACTATAATGCTTGAACACTCTCACTTAGCCATAGAATTTATAATTTTAAATTTCGCAAGCCCCGGTATTTGGAAGACCGAGTTCGGGCGCTATCCACGCCTAGGCCGATAACATCGACTCCTCGCCTAAGCTGCATAAGTCTTTAGGGACTCGAAAACCTCTCGAACAGGACGGCTCTCACCCTATCATGACGGTCAGTTTTAGCTTTCTCCACTGAGGTGCTTAACCCATCTCAACCGGGGCACAATCGCAGTGGTTCTCCCAGCGCTACCTTAGCTGATATAACGGAACATAAGGTACCAAAACATGGGAGCCGAGCAAACCCAACTATTGACCCAAGACATGATTCGGAGCCGATGCATATAATGCTATAAGTTCGGGATGCCGCACTTGTGAAAGTGTTCGGACTTATCACACCATGTTGTGGGGTACTTAAGCCCCTGGTGTATTACCCGTACCAAAGTGTACGGTTGCACAATGGCATAAATGAACATATATATATATAGAAAAAAGGGAATTCAATAATAGGCAGAAGCTATGTATTGTTTATTCAAAAGGGCTAAAGAAGAGCGTAACGATACAAATAGTGCGATAAGCAAGGGACGGACTTTTGACATGTTCCTCCAGGTAAGCTGCGGATGGTGTCTAAAACAGGTATACCGCTCGTAATAGAGACCACCGACACTCGACGAAGCTTTCGCTTCCCGGCTGTTGCATCGCGGTGTTCGGGCGATTCTACCATCGGACAGGCTTCGTGAGAACGGAGTGCTGAAAGTAAAAAGAAAGAAGAAAAGAATGACACAATCGGGAGCCCCTGGCGCGTTGAGTCGCATCCCGGCATGCCATGGTCGTGCCCCTCCCCTATGCCCATGGTATTTCCAGAGCGTAATTATGTACGCCAGTAATCTGGTTTCGCATTTCGCAAGGGCTGGGGTTTGGGCCGCATTGCTATGCGCGTTTCTGAACGTGCCAGCGGTCTTGTTGTAGGTTACTCCGGCGCGCTTGACGGTGTCCCGACGCTTAATGTGCGAACTCGAGAATTGCCTTAAGAGGTTGCTTTGTACTTCCGCCGCGAGGGGCCAGATGCTCCTCCGTCCGAGAGAGCGCTCGTGTTTCCATTGACCGTAATGACTCGAGGACCTGGCATCTTGAGCTTGAGATATGCGAGGCGGCACCGCATTGAACTTTGCAATGCGGTTCGTCCGAAAGCAAGGCGTGATAGCCGCCATGAACGGGACTATGTCAAGATTAACTCCTCGCTCGAAGTTATCCGGGATCCAAGACCACTTCAAGTGTAATCGAGCTCGCATAGCTTGGCCTCTACACCTCGGTATGACGCCTTTAAAGGTCGCTTCGTGGGTTTAATCTTGATGGGTCTATGCCCATTTTGCGACCGTGGTCCCGATAAAGCAGGTTCAGTTGCCGCCGCCGGCCCATTAGGAGTCTAGTGAGATGAAATCCTCAATGATTGGGTCTAGAACCATGCGATTTAATCCGCCATGGCGGATGCTAGTGGGTGGTCCCTTCGATCAAAAGTGATCGGGCAGGAACACCACGGGTTGAACTTTGGGGCGATCGCTCCATCGCATATACGCCCATTAGTGCACGCTCGCTCCCTTTGGGTATGTGGGTTGCGATATCATGTTCACCGTCCGCACTTATGGGGGAAGCCCTTCGCCCTCTATTGTTCGGGCGGCCGGGCCTCCTCGCCATCGCTATGCAGCCCCTTGTCATTGTTTTCGCATGTAACTTGCCTCGCTAGCTTGAACACCCAACAATCCTGTTGGTGTGATTGGCTGGTTCTTCGGGTGCCGGTATCCGCACGAGCGATTGAGTATTCGTCCAAATTGGACGGGCCCGAGTACTTTCTTTAAATGGCTTTTTCCGCTGACCGAAGTTTAGAGCCTCGAATCCGCATCGACCGTCAGATCCTCAAGATTATCGCCGCACGAGGCGCTTTGTGCTTGCTGACGCCGACCCGCCATTGTTGTCCTTGGTATCCGAATTACCGTGGCTCTTGGTCATGTTGTTATCGCGAGCTAGGCAGCTGTCCTCTCCGCAAAAAGCCGGTCATGAGTATTGTGAGGGCTGCCATGGATTTCGGCTTTTCCTGTCCTAGGTGTCGGGCAAGCCACTCGTCATGATGTTATGTTTGAAGGCTGCAAGGGCCTCTCGATCCGCTCGGCCGACGATTTGATTTTTTCTGGTTAGGAACCGTCCGTAATTGTCCGGCCGATTCTCTGCTGCTGAATTATGTGGCTTAGGTCATCGGCGTTCGTGGTCGCACATATGTGCCCTAGAAATTGTTGAGGAATGCGGCTTCCGTGTCTTCCCGACGCACCAATCGACTCACCGGCAAGCTGTTAAGCCAATGCCGCTGGTCCTTTAAGCTTGAGGAGGTATTTGATGGCGTAGATCATCACCGCGGGCCATGTGGATGTGAATGAGATAGTCCTCGATCCAAACCGCAGGATCTATTGTGCCATCATATGATTCAATGTTTACGGGTTTGAAACCCTCAGGATTTGATGATCCATCACTTCATCCGTGAAGCATAGTGGGTGTGCGGCGCCTCAGATAGGGCTATATCACGACGCAACTCAAATGAGCTTTGTTCATCAGGTTCGCCCACCGAGTTGCTATATCCGGCGTGATTTGTTATCATCACGGTTATGGGCGCCCACGTGATCCGTAGATCGATCTTGTTTGCCTTGCCTTGTCCTCCAATATGTCTCGCAGTGTCCGGCGATTTCGCCGCCTTGGTATTTTTTGAGCGCTACCGGGTGCGGCTTGAGTTGAGGGCCCAGAGGCCTCTCTCGTCAGCGCCACGAGGTGGTCGGTCACCGTGTCATGCGCCTGGTGATGTAGGTTTGGGTGCTTCCTCCTCTAATCGGGGTAGCAGCCTGCGCTTTGGGTAGTTTGGAGGGCGCCGAAGTTCATACTCTTCGCCGCAAGGACTTCAATCCATCCGCTGCCTAGCAAGTCTTGGTCAGCTCTAAGTTGTTGCTGCTTTTTCTTGAGGCTGCTTGCCGTGGCCATGAGCTTGCATTTGAAACGCCTTGTTCGACAGATCTCGGGCACCATTTAATTGCTGTCGTCGAGGCTTGCCTCATCTTCGGAAGGAGGCATGTAATTATCGCCCTCTACCTCTCTTTTCGCCGCTCTCTCCCGAGGGCTGGCTTCTCCATCCTCCCGCACTGAACTCGATGGAGGGGTTGTCTTCGACCGTCTGGGTGTTATTGTCTCCGTGCCGAATCACCATTTTTGCTGTGGCGGGATTTAGAGCGGCGCCTTGATGCCGGGCGCTTAGGCTGTTTCTTGGAGGGGTCATCCTCCGCTATTCCATCACCATTCCCATCTTTTGGGATGTCCACCATGTATATGTCGATGACGAGGTGGCCTTCCAGCCTCAGAGGCGCTGGTTCTTGGTCGCCTCCCCGCATCGCCGTCCATACCGCCGATGTCTTCGAGTCGTCGAGCATGTCGGTTAAATCATCGACAATGGCTACGAAGTGGGTGGTGGGTGGGCTTTGAATTTCTTCGTCGTCTCAAGATCCCAACCTTCCCGACCATAATCCGCCAGGCTCTCCCGATAAGAGAGAGACTTTAGTGAATTCAGGATGTCGCCAAAGGGCGAAGTGCTGAAAGATGTCCGCGACGGTGAATTCCATGATCGCGCCTTGATCGGATTCGATTAAGGGGGCGGAAGGCTCGGAGTCCGGAGAGGAGTCCGCACCTTGAGTTACGAAGCCAGAAAGGACAAGGTAGGTGTACGGCTCAATTGCCGAGAGATCGCAGCCCCGAGGCGGTGTCCAGCCACCCGCCCTCGATCGGCGCAATTGCCCGAAGCAAAGTTCGAGCGACATCGTGCGCGCCTCCGTGACACCGCTTGGCGGCAGAGATAGATCATGCCCTCGTGATAAAGGCGCGCGCGCTTGGTGTGGCTCAACCCGTCAAGATCAGGTCTCCGCGACGCCAGCGTAGTTCAAACTCCAAATCTGACTGGTGGCTGTGGGCGAGCTTAATCTGCTCCAGATGGCTGCTTAATTGGCCCGCAAAGGCAAAGCCACCGAATTTAAGATCTGTCCGCTGGAGAAAAGTCTCACCTCGAGCGCATTGTCATTGATGATCGGAGGAGCCATCAGCCTAAAGATGACGCACACACAGAACTCTCAACGAAAGCACCAATGTCGGTGTCAAAACCGCGGATCTCGGTAGGGGGTCCCAACTATGCGCCTAGGCGGATGGTAACAGGAGACAAGGGACGCGATGTTTTACCAGGTTCGAGCCTCTCGATGGAGGTAAAACCCTACCCCGCTTGATTAATATTGATGATATGGGTAGTACAAGAGTAGATCTACCACGAGATCGAGAGGCTAAACCTTAGAAGCTAGCCTATGGTATGATTGTTGTTCGTCCTACGGACTAAAACCCTCCGGTTTATATAGGCACCGAAGAGGGTTAGGGTTACACAGAGTCGGTTACAACGGTAGGAGATCTACATATCCGTATCGCCAAGCTTGCCTTCCACGCCTAGGAAAGTCACATCCGGACACGGGATGAAGTCTTCAATCTTGTATCTTCATAGTCCAGGAGTCCGGCTATCCGTACACCCCCTAATCCAGGACTCCCTCACAAAGAGTTCATCATTCTGCAAGCTCCATAAGAGAAAGGTGGTAGAGAAGCCAGTGCACTTCGTTTTACAGAAGAGGGGTTAGAGTATGCATATGAATAAGCGGAGAAAGTCTTCGAGGACTTATGAACATAATGATTTGAAGAATAATGCACATATTCATAGCTCTTAGGCTTTCCCTGCGAAACAGAAGCATTAGCACGATAATGATCATATGAGGATTTGGATCCATATGAGGAATTTGATCCACACACTACAAAAAAAAGACACATCCTTGACATTTTGGGCCGAACGAAATTTTTCTCTCTCATACTTATGACACTTCTATGACGATAATTGTGACAAAACCCGGTATCATCATAGATGTGGTGGGGTCCTACTTCTATGACAAAAAATCATGACAGAAAATGGGCTTTTCGTCCTGGGCGGGCCGGAGACGCAGCTGCATGACATTCTTTGGGCCGTCCATGACGGAAAAAACCGTGGTAGAAGCGAGGGAGAGGAAAATATCAGGGTGTTCCCGGTTACGGTGGGTGGTCGGGGCCGAGCGATGCACGTTTCTCTTGTACACGCACGCTGCAGGGGGCGAAGGCCGGGCTCTAACTAAACCCGAAGCGAGGTGTTGGGCTCTAATCGAACTCGAGCGATTGCAATCGCAGTTGGCGTTATCAACCCGAGCGATCGATCGATGGCTGTTAACTGAACCCGATTGAGCGATTCCTTCGCTACTACTGCTAACTGAAGCCGATTGATGCTGCCTCTGGATGAACAGTGAGCGTTGTTGTGTGGGGTTTGGATGAACAGTTCCTGGTGGGGGTGGATGAATAGGACCCCATGGCGTTGCCTCTGGATGAACAGGACCCCGTGGCGTTGCCTCTGGATGAACAGGACCCCGATCGTTCGAGCCAGTTAGGGCTGGATGAAAAGGCCCCGTGGAGGGCAAGATGAATAGGACCACCCCATGGAGGGCAGGATGAACAGTAGACGGTGGAGGGTTGGATGAACAGTAGCCCATGGAGGGGTGGTTGAACAGGAGCCCGTGGAGAGGGCTAGTTGAATAGTAGCCGTTGGAGTAGCGCGCAGTGGAGGCTAGATGAATAGGAGCCCGTGGATGAACAGTCGCAGGTGGAGGCTGAAGGAGGTCGACGGTGGATGAACAGTAGCCCGTGGAGGCTGGAGGGGGTCGACGGTGGAGATCAATAGTATCCTGTGGAGTCCCGTTTCACGGTACGCCACACCCCTCCCGATGAACAGGACCCCCGTTTCGACCGTAGTGCTCCAACACAAGTCCATTCCACCGTTTTGTGGTACGCCACACCCCTCCCGATCAACAGACCCTGCTTTCGATCAGAGGAGGTCCGCTTCTCCATTTTGTGGTACGCCGCACCCCTCCCGGCGAACATGATCCCATTTCAACGTGGCCGGTCGAACACAAGGCCGCTTCTCCGTTCACGGATGACGCCAGCCTCATTTCCATCGGCTGTTCCGCCCAAGCCTCCCGGCGAACACGACGATGCATTCCGCTCCGACCCAGCCGGTTGGCTCCTCATGAACACGACGACGACGCTGTTTCTCTGTTTCGACCCAGCCATGTACACGAGCCCCGCCGCACGTATGCTCGAGTAGGCGTTCGAGACCCTGCCAGATGTACGACGCGGGTCAGATTTTCTTGCACACCGCCGATGTACGACGCGTACATGCTACGCGGCGCTTACTACGACACGCAGCGCTCTACATCGATCAAGATGTACGCATATCGTCACGACCAGAATGACAACGCTAAGCACGCTTCGACCAGGTGGGTCCCGACCGTCCGCACTTCCTTGCGGCGAAGATGTAGCTGGTGGGTCCCAGCAGTCGGGGCTAATCATTTTTTTGCCTTGACGCACTTCCTTGCGTGTGAAGATGTAGTGGTGGGTCCCAGCAATGGGGAAACATTTTTTCGCGAAACACGGTGGCCCGTCCGGTGAGTCCCTCTGTCGTGGAGGAATAATTATTTTTGCGTAATAAGGAGGCACTTCCTGGCGTGCCATGGACCCAGCTATCAGCCTCTCCACGATAGTCCATGTCCGATGGAAGCCGTTCCTTGACCACGTTGACCACGCCGCGCCGAGAGCACCGGGCGGTGGACGACGGCGAGGCCTAGGAAGGGGACGATGCAGAGCCGGGGAAGACGCGGCAGTGGAAGCCCGCGCGGAGAGGAGTATGAGGGTTCACTGATTCGGCTGCGGTGTGAGATCGCCGCCGCAGGCCCGGCCAGCCTGTGGGAATAGTAGGGGGCGGTGAGGTCTCCGCGGCAGCACAGCCAGCCACGGGAGGCAGGAGCATGCGGCACGACCGGCGCTGCTTTGGGCGGCTGTAGCATGAAGACCAGAGGTTGAAGAAGCACCATGGCCGTTAGATGGACATCGTACGGTCACTGGAGCTAGAATCGTGCATATTGACCAAGTTGACAAAGCCCTCCGTCCCCGTCAACTTAGTTGGCCCACAAGTCAGCCTCCCAATATTGTGGGGGTATTCATTTTTTTGTCCATAATAAGGAGGCACTTCCTTGCATGTGAAGATATAGCTGGTGGGTCCGACCTGTCAGCGATGGGACCGTTTTTCACAAAATACAGAGGCCCTTCCGGTGGGTCCTAGCTGTCAGGTGGAGGAATCATTATTTTGCGCGTAATAAGGAGGCATTTCCTTGCGTGCGGCCGTGGACCCAGCTGTCAGCCTCTCCACGCACAGTCTACTTCTGATGGTGTCGTTCGTTGACCATGTTGACCAGGACGCGCCGAGCGCATCCAAGGTGGTGGACGACGGCGAGGCCCCGGACAGCAACGAGCTGGAGATGGGAAGACGCGGGAGTAGAGTCGTGGACGGAGAGGTGTACGAGGGTTAACTGATTCTGGTGTGGTGTGGTTCAGTAGTCGGTGGAGAAGAACAGGAGGTGTGGAGGGGTGGAGGGATGGCCTGGCCAACGATGGAGTAGCGCTTCACAAATAAGTTGCTAAGGTAGCTGCTAGCGGCAGGAGGCGGAGCAGTGGTCAGCGGTACCGGAGGAAGAAGACGAGAGATTGAAGATGGATGCCTGTCGTTGGATGTAAATCCAATGGCTAACGATGTCGAATCATTTGTTGACTAAGTTGACAATGACTTGCATTGGCTTCACCTATTGGCCCACATTTCAGCCTCCAAAATGTGGCACCGATTCAACCCATTTTTCAGAATTTACGCCTTTTTTTGCAGGTAGAATTTACTGTCCATTTGATCTCTTTTTTGAACTATAGACCATTAGCTGGGCTGGGTGAACAAATAATGTAGGCCCATCTGCCCATTTATGTTTTTCCTAAAAATATAGGCCATTTGCACTTTCTCTAAATACATGATTTTGCTGGGCTTATTCTAATTATAATGTTCGTTGGCAGCAATGTTATCAAAAATAAACAGGGCTGAGCATTTTGTTATATATATATATATATATATATATATATATATATATATATATATATATATATATATATATATATATATATATAATATATAAAATAAGTGATTTATTATTACATTGGTCCTTAAATCTTACCAAACTTTTGTACACAATCACAGGATTTTCGTTGCCAAAAAAATCCAGGATTTTATTGTTAAGAAATTATTTTTATAAGTTAATAAGATGTGGGATATTGTTTTCTTACATATGTAAGTATCTGTTAAATATATGATGACAATAACAATAATATATAATAACATATAAAATAATTTAAATATATATAATATAGTTAGAAGGGAAACATAAGTTGGACCAGGCGTTCCTATTCGTATATAGAAAAAATAAAACAGACCTCTGCGTTTTCTTAAAAAAAACATAAATTGGGCTGCCGATGTTTCAAGAAAAATAAAACCTCGGATGGGAGGTCCATAGGCCGGTCGATACATGACGGCCCTCAAGAAAATACAAGCAGGCCTATGGACCTCACATCCGAGGTCGTGGGCCGCGCATGTTAAAAATGAAAGCCTAGACAAGGCAGCCCAAAACCCAGCTGATACTTGCTGCCCCAGTGATAATAAATGATACCTGCCAGCTCCCCGGCTTCGTTGTGAATTTATCTCCTATAGTAACTATGTTGAAGCACCTAAAAAAATGTAACTATGTTGACAAACCCGTGGGCCCCAACGTCAAGATAGCATTAGGAGGAAGTATTTTTTCGATGAGGCACTTGCTTTGCACGCCATAGACTGTGGGTCCCGACTCGTCCGCCTCCACGCTGATTTTCCAGATTCCTCTCGCTTGTTTAGCATGTTCACAACGGCAATGGCGCGCCCTCGCTTTCTATTTTTCGCACACTCGACATTGTGTGGGCATCTTGAAAATATCATATCTTTTGACTGTGCATCATATGAAGATGCGCTATGCATGAATGTTGATCAGCATGATGTTAATCGGCTGGTAGTTCCAAGCATTCGACCATGAATAAAACTTCCAAAGATGATGTTAACACTGTTTTAAAAGGCCATGTTAATATAAATGCTCGCCTCTGAAAGTTGCGCTTATCCGAAACTCAACTTGAGTTTCTTATCTGAAACTCAAACTTGCGCTTTTCTCCGAGAATCACATTGTCTGCATTTTATACTCCTATGAAACTAAATTTTTAAGTGCTAAAATAGATCTCTAGAATTCATAAAATACTTCAGATGCTCAATACTGCAAATCTGAAATTCAAAAGACATTCATATATGAAAGTACTCTCAAAATACACAAGACAAAACACAATTCGCAACCTGAAAATACTAATAACCCTAAGCTCCTCCTGACAATTCACAACCTGCCCGACTATTGGTCTTGGGGGGCAATCCCTCCTATTCCTCGGCGATAGACAACCGCCCCATGGGACGATGTGAACGGTGGGAGAGGATGGCGCGGAAGCGTCGTCGGGCCAACTATTTTTCTCCTCTTGTAGTTGGGTTCGGTCGACGAAGACTCCACTGGCTCGCTCTAGCACGACACCCTCACAAACGGCACCCTGTAGATGCTCGATCCTTCAATCTCTAGTGGATGCTCCATCTGGGATCGATACTCCCACCATCGCTCCCTCACGATCGGATTCGGTGAATCTGTTTGCTCCATGGCCCAGAGGAGCAGCTCTATCGCATACTCAGCTGACTCCCTCCGGAGTATCGCCCTTTTCGCTATGTTGCAGATATTTGGCCATGGATGTCACCGTCGCCGCTAGTTGGTCCTTGTTGTCAAACCAAGACTGATTCCAACATCCTAGCTAGCTTCACAGGACGCCTGCCTGCGATCCCCACGTATCGGGTTGTACTCCTCCATTGATCTACTTCTCCACAGACCTTCACTACGGCGGTGGATTTTAATGGAAGAGGAGAGGAGCAGCGCTGGTTTTGGTTTAGAACGGAGAGGAGCGACGCTGGTTTTGGATTGGAACAGAGAGGAGGGGCGGTGGTTTTGAAATGGAAGAGGAGAGGAGGGCGCTGGATTTAGATTGGAACAGAGAGGAGCGGCGGTGGTTTAAGAGGAGAAGAGCGGAAGAGCGGCGCTGGTCTTGGAAGTATTTTTTGTTTTATGATTTTGGGTCAAAGTTTGACCACGCATCGATTTGACAAGCAAATGTGAATGCATGTCACCAAAAATTGTATCGCTTGGTTCAGATCTGAATGTACTTTCAAATTATATTATTTTTATGACGATAACATATATTTTATTTGCGAAAATCATGGTCAATCATGACCAAGAATAAAAGGGAGACTAGTTAATGTGGGGTCGCTTTCTTAATTGAAGCGTAAATTGATTTTGATTTTGATCCAGTCACAGCGCGCCGGCCTTCTCGTCCAATCCTAAATCGCTGCCACACGCTCCTCTCCCTCTTCTCCATTGCAAAACCACTTCCTCTCGTCTCCATCATCTCCATTCCAAAACCACCGTCTCGCCTCTCCCTCTTCTCCATTGCAAAACCACCTCCTCTCTCCTCGAACGAGGATCCCCTGACGTGGCCCATCCTGCCATTGAGACACTGACACACGGGTCCCACCAAGCACGGGCCCACTGTCGACAATCAAAAGGGGAACCTCTCCTCTCCATCATCTCCATTCCAAAACCACCGCCTCGCCTCTCCCTCTTCTCCACTTCAAACCAACCCCTCCTCTCCATCATCTCCATTCCAAAACCACTGCCTCGCCTCTCCTCTTCTCTATTGCAAGACCACCGCCTCCTCCCATCTTCCAAAGCTAGCACCGACCACTCGTAAGGGCATCTATCGAGGGATGCAGCATCAATCAGCAGATCATCATCATGCCACTGTGCAAAGTTAGCCAGGTTGAAGGAGATCCTTACTTAGTTTGACAATGAGTGGGAGATTTTGAGGACGGTGAGGGCCATGTGGAAATGTATGCGAAAGAGTGAGACGACGGCGATGAGGGCGGCGATGTACTCCTCGGCGGCAGTCACACCGCAGTCCTTCGAGTTCATCGAGTATCTCATCTGGGCGATGGAGCAGACAGATTCGCCCAAGGCGGAAGTCAGGCGGAGGTGGTGGGCGTACATGTTGAAGGTCAAGCACCCAGAGGATAACGAATCGATTGAGTACGGTGTGCCGTTCGTGAGGGTGCAGAGCCAGCCGGAGCCACAGGAGTATTCATTCTCCCACCACAAGAGGAGGCTGAATGGCGCGATGTCGCTTCCCCGCCGTTCTCCACGGTTCCCTCGACGCTCGCCTCGTTTCAACGGCGTCGGTAGGGTTTAAGGTAAGCTTCGCACTAACCTAATCTACCATCTGCTCATGCTTACAATCAGTGTGACAACTAATAAAATCATGCTGACAATCAGTCTCGGAGTACTACGCCAATTACCCTAAAATAGCCCTGGACCTTTGGGTCAAAGTTGTGACACTGTGTACAAATAAAGAAAAGTAGATTGGTGCAACTTTCACAAAAGAGTACACCCCTAGAAAACTGCCAATATAAGCTACTAGTATTTTTTGAAGTCTAAGCTACTAGTATTTGGTTAGAGGATTTGCTGCCGAGAAAGATCCGTCCACAATGAGCGCCACACATCCCACTGATGGTGGTGGATGCCAATGCTTAGATGGAGCAGGGTTGGTGTCGGTAATTTTTACTTGGCACCTCGCACTCTACATATATGCCGGTTCCATCCGTACATTTATGCAGTTCCACCAAAATGCAGCTGAATAATCCTATTTGCACAAATAATGAAAAGGCGCGATTACATTATAGTGGCACTAGTTGATGAAACATACACTAATAAACAGAAGAAAATATTAATCCTTCCATCCCATAATATAAGAGCGTTTTTGACTCTACACTAGTGTAAAAAGCGCTCTTATATTATGGGACAGAGGGAGTACATCATACTGGAAATCGACCCAAGTCTCCCCGATACACCTTCTGCCAGTGATGAACATCAGTGTACAACGGCAGTACAAGGAGGGGCCTTGAGACATTCAAATCTCTATTTTTGTGCAGATCAACTAAAATTAAGCACCCCAGTTTGCACAAACGCTTAAACATTAACAATGGGACTCGTGCCCCCGATTCAATTGTACACTAATCATACACGCAAACGTGTACGATCAAGATCAGGGACTCACGGGAAGATATCACAACACAACTCTAAAAATATAATAAGTCATACAAGCATCATAATAAAGCCAGGGGCCTCGAGGGCTCGAATACAAATGCTCGATCATAGACGAGTCAGCGGAAGCAACAATATCTGAGTACGTATATAAGTTAAAACAAGTTTGCCATAAGATGGCTAGCACAAACGGGATACAATCGAAGTGGCGCAGCCTCCGCCTGGGATCCTCCTAAACTACTTCCTCGGTCGCCGCCAGCGGCTGCACGTAGTAGAAGGCACCTCCGGTAGTAGGAGTCGCCGCCGACGGTGGCGTGCGCGCCCCTCGGCTCCAAAGATCCGTTGCGACAACCGAGAGGAAAGAAAAGGGGGAAAAGAGGGGGAAAGCAACCGTGAGTACTCATCCAAAGTACAAGCAAGCAAGGAGCTACACTAATATGCATGAGTATATGGGTAAAGAGGCAATATCGGTGGACTGAACTGCAGGATGCCAGAATAAGGGGGGGATAGCTATTCTTATCGAAGACTACGCTTCTGGCAGCCTCCGTCTTGCAGCATGTAGAAGAGAATAGACTGAAGTCCTCCAAGTAGCATCGCATAGCATAAACCTACGCGGCAATCCCCTCCTTATCACCCTGTTAGAGAGCGATCACCGAGTTGTATCTGGCACTTGGAAGGGTGTGTTTCATTAAGTATCTGGTTCTAGTTGTCGTAAGGTAAGGTACAACTCCAAGTCGTCCTGTTAACGAAGATCACGGCTATTCGAATAGATAAACTTCCCTGCAGGGGTGCACCACATAACCCAACACGCTTGATCCCATTTGGCCGGACACACTTTTCTGGGTCATGCCCGCGCGGAAGATCAACACGTCGAGCCCCACCTAGGCCAACAATGAGGTCAAGACGCCGGTCTAAACCTAAGCGCACAGGGGTCTGGGCCCATCGCCCTTAGCACACCTGCACGTTGCGTACGCGGCTGGATGCAGACCTAGCCTAGCAGGCGTTCCAGTCCAATCCGGCGCGAGCCACTCAGTCGCTGACGTCACGAAGTCTTCGGCTGATACCACGACGCCGAGTGTCCATATCTTTCCCACGTAGTTGGTTAGTGCGTATAGACCAAATGGCCAGACTCAGATCAAATACCAAGAACTCGTTAAGCGTGTTATTTTAAAGTAACCACGAACGCCGACCAGGGCCAGGCCCACCTCTCGCCTAGGTGGTCTCAACCTGCCCTGTCGCTCCACCACAAAGATCCACACAGAGGGCCGTTAGGAGAAAGGTCCTTTCAGCCCCCAATCCGTGAATCACTCGCGGGTGCTCCACGAGCCAACCCGACTTTAGTCACCACATGTATCATGTATAAAGTATAGTATATACCCGTGATCACCTCCCATGTGATCACGGCCCAATAGTATAGCACACAGCAGACGGACAAGAATGTAGGGCCACAGATGGAATACTAGCATCCTATACTAAGCATGTAGGATTGCAGTAAAGGTAACAAGAGTAGCAAGGACAGGCTATGCATCGGGATAGGAATAACGAAAGCAAGAATATGCTACACTACTCTAATGCAAGCAGAGAGAGTAGAATAGGCGATATCCGTGATCTGGGGGGGGCTTGCCTGATTGCTCTGGCAAGAAGGAGGGGTCGTCAACACCGTAGTCGAACGGGGCAGCAGCAGTGTCGGTATCGTAGTCTACCGGAGAGAAGAGGGGGAAGAAATAGTAAATACAATGCAAATATAAACATGACGATGCATGCCATGACAATGAGCGTTGCTAGGGGTGCCCAAACGCGGTAGTAGGTGATACCGATGAAGGGGAGAAATATCCGGGAAAGTATCCCCGGTGTTTTGCGTTTCCGGACAGATGAACCGGAGGGGGAAAGTTGTGAGTTCAATAGGTTAGGGAGGTGTGGCGGACGAACGGGCTACGTATCCGGATTTGTCTCGTCGTTCTAAACAACTTTCATTTAGAAAGTATTTTCATCTGAGCTACGGTTTATTTTATATTAATTTTAAAAGATTTAAATCATTTAGGATTAATTTAATTATTTTAATTCAACATTATCAAGAACAGTGTTTGCTGACATCATCATGATGTCAGCATGAAGTGAGCAGTCAACAGAGGTGTTGACTCGTCAAACTGACATGTGGGTCCAGCGGGACCCACCTGTCATTCACTGTTAGGCTAATTAGGGATTAGGTTAAACTAATTACTGTTTATTTAAACTAACAGGTTAATTAGATTAATTAAAGAGGATTAATTAACTTAATTAATTCACTAATTAATTAATTATAAATTTTATTAATTCATTTTTACTTATTTAATTTTTATTTTATTAAAAACGTTCTCGGGCCAGGCCCCACATGTCAATGGCCCTAGGGGCCTAACGGTTCGGGCGCTGGCGAAAACGGGGCGGAGCCTCGGGGTGGCAGTGGCCTCGGCCACTAGAGGGCTTGCACGCGTGGGCGCACAGAGGCCGTTCGGCGCCCACAGCCAGGAGCTGCGGCGACGGTGATGGGCAAGGCCACCGAGCGAGGCGTGGCTCGCGCGCCTCATGGAGGAGGACGTGGCCCGGGGTGGCCATCTGTGGCCGGGCGCGGTAGGTAGCAGGGGCGGAGGTAGGCAGCGATGGGCGCCGGCGTCGGTGAAATGAGATGCGGGCGGCATGAGCGCACGCCAGATGAGGGGCGCGCCCTGAGGGGTCGACGCGGCTGGTTTAGCGTGGCGTGGCGGGCAGAGCCGACACGCTGTGGCGCTGAACAGGTGAGGGAGCGGGGCCGGCTGCGGGAAGGAGAGATCCCAGGGTGGGCGCCGGAGTTGGCCGCCGGCGCAGCGATGGCCCGCGGGTCTAGAGGCGGGGCACAGTGTGCACGGGGGCAGAGGGGAGTGAGGAGGACCGGGGTCCTCACCGTGAAGCGTAGGGACGGGGCAGTGGGGCGCGAGGTGGATGTCTGAGACGTCGTGAATGAGGGAGGCAGCCGCGGGGAGGTCCGCGAGGTCTTCGGGCGGGCGGCGCTGGTCGATCCGTCTTGGGGGGCGTGGTCGCCGTCGGCGGGCGAGGGGCGCCGAGGGAGAGGTGACGGGCCGCGAGGTCGAGGGGGCGGGGCCGGCAAGGCGGCACCGGGCGATGACCGCGGGGTTGGCCCCGATCCGATCTGGATCGGGGGAGAGGGAGAGACGAGGGAGTGAGGGGGGAGTGGGTTGGTTTGGTTAGAGTTTCGGGGTGGAGTGAGGGTTATGGGGAGTGGGGGTGGGCCGGCTAGGTTAGTGGGCTGGCCGGTTAGCTGGGCCGTGGCCCAGGGGGGTGGCCCTTGTTTTAATTTTGGTTAGTTTGTTTTTCTGCTTTTTTAATATTTATTCTTTCATGTTTTATTTTAGTTACATTTATTTTAGTTTTAGCAAAATATACACTTAGCACCTAAATTAGTATTTCAACTTAGTCCACGGTCACAAAAAGGTTTAACCCCCAAATAAAATAGTTTAGTATTTTATAAAATTCAAAAGGCATTTATCTAGATGTTTTAGCTACTGCTTAAACCATTTTAGTGCATTCAAACATTTTATAAAAGTGTGGTTTCTTCACCTTAATTACCTGTGCATTATTTGTCACCATTTGGACTTATTAGTTTTGACATTTGAAAACTTTACTAGTTTGACTTTATTTTATATTTGAATTCTGAATCGGTTTTGAACTACCCGTGATTAACAACAATAATCGATGTGATGTGGCATAATTTGGTGAGAGTTACTGTAGCTTAATTATCCGGGCATCACAATTCTCCTCCACTACAAGAAATCTTGTCCCGAGATTTAAGAGGTAGTGTAAGGGGGGAAAGTTTGGTAATGAATCTAGGGAATCTTTTCGGTCTTGGTTGCTCTCCTCGAAGAGGTCGATCCATTACATTGATTTCTTCATTCCTCTGTTTCAGGTCCTCATGATGAAGTCGGCTCTTTTCTTCGGGAACTCCATCGTACTTACGAAAATATTTAGGGGGGCAAACTCGGGAAGGTCGAAGCACATGTTAGGTACCTAGGGCTATCTCAGTGAATGAGGCCTAGAGGCATCTCTCGAGTTGAAATCCAAGAAAGACTTCAAGAGCAAATTAAGAAGGTGCAATAAGACGTTTCAAGCGGATAGGTAATCGTTCTTTGTCTGGAACATAGTTTGAAAGGGGTTCAGAGCAACGAAAAATAATATTCCGTCTGATACCAGAATATATCAATAGGAAGGTGACCCATTACATACGGAATCAAGCACGAGGAATATCTTTGGCAACAGGGCGTACAGGAGAGTCAGGTTTTGATCCTATGGAACTGTGGGTTATGGGCCCACCATGTGGGTTAAAAGCAGGAAAGGGCACTGACATCTTTCATGGCCATGATAGCAATGCAGGTTAGAGGATAGCCTGTCAGTTATGTCGGCAACAACATCGGTACCAATGGCAAGGGACGAAGAGAACGATTTTCCTGCTCGTTGGACGAGGCGGACCAATAGGCAAAGTTCTCATCCATCGGTGGCTACCAGAATGTCATCAACAATAATAACAGGGTCTTACTGACAATGTTGTACACCGAAGTGTTTACATAAGAAGGAGAATATTACTGCTTAGATCATATAGATCACAAGAAAGGTTAAACCAAACAATGGAAAGGAAAATATGATTATCAGATTAAACAGAACAATGGAAAGGAAAATGTGTTAAAACACATATTTCAGGGGTATTTCCTTCCCAAGGACAAACAGAGTATGATATCCGTGACAGGATATAATGTAGAAAACCCTCTAGGTAGGGGGAGAGAAATTTTCATGACAATGCCCATACAACGGTGTTTGGATACTAGAGCAAGAAACAATTAGCATTGGGATAAGTGTTCTTGTTGAAAATCGGAGTACCACAGACATGCTTCGAGATAGCATTGACATGGTCTTCAAGCAAAGGTCGGACTTGGATATACAAAGGATTCATCAGGAACAACTTATAGAATAAGTCTCACAATTTCCTCATGGAAGAATGGTTAACCTTGCTTAGAAGGGAACTATAACAATAGGTCCTCTGGCTAGGGGTGCCAAGCAAAGATACCACCATACCGGGTTATGTAGAGACCAATGTTATAAATTTTGGAAATATGTCCCAACCATCATACCTGAACAAGATTCAGATCTGACTGGGGTCAAGATACCTCAGACTTAGGATGTCTAAGAAGAAAGGTGCAACACAAATTGACGAGATGACATTGTAAGATTCTCGGGAAATGAACTATGGAAGCGAGTTCCAAAACAAGAGTTCAACATTAAACCAAGGAGAGGATGAGGAGGTGGCTGATGGTCTCAGCGATAATTCATCGAGATTTCCAACAAGATGGATTTCCACAATTATGTGAACAAGGAGATGACATTTGTCAGATCAAATGGTATAATGATGTATGCTCAAGGAAAACATACACAATTAACCATTGGTTGAAAGGTGCACCCATAATATGGGCTTAGGTAGCATGATCAATGTTTAGAATGATGATTCAATAACCAACACACCAAGAATGAAGTTATCATTCATTAACTTACAATCAATAGGGTTGCTAGAAGTTATGAATTTACACATCACAGACCATTTGTCGGTATTCCGGTTAGAAACAACACGGGGACCAAGAAAAGAATGGTGATGGTAATAAGTATCACTTGTATCAAAAACTCTTAAGGGGTGGTGAAATTCTCACAACATTGATGACATAAGAGATGGTAATGTTCCAAGGTAAGGAAGAACAAAGGCTGGATAGCAAGGATCTCAAGGTATAACACAAAAACACGAACAAGTTTGTGTTGGAGAGAAGGCAATAAAGTGGGCGATGATAACACCAATCATCGAGGGAAAGGATGGTATTTCTCATCATGAATTTGATTGATATCCTGGAAGAGCTCTTAAGGTTGATGATAATCGCGACACATTTGTCAAGAGATTACCTAAAGATGTAATCGATCGCCGACGACATCAAGTCAAATGAATGATGAAGCAAAAGGTTATTGGAACCATGAGTACGACACAAACTCGAAACCAAGCTTGCAGTTCAAGGCGAAATGATATGATGAGGAAGATCGACGTAAGCTTAGCTCATCGTCAAAATATTGTGCTCTGGGAAGAAGGACCAGGTAGCACAGTTAAAATCAGCACGACAAGGATATAGCCAAACAGGCTAGGAATGATGTGGTTGAGTTCAAACTCGTAAGTAATGAAGGTTACCAAGAGTTGCTTAATTGCGATGCGGACTCGAGTCAGTTATCGGTGTGTTTGCGTGTTTAATAACTCAGAGCCCGTGAAAAAATTGGAATCTATGAGAATGTAGCACTTGATGAAGAACTCATAAGGAGTTATGCAGTTCCAAGATAATCTCGAGATACCAGGGGGTAATACTTGACGACAGTCCAAAGTAGAGCTTGGACTGGGGTATTACTCTGCAGAAGACAAGTGCTTAAACTTGCACGAGAAATGTTATTTAAAGGAGAACATGGTCAGGAACCACAATCATAAAGGATCGAACCACGGATACAAGCTGAACTTATAACAAGGGGGTAACTATTTTTACGAGCAGCTTCCATGATAAGTTATACATCGTGTCCATAGGCATGAACGCAAGGTTCAAGGTCGACTCCCACTTCTTCAATGTATAACCTTCCATTCACTTCTCTCTTTGATAAAGGCATTAGTGTTGAAAGTTTTACCTGGTGGAATACCAGATGAGTATGACTCGTGAAAACTTCTGAGTTCACACATATAAAGGAAGGCATAGGTTCAACCCGCCAGGGTATCGTGGAAACATATACCACAAGCTTCAATATTAAATACCACCAGCTCGAAAGCAGCGCATGGTTGGCCAAGCAGATGATACAATTTACCAAAGGCACTATCTATCAGGAGAATAACTCACAAGGTGATTGAATACGAAGGACACTGTCGGATAACAATCCAACAATGGATCGGGTGATCCACAACGGAGCTGATGTGAGTATCGGTACTCCATCAAAGGAAGAAAGAATGCACGAGCATCATATTATAGAACATCGGAATAATTTGATGCTTAGATAACAAAGGAATTATGGTTTCCAAAACAAAGGATCAGATGCAGATGCTCTGATCAAGGATGGATAAGTTGTATAGACCAGAGGCACAATTGATGTCAAATAGTTTGGTCGAGAACCAGCTCAGTCTGAGCCGGAAAGATAATTTAAAAGGATCAACTGATGATTGCATGCATTCTCACTCATGTTGAATCAATAGGATCAAATGACGGCGCCTAAGGATACTAACGAATATTTCCTGACATATGGAAAGCATCCATAATGCAAGCAGACAAGTATTGCATAGCAATAAGCTACTAAGGATTTTTTTGGAGGATCGAATAGTATTTCAAAGACCATTGTGAAACACATGAACAACTCGGGGATGAGAGGGTACTCGATAGGTGCAAGATTTTATCTGTAGGGGTATTTAGGCGACTTAGAACCGCAAGGCAGTAGGCACAAAGTTTTCTCGGGGTATCTTGTAATAACAAGATCGACTGGGTATAAAGTAAGAACGACAGGTGTAAGTATTTATCCATAGGGATATTTCAGTGGTAGGGAATTGCAAAAGGAACAGACACAAGGTCTCGAGAGAATATCCGAAGGTATCTTCAGAATCCTTCGGTGCACCAAGTAATTATCCGGACTGAAGAGGCTCTCCGGGAGAAAGTATTATCGAGAACCTAGAGTCAGAGTTAGTAAAAATCGTTTAACCCGAATAGAAGAGAGATCAGATTCCCAGAGTACAGATCGAGAAATAAAAGATACTAATACCACCCAATGGCGACGTGGGCCCATAAGGCACACAGCCATGTTAGTAAAAGTTTTGCAATGAGTATACTCGACTTCGGCCAAGGAGTGTGAAAGGGGATTCCTACAGGCAGTCGGCTCTGATACCAACTTGTGGCGCCCCCGATTCAATCGTACACTAATCATACACGCAAACGTGTACGATCAAGATTAGGGACTCACGGGAAGATATCACAACACAACTCTAAAAATAAAATAAGTCATACAAGCACCATAATACAAGCCAGGGGCCTCAAGGGATCGAATACAAATGCTCGATCATAGACGAGTCAGCGGAAGCAACAATATCTGAGTACAGACATAAGTTAAACAAGTTTGCCATAAGATGGCTAGCACAAACTGGGATACAATCGAAAGAGGCGCAGGCCTCCTGCCTGGGATCCTCCTAAACTACTCCTGGTCGTCGTCAGCGGGCTGCACGTAGTAGAAGGCACCTCCGGTGTAGTAGGAGTCGTCGTCGATGGTGGCATATGGCTCCAGCATCTGGTTGCGACAACCGAGAGGAAAGAAAAGGGGGAAAAGAGGGGGAAAGCAACCGTGAGTACTCATCCAAAGTACTCGCAAGCAAGGAGCTACACTACATATGCATGGGTATATGTGTAAAGAGGCAATATCGATGGACTGAACTGCAGGATGCTAGAATAAGGGGGGATAGCTAGTCTTATCGAAGACTACGCTTCTGGCAGCCTCCGTCTTACATCATGTAGAAGAGAATAGACTGAAGTCCTCCAAGTAGCATCGCATAGCATAAACCTACCCAGCGATACCCTCCTCGTCGCCCTGTTAGAGACCGATCACCGGGTTGTATCTGGCACTTGGAAGGGTGTGTTTTATTAAGTATCCGGTTCTAGTTGTCGAAGGTCAAGGTACAACTCCAAGTCGCCCTGTTATCAAGATCACGGCTATTCGAATAGATAAACTTCCCTGCAGGGGTGCACCACATAACTCAACACGCTTGATCCCATTTGGCCGGACACACTTTTCTGGGTCATGCCTGGCCGCGGAAGATGAACACGTCGCAGCCCCACCTAGGCCAACAGAGAGGTCAGCATGCCGGTCTAAACCTAAGCGCACAGGGGTCTGGGCCCATCGCCCTTAGCACACCTGCACGTTGCGTCTGTGGCCGGAAGCAGACCTAGCCTAGCAGGCGTTCCAGTCCAATCCGGCGCGCGCCGCTCAGTCGCTGACGTCACGAAGGCTTTGGCTGATACTACGGCGCCGAGTGCCCATATCTTTCCCACGTAGTTGGTTAGTGCGTATAGACAAAATGGCCAGACTCAGATCAAATACCAAGAACTCGTTAACGAGTTATTTTAAAGTAACCGCGATCGCCGACCAGGGCCAGGCCCACCTCTCGCCTAGGTGGTCTCAACCTGCCCTGTCGCTCCGCCACAAAGATCCACACGGAGGGCCGTTGGGACAAAGGTCCTTTCAGCCCCCAATCCGTGAATCACTCGCGGGTGCTCCACGAGCCGACCCAACTTTAGTCACCACATGTATCATGTATAAAGTATAGTATATACCCGTGATCACCTCCCAAGTGATCACGGCCCAATAGTATAGCACACAGCAGACGGACAAGAATGTAGGGCCACAGATGGAATACTAGCATCCTATACTAAGCATGTAGGATTGCAGGTAAAGGTAACAACAGTAGTAGCAAGGACAGGCTATGCATCGGGATAGGAATAACGAAAGCAAGAATATGCTACACTACTCTAATGCAAGCAGAGAGAGTAGAATAGGCGATATCTGGTGATCGGGGGGCTTGCCTGATTGCTCTGGCAAGAAGGAGGGGTCGTCAACACCGTAGTCGAACGGGGCAGCAGCAGCGTCGGTATCGTAGTCTACCGGAGAGAAGAGGGGGAAGAAACAGTAAATACAATGCAAACATAAACACGACGATGCATGACATGACAATGAGCATTGCTAGGGGGTGCCCAAACGCGGTAGTAGATGATACCGGTGAAGGGGAGAAACATCCGGGAAAGTATCCCCGGTGTTTTGCGTTTCCGGACAGATGAACGAAGGGGGAAAGTTGTGAGTTAGGGAGGTGTGGCGGACGAACGGGCTGCGTATCCGGATTCTTCTCGTCGTTCTGAGCAACTTTCATGTAGAAAGTATTTTCATCTGAGCTATGGTTTATTTTATATTAACTTTAAAAGATTTAAATCATTTTAGGATTAATTTAATTATTTTAATTCAACATTATCCAGAACAGTGTTTGCTGACGTCATCATGATGTCAGCATGACGTCAGCAGTCAACAGAGGTGTTGACTGGTCAAACTGACGTGTGGGTCTAGTGGGACCCACCTGTCATTCACGGTTAGGCTAATTAGGGATTAGGTTAAACTAATTACTGTTTATTTAAACTAACAGGTTAATTAGATTAATTAAAGAGGATTAATTAACTTAATTAATTCACTAATTAATTAATTATAAATTTTATTAATTCATTTTTACTTATTTCATTTTTATTTTATTAAAAACATTCTGGGGTCGGGCCCCACATGTCAATGGCCCTAGGGGCCTAACGGTTCGGGCGCTGGCGAAAACGGGGCGGAGCCCCGGGGTGGCAATGGCCTCGGCCACCAGAGGGCTTGCACGCGTGGGCGCACATAGGCCGTTCGGCGCCCACAGCCAGGAGCTGCGGCGGCGGTGATGGGCAAGGCCAGCCGGAGCGGGCGTGGCCTGGCGCTGCCCGGCGGAGGAGGACGTGGTTGGCGTGGCTAGTGTGTGGCCGGGCGCGTAGGTAGCAGGGGCGGAGGTAGGCAGTGGTGGAGTGCCGACATCGATGAAATGAGATGCGGGCGGCATGAGCGCACGCCAGATGAGGGACGCGCCGACGAGAGGGGGTCGACGCTGGCCTTGTGGCGCGGGCGCTGCCGGGCAGAGCCGACGCGCGAGGAGCGGAACGGTGAGGGAGCGGGCCGGCTGCGGGAAGGAGAGAGCCCGGGATGGGCGCCGGAGTGGCCGCCGGCGCGCAAGCGATGGCTCGCGGGTCTAGAGGAGGAGGTGGGCACGTGTGCCCGGGGCGAAGGGGAGTGAGGAGGACCGGGTCCTCACCGTGAAGCGAGGGACGGGCGGTGGGGGGCGAGGTGGATGCCGGAGACGCTCGTCGCAGGGGAGGCATGCCGCGGGAGGTCCGCGAGGTCTTCGGAGGCGGCGGCGCTGGTCGATCCGTCTGGCGCGGGTCGTCGCCGGGGCGGGCGTGGTCGCCGCCGGCTGGGCGAGGGGCGCGCCGAGGGTGTGGTGACGGGCTGCGAGGACGAGGGGGCGGGGCCGGTGAGGCGGCACCGGGCGACGACCGCAGGGTCGGCCCCGATCCGATCTGGACCGGGGGAGAGGGAGAGACGAGGGAGTGAGGGGGGAGTGGGTTGGTTCGGTTAGGGTTTCGGGGTGGGGTGAGGGTTATGGGGAGTGGGGGTGGGCCGGCTAGGTTAGTGGGCTGGCCGGTTAGCTGGGTTGTGGCCCGGAGGGTGGCCCTTGTTTTATTTTTGTTAGTTTGTTTTTCTGTTTTTTATATTTATTCTTTTATGTTTTATTTTAGTTACATTTATTTTAGTTTTAGCAAAATATACACTTAGCACCTAAATTAGTATTTCAACTTAGTCCACGGTCACAAAAAGGTTTAACCCCCAAATAAAATAGTTTAGTATTTTATAAAATTCAAAAGGCATTTATCTAGTTGTTTTAGCTACTGCTTAAACCATGTTAGTGCATTCAAATATTTTATAAAAGTGTGGTTTCTTCACCTTAATTACATGTGCATTATTTATCACCGTTTGGACTTTTTAGTTTTGACATTCGAAAACTTTACTAGTTTGACTTTATTTTATATTTGAATTCTGAATCGGTTTTGAACTACGCGCGATTAACAACAATAATCGATGTGACGTGGCGTCATTTGGTGAGAGTTACTGTAGTTTATTTATCCGGGCGTCACAAGTTGATTAAACATATATTAACAAAAAGAAGCACTTCCTTAATGTACATTGGAAATGAAATAATAGAGAGGACACTCGCTCTATTTTAATTGTATTTTTACTTCATTTTATCAGTGACACTTGTCGGATCACGGGTTCCGGCAAAACCCTCCAGGTTCGAACACTGGGGTGCGCGCGGAGATTTCCTCCCTACTGATCTATGCCCTAGCTCGCTAAGATCTCGCGGACGAACTCTATGAACTCGCAACACAAAGACACAAGATTTATACTGGTTCGGGCCACCATTGTGGTGTAATACCCTACTCTAGTGTGGTGGTGGTGCATTTCCTCTTGGGCTGATGATGGGCAGTACAAGGGGAAGAACAGCCTCCTGAGATTGGGGTGTTCTTGCGTTCGGTGTGTGGCTAGGGATTGGCTCTTGATCAGGTGAGATCAAGCTACCCCCTACTGTGGTGGTTGGTTCTACCTATATAGGCCCTGGTCCTCTCCCCAAGTAATGAGCGGGAAGGGAGCCAACAACGGCCAATTTGAAAGGGGACAACTAGTACAGCTTATCCTGACAAAAGCGATCTTCGCGTGCGGAAAGCACTAGTGATGATGCCGTCTCGGGCTCCACAGTGACCTCCGTCCTGCCGTCCGGCTGGTCTTGGTCTTGTTGCACTGATATGGAAACCTTTGCCTAATGCCTTGGTACTCCGCGCCTGCGCTGACCTCCTTAGCACCAAAGAGGAAACAAGGATGCTGCGCGCGCTGGCGCCCGCCTGGTGCCCGCTTGATCTTGATCGTCATGGCTCAAATCACGAGAGCCTCGCGAGGTTTGCCCTGCCTTGATATCTCTGCTCCTCGCGAGGCAGCCTGGTGAGGCCGCTCCTGAGGAGGTCCCGCGCCGTCCGCCTCGCGAGGCTTGGCCCCTCGCGAGGGTCTTGATTGCCTTGTTGATGAAGATGGGCCGTACAGGTCTGCTAGCGCAGCCACGCCGTGGGCCACAGGCAGGCAAGTCTAGGGACCCCCGTTCCCAGAACACCGACAGTAGCCCCCGGTCCCAAGGTGCACTCGGGCTTGGCTTTGCGGCGAAGCCAAAGGTCAAGCGCGGAGCGCCGCGGGTCGCAAAAGCCTGTGGCCTTGGTCAACGCGTGGCGGTTGATTGGACGTGGGCGTCTCCGCTTCCCCACGCTGCCTCGGCAATCGCCGACGGACAAGTCTCGCGACATGCAAGGAAAATCATCATTACCTGTGATCGTGGGAGGCGCTGGTTGGCCTTCTTCCGCTATAAATGGGGAGGGGGCGGAGCCCCCGTCGCCCATCTCTTCTTGGTTCACATGATCCTTCCTCCTGGCTCCACCGCTAGCAGCAATGGCGCCATCGAAGAGGTTCTCCGACGCGGAGAAGGGCAAGGCCCCTCGGGAGGGACCCGGCTCCCTGGCGCGCAAGCGAGGACGTGGCCGTCTCCTCAAGCATGAAGTGACCCCCGCCGTGGCTCCCGGTTCTCGGGGTGGCGCTGCAGTGCGTGGCAGGAGTCGCTCTGGTCACGGTAGCCCTGTCGACGAAAGGAGACGCACCGTGGTTGCGCGACCTCCCCGACCGCGGTTCCATGCATCAGAGGTGCTGCCGGAGTTCGTTGTCTGGTCGGAGGATCCGGCCGGCAGCTGGCTCCAGCTCCCCCTCTTCTTTGCCAACGAGCTGCCGGCCTCCGGTCCAGGCGGGCTCTGGCTGCAGGCAGATGGTTGCTGCAGCTGGGCTTCTTGGGTCGCAGTCGAGGTCTCTGTCGCGACCAACATAGCTCTGGCCCGCGGTCGGCAGACGTTCGCCCGCGCGCGCGGCCTGGGCAGGCGGTGCACCCACCATTTCAAGTTCGACGGCGACGTGACCCTCTTCGTGAGGGTGTTCGGGGAAGATGGTCGTCGCGCCGGATGCTGCCCCGAGGTGAACGACGGCGAGGAGGTGCTCGGCCTTGGCGATGGTCGGGACAAGGAGGAGGACAAACGCGCCGGCTGCGCTTTGTTTGGCTATGGTGGCTCCTCCCTTGGCGATAGTTCTAGCAGTGGCGGCCTTGATCAGGTCGTCTCGTCGCTGCGCCCGCTTCAAAGGTGGTAGCGGGTCGTCTCGTCGCCGCTGCGCCCGCTTCAAAGGTGGTAGCGGGTCGTCTAGTCGCCGCGCATCAGTGAAGCACGAGGAGGGGTCCGACTAGACCCGGGACGTCGCCAAGGCCCTGCCCCCGTCGGCTGCTTCCTTTGTCATGTTCTCCTTTTCCTTCCTGCATCGAAATGAAACTAGCATGGGCCCGGAGGGGCGTGTATCAAACCATAACTTATTAACCATTATGTTATGCTTGTCGTTTCAGTGATGTGTGGCTATTTTTCGCAAAGATAACTTTGCCTGGTGCATTCGGGGTGCCCTCCTCCTTACGAGGCGTTTACTTCCTCGTGTCCATCTTGACCTAGTGGTATGCGATTGCTCAGGAACTGCAAAAAAATCGTTAGGGAGTTTGCCAGGATATTTGTCATTCACCCAAGCCTTGACCCGTTGCTTTGTATCGCGGTACCCGAGGGGAACGGATTAGGAGAGATGCGCCAGCTTTCGGGCTCGAACGAGGGTGGCTCGCAAGAAGGCAGAGAGAAGAAAAAAATGCTCGCGAGGGCACCTGCCTAGCCCCCCTCGCGAGGTCTGCGAGAGAGAGAACACGAGCGAACCAGAGCTGGAAAATGTGGTAAGAGGCGAGGGAATCGAACCAGCAAGGAACACCAAAAGCAAACTTCGATTAAGGAAAAGCGAGCCAACTATGGTAAGCAAATGAAAAGCCATGTCGGGCACCTAATCTAGTCTTCAAGTCTTCTCACCAGCGCGGAGCTAAGTGCTGCCACTAGGCATGGGAGGGAGCCCTAGGGCCTGAGCTCGGTGCTCCTGACACTCCGGGGCGTGTACAGCCCCACTCATTATTACGTGAGAGTGTCACGGGCGGTGATTCTTCACAGGCACAGGGCCTTCTTCACAGGCTCTGGGCCTTTCTTCACAAGCTCTGGGCCTTGCTTCATCGGTAGAACTTCCGGAGGTGCTGGATGTTCTAGGCGTTCTGGATGGGTACCCCGTCCTGCGTCTCCAGGCGCGCGGCACCAGGCCTGGAGACATGGACGACCATGAACGGGCCCTCCCACATGGGTGAAAGCTTGTGCAACCCTTCCCTTGAGAGGACCCTCCTCAGGACGAGGTCGCTCGCCTTGAGCGTCCTGGAGCGGATGTTGCGGCAGTGGTATCGCGCGGCGCTTTCTTGATACCTTGCCGCCTCGGTGCAGAAGCCGGACGACGTTCCTCCCCCAGCACAAGGTCCATCCCCCGCGTGGCATCCTGCTGCGTTTCATCGAACACCAAGACCCGTGCGGAGCGATGCTTAACCTCGTGAGGAAGGACCGCTTCAGTTCCGTAGACCAGGAAGAATGGGGTCTCGCCCGTTGGCTTGGTGGCGGTGGTGCAGATGGACCACAACACAGACTGGAGCTCGTTGTGCCAGCCCCTGCCACATGCCTCGAGCTTCTTCTTGATGGTGCTGGTCTTGAGGCCCCTCAGGACCTCCGCGTTGGCGCGTTCGGCCTGACCATTGCTCCTGGGGTGCGCCACCGAAGCGTAGCAAATCTGCGTTCCAAGGTTAGCACAGTAGATTTTGAAGAGGTTACTAGTGAACTGCGAGCCGTTATCTGTGATAATGCGGTTGGGGACCCCGAAGCGGCTCACGGGGCCCTTGATGAACTTGACAGCAGAGCCCGCTGGGATGGTACGGACGGCTTCCACTTCCGCCCACTTGATGAACTTGTCGATGGCGACGTAGAGGTAGTGGTAGCCCCCAGGCGCTCGAGGGAACGGGCCCAACATGTCCAGCCCCCAGACCGCGAACGGCCACGTGAGCGGAATGGTCTGGAGGCCCTGAGCCGGCTAATGGATCTGCTTGGCGTGGAACTGGCAGGCTTTGCAGGACTTCACCAGCTCAGCTGCGTCGTTGAGCGCAGTGGGCCAGTAGAACCCACTGCGGAATACTTTGCCGACGAGGGTCCGTGATGACGAGTGGCGCCCGTAGTCCCCACCGTGTATGTCAGTTAGCAGCTCCTTCACCTGGTCCCTGGAAATGCAGCGCAGGGAAAGGTCGTTTGGCCGCTTCCTGTACAACTCGCCGTCCTGGATGCAGTACACCGTGGCTTGCCGAACCACACGCTCTGCATCCTCCTCCTTCTCCGGCAGTGCCCCTTGCATTAGATATTCCTTGAATTCCTTAGTCCAGCATCCCTCCTGAGGCTTGAGCGCCAAGAGCAGGTGTAGCGACCCGACCTCAAACGGTCAAGTCTCTGTGCTTCAGTGTCATCCCTGGATCGGTAATGCTGACACACACAGTACTCGAGGATTTATAATAGAGTAGCAATCACACACCTATTACATCGAATGTCTCAAAAGAGAACTTATTACAATAAATATGGCTTAAGGCCATCTAATACGATAACAGCGGAAGGCTTGGAAGATAAAGTGAGTCCATCAACTCCAACGGCATAGCTGAGCTGCACGGCAACGACCTAACGAACCTTACTCCTCGTCTGAAAAGTATGCAACATAATACGTTGCAGCCCGGAAATGGGTCAGCACATGGAATATGCTGGCAATATAACACAGTAGAGCAAGAACAGAATAATGCTATCACTACATGCATATTTGGCTGGTGGAAAGCTCTATGGTTACAGTTATGCAAAAAGCAAATTTTTCCCTACAACAAAGGAATACGTTTTATTTTAACTATCATGGTAGTTGAAACATCATTGAGAAGGTTCCTCCAACTCAATCCCAATTAAAAGTAATTATCAACCCAAACAATGTTAAATTTAGAGTGATGAGATACTTAGGATAATCCAAGTACTAGATACTCAAGATGTCCATAACCGGGGACACGGCTAACCATGATTAGATTGTACACTCTGTAGAGGTTTGCGCACTTTTCCCCACAAGATTCGATCACCTCCGTCGGATTTCTCGCACTACATGGTGTTTGAGAAACGGATGACCGAGACACAGTCTTTCAGAAACATTAACTCTTTACGCTGGGTAGACTATACCAACCTACATCCCTCTACATCTGCTAGTCTACCTCTTCAAGAGCTCACATAACCTACTCAACTATGCTAGAGCCCATAATAGCTTGTAGCTGCACACGGAAGTTTCTAGCATGAAAATATCTCAGTTCCCTTTTAGCCTGGTGGCGGATCTTAGGATGATCACACGGGTACTCCGGGATATCCTAGGACAACACTGGATTCTCCAGGTGCCCGACAAGCAATCCACCCAGATGTGTATTAAAGTTGCCACCTTAAGTTGAACCATTAAGTAATCATCTCACATCTGTCATGGATTCACTCACCCAAACCACGTCTACGAGCATAGCATAGCAATATAAGCATTACGTAGAAGTAACTCCCAAGGGTTTGAATATAACAGGGCAATAGGTTCTACCGCATCAACTACTTCCCAAATACACACAAGTTAATCATATCCTAATCATGCAGTCTCTGAGGATTGGAGCTAATGCATAAAAACTGGGTATAAAAAGAGTATGATCAATGTGTTACTTGCCTTGCTGACGATCCCCAAAACCTAGGGACTCGTAGTAGCACGCTTCGCACTCCGGAAATTCTATCACAAACAAACAATAGCATACATAAGCAATCAAACAAAGATGCGCGGGCAAAACTCAAATAAGAAGAATTGACCAGAAAATTCAATTTAAGAACTCCGGTCTGCAAAAAGAATCAAATCGAACGGAGCAACGAAAGTCAAACTGCGAAAGGAACAATAGTTTGCTAATCTGAACTAAAGTCAAATTTTACAGTACCAAAATCTTGTTCAAGTTGATTAAACATAAAGAGGGTTTCGAGACGAGGATCTAGGCACTTGAATCGCCTGATTCCGATAAACGAGCGAAAAGATAAACTGAAACGAAAATCGGATCAGAAATCGCGATAAAAAAATAATCGCGAAAAACCCGAGAAAAAGAAAAACTGACGAACAGGCTAACGAATGAACGTTCGTTGTCTGTAACTAACGAGCGAAAAACGTTCGTTAAAACGAACGTACGGACGAACGTCCGCTAAATAAACTAAACCGAGAAAAATAAATAAGACCGGTCTATTAAAAAAATGAACTAGGTTTTCTAAAAAAACCAGATCGGTTTTCTAAAGAAAACCGGCGGCGGCGGCTACCTCGTCGGATCCGGCGGGGCTCGGGCTCGTGGGGCTCGGTAATGATGGCGGCGGCGGCGGCGGCGGCTGCTGCTGCTTCTTGTGTGGCGCGATGGCGGTGGGCGGGGACGGGTGGTGGCGGCAGGTGGGCGGTATATAAAGGGGAGGGGCCGGGTCGGCTTGGGGAAGGGGCACCGTGGCGGCGGCGGACTCTCGGACTCCGTGAGTTCAGTCTTGGGCACGGGCGTCTTGGGGAAGGCGGTGGCAGGGGTGGGGTGGGCTGCAGCTCGGGTGGCTTCGCCCAATCAGGTGCCAAGTTAAAAAAACAGTTCCGCCAAAAAATAAATCCTAGAAAAATAAATAAAAATCTAAAAATGCCAAAACAAATTTTCACCGTCTAAATAAAAAAGTTAGAACAAGATGAACATTTTCTTGGCCCTAAAATGCAATTTTGAAAACACGCAATTTTTCTAATGCAAAAAAATAGAAATAAAATCTGAATAAAATCAAATATTTGATTTTAATATTTTTCCTCCAATATTTCATTTATTTTGGACAAGTCATATTATCTCCTCTCATTTATTTTAATTATGAAATATTTTCAGAGAGAAAAATAATTAAAACAAATAATCCTCGTTTCAATATTTGATAAAATTCAAATATGAAAATAGTGAAATCCCCAACTCTCTCCAAGCGTCCTTGAGTTGCTTAGAATTTCGAGGATTGCGAAACGAAAATGCAATAAAATATGATATGCATGAATGATCTATGTATAACATTCCAAATTGAAAATTTGGGATGTTGCAAACCTACCCCCTTAAGATGAATCTCACCCTCGAGATTCGGGTTGGCTGGCAAATAAGTGTGGGTGGTCTTTGCGAAGATCATCCTCTCATTCCCAGGTGGCTTCATCCTCGATATGGTGGCTCCACTGAACTTTGCAAAACTTGATAACCTTGCTGCAGGTCACTCGACTGGCAAATTCAAGAATCCTGACTGGCTTCTCCTCATAGGTCAGATCACTGTCCAACTGAATCGCTTCTAGAGGCACTGTATCTCTCAGTGGTATATCGGCCATCTCAGCATGACACTTCTTCAATTGTGAAACGTGAAACACATCATGAACTCCTGACAGTCCTTCAGGTAACTCCAACTTGTAGGCAACTTCTCGCGTACGTTCCAAAACACGATACAGTCCTACAAATCTCGGGGCTAACTTTCCCTTGACTCCAAAATGTTTCAACCTCCTTTAGTTTCAAATTTGCATAACTCTTCTGCCTGGACTGAGCTACCTTTAGTATATCGCGAATCAACTTAACCTTCTCTTCAGACTCCTTGATCAAATCAGGTCCAAACAACTGTCGATCTCCAACTTCATCCCACATCAACGGTGTTATGCACCTTCGTCCATACAGGGCTTCGAACGGCGCCATCTTCAAACTGTCCTGGTAGCTATTGTTGTATGAGAACTCAGCGTAGGGCAAATTGTCATCCCAACTAGATCCATAATCCAGTGCACAAGCTCTCAACATATCCTCCAGAATCTGGTTGACTCTCTCGGTCTGTCCATCTGTCTGCGGGTGGAATGCTGTACTGAACTCCAACCTTGTCCCCAAAGTTTGGTGCAGCTGATGCCAAAACTTTGAAGTAAACAGTGTTCCTCTATCTGATATGATGGTCCTTGGAACTCCATGCGGACATACGATCCTGTTCATATATATCTTGGGCAACTTCGCACTTGTATAGGTGGTTTTCACTGGGATAAAGTGAGCCACTTTGGTCAAGCGATCAACTACTACCCATATAGAATCATATCCTGATTTGGTCCTGGGCAATCCGGTGATAAAGTCCATGCCAAGTTTATCCCACTTCCATTCTGGTATCGGCATACGCTGTAACAATCCTGCTGGCTTTTGATGCTCTGCCTTCACTCTTTGACATACATCACATACAGCTACATACTCGGCAATATCCTTCTTCATACCAGTCCACCAGAAATGTTCCTTCAAATCCAAATACATCTTGGTGTTTCCGGGGTGTATTGAGTATGGTGAGTCATGAGCCTCCTGAAGTATTAACTTCCTGATCTCTGTGTTATTGGGCACATAAACACGGTCCTCAAACCATAAGGTGTCGTGCTCATCCTCACGAAAACCTTTGGCCTTTCCTTTGCTCATTCTCTCTTTTATCTCGGCAATCTCTTTGTCATCCTTCTGAGCTTCTCGAATCTTTCCTAACAATGTAGACTGAACCTCCATTGTTGCAACAAAACCTCTAGGAACAATCTCCAATCGAAGTTTCCTGAGATCCTCTACTAACTCCTTTGTCAATTCTGTGCTTACTAGGGTGTTAGCATAACTCTTCCGACTCAAAGCGTCTGCTACGACATTGGCCTTGCCTGGATGATAGTGAAGCTTCATGTCATAATCCTTTATAAGCTCCAACCATCTCCTCTGCATAAGGTTCAGCTCCTTCTGTGTGAAATTGTACTTCAAACTCTTATGATCCGTGTACACATCACAACGGTTTCCAATAAGGTAATGTCTCCAAGTCTTGAGCGCATGCACTATAGCTGCTAACTCCAAATCATGCGTGGCATAATTCAATTCGTGCGGTTTTAGTTGTCGTGATGCATACGAAATAACTCTTTCGTCCTGCATACGCACACTTCCAAGTCCTAGGCGAGAGGCATCGCAATACACTTGGAAATCCTTGCGTATATCCGGCAGAATCAACACTGGGGCTATAGTCAAACATTTCTTTAACTCCTGAAAACTCGCCTCACATTCTTTCGTCCATTTAAATTTGGTATCCTTCTTTAGTAACTCCGTCATTGGCTTCGCAATCTTGGAAAAATTCTCAATGAATCTCCGATAGTATCCTGCGAGTCCAAGAAAACTGCGGATCTCACTAACTGAAGTGGGTGCCAACCATTCAGTGACTGACTGAACCTTGGTGGGATCTACTTCTATACCTTCTCCTGATATAACATGTCCAAGGAATCCGACTTCCTTCAACCAAAACTCACATTTGCTGAACTTGGCATACAACTGATGTTCCCTGAGTTTCTCGAGAACTAAACACAAATGCTCCTTGTGCTCCTCCTCATTATTCGAGTATATCATTATATCATCAATGAACACCACAACAAACTTATCCAAATATTCCATGAACACCTTGTTCATCATGCTCATGAAGTAAGCAGGGGTGTTAGTCAGTCCAAATGACATGACCGTATATTCATATAATCCGTACCGTGTGGTGAATGTTGTTTTTGGTATATCCTTCTCTCGAATCTTCAGCTGGTGATACCCTGATCGCAGATCGATCTTCGAAAACACCTTAGCTCCTTGCAGCTGGTCAAACAAATCATTGATCAACGGCAGTGGGTATTTGTTCTTAATCGTCACTTCATCCAATGCCCAATAGTCAACAACCATTCTCAAGGATCCATCCTTCTTCTCGACCAAGAGCACTGGGGCTCCCCACGGTGATGAACTTCGTCGAATGTAACCTTTCTCCAATAACTCCTTTATCTGCTTCTTAATCTCCTCCAGATCATTTGCGGGCATCCGGCATGGTCGCTTCGATATAGGCCTGGTGCCTGGCAACAGTTCTATCAAAAATTCGATGTCTTGATCTGGTGGCATGCCTGGTAATTCCTCTGGAAATACATCTAGGTAATCCTTTACGACAGGTACTTCCTCCTGAACAACTCCTGAGAGGGAATTTACTTGGCTCCTCCTAGGCACGTGCCTACATACGTGCTTGATCATTTTTCCCTCTGGGGTGGTGAGATAAATCGACTTACTAGCACAGACAATGCTTCCTATATACTTTGACATCCAGTCCATGCCTAATATCACATGCAATCCTTGTGACTCCAAAATTATTAGGTCTGACGGGAAAACATGGCTACCAATGGTTAAGGGTATCTGGTCGCACCATCGGCTAGCCATATACTCTGCTCCAGGTGAACTCACTAACAGAGGGGTCCTAAGGGTTTGGGTTGGTAGTTTAAACTTATCCACAAATCCCCTTGATATGTATGAATGCGATGCACAAGTATCAAAAAGAACAAGGGCGGTAAAAGACTTAACCAAAAACTTATCGATAACCGCGTCTGGCTGCTCTTCAACCTCCTCCACGTTAACGTGGTTCACTTGTCCTATGTTGAATGGATTGGGCTTCTTCCCAGCGCTCCCGTTACCGTTTCCATTCTTCGCTTCAGGGCACTCCGTGGCATAGTGTCCAGTTTTCCCGCACTTGAAGCAAATAATGTGACTTAGGTCTCTCTTGGCTGGTGTGGCTGGATTGGAGCGGTTCTGATTGTTGCTTGTTCCGTTCCCAGTTCCATTCTTAGAACCATTGTGGTTATGCAAACTTCCTCCGGTGTGGTTATGACCTCCATGGTTATGAACTAGTTCTCCCGAGTTCGGGGTTAGACGAGGCTTCTGCTGAGCTCCGGAGTTGTATCTTCCTTGCCCATACTTCCTCTTACGGCTCTCAATCTGCTGCTGCTTCCCTTCAATCATAAGAGCCTTATCTACCAACTCCTGGTAGTTGTTGAATGTTGCCACCATCAACTGCATGCTCATCTCATCATTCAGCCCTTCCATAAACTTCTCACCTTGGCCATCCGTGGCCACATCATCAGGGGCATAGCGAGATAACTTGCTAAACTCATCCACGTACTGAGCTACAGTACGGTTCCCCTGGCGTAAGTTGCGAAACTCACGCTTCTTCATATGCATAGCTCCAGTTGAGACATGGGCCATGCGAAAGGCTTGCTGAAACTGATCCCAAGTGACGTTGGCTATGGGGAAAGTGGCCGTATAGTTCTCCCACCATGAGGCTGCTGGTCCATCCAATTGATGTGCGGCAAAGCGCGCCTTCTCAGCATCTGTGCAACCTGCGGTGGTCAACTCCCTTCCAATACGGCGTAGCCAATCATCTGCAACTATAGGCTCGGTGCTACTGGAAAACACGTTGTTGTTGTTGTTGTTGTTGTTGTTGTTGTTGTTGTTGTTGTTGTTGTTGTTTGTTGTTGTTGTTGTTGTTGTTGTTGTTGTTGTTGTTTGTTGTTGTTGTTGTTGTTGTTGTTGTTGTTGTTGTTGTTGTTGTTGTTGTTGTTGTTGTTGTTGTTGTTGTTGTTGTTGTTGTTGTTGTTGTTGTTGTTGTTGTTGTTGTTGTTGTTGTTGTTGTTGTTGTTGTTGTTGTTGTTGTTGTTGTTGTTGTTGTTGTTGTTGTTGTTTGTTGTTCTTGTTGTTGTTGTTGTTGTTGTTGTTGTTGTTGTTGTTGTTGCCTTGGTTCGGACTAACAATTGCATCAAGGCATTCTGTTGCTGGATCAACTGAGTGAGCTCTGGCGGGAAGGCGAATCCGGTGTCACGTCTCGGAGGCATCTGGCGGGTTTAGAGGGAAGAGATTTAGAATAGAAAAGGGGTGTAGTGAGAAAGCACTACCCATATGCACAGGAGACAAACACAATCATTTCACTCAATCAATCAAGCAAGGGCATACAAGCGGTCTAGAACGATTGCCAAAAGTGCTTAACTACTACCATATACATGGGGGGATACTACTAATCATTTGGTGGTCATCTAGAAATTTTGATCGGTGGAAGACTCCATGATATCTGCTCCAGCTTCGTCTTCACAGTCATATTCACCGGGGTCGGAGTCGGTGTCGTCGATGATGATGTAGTTCTCCGGGCAGGTGGAATCATCGTCCTCTCCTCCTGGCGTGGGGGTCTCCCATGAATACTCCGATCTTCTTTATCAAGTCGTCATTCTTCTGCAATAGTGCTACAATTTCATCCTCATATCCATTGCGTGTAGACTTAAGTTCTTCTTCCAGCTCGATGATCCTTGTCTTCACCTTCTTCAAATCTATCATACATGCGCACATCTGGTTCTCCTGGCGTTGAATGTGTTGGTTTAACTCCTGGATGAAAGCTGCAATGGATCTGTCCTTCTTGGTGCTGATCATCTCCCGTTGCTCATCTCGGCACCCACATATCTGATAGATAGTGTCCTTGAGATCCTTGTTGTAGACTTCTCCGATGCGTCCCATGGTAATGTGGGCTGCCATGCTCTTGCCTAGGCTCCAGGTGGGTGCTTCAAAAGAAAACTCTAAGGTCTTAGAGGTTGGCGAGAACGTCCTTCCTAGTACTTGAACTTGAATTATCCAGCACTCCTCTTCTGGTAAAGTGGCGTTGTAAGTCCCGGTGAAGCTTGGTATTCCGATGTTCAGGTACCTAGTGACTTCCTTCAAGTGGCGTCCAAAGGGGGTGTCTTCATCTGGTTGTGCAAACTTGTTCCTTGAATCAGCCATCCTAAGAGTAGAAAAGGGAGAGGAGTCAGAAATGGGTAGAGAAGAGTGACCTATGGTTGTATCTTAGTGGTCGTGTCCTACACTCAGCGTGTGCTCTGATACCATCTTGTAGCGACCCGACCTCAAACGGTCAAGTCTCTGTGCTTCAGTGTCATCCCTGGATCGGTAATGCTGACACACAAAGTACTCGAGGATTTATAACAGAGTAGCAATCACACAACTATTACATCGAATGTCTCAAAAGAGAACTTATTACAATAAATATGGATTAAGGCCATCTAATACGATAACAGCGGAAGGCTTGGAAGATAAAGTGAGTCCATCAACTCCAACGGCATAGCTGAGCTGTACGGCAACGACCTAACGAACCTTACTCCTCGTCTGAAAAGTCTGCAACATAATACGTTGCAGCCCAGAAACGGGTAATCACATGGAATATGCTGGCAATATAACACAATAGAGCAAGAACAAAATAATGCTATCACTACCTGCATATTTGGCTGGTGGAAATCTCTATGGTTACATTTTTGCGAAAAGCCAATTTTTCCCTACAACAAAGGAATAAGTTTTATTTGAACTATCATGGTAGTTGAAACATCATTGAGAAGGTTCCTCCAACTCAATCCCAATTAAAAGTAATTATCAACCCAAACAATGTTAAATTTAGAGTGGTGAGATACTTAGGATAATCCAAGTACTAGATACTCAAGATGTCCATAACCGGGGACACGGCTAACCATGATTAGATTGTACACTCTGTAGAGGTTTGCGCACTTTTCCCCACAAGACTCGATCGCCTCCGTTGGATTTCTCACACTACATGGTGTTTGAGAAACGGATGACCGAGACACAGTCTTTCAAAAACATTAACTCTTTACTCTGGGTAGACTATACCAACCTACATCCCTCTACATCTGCTAGTCTACCTCTTCAAGAGCTCATGTAACCTACTCATCTATGCTAGAGCCCATAATAGCTTGTGGCTGCACACGGAAGTTTCTAGCATGAAAATATCTCAGTTCCCTTTTAGCCTGGGTGGCGGACCTTAGGATGATCACACGGGTACTCCGTGATATCCTAGGACAACACTGGATTCTCCAAGTGCCCGACAAGCAATCCACCCAGATGTGTATTAAAGTTACCACCTTAAGTTGAACCATTAAGTAATCATCTCACATCTGTCATGGATTCACTCACCCAAACCACGTCTACGAGCATAGCATAACAATATAAGCAATACGTAGAAGTAACTCCCAAGGGTTTGAATATAACAGGGCAATAGGTTCTACCTCATCAACTACTTCCCAAATACCCACAAGTTAATCATATCCTAATCATGCAGTGTTTGCGGATTGGAGCTAATGCATAAAAACTGGGTATGAAAAGAGTATGATCAATGTGTTACTTGCCTTGCTGACGATCCGCAAAACCTAGGGACTCGTAGTAGCACGCTTCGCACTCCGGAAATTCTATCGCGAACAAACAATAGCATATATAAGCAATCATGCAAAGATGCGCGGGCAAAACTCGAATAAGAAGAATTGAACAGAAAATTCAACTTAAGAACTCCGGTTTGCAAAAAGAATCAAATCGAACGGAGCAACGAAACTCAAACTGCGAAAGGAACAAGATCCGTTTGCTAATCTGAACTAAAGTCAAATTTTACAGTACCAAAATCTTGTTCAAGTTGATTAAACAGAAAGAGGGTTTCGAGACGAAGATCTAGGCGCTTGAATCGCCTGATTCGGATAAACGAGTGAAAAGATAAACTGAAACGAAAATCGGATCAGAAATCGCGATCGAAAAATAATCGTGAAAAACCAGAGAAAAAGAAAAACTAACGAACAGGCTAACGAACGAACGTTCCTTGTCTGTAACTAACGAGCGAAAACCGTTCGTTAAAATGAACGTACGGACGAACGAACGTCCGCTAAATAAACTAAACCGAGAAAAAGAAATAAAACCGGTCTATTAAAAAAACGAACTAGGTTTTCTAAAAAAACCGGATCGGTTTTCTAAAGAAAACCGGTGGCGGCGGCTACCTCGTCGGATCCGGCGGGGCTCGGTGGCGGCGGTGGCGACGGCGGAGGACGGCGGCGAAGCGGCAAGTGGCGGCGGCGGCTGCTATTCTTCTTGGTGTCAGGCGGCGGTGGCGGGGACCAGGTGGTGGCGGGGTGGGGCGGTATATAAAGGGGGAGGCGGGTCGGCTTGGGAAGGGGCACTGGGCGGCGGACTCTCGGACTCGGCGGAGTCCGTGCAGTGCACGAGGCCTGGGGAAGGCGGTGGCGGGCAGGTGGGCTGGCTGGCTCTACTGGGCTTGACCAAAGTGGCGTTGAAGTGTTTTTTTAAAAACATTTCCACCGAAAAATAAATCCTAGAAAAATAAATAAAATTCTAAAAATGCCAAAACAAATTTTCACCGTCTAAATAAAATATTTAGAACAAGATGAACATTTTCTTGGCCCTAAAATGCAATTTTGAAAACATGCAATTTTTCTAATGCAAAAATAGTAGTAAAATCCGAATAAAATAAAATATTTGATTTTAATATTTTTCCTCCAATATTTCATTTATTTTGGAGAAGTCATATTATCTCCTCTCATTTATTGTAATTATGAAATATTTTCGGAGAGAAAAATAATTAAAACAAATAATCCTCGTTTCATTTTTTGATAAAATTCAAATATGAAAACAGTGAAATCCCCAACTCTCTCCGAGGGTCCTTGAGTTGCTTAGAATTTCGAGCATTGCGAAAGGAAAATGCAATAAAATATGATATGCATGAATGATCTATGTATAACATTCCAAATTGAAAATTTGGGATGTTACAGCAGGCGAGCTCCTGAGGTCGGGCCACAGGCCGGGGCTCCTATGGCAGGAGGCTGTGGGAGCTCCTCCTGAGGCTGAGCTGTGCTTGAAACTGGTGGTGTCGCCGATGGCTTGAAGAGCCGTTCTTCAAAGACTCCGGGCTCTTGTGGCTGCCGCTTGGATGCTCTCTTGGCGATGTCATCGGCTTCCTTGTTGGTGCCCCGGGGCACGTGCTGCAGCTCCAGGCCCAAGAACTGCTTCTCCATCTTGTGCACCTCCGCGAGGTATGCCTCCATATGCTCGTCCTTCGGCTCGTATACCTTGTTGGAGAAGTTGACGAGGAGCTGCGAGTCGCCTCTAACGGTAAGGCGCTTCACCCCCAGAGCTGCCGCGGCCTTCAGGCCAGCTATGAGGCCTTCGTATTCCGTGATGTTGTTGGAGACCTTCTCGCCCTGCTGAAAGCAGAGCTGCACAGCATAGTAGAGCTTATCCTGAGTGGGCGAGATGAGTACTGCTCCAGCCCCTGTGCCCTGGTGCGCGAAGGTGCCATCGAAGTACATGACGCAACCGTCTGGTGCCTCACTTCCTGGCGAGGTGGACCGGTCTTCGCCTACTTCAAGTGCCGGGACGTCCGCCCATTCCGCCACAAAATCAGCGAGCGCGCCCCCATTGATGACCCTGGTAGTGCTGAACTCTAACTGGAATGCTTGCAGCTCAATGTTTCACTCAGCGAACCTTCCAGCAGAATTGGGGCTCCTGAGCACCCTCTCCAATGGGTAGGCTGAGACAACCAAGAGTGCCCCTGGAAGTAGTGCCGCAACTTGCGCGAGGCCACCAAGAGTGCGAGCAGGAGCTTCTGAGGCATGCGATATCGCGCCCTCGCATCTCGCAACACGGTGCTGATGAAATACACCGGGTGTTCGACGAGGGCTGGCGCGGTGTCTGGTCTCGCATCTTGCGGAAGTTGAGACGCCTCCTGAGGTGACGGGACTCCTGACGCCTGATTGTTTGCGGGAATTTTGGCGGCGTCATCCTGTTGAGCTTGGTCTTCTGTCGGCGCTGCCACGGCTCTTGCGGCGCCTTCCTGGTCTTGCATTGCTTCAGTTATAGCCCGGCGCAGCGCACCCTTGGCTTGGTGCTCCTCCCGAACCGCCACCAGTGTTGCGCTGGCGGAGTACGGGGTAGCGGCGAGGTAGAGTACTAGGGGCTTGAGGGGTCGTGGTGCTACCATCACCGGAGGGCTGGTCAGGTATCTCTTGAGGTCCTGAAAAGCTCGATCGGCCTCCTGGGTCCAGTCGAATGGGCCCTTCTTCATCATCAGCTTGAAGAAGGGTACGGCGCGTTCCCCTAGCTTGGAGATGAAGCGTCCCAACACAGTTACCCGACCAGCCAGCTTCTGCATCTCCCTAAGGGTCTGCGGCGGGCTCATGTCCTCAATGGCCTTGATCTTCTCTGGATTCGTCTCGATCCCTCTGTGGGACACGAGGAAGCCCAGTAGCTTGCCGGAATGGACCCCAACACGCACATCTCCGGGTTAAGCCGCAAGTTCACTTGGCGCAGGCTCGCGAAGGTCTCCTCTGGGTCTTGAATCAAGTTCCTTGCCTCCCGAGACTTTACCACAATGTCATCGACGTAGGCCTCTGCGTTTCTCCCGAGCTGCCGCCCAAAGGCAATGTGCATCAGTCGCTGAAAGGTTGCGCCCATGTTGCGCAGTCCAAAGGGCATGCAGGTGTAGCAGTACACCCCACACGGGGTCAGGAAGGCTGTCTTCTCCACATCTTCTACCGCCATCTTGATCTGGTGATACCCTGAGAATGCATCCAGGAAGCACAGTAGGTCGCACTCGGCGGTGGAGTCAACGATCTAATCGATGTGTGGGAGCGGGAACGGATCTTGGGGGCTGATACGTCTCCAACGTATCTATAATTTATGAAGTATTCATGCTATTGTATTATCCATCTTGGATGTTTATGGGCTTTATTTTACACTTTTATATTATTTTTGGGACTAACCTATTGACCCAGAGCCCAAGCGATTCTGCTTTTTTTCCCTTGTTTGATGTTTCAAGAAAAGGAATATCAAATGGGTAAAACGGAATGAAACCTTCTGGAGAAGTTATTTTTGGAAGGAAAGCTACCCGAAAGACTTGGAGTGCACGTCAGGAAAGAAACGAGGGAGCCACAAGGTAGGGGGCGCACCCACCCCCCTAGGGCGCGCCCTCAACCCTCGTGGGCCCCTCGTGGCTCCCCTGACGTACTTCTTCCGCTTATATATATCCATATAACCTAAAAACTTCAAGGAATAGAACAGATCTGGAGTTCCGCCGCCGTAAGCCTCTGTAGCCACCAAAAGTCAATCGGGACCCTATTCAGGCACCCTACCGGTGGGGGGAACCCTCACCGGTGGCCACCTTCATCATCCCAGCACTCTCCATGATGAGGAGGGAGTAGTTCACCCTCGGGGCTGAGGGTATGTACCAGTAGCTATGTGTTTGATCTCTCTCTCTCTCTCTGTCATGTTCTTGATTTGGCACGATCTTGATGTATCGCAAGCTTTGCTATTATAGTTGGATCTTATTTTCTTCTCCCCCTCTACTCTCTTGTAATGGATTGAGTTTTCCCTTTGAAGTAATCTTATCGGATTGAGTCTTTAATGATTTGAGAACACTTGATTATGTCTTGCCGTGCGTATCTGTGGTGACAATGGGATATCACGTGATTCACTTGATGTATGTTTTGGTGATCAACTTGCGGGTTCCGCCCATGAACTTAAGCATAGGGGTTGGCACACGTTTTCGTATTGACTCTCCGGTAGAAACATTGGGGCACTCTTTGAGGTTTTATGTGTTGGTTGAATAGATGAATCTGAGATTGTGTGATGCATATCGTATAATCATACCCACAGATACTTGAGGTGACATTGGAGTATCTAGGTGACATTAGGGTTTTGGTTGATTTGTGTCATAAGGTGTTATTCTAGTACGAACTCTAGGGCTGTTTGTGACACTTATAGGAATAGCCCAACGGATTGATTGGAAAGAATAACTTTGAGGTGGTTTCGTACCCTACCATAATCTCTTCGTTTGTTCTCTGCTATTAGTGACTTTGGAGTGACTCTTTGTTGCATGTTGAGGGATAGTTATATGATCCGATTATGTTATTATTGTTGAGAGAACTTGCACTAGTGAAAGTATAAACCCTAGGCCTTGTTTCCTAGCATTGCAATACCATTTACGCTCAATTTTATCATTAGTTACCTTGCTGTTTTTTATAATTTCATATTACAAAAACCTATATCTTCCATCCATATTGCACTTGTATAACCATCTCTTCGCCGAACTAGTGCACCTATACAATTTACCATTGTATTGGGTGTGTTGGGGACACAAGAGACTCTTTGTTATTTGGTTGCAGGTTTGCTTGAGAGAGACCATCTTCATCCTACGCCTCCCACAGATTGATAAACCTTAGGTCATCCACTTGAGGGAAATTTGCTACTGTCCTGCAAACCTCTGCACTTGGAGTCCCAACAACGTCTACAAGAAGAAGGTTGTGTAGTAGACATCAAGCTCTTTTTTGGCGCCGTTGCCGGGAGGTTAGAAGCGGCACTCACACCCGTTAACTAAGCTCTTTTTCGGCGCCGCTGTTGGGAGGTGAGTGCTTGAAGGTATATCTTTAGATCTTGGAATTGAATCTTTTTGTTTCTTGTTTTAGCACTAGTTTAGTTTATAAAAGAAAACTACAAAAAAATGGAATTGAGTTTGTCTCATACGCTTCATCTTTTTAATATCTTTCATGAGTATGATGGAAAGGAAAATTGTGCCAAAGTGTTAGAAGAAGAATGCATTAAAATGTTTGGCACTAAATCTTTGAATGATGAGCATGATTGCAATGTTGTTAGTATGAATTCCTTGAATATCCATGGTACTAATGATGATTGCACTAGTTATGATGAAAATGTCTCCTATAAACATGTCAATTTTTGTGGAGTGCATTGGGTTTGCAAATACACACCAAATAGGGAAGATAGGTATTGCAAGAGGCATACGCATTTAGAAACAAAATGGTTGCAAGAAAGGCTAGATGTGTGTGCTGAAAATTTAAACTTTCTTAGCCATACTTGTGAACTTTGCAATGAACGTGATCATTTTAGTACCCAATGCAAATTATTTCATGATCGTATCGTGTCCAAAAATTGTGATGACTTGATTTCCCTTGCACATCATAATGAACTAGTTTGCTCTTGGGTTATGAAGAAATGAAATGTATAACTAAGGATATTCCAAATTGCCATTGATAGAGTTCTTCATTTTGATCTAGAGGAAATTTATATGTATTGCGTGGTGAGTTGCATTGAAAATCATTATATTGCCAAACATAAAGAAAAGAAAACAAATAGAAGATGAAGAGAATACTAACGAAAGGGAAGAGTCTTCCCAATATTCTCCTATTGTTTCTTATGATGAATCAAGTAACGAGCAGGAGCCTTCTATTCAACCAATCTCATTAATAAGGAGCTCCAAAAAGAGGATTGAACCCACACATGATGAGGTGAAGAAGAAGAAAAGAAAAAGGAAGAGAGGTAAAAAGGTCAAATAATGTTGCTCCTATTATTGTTGTGCCTCATGAAAATGAAGATGATGCACTTGATGATGATCTCGTTATGCCTATATCTTGTTGTGATGATTATGATTGGGAAGATAATGATGCTTCTTATGATCTTGAAAATCTTTTTGGCACTTGCTTGGAAGAATATGATAATTGCTATACTATTGGTTCTATCCATACTATTAATGATGAGAGTGATTATGCTAATGATATGAAAAGGCCCAAGCTTGGGGATGCTATGTTTGAAGAAGATGATGTTTTTAAGAATATATTTGCTGCAATTAATGTTTGTCCCAAGATTGGGGATGCTATGTTTAATGATATGATATTTTTAGTCTCCCAAGTTTTGATATGCAAATTTGTTATGATGATAGCATGCCTCCAACTTATGATGATTATATTTATGAAAGTGGGTATGGAAGAGTGTCAACTTTAGGAAGTAATGATCCCACTATTTTGGAGGATGTTGAACCTTATAATATTTATGAAAGTGGATTTGGAGAGGTCATGACTTTATTTAGTGATGAGTACACTATCTTGGAAGAGGTTTCAATCGATTATGATGAGAACAAAGTTGCTACTTATGATGATTATTGTGATGAAACTTATGCTATTAAAAGTAGTGATGATTATATTTATAAAACTTGTCATGATTATGATTACCCTTTTTCTGAACATTACTCTTTTAATGTGGAAACGATTTATAGTATTCAAGTCTCTTATGATACTCCCACTATTCCGAATGAGAAGAATTTTGCTTATGTGGAGAGTAGTAAATTTTCTATGCAAGTAGATCATGAAAAGAATGCTTTAGGTGCTGGTTATATTGTTGAATTCATTCATGATGCTACTGAAAATTATTATGAGGGATGAACATATGCTTGTAGGAATTGCAATAATATCAAGTTTCCTCTCTATGTGCTTAAAGTTTTGAAGTTATGCTTGTTTTGCCTTCCTATGCTAGTTGATTATTGTTCCCATAAGTTGTTTGCTCACAAAATCCCTATGCATAGGAAGTGGGTTAGACTTAAATGTGCTAGTCATATTCTTCATGATGCTCTCTTTATGTTTCAATTATTATCTTTTTGTGAGCATCATTGAAATCATCATGCCTAGCTAGGGGCGTTAAACGATAGCGCTTGTTGGGAGGCAACCCAACTTTATTTTAGTTTCTTGCTTTTTGCTTCTGTTTAGAAATAAATAATCAATCTAGCTTCTGTTTATATGTGGTTTTATGTTTTAATTAGTGTTTGTGCCAAGTAGAACCTTTGGGAAGACTTGGGTGAAGTCTTTATGATCATGCTGTAAAAAACAGAAACTTTAGCGCTCACGAAATTAGCTTCAACTTTTTGTGTCTTAAGGTGTTATTCTAGTACGAACTCTAGGGCTGTTTGTGACACTTATAGGAATAGCCCAACGGATTGATTGGAAAGAATAACTTTGAGGTGGTTTCATACCCTACCATAATCTCTTCGTTTGTTCTCTGCTATTAGTGACTTTGGAGTGACTCTTTGTTGCATGTTGAGGGATAGTTATATGATCCGATTATGTTATCATTGTTGAGAGAACTTGCACTAGTGAAAGTATGAACCCTAGGCCTTATTTCCTAGCATTGCAATACCGTTTTCGCTCACTTTTATCATTAGTTACCTTGCTGTTTTTTATAATTTCAGATTACAAAAACCTATATCTACCATCCATATTGCACTTGTATCACCATCTCTTCGCCGAACTAGTGCACCTATACAATTTACCATTGTATTGGGTGTTTTGGGGACACAAGAGACTCTTTGTTATTTGGTTGCAGGGTTGCTTGAGAGAGACCATCTTCATCCTACGCCTCCCATGGATTGATAAACCTTAGGTCATCCACTTGAGGGAAATTTGCTACTGTCCTACAAACCTCTGCACTTGGAGGCCCAACAACGTCTACAAGAAGAAGGTTGTGTAGTAGACATCAGGGCAGGCTTTGTTAAGGTTGGTTAAGACGACACACATCCGTTCCTTCCTGCCTTTCTTCGGCACTACGACGGGGTTCGCCAGCCATTTGGGATACCGAACCTCGCGAATGGCACCCGCCGCCTCCAGCTTACGGGTCGCTTGGACGATGAAGGCCTACTTCTCAGTGGGCTGCCGTCTCGCCCACTGCTTCATGGGGCGTACATTGGGGCATACCCTTAAATGATGTTGAATCACCTCTCTCGGGACTCCTACCAGCTGATTGGGATCCCATGCGAATATATCCTTGTTTGCGTGCAAGAACTTCGCCAATGCTTCCTCTTGACCTGGGTCGAGGCTGGAACCTATCGTAAAGGTGGCTCCTGAGGGCCCGTCCTAGTTGACTAGCACCTTCTTGGTTTCCGCCTTGTCTTGTGTGAACAACTACTTCTTCTTGGTCGATACGGCTCCCTTGAGCTCGGAGGTGCCTGCATCGGCAGCCTGCGCCGCCGCGGCGGTTTTGAGGGCGAGCCTGAGCGCCGCCAGGGCCTCCTTGGCGTCCCCTTTAACAGTGAGGACGCCTTTGCTCCCGGGCATCTTCATGAAGTTGTAGGCCGGATGAGTCGCTGCCATGAACTGGGTCTGAGCCGGGTACCCGAGGATGGCGTTGTACGGGAGGTCGATGTGGGCGATGTCGAAGTCGACCAGCTCAGTGCGGTAGTTGTCGCACGTGCCGAAGGTGACCGAAAGGCGGATCTGTCCCAGAGAGCGGGCAGTGCCACCACCAACTCCTAAGAAAGGCTTGTTGAGGCTGAGCTGCTCGAGTGGCACGAGAAGAAGGCTGAAGGCCTCCACGGAGAGCAAATTGAGGCTGGCACCACCGTCGATTAGGGTCTTGGTAACAGTCACGTTGCAGATGGTGGGCGTGCAGAGCATTGGGAGCATGCCCGAGCCGGCGGTGGAGTCGGGGTGGTCCTCTGAGCCGAAGGTGAGGTCGGCCTCCGACGCAGCCCAACCCGGTAGAGCCCCCGAGTGCTTGGAAGCGGCACCAATCTGGCGGAGGAATGGCTTGACGTGGCGATCCGAAGGCGGTGCTTGAGAGCCGCCCAGCAGGGCCGCGACTGCGTGGTTTGCCGGTACCGCGTAGCGAGCAGTGAAGAGGTCGTGGAGTTCCCCCCAGGATGCCACTGTGGATCCAGGGAGTTTGAGCAGCCAGGCGCGTGGCTCACCGGCGAGGGCCATGGGAAGCCAGCTGGCCATGACCGATTCGTCGCCTCAGCCTCGAGGAAGGCCTCCTCGTATGCAAGAAGGAAAGCTGACGGGTCTGCCGCGCCATTGTAGCGCGGCGGCATCTCCGGCTTGAACTTGGGTGGCCATCGCACCTGCCGCAGGGCGGGGGCCAGGGCTCAAAGCCCCCTGGCCCCGTCGTCAGCACCGGCTATTTGAGACGATGGCGGGCTCCTGCCATGAGAGCGAAATGCGGTGGCGCGGAGCATAGGCTGGTGGAGAGGAGCTACGGTGCACCCCTACCTAGCACGCAAATGTCAGATCACGGGTTCTGGCAAAACCCTCAAGGTTCGAACACTGGGGTGCGCGTGGAGATTTCCTCCCTACCGATCTATGCCCTAGCTCGCTAAGATCTCGTGGACGAACTCGACGAACTCGCAACACAAAGACACAAGATTTATACTGGTTCAGCCCACCGTTGTGGTGTAATACCCTACTCCATTGTGGTGGTGGTGGATTGCCTCTTGGGCTGATGATGAGCAGTACAAGGGGAAGAACAGGCTCCTGAGGTTGGGGTGTTCTTACGTTTGGTGTGTGGCTAGGGATTGGCTCTCGATCAGGTGAGATCAAGCTACCCCTACTGTGGTGGCTAGTTCTACTTATATAGGCCCTAGTCCTCTCCCCAAATATTGAGCGGGAAGGGAGCCAACAACGGCCAATTTGAAAGGGGACAGCTAGTACAACTTATCCTGACAAAAGCAGTCTTCGCCTGCGGAAAGCTCTGGTGATGACGCCGTCTCAAGCTCCATGGTGACCTCCGTCCTGCCGTCCGACTGGTCTTGGTCTTGTTGCACTGATATGGAAACCTTTGCCTGATGCCTTGGTACTCCGCGCCTGCGCTGGCCTCCTTAGCACCAAAGAGGAAACAAGGACGTTGCGCGCGCTGGCGCCCGCCTAATCTTGGTCGTCATGGCTCACGTCACGAGAGCCTCGCGAGGTTTGCCCTGCCTTGATATCTCTGTTCCTCGCAAGGCAGCCTGGTGAGGCCGCTCCTGAGGAGGTCCCGCGTTGTCCGCCTCGCGAGGCTTGGCCCCTTGCGAGGGTCTTGATTGCCTTGTTGATGAAGATGGGTCGTACAGGCCTTCTAGCGCAGCCATGCCGTGGGCCACAGGCAGGCAAGTCTGGGGACCCTCGTTCCCAGAACGCCGAAAACACTAGGGTCGAGCCGGTGGCAAACGAGGTGTACCGTGCGTCGCAAGGATGAAGGCCAGGGGTGCTTAGACTGGGATGTTGAAGCTGGCTCTTTCAGTCCCTATCTTTCCCCTGATGTTTTTGTGGTAGCATTTGGGTTGTAATCCAAACTTGGTCGAGCTGGTGCTGCATCCCCGACCTGCCTAGCTTATGTGGCGAACTTGTCTCCTGCTAGTACTCAGTCGGTTCTAGTAGTAGTTGCATAACTGCCCGTTTACACTGAGATGTTGTCGGATAATGGTTCTCTATGGTTGGGTTTCTTTAATGAAATCGGAGGGAACCCCCTCTTTCGATATATATAAAAAACAATGGCACTAGCGGTGCCAAAACATTGCCTCAAATTAATAGTGCCACTAGATTAAGGTGCAAAATAATAACATTACTGCTTTATCATGGCAGTGCCAAAACAGTAGCACAAGAGCAGGATCAACATGCAGGATCTTTGGCAAACGGTCAGACCAAAATGGAACATACCTCCTGATGTGAACCATTTCTGCAGTCAACACCATCGTAGAAGGGATGACACCAGTCACCAACATGGATGATTCAATTCATGGGACCTTTTGGTGCAGTTCACCTAAAATAAAGCAATGTCCCATGAGCTAGCAGCTTCTTCTTCTTTTTTTTAAGAAAAGGACTCCAACCCCGGTTCCATTCCATCACAAAAGGAAACCCACAGAGCTTCTTCTTCATTAGTTGCAATAAAATTGAGCAACATCAAGGTTGGTCATGAAGCTCCTGGAGAGTAGGCGGACCAGGACAGTTGCATCTCTAAGGAAAAGAAGCAACTTATCTTAGTGGGAAATTTAGCAGGACATGAAAAAAGTGCCATTGATTCATATTACTGGAGGCATTACATTGAAAACAATTGGTTTAACGTGTCCTTACTTTTAACAATGCGACTGCTACATTTTACTAGTGGCATTACATAAGAGCGGCTCGGGGCAACAAACATCAGAAGAGGATATCTGGGTTGGCCCCATTTTTGTTCAAGATATAGCCACCTTATGCGTGTGAGGCTAGCAAATCTAGTGCTGGACTTACTCGCTGACTTGTCCCCAGTCCCCACATTCTTTCCTTTTTCAACCAATAGATCGGGTTTATATTGAGTTTGTACTGCGTTCCCTTTATTTCCCTATTAGACCTAGAGACCAGTTGGATAGCCAGGTCTCGCTACTTTTCGCCCCCATTATTTCTGCTTCGACCAAGTCCTAGATTCGGGTAACAAATCTTCCCCACCCCACCCCTTTCTTCCTTGTTTGAATCAAGTACTACTAGATTCGAGTGCATGAACTAGTTTTACCTCTTAACAGTAAACAATTAGGTGGTTTTCGAACAGCCGATCGATTCTATCTACACGAGGGGGCCTGAGAAATAGTAAAAGATACAAATGCAGCGACGTAAGGAGCTCGGGAAGTAGAGCAAGGCCGGTTTCGAAGGAAGTTATACCTGAGGGTTGTCGGGATGTCGCTAGGTGGGCGGCGGGAGGCCGGATTTGCCCACACTACGGCAGCGAGGAAGAAGGGGTGGGAGGCCCTCCCTCGCCAGTGATGCTTGGGAGAGAACGGCAAGGCACGCTGATCGGGACGTGCCGGCAGTGGGTAAGAGCCATCACCGAGGACGACCGTGTGAACATTGCACCTTCTCACCTTCCCAGGCGGAGAGGATCCGGCTGGATCTGTGACCAGCGGTGAGTAGAGAGAGAGAGTGTGGCCACCGCTGTCATGTTTAGATCTGGAGAGGACGAGACAGTGTGAAGAGAGCAACACTAGCAAGCAAGCGCGGAGGCTCCTGCCTATATAGAGGAGTACTAGTTTTATTTTGTCTACCAGCCGGAGCCGGCTTGACCTCGGCAATGACTGCCGAGAAGTCTTCATGCACGTGCCCCGGAGGCACAGTTGTCGTCATTTTGATCTGAAGCACTGGAGTATAACATATAACACGAAAAAATGCCACATGACAAGAAATCATAACCTCACTTCCCATAGGAGACAAGATGAATCGAGACGGACAAACTAGACGAGGATCAAAGCTTGAATTAAAGATAAACTCGTAGCAAAGGGGTCCGTCAATAGATGTCCTAATTAACATAGCCGGCTTGACCTAGATGGCAGCCGAGTAGTCTTCGTGCATGTGTGTCGGTGTACAAAAAGAGGGGTGCATTTTTGTACCCCTATACCTATGCACGGGCAGTCGGAGCCGCGCCTACGGTCACACCAAGCAGAACAGGGGAGGTGAGCCAAGGTAAGACCAAAGCCTAAGATAACCAGAGCAACGCCAAGGCCAAGACCACAAAGAGCAGAGGGACGAAGCAGGTTCCCCCAGCAAGACCCTTGCCGGGGTAGCCCTAGCAAGACCATTGTCGGCGCAGCTCGTCTCACACCAGCATAGCGAGCCACCCTTGAGCCCATGGTCCCCAACGCCATCATCCACATGGGGCCAGGACTCGGGAAGGCACCTCTGTGGTGGCATGCAGATCTTTGTGAAGACATATCCGAGATCAGATGAGGATTAGAAGACGACGATCCTCGACAAGATCCTTGTCGAGGAAGGCCACCAGACCCCCGGCAAGGTCCTTGTCGGGGACGACAATGCGCCACATCAAGACCCTTGCCGGGCCACCCGGCAAGGCCCTCGCCAAGGACGCCAGCGGGGCCACCGCCAGGCCCGTGCCAACCAAGCTTCCACCGCCATTCAGATGCAGCTGCCAGCCCAACCAGCAAGGCGGGCACCTACGTGGCAACATGCAGCTCCTGGGCCAACTCGTCAAGCGCCTGCGTGGTGGCATGCAGATCTTCGTGACGGCTCCACCACCGCGCAAACTCAGCTACCTGCCTGCCTACATGGCACCGCACGCATCGCTGGCCAGGGCGCATGTCAGAGCGAGGAGGAGCGGCGACGGACGGGACGGGCCACGCCCCCGTCCCCAATAAAGCAAGGGGACACCTAAGCTACGCATTAAATGCGTCTTGTCCTATAATACGAGCGATAAGCTCAGGGCACTTTTGCCTTTCCACCTCCTGTGTGCCACTGTGGCAGCCCCTTCCAACTATAAAAGGAGGCCCATGGCATATTGGAGAAGGATTCGGCTCTTTCGAACCACGCACTCACCACAGCTAGTTCGAGAGCTCAAGAACTCTCTGAAATATACCCACCAAAGCAGGACTAGGGTTTTACGCATCCTCGCGGCTCGAACCTGGGTAAACGATTCTTGTGCTGGCTACTAATCCTGCACTTCTTGCAACCCTGGGCAACCGTAGTAGGGATTCTTGTGATCCCATAGGTGTCTTTCCACACCGACATCTATGGCGCGCCAGGTAGGGGGCGCAATTGTGAGAATCTGGTTTGGTAGTTAGCCTAGCAGTTCTTCATCGCCCTTGGCTCCTGAGAAGAAGGTGGCCGGAGGAACGACGCCGGCTCGGCAACAGAAAAGCTAAGTCATTAAGAGCCTTGGTTTGTTTCTTTTACACTTAAGGTTATCATCATCGGAGATCTTGCCTATGTATGGGAAACCTGCACGCAAAGGGGGCCCCCCGCAATTGGCAACACCCTTGTTCTGTTTCGAGTCCGCTCAACAGCTCAAAGCGGCCGCGTCGAGAGTGGCGGGTAGCCTTCTGCACCTGGCAATGCTCCTCACTGTGACTCGAGTCAAACTCGACAGTTCGGGCGGCCGCGCTAAGGGCGGAAAGGTGGTTTTCCCGGCAGCAAGCACACCCGGCAGGCCAATGGGGATCCGTCCCCAAGACGCCGCCCTAGGTTTACCCACCGGCAAGCCTACCCAGTTACGTAGGGTGGACATACAAGGAAAAATCAAACAGGAAAATAACATGCATGATACTAAAAGTGCTGCAGAGTTATGTTACATCAAATTGTTGCTGCAGTTCTAACTAGAGATGGCGATTGTCTTGGTTGTGAACCTGCAGCTGTGATAAAGAATGGGATGCCTAATCTCGGCGCTGGCCCTCCACCCTCTGAATTCCGCCGACTCGGCTGATGATGGGCTTGATGCGCTCCCTAAGCGGCGCGAGGTCGGTACCCTCCAGCAAGCTCTCCAGCGCGGCGTCAAAGTCGAGGTCGGGGTACCAGTGCGCCACCTTGGTGAGAACCTTGGTCATGGCACCCTGGCAAAACCTCCGGGACTCGTCAGCTAGTGAGGCCTCCCGGTTGGCATGGAGCCGCTCCAGAGCGCCGACGATCTTCTCAAAGAACATGGTCAGGCTGCAATTGGCGCTCACGCTCTGCTCCGGGACATACCTCACGTCCGGCATCCCCATGATGGCCAGCTGCGCGGCGGCTTGGTTGGCAAAGATGGCGAGGCAATCGAGCCAACAGTTCTCGCCCGCCACGTGATCCACGAAGTTGAGGCCCTTGTTCTTCCGCAACTGCTTCTCGGCCTCCAGCTCCTTGGCCAGGGTCCCCTCTCTGGTTTTGGCCTCCAACAGCACCTTCTCGAGACCCTCCAGCTTCAGCTTTTGAGGTCTTTGATGGAGTTGTTGGCCTCGGAGAGCTCCCCAGCCTTGCTGACGACCGCGCCCTGCGCCTCTGTCAGGGCACTGTTAAGCGTGTCCCTCTCCTGGGACAGCTTTAGGGCCTGCTCCTTCAGCCCGTCGCGCTCCGTCTCCAACTCCTCCACCTTGCCGGCGTGAACCTGGGCCTGGGCATTGAGTGCCTCTTTGTGCCTCTGCTCCAGCTCACTGGTTCGCTGCAAGACAAGCTTCTCCACCTCTTCATCCTTGCAGCGAAGCATGGCGGCACGCTTCTCCTCGCGTGCGGCGAGGTCCTCCTCCTGGGAGTTTAGCGCGGCCTCGTGCTAGGTCCGGGCGGCTTCGGCGGCCGCGGCCAAGTTCCTCGCCGTCTCTTGAGCTTTTTCGACGTCGGCGAGCTTCATGGTGAGCTCCACGTCGCGCTTGGCCAGCTCGCCCTGGGCAGCCTTGGTCTCCTTGTGGGCCTCGCGGAACCAGTCCTGTGTCTCGGCAACGCGCTTCTGGAGGTCCGCCTCCGCCTTCTCCACCACCGCCGTCCTGGACTTAACCTTGTCCAGACGGGCGCGGTGGAGCACCTGGAGCTTCCGGAAGCTAGCGCCCATGGCGTGGAGGAGCCGCTCTTCCTGCGAACCGTCACCGCCAACGATCGGTGCGTCACCGACTTCAAGCCCGGCAGCGGCAAGCACTTCGTCGTTGAACACCTCTCCCTCAACGGGTGTCCTGGTGCTCGACGCGCCTGGAAGGTGGACGAACAAGTCGTCGCTCACCCTCAGGTACTTGCCAGAGCCGGAAGCAACCGAAGAGGAAGGCTGGTCATCAGCCACCTCCTCCTCCTCCTCGGCAGTGGCCCTGCCGGTCTCTCTGGCAGGCCCCTTGCCGGTCTCCTCAGCGGCAGCCTTGCCGGCCTCCATGGTAGGCCCCTCGGCGGCGACCTCGGCAGCACCCTTGGCGGCCTCCTCGGCGGTGATCTTCTCGGCGTCCGCCTCGGCGGCCTTGGCGACGCCCTCGATGACGGCGTCCACGTCCTCTGGGTTCACCGAGGAGGAATCTGGACGCTGAAGAAGGGGGTGAGGCAAAGCCAGGACCAAGAGCCGGAAAGAAAAAGAAGCAGGGACGAACGGCGAACGACTTACCTGTGCCAGTACCCGGCTGGGAAATGGGAGTCCCCTCCCCGCCAACATTTGGTGTCGAGGCAAAGCCGCCGGCGCCCAAGTTCTCCTCCTCCTCCTCCATGTGCGTGGGCCCGGTGCCTGGCACCGTTGCCGGGGACGCCCCTCGGGGCGGCGTGCTGGGAGTAGCCCTCTATGGCCACTCCTCCTGCTGCTCTCCTCCTGCATACCCGGCAAGGTCAGCACCAAAGTATCATGCCCCTGACACATGTCGACTGGGGAAGAGTGACGAACTTATGCTGGGGGCTATGCCGGGGGCTGCTGTCTGGGCTGCTCAACACCACCAGTGGCGCCCCCGAAGTACCAACTAGGGGCTGGCCACCCGCCGAGACCTTATCCCTCTTCACTCTCTGGGCCAGTGTCTCTACGTCCCTGCAAAGATGAAGACAAGTCAAGACGAGCAACACAGATTGAAAAGGCAGAGATAACGAAAAGGAACCAGATACTTACTCGTCATCCGCCTCCTCCTCTGATGTTTTCCTCTTCCTCCTCGGGTTGAGGGATCCATAATCAAAAGTAACCTCCGTATCAACATCCGCCGGAGGAGGAGAAGGAGGTGGTGCCCGGACACGCGTGGACGAAGAAGGGGCGGCTGTCTTCTTCTTCACCGCGGCCTTCGCCGGCTTCTTTGCTGCTGCGGCCCTCGTGTGGTGCCTGGACCCCTCCAAGGTCAACTTTGGCTGCATAGCCTTACCGAGCCGGACCGGCTCGCCGGAACTGGCCCGCCGCAGGACTCGCCCTCTCCCCAAGGCCGGCGTCGGGCCTGCGGTCTCGGCCTCCTCCTCCGATGACTCGCCGATCACATCTTCAACCAGAGGAGCCTCGGTGCCGGCGCTGCTGGCTCCCCCGGCGGCCGCCGCCCACTGGGCGAGCTCCTCCTCCTTCGTGGCCGTCACGGCCTTGTCCTCCACACCACCGGCGCTGCCGGCCTCCCTGGCAAGCTGTGCCTCCCTCGCCCTGGTGGAGATGTAGTCCAGCTCCGCCTGGGTGGTTTCCTGGACAAGCAGCCGCTCAGTGTCCGTGTTGACATACCCCTCGTGCAGAGTGTCAAAGAACTACCGCGCCTCGGCGTCCTCCGGCTCCTTCTAGCTCGGGTCAGGGACGTGCGCGTTGCAGTCCGGCATCATGGCAATGATATCAGACTGGCGCGAGTTGTTGCACGACGGGACCACCCCTGTTGGCAGCTTGAACAGAGGCCCCTTGAGGACCTTGCCGGCCTTCGCGACAGCCCTCGGGACCTTGCCGGTCCGCTCGACCTCACCGTCGTGGCCCACGTCGAGCTGGAAGAGCCGCTGGCAGAAATGGGCGTGTCCCATCACTGTGAAGTTGTGGTCGAGACCGGGACGAAGCTGCATGATGTGTGCGGGGTTCGTAAAGAGCCAGGCTGGCCACCCCTTGTTATGCAGTGGAGCGATCCGGCGACGGATGAAGTCCGCCCCGACCATCTCAAGGGTGAGCCCGGCCTGGGTAAGCCGGAGAATCCTGGTGGTGGCGACCGTGAGCTTCTCGTCGTCGGCGTCGACGTCGCTCCAATCTCTTCCACGGACCCGCGGCGCCCGGCAAACTCCGAAGAACACCGGCGGGTCCTTATCTTCGATCCAGCACCACCGGTCCCGCCGTTCTTCCCACCTCTCCTTCATGGCGCCATCCGAGTACGCTCCCTTGGATCTTGGGATCCAGGCGATGCAACCCGAAATGGCGCCTCCCGTCTGGATCCGAGGGAAGAAGTAATGGCGGAAGAGCGTCGTGTTGGGGTGGACCTCGGCGAAGCCTTAGCAGAGGTGCGCGAAAAGGGCCATGCATGCCACCGCATTCGGGGTAAAATCCAAGAGGCGGAAGCCAAAGGTGTGCATGATGTCGCTGAAGAAATCAGAGAAGGGAGGACAGAGCCTGCAAGAAAAATAATTGACAAATAAGGGGTACCGACTTGGGGCAGCCTCGGTGCAGTTAGCGGGGATGACACGCGTGGCTGGATGCCCCGAATTCTCTCCCCCCGTCTTCACTCACCACAGGGGACTGAAGGAGTCCTGAAGCTCGAACACGTCAACTGTCGAGGGGAAGAAGGCGGGCTGCGTCCGCTGCACCGCCAGCGCACTCTCCGGCGGCTCTGGCGTCCTTGGCCACCCCCTTTCCCTTGGTGCATTTTGGCGCCATGGCGGCTGGGGGAGGAGGGCAGGACAGAGGGCGGCGGAAGCGCAACGACGGCAAGCAGGAACGAAGCTTGGGGAAGAGGAGAAACACGAGCGGAGGCTTCCGAGATTGGGGTTGCGCGAAGGGTAAAAGGAACAGTGCGCCCGCGGTTATCCCTTTTTATGGGGAAGGTGCAGGTGCGTTGCCCATTTACTGCGACGTGACGCATGCGTGTGGGAAACGCCCCACGCATGCCTCCCACGTCACTCACACCTCACGCGCGCCCACGCTGGTGGTTGGGAAGCGAACGCACGAAAAAGTTTTACCGCGGTAAAACCGCCCCGCCTGCTCACAAGACCGCTTTGGGCCTGGCCCAACAATGTGTCGCGCTTATGTGTGGCCTAGGCCCGGGGGATCCTGTCGGTGTACAAAAAGAGGGGTGCGTATTTGTACCCCTATACCTGTGCACGGGTAGTCGGAGCCGCGCCTACAGTCACACCAAGCAGAAAAAGGGGAGGTGAGGCAAGGTAAGACCAAAGCCTAAGATAACCAGAGCAACGCCAAGGCCAAGACCACAAAGAGCAGAGGGACGAAGCAGGTTCCCCCGGCAAGACCCTTGCCGGCGCAGCTCGTCCCACACCAGCAAAGCGAGCCACCCTTGAGCCCACGGTCCCCAACGCCATCATCCACGTGGGGCCAGGGCTCGGGAAGGCACCTCTGTGGTGGCATGCAGATCTTTGTGAAGACATATTCGAGATCAGATGAGGATTAGAAGACGACGATCCTCGGCAAGATCCTTGCCGAGGAAGGCCACCAGACCCCCAGCAAGGTCCTTGCCGGGGATGACAACGCGCCACGGCAAGACCCTTGCCGGGCCACCTGACAAGGCCCTTGCCAAGGACGCCAGTGGGGCCATCGCCAGGCCCGCGCCAACCCAAGCTTCTACCGCCATTCACATGCAGCTGCCAGCCCAACCAGCTAGGCGGGCACCTGCGTGGCAACATGCAGCTCCCGGGCCAACTCATCGAGCGCCTGCGTGGCGGCATGCAGGTCTTCGTGAAGGCTCCACCACCGTGCCACCTCAGCTGCCTGCCTGCCTACATGGCACCGCACGCATCGCTGGCCAGGGCGCGTGTTGAAGCGAGGAGGAGCAGCGACGGACGGGACGGGCCACGCCCCCGTCCCCAATAAAGCAATGGGACACCTAAGCTACGCATTAAATGTGTCTTGTCCTGTAATACGAGCGATAAGCTCAGTGCATTGTACGCCTTTCCACCTCCTGTGTGCCACTGTGACAGCCCCTTCCAACTATAAAAGGAGGCCCATGGCATACTGGAGAAGGATTCGGCTCATTCGAACCACGCACTCACCACAGCTTGTTCGAGAGCTCAAGAACTCTCTGAAATACACCCACCAAAGCAGGACTAGGGTTTTACGCATCCTTGCAGCCCGAACCTGGGTAAACGATTCTTGTGCTGGCTACCGATCCTGCTCTTCTTGCAACCCTGCGCCCCGGCAACCATAGTAGGGATTCTTGTGATCCCATAGGTGTCGTTCCACACCGACAATGTGCCCCCAATGACTAGCCCAACTCAGTTGTCGTTGTTTAACCCTCGCAGTGATCCGAAGCACATGACACCTAATTTTGCGAGATGACAAGAAACCTTTTTTTAGATTTCTCACCAGAACTACAGTGTTGTACAACACAACCTTCACGATATGTAGACGATGGCCAATCCAGGCGTGTCTGCTAGAGTCTGGTCACATGCATGGACGAACTGATCTTCCGTGTCTTCCAGGGATTGTCCAGGTACCAACGTATGTACGCCTACAACACTTCTCTAGTAGTACTGATGTCTACTACACAACCTTCTTCTTGTAGACATTGTTGGGCCTCCAAGTGCAGAGGTTTGTAGGACAGTAGCAAATTTCCCTCAAGTGGATGACCTAAGGTTTATCAATCCATGGGAGGCATAGGATGAAGATGGTCTCTCTCAAGCAACCCTGCAACCAAATAACAAAGAGTTTCTTGTGTCCCCAACACACCCAATACAATGGTAAATTGTATAGGTGCACTAGTTCGGCGAAGAGATGGTGATACAAGTGCAATATGGATGGTAGATATAGGTTTTTGTAATCTGAAATTATAAAAACAGCAAGGTAACTAATGATAAACGTGAGTGTAAATGGTATTGCAATGCTAGGAAACAAGGCCTAGGGTTCATACTTTCACTAGTGCAAGTTCTCTCAACAATAATAACATAATCGGATCATATAACTATCCCTCAACATGCAACAAAGAGTCACTCCAAAGTCACTAATAGCAAAGAACAAACGAAGAGATTATGGTAGTGTACGAAACCACCTCAAAGTTATTCTTTCCAATCAATCCGTTGGGCTATTCCTATAAGTGTCACAAACAGCCCTAGAGTTCGTACTAGAATAACACCTTAAGACACAAATCAACCAAAACCCTAATGTCACCTAGATACTCCAATGTCACCTCAAGTATCCGTGGGTATGATTATACGATATGCATCACACAATCTCAGATTCATCTATTCAACCAACACATAGAATCTCAAAGAGTGCCCCAAAGTTTCTACCAGAGAGTCAAGACGAAAACGTGTGCCAACCCCTATGCATAAGTTCATGGGGGGAACCTGCAAGTTGATCACCAAAACATACATCAAGTGAATCACATGATATCCCATTGTCACCACAGATACGCACGGCAAGACATACATCAAGTGTTCTCAAATCATTAAAGACTCAATCCGATAAGATTACTTTAAAGGGAAAACTCAATCCATTACAAGAGAGTAGAGGGGGAGAAGAAACATAAGATCCAACTATAATAGCCAAGCTCGTGATACATCAAGATCGTGCCAAATCAAGAACACGAGAGAGAGAGAGATCAAACACATAGCTACTGGTACATACCCTTAGCCCCGAGGGTGAACTACTCCCTCCTCGTCATGGAGAGCGCCGGGATGATGAAGATGGCCACCGGTGAGGGTTCCCCCCTCCGGCAGGGTGCCGGAACAGGGTCCTGATTGATTTTTGGTGGCTACAAAGGCTTGCGGCGGCGGAACTCCAGATCTATTCTGTTCCTCAAAGTTTTTAGGGTATGTGGATATATATAGGCGGAAGAAGTACATCAGGGGAGCCACGAGGGTGGAGGGTGCGCCCCCTACCTCGTGGCTCACTCGTTTCTTTCCTGACGTGCACTCCAAGTCTTTCGGGTAGCTTTCCTTCCAAAAATAACTTCTCCAGAAGGTTTCATTCCGTTTCGACTCCGTTTGATATCCTTTTCTTCGAAACACTGAAACAAGGGAATAACAGGAACTGGCACTGGGCTCTGGGTCAATAAGTTAGTCCCAAAAATAATATAAAAGTGTAAAATAAAGGCCATAAACATCCAAGATGGATAATACAATAGCATGAATACTTCATAAATTATAGATACATTGGAGACGTATCAGCATCCCCAAGCTTAATTCCTGCTCGTCCTCGAGTAGGTAAATGATAAAAGAAATAATTTATGAAGTGTGAATGCTAGCAGGTGCATAAGTTTGATCAATGATAATTTAAATCACCTTTTGTAGCATCATTATATGTCATAACAGTATCTCAACTCATAAAACTTTTCATGATCAAGTAACAAACTATTCACATGTTAAAGTATAGATCATAAACTTTCTTGAAAACTAACAAACAGTTCTGAGTCATCAAACAATTGCAATTCATCTTATTTTCTGGAAGAGTCTATGTCAGAGCTTTGATTCAGCAAACTTCACATACTCAACTATCATTTAGTCTTCCATGATTGCTACCACTCAAAGCATATTTTTAGAACAAATAGTATTCATCGAACACAGAGAAAGATAGGGGCTTAATGTTTCGCCTCCCAACCTTTTACCTCAAGGGTAATGTCAACAGTAATAATTCATGCTCAAATGTATTTGAATGGCCATATATGCTTAGATCTTTCCATCACATGATGCTTGCCAACTAAAGAGTAGGTTGGAATGAGAAGGAATACTACTGACTCTTGCATAAAAGTAAAAGATAGGCCCTTCGCAGAGGGAAGGTGGATTTGCGTATGCCGAGCTCAAGCAAAAACAAAGATGAAAATAATTTTGAGAGGTATGCTTTCATTGTCAACATAACGATCAAGAGTTCCCAATATCTTCCATACTACATACATTATAGGCGGTTCCCAAACAGAAAGGTAAAGATTTTTACTCCCCCTCCACCAACAATCATAAATCCATGGCTTGGCCGAAACAACGGGTGCCTCCAACTAACATCAAACCTGGGGGAGTTTTGTTTGCAATTATTTTTGATTTGATTTTGATCTTTTTGATCATGGGACTGGGCATCCCGGTTACCAGCCATTTTCTCGTCAATGATGAGCGGAGTCCACTCATCGTGAGAATAACCCACCTAGCATGGAAGATACTGCTAACCCGTAGTCGCTACATGAGCGATTCGGGCATACAAAACAGATTATTATTTGAAGGTTTAGAGTTTGGCACATGCAAATTTACTTGGAACGACAGGTAAATACCACATATAGGTAGATATGGTGGACACTCCCGGAAGAAACTTGGTTCAAGGAATTTGGATGCACAAGCAGTATTCCCGCTTAGTGCAGATATTTTGGCTAGCAAAGGATTCTAAATAGCAAGCACCACATGTTAGAGGATCCAAAACAATATAACTTATACAAATATACCCAAGCATAACTCATTATGTTGTCTTCCTTGTCCAACTTCAACTAATTTGCTCAGGTTTGAAAATAATTAATGGGGATCACAATCATAGAAGATGTCCAAGATAGTATATTTATATGTCAAATCTCTCTTCCTTCAATTCTTTCATGAATTGTTCAAGTGACCAATACAATGTTTGCTAACCTTCAATAAATTTACCACCTCTACTTCTTATATGTGAAGGCATTACTCCCCATGGGAAAGGCATATGAAACATATATAATTTCATATTTATGACATTCAAATCATTCAACCATTTACTCATAGGATATAAGTGAAGCACACGAGTAAATGGCAAACTACTCCAAAAAAGATATAAGTGAAGATCAATGAGTAGTTAAATAATTATGTAGCTATGTCAAGACTCTCTCTCATTTAAGAATTTCAGATCTTGGTATTTTATTCAAACAGCAAACAAATAAAATAAAATAAAATGACGCTCCAAGCAAAACACATATCATGTGGTGAATAAAAATATAGCTCCAAGTAAAGTTACCGATGAATGAACACGAAAGGGGGATGCATTCCGGGGCATCCCCAAGCTTAGGATCTTGGTTGTACTTGAATATTACGTTGGGGTGCCTTGGGCATCCCCAAGCTTAGGATCTTGCCACTCCTTGTTCCATAGTCCATCGAATCTTGTCACAGCCCTAGAATTGTTTTGCATTAAGGCATTCATGTCATCATGTTTAATTTTTCATGAAATTTGAAATGGGGATGACCAAGCCTTAGCACTAAAACAATGCAAATAGGTTCAACTTCAAAATATTTTCAAAGAACCCAAATTGGTTTGCAAAAATGTTCATGATTAATGGAAAAGGGTGAAAACCATATCCAGAGATGATGGATATTTTTCCAAGACATTTTTGGATTTTTGAATAAACCATATTGTATTTGAATTGGGGCATTTAAATACTATTAATATTTTTAAATGCTCCAACAATTCTGAAAATAGTTAAGGGCCTCTGTAATAATTCAGTTAAATGCCCACAATTATTTTCAGGATTTATTTAAATGATTTGGTTTATAAACTAAATCAAAACAGAGGCAAACAAAATAGAAAACTTAATATAATTAGGAAAACAGAAATAAAGAGAGAAGCCCAGCCACGTACCTGGCCACTTACCTGCAGCCCACCTAGCGCCCCATCTGCCTGTAATCGTGGCCGAGGCCCAGCCCAACTCCCCACCATCTTCAACCTCGCCAAGAGGCGAGGCGCGGTCGACGCTTAGCGCGCTCAAGCCTCCACCTCCTCCTCCCAGCCTGCTCGGCTCCTCCTCGACGCCCGAGACGCCACGCCTCCCCGACCCCCCTCGCCCTCTCCCCTCTCTCCCCGCCCCCATTCCTCCTCTGCTTCCTCTCACAGACCACCGAGCGGCCCCCGCCACCATCGCTGCTCACCGCGCCACCGCCTCCCCTTGCTTCCCGACCAGCTCAAGAGCTCGTGGCCGCCTAGGTCGTCCTGGGCGCCGATTCCGCCGCCCGAGCTCAACCCACTCCGCCAAGAGCTTGGCTCGTCCCAGCTCCTCCTAGATGCCCTCCATGCCCATTTGGTCGCCGGAGTGGCCAAACCACTCTCGCCGCCAGCTGCTGGCTCGTGGCGGCTAAACACCGGCAGCCGACTTTGACTTTGACCACGGGTGGGCCCCGGTTGACTCTCCTGAGCCAATGACAGGTGGGGCCCAGCCCTGCTAGTTAATTAGGATTAGTGCTAATTGATTTTAGTTAAACTAATTATGCTGACACGCGGGACCCACTGTCAGGTTTGACCCGGACCATGTCCCGTTGACCACTGACGTCACACTGACGTCAGGCTGACGCAGTAAGTCATTTTCTAGATTTATTATAATTCAGGAAATTTCAGAAATTTGCCTAAACTTCTAAAATTCATAGAAATTCAACCGTAACTCCAATGGAAATAATTTATATATGAAAAATGATCAGAAAAATATGAAGAATCTGTTTATGCCATGATCATGCATGTTTGAACAAGTTAACCTCACTGAATAGGACAAATTATGATTAGGGCAATTTATGGAATAACATTGGAGTTGGAATTTGTTCTTGATTGAGTTCCACTTCAATTAACTTGACTAGATATTGCATTAGGTGAATTCAGTACCTTAATATGACATGTCATTCATGTGAATGTGCATTGCATTGATTGTGTTCTCTCTTGTTTGCCGGTAATTGTCCCCTCTCAGTAGACGACGTACCGACGATGAATTCGATGACACCGATGAAGAACTATATTATCTTCAGAAGTGCCAGGCAAGCAAAACCCCTTGTTCATTCCGATATAATCCCACTCTCTCGCTCCTGCTCTATTTTACTGCATTAGGACAACAACGACTCATGTGTTACTTGCTGCGGTAGCTGAACCCCTTTATCCTCTGCATGACTGTCATTCCACGGTGATTAGATGAAACCCACTAGCATGAGTAGGAGTTGTTTGAGCCTGTTGTGCCTACTCATTCATGCTTGTTGTCATGCCTGCCATCGCTTAGAGTTGAGTCAGTCTGATTCATTGGGAATGAATTGGAATGGTTGTGTGAACATGTCCTCACTGTGTGTGAGCTAAGTGTGTGAACACGATTTGGTAAAGGTAGCGGTGAGAGGCCATGTAGGAGTACATGGTGGGTTGTCTCATTGCAGATCGTCCTCGAGAACTGAGTTCTGTGTTTGTGATCCATGAAACAGTTACTACCACGCATTGGGATCCTTAATTGACCCTCTCGGCTTCTAAACCACCCTTGTCCTCATCCGGAGTTGCAAGTAGTTTCGTGTTGTAGCATTTGGGGCCGACATAACGCTGACCTTAGGGGTGGGTTGTGTTGCGGTAGGCACCGTGGCCCGTGTACCGAAAGTGCCGTTTGGTATCTCGGGAACCCCGCACACATCGTTCGGGCTGTATGGGAAACCTCGGCCGACTCCTGCGGATGGAACCCGAATAGGCGATAAACCTGGACTAGGGACTTGAGTGTTTAGGTAGGCCGTGGCCGACACCCACGTTGGGCTTCCGCTTGAAGGTTGCCGAGTACATGTCGTGTAAACGGCGGTAAGTGGTGAGAGCGTGTGTGAAGAAGTACACCCCTGCAGGGTTTAATATGATCTATTGAATAGCCGTGTCCATGAAAAGGACTTCGGGTTGCCTATATCAGTTCATAGACAAGTGGAAGTGGATATTCTAAATGCGCAAGATAAGCGTGAGTGCTATGGATGGCGTTCTCGTGAGGGAGACGAGGCGGGTCCATAGTGGTGTATTGCTATGGTGAATATGTGGACTCGTAGCGCCACCTCAAAAGAGTTACTTGCAATCGTAGTTCAGGCTAGCCACCGAGTCAAAGCTGGCTTGCTGGTCAAACTCCACCACCCCTTTTGATAATGATGCATATGTAGTTAGTTACGATGTAAGTCTTGCTGAGTACAATTGTACTCACGCTTGCTTATTTTATGTTTTGCAGAGAGACGCGGCCTCGCTAGTAGTTCCATGTGGACTTCGACGTTTAGCTTGTTACCTCAGCTACGATCTTGTGCCCTCGGCAGGATCTGGTAGATAGTCAGGCTTCTCAGCCTTTTTCATTTATAGTTGTCTGTACTCAGACATGTTTAGATTCCGCTTGTGCTTTGACTTGTATGCTCTGAATGTTGGGTCATGAGACCCATGTTTGTAATATCTTGCTCCTCGGAGCCTAATGAATAAATAATTGAGTCGTAGAGTTATGTTGTGATGCCATGTTGTATCTACGCATATTGAGCATAATGTGTGTATGTTTGAAATGCTTGGTATGTGTGGGATCCGACAAACTAGTTGTTTATCCTTGGCAGCCTCTCATATGGGGAAATGTAGTCTCGTGATTACGAGCGATAGTAGTCCGCTTCTGCCCGGTTCACGGAGTCCTGCTAGCCCAACACTACTGCTTGGACACTTGACTGGCGGCATGTGTTTCACTTCGTTCCTATGTCTGTCCTTCGGGAAATGTCACGCGGTGTTATTCGAGTCCCGCTTAGCCTGCTACAGCCGGGATACCGAGTCCTGTTAGCCCAGTGCTACAGCCCGAATTAATACGTTGATCACCGACATGCTCGATGTGATTCATGTATGCCTGTCCCCATAGGTTAGCGCCGCTTTGGGTTCACGACTAGCCATGTCGGCCCGGGTTCTTTGTCATATGGATGCTAGCGACACTATCATATACGTGAGCCAAAAGGCGCAAACGGTCCCGGGCCATGGTAAGGCGACACCCGTGGGAATACCGTGCGTGAGGCCGCAAGGTGATATGATGTGTTACATGCTAGATCGGTGTGACTTAGGATCGAGGTCCTGACAAATCTTTACCCAAAACTTGAAAACTTCACAACACAAAACTTAACAGAAAATTCGTGAGCTTCGTTAGCGAAAGAAAACAAAACACAACTTAAAGGTACTGTAATGAACTCATTATTTATTTATATTGGTGTTAAACCTACTGTATTCCAACTTATCTATGGTTTATAAACTATTTTACTAGCCATATATTCATTAAAATAAGCAAACAACACACGAAAAGCAGAATCTGTCAAAAACAGAATAGTCTGTAGTAATCTGTAACTAATGCAAACTTATGGAACTCCAAAAATTCTAAATAAATTGGTGGACATGATTAATTTGTCTAGTAATCATCTGCAAAAATAATCTACTAAATAGCACTCTCCAGTAAAAAGTTGAAGCTAATCTCGTGAGCGCTAAAGTTTGTGTTTTTTACAGCATGATCATAAAGACTTCACCCAAATCTTCCCAAAGGTTCTACTTGGAACAACCTCTAACTAAAACACAAAACCACATCTAAAAAGAAGCTAGATGGATTATTTATTCCTAAACAGAACCAAAAAGCAAGAAACTAAAATAAAGTTGGGTGGCCTCCCAACAAGCGCGAACGTTTAACGCCCCTAGCTAGGCATGATGATTTCAATAATGCTCACATAAAATATAAGAATTGAAACATAAAGAGAGCACATGAAGAATATGAATAGCACATTTAATTCTAACCCACTTCCTATGCATAGTGATTTTTTTAGCAAACAACTTATGGGAACAAGAATCAACTTGCATAGGAAGGTAAAACAAGCATAACTTCAAAACTTTAAGCACATAGAGAGGAAACTTGATATTATTGCAATTCCTACAAGCATATATTCCTCCCTCATAATAATTTTCAGTAGCATCATGAATGAATTCAACCATATAACCAGCACCTAAAGCATTCTTTTCATGATCTACTTGCATAGAAATTTTATTACTCTCCACATATGAAAAATTCTTCTCATTCGGAATAGTGGGAGTATCATAAGAGACTTGAATACTATAAATTGTTTCCACATTAAAAGAGTAATGTTCAGAAAAAGGGTAATCACAATCATGACAAGTTTTATAAATATAATCATCACTACTTTTTATAGCATAAGTTTCATCACAATAGTCATCATAAGTAGCAACTTTGTTCTCATCATAATCGATTCAAACCTCTTCCAAGATAGTGGATACATCACTAAATAAAGTCATGACCTCTCCAAATCCACTTTCATAAATATAATCATCATAAGTAGGAGGCATGCTATCATTATTATAAATTTGCATATCAAAACTTGGGGGACTAAAAATATCATCTTCATTAAACTAGCATCCCCAAGCTTGGGACACACATTAATTGCAGCAAATATATTCTCAAAAACATCATCTTCATCAAACATAGCATCCCCAAGCTTGGGCCTTTTCAGTCATAAGCATAATCACTCTCATCATTAATATCATGGATAGAACCAATAATATAGCAATTATCATATTCTTCCAAGCAAGTGCCAACAAGATTTTCAAGATCATAAGAAGCATCATTATCTTCCCAATCATAATCATCACAACAAGCAATAAGCATAACAAGATCATCATCAAGTGCATCATCTTCATTTTCATGAGGCACAACAATCATAGGAGCAACATTATCTGGGAGGGATACCTTTTTACCTCTCTTCCTTTTTCTTTTCTTCTTCTTCACCTCATCATGTGTGGGTTTGAAAGCACAAGTGCTCCCTAGGTGGTTTTGGTAATTAATGACAACATATCTCTTGTTGGACTAACACTTTTATCTAGTATGTTTCAAATAAGTTCAACAATGGAGTGGCATGGACTAAAGGATGTGGGAACTCCTTCAAGATACTAAGGACAAAGGATTGGCTCAAGCTTCAAGATCAAGACTCTTCATTTTACATTTTAGTGATCCAAGATCACATTGAGTCTATAGGAAAAGCCAATACTATCAAGGAGGGATGAGTTGTTGCTTAATGAGCCTATTGCTTCAAGTGCTTAGTGATATGCTCCAAATACCCTCAACTACTTTCCCACTTCCACACATATGTCCTAAACCTAAAGTCAAACTCGGCCCCACTGATTCTTTCTATCCGGCGCCACCGAGTTTGGATGTCTTAGCCACTGCCACAAACAATAGGCAAATCGGTCTCACCGATAGGGATCTCGGTCTCACCGAGATGGGATTGTAATCTCTCTGTGTATGTCCATTATCAAAATCGGTCTCACCGAGTTTGAGCAATCGGTACTACCGAGATTACAATGCAAACTCTCTGGTTAACTTATTATCAAAATCGGTCCCACCGAGTTTGATATTCGGTCAAACCGAGTTTGCCTGACCAACTCTCTGGAAAGCTTATTACCAAAATCGGTCCCACCGAGTTTGTGTAATCGATCTTACCGAGATTACGTTATGCCGTAACCCTAACCGAATCGGTCTCACCGAGTTGCATTTCGGTCCCACCAAAAACCCTAACGGTCATATTATTTGCAAAATCGGTCTGACCGAGTTTAACTATTCGGTCCCACCGAGTTTGGTAGATTGTGTGTAACGGTTAGATTTTGTGTGGAGGCTATTAATACCCCTCCACCTCCTCTTCATTCGTGGAGAGAGCCATCGTGAACCTACACTTCCAAAGATCCTATTTATGAGAGAGAACTACCTACTCATGTGTTGAGGCCAAGATATTCCATTCCTACCATAAGAATCTTGATCTCTAGCCTTCCCCAAGTTGCTTTCCACTCAAACCCTCTTTCCACCAGATCCAAATCCTATGAGAGAGAGTTGAGTGTTGGGGGGACTATCATTTGAAGCACAAGAGCAAGGAGTTCATCATCAACACACCATTTGTTACTTCTTGGAGAGTGGTGTCTCCTAGATTGGCTAGGTGTCACTTGGGAGCCTCCGACAAGATTGTGGAGTTGAACCAAGGAGTTTGTAAGGGCAAGGAGATCGCCTACTTCGTGAAGATCTACCGCTAGTGAGGCAAGTCCTTCGTGGGCGACGGCCAGGGTGGGATAGACAAGGTTGCTACTTCGTGGACCCTTCATGGGTGGAGCCCTCCGTGGACTCACGCAACCGTTACCCTACGTGGGTTGAAGTCTCCACCAACGTGGAAGTACGATAGCACCACCTATCGGAACCACGAGAAAAACATCCGTGTCTCCAATTGCGTTTGAATCCTCCAATCCCTTCCCTTTACATTCTTGCAAGTTGCATGCTTTATTTTCCGCTGCTCATATACTCTTTGCATGCTTGCTTGCTATATGTTGTGAGTGTTAAACTTGTGCCTAAACTCCACTCAAACTTTAAAGAAACTTAAAAACTGCAACTTTGGTACTTAGTGTCTAATCACCCCCCCTCTAGACACCTCTTCTCAAGGTCCTACTAGTGGTATCAGAGCATTGGTCTCCATTGCTTTGGTTTAATCACCATTGGAGGAAGATGGATGAGTCAACTTTGGGGAGTCTTAGACATAGAGTGCCGATTCTTGATGGAGAGTATTTTCGTGAGTGGAAAAATGAGATGCTTGTTATTTTCAATCAATATCATTTTAACAAGTACATTGCTAGTCCTTGTGCACCTTGTGTTGATCCTATGCATCCTACCCTTGATGAAGCTATTGACATGACTAGGAATCTTAGAACTGTTAATCTTATCACTAGAGGCTTGCCTAGAAACTTGATTAGAATCTTGCCTACTCTTGAGTGTGCCTACACTATATGGAAATTTCTTGAGGAATGATTTCCTGATTATTCTTTGAAAAATCTTGATGAAATTCTCCATAAGTCTATTGCCTTGAGTAAGATGAATACTAGTGATCCTATGTTTGGTGATCGTCTATTTGAGCTTACAAACCTTATGCGTGCCAAAGGAAATGTTGGTATTATTAGTGATATTATTTCCGAAGCTATAAGAATTCATAAGCAAGATCTGTGTCAAACTCATTCTAATGAATCACCCTCTCTAGGATTTGATCCACCACATGACGATGTTGAACATGGATACTATGATGAGGATGATGATAGTGACTTCGATCTTGATGATGCAATGAGACATTTTGGTCTTATGGCAAATCTTCGGGATATCGTCGGGAGGAAAGGAATGGGTTCTTGATAGTGGATGTACCGATCACATGACCGGAGATAAAGACATGTTTCGTCGACTTGCTGAAAATGATGGTCCTCGAAAGTTTGTCACTTTCGGTGAAAACTCAAAGGGTAAGGTGGTTGGCCTCGGTAAGGTGGCCATCTCGATGATAGCTCCATTCAAATGTCATGCTCGTTGAATCTCTTGGCTACAACTTACTTTCAGATATCTAGACTTGCTGATTTCGGTTTCAATGTTCTATTTATCAAGTAGATTGCCAAGTGTTTCGTCGAGATAATCATAAAATGGTCTTTACTTGGTGTGCGTAGAGGTGATCTATACGTTGTTGATTTCACTAAAAGGCTCAACCTAAAACTTTCTTCATTGCTAAATCCTCAAAAGGCTGGTTATGGCATAGACGATTAGGTCATGTTGGTATGCGAAACCTTGACAAGCTTATTAAGGGGAATCATATCCTTGGAGTTAATGATGTCATATTTGATAAGGATAGACTTTGCAGTGCTTGTCAAGCAGGTAAACAGGTTGGAGGAAGGCATCCCGTGAAGAACATCATGACCACAAAGAGGCCACTCGAGCTACTTCACATGGATCTCTTTGGTCCCAACTCTTACAAGAGTCTCGGTGGAAATTCTTTTGGTCTAGTTATAGTTGATGATTTTTCCAGATTTACGTGGGTGTTCTTTCTTGATGATAAATCGCAGGTCCAAAAGATCTTCAAAAACTTCGCTAGGAAGGCCCAAAACCAATTTGAAGTGAAGATCAAGAAGGTTCGCAGCGACAACGGAACGGAGTTCAAGAACGCAAATGTGGACACCTTTGTTGACGAAGAAGGGATTTCACACGAGTTCTCGGCTACGTACACACCTCAACAAAATGGAGTTGTTGAGAGAAAGAACCGGACGCTCATCGAAATGGTGAGAATGATGCTTGATGAGTACAAGACGCCGAAGCACTTTTGGGCAGAAGCAGTTGAGACAACTTGTCATGCAACAAATCGCTTGTATCTTCACAAGCTACTCGGCAAGATGGCATACGAGCTACTCACCGGTAACAAACCCCAAGTTGGATACTTTCGAGTATTCAGCTCAAAGTGCTACATTCTTGATAAGCATCGTCGTTCTAAATTTGCTCCTAAGTCTCATGAAGGTTTCCTACTAGTTTATGGCTCAAACTCTCACACTTACCATGTCTACAACAATTTCACCCGAAAGGTTGAAGAGACAGTAGATGTGAAGTTTGACGAATCTAACAGCTCGCAAGTAGAGCAATTGCCAATTGATGTAGGAGACAAAGATCCTTCGGAAGCAATCCAAGACTTGTCTATTGGCAAGGTCCGTCCAACGGAGGTGAAGGTGAGTACCTCGTCTGTCCAAGTGGAAACTTCTACTTCACGACAAGGAGAACCAAGAGTTGATACGGAAGCATCCACAAGTGGGACACACCAAGATGAAGAAAACGAGGAAGTGCATCAAGATGAATGTCAACAACCTCCTTCTCCACCACGACAAGAGAACGACAACGCCAACAATGAAGAAGGCCAAGAAGAAGAACAAGATGAAGAAGATGTTCAACGAAGACCCAAGCAAAAGATTTCACGAGTTCGAGCAAGAATTGCTAAAGACCACCCCGTCGAGCAAATCTACAATGATATTCAAACCGGGAGAATCACTCGCTCTAAAACTCGTTTAGCTAACTTTTGTGAAAACTATTCTTTCATCTCTAGAATTGAACCTATGAAGGTCGAAGAAGCATTGGAAGATCCGGATTGGATAAATGCTATGCATGAAGAGCTACACAACTTAGAGAGGAACCAAGTTTGGACATTGGTTGAGAAGCCCGACAACAACCACAACATCATCGGTACCAAATGGGTGTATCGCAACAAGCAAGATGAAGATGGACAAGTAGTTCGCAACAAAGCACGTCTCGTCGCCCAAGGCTACACACAATTCGAAGGTATGGACTATGGTGAGACTTACGCCCCCGTTGCTATACTTGATTCCATTCCCATCTTACTTGCCTATGCTAATCACCATGACATTACCTTGTACCAAATGGACATTAAAAGTGCTTTTCTAAATGGTGAAATAGAGGAGGAAGTTTATGTTAAACAACCTCCCGGCTTTGTCAATCCTAAGAAACCCAATCATGTTTACAAACTTCACAAAGCTCTTTATGGACTTAAACAAGCTCCTAGAGCATGGTATAAATGCTTGACCAAGTTTCTTCTTGAAAAAGGCTTTGAAATTGGGAAAATTGATTCTACTCTTTTTACTAAAAGGGTTAATGGTGAACTCTTTTTGTGCCAAATTTATGTTGATGATATTATATTTGGTTCAACTAACCCTCATTTTAGTGAAAAGTTTGGGAAGCTAATGTCGGAGAAGTTTGAGATGTCTATGATGAGTGAACTCAAATTCTTTCTTGGTTTGCAAATCAAGCAAACTAAGGAAGGTACTTTTGTCTCTCAAATGAAGTACACTGAGGACTTATTCAAGAAGTTCAATATGCAAGAATGCAAAGGTATGACTACACCCATGCCCACTATTGGACATCTTGACTTAACCAAAGATGGTGAACCGGTTGATCAAAAGGTTTATCGCTCTATGATTGGTTCATTGTTATATATATATGTGCTTCACGTCCCGATATTATGCTAAGTGTGTGCATGTGTGCACGATATCAAGCTTCCCCTAAAGAATGTCATCTTAAGGCCGTGAAAAGGATAGTGAGATACTTAATCCATACACCAAACTTTGGCATTTGGTATCCTAAGAGGGCCTCTTTCGATCTTGTTGGCTATTCCGACTCGGACTATGCCGGAGACAAGGTTGATAGAATGTCCACTTCGGGTACTTGTCAATTTCTTGGTAGATGTCTTGTGTCTTGGTCCTCCAAGAAACAAAACTCGGTATCCTTATCCACCGCCGAAGGTGAATATATTGCCGCTGGTTCATGTTGTGCTCAATTACTTTGGATGACCCAAACTCTTAAAGATTATGGGATTTATGTGAGACATGTTTCCTTGCTTTGTGACAATGAAAGTGCTATCAAAATTGGTCATAATCCTGTGCAACATTCTCGAACTAAGCATATTGAAGTTCGTCATTATTTCATTCGAGATCATGTTGCTAAGGGTGACATTGATCTTAAGCATGTTCGCACCAAAAAGCAATTAGCAGATATATTCACTAAACCTCTTGACGAGAAAGTGTTTTGCAGGTTAAGAGGAGAACTGAACATCATTGATGCTTCAAACTTGGAGTAGAAAATCCATTGGATACATGCAAGACATGAGCTTATGACTAATCCTTGATATTTCTCTTAGGATGAAAAACTTATGTCTTGGACATATTTGTATCTTGCATGTTATCTAACCCATGTAGGTACTTGGTTGAATCAATTCCATGAGATTGTAACCTACTCATATCTTGAGCAATCTCTACATCACCAAGTCTCTACACAAGGTGGTTCAAGACAAGGAAGCACGAAACCATTCAAACATATCCTTTGACAAATTCTATGTTGAGTTTTATGATTGTCATTTTTGGATATACAAGTGCTCTTCCTTGCAAGAACTAACCCATGTAGGTAGATGGACTCAAATTCCAAGTGGTGCTCCAAATTCTTGATGAGCTACATCAACCTTGAGAAACCCACGCAAGTTCAACTACATGGACAACACCACCACCCAAGGTATGTTATTCCATCTTAGAGAAGCTTTACTCCGAGTCATGAATTAAAGCAACTCGACAAGATTTGAATACATCAAGATGCTTAAACGAAAAATGGCAACCCCATTTTGAGCTTAAACGAAGAGTATGGCCTATGATCAAGTGATCTCACTTGACTCCTAACTCAATATACTCTAACATAGGTGACTTTGTCACCGACCATCTCTAGATGAAGTTCTCATGTGTTCTTTTCTGACTTTTTGCATTTGTCTCATGCGTTTGTGTTTCCCCTTTCAAAAATTTCTTTCTGTTTTCTCTGCATTTTCTGCATCTAATTCCTTGTATATCTTTCAGTTAATTCCTTGCAAATCTTTGTGAGATCTCACTAGTCTAGTGAGCTGAGGTGACAAGTGTTTTCTCTGTGATGAACTCGGTTCAACCGATTTGTTGTTTTCGGTCCAACCGAATCTATTCGGTACGACCGAAGCATACCACTCGGTGCCACCGATTTCACCACAGGGAAAACTCTTAGCCACATATTCTGTGTTTCTTCTAATCCAGCTCCCCTCGATGAATCTTTTCCTCTACAAGCATCACATTTTTATCATTGCTTTATGTTGTGACTCAAGGATCAAACCCACACACGACAAATTCCAGAGGGGGAGAGAGAGATTACATCTTTATCAAGCCTTTCTTGGAAATTGATGTCAAAGGGGGAGAGAGAGATCACATCAAAGCTTATCATTTAGAAAGAGAGATCCTTCAGGGGGAGAGAGAGATCTCAAGGGGGAGAGAATACTAGTAGAAAGTATTTCTCAAGGATCCCAGATGCTTGGTGTTCAAGAGGAGAGATGTCCACATGTCTTCTTGAGGGGAGAGACATGTTCATATGATCTGTTGTGCTAAATTTTGCATTAGCATACATTTGCTCTGTTTTAGCTCTGAACTTTAGCTCTGATCATCATTCATATCTTTCAACTCTGTTTTACCTCAGCTCTGATTTTCTGTTCCCTATCTTCTCCCAGTATCCCGGGTTAGATTCAGGGGGAGCAAGACATCTAAGGGAAAGAGATCATTTAAATTCATTGCATATGTTTACTCTTGGGGACATGTCTAATCCAATGTGGTACTCTGTACTCACTCTCTACATGTCATCCTAGTCTTGGAATTCTTGTGGTTTCTTCTGTTTGCTCTGGCTAGTAGATGTATCTGTGTTATCTAACCTTGTTTGTGCAGGTTCATTTCATCCTAAGCCAAATCAAGACCACAAAGTAAGTATATGCATCACAATCATGTGTATGAGGAATTCTTGCTGATGTACATATTGTTTGCAAGAAGGACTCACGGGCATGAAGGTATTCTCTTTAATACTTTTTGCTCTGATGCATATAGCGAAGATACATGTAACACATTGCCTGCTCTATCATGGTTATACTATCACACGCTTCTATATTTCATATTCACATGATTGCATACATGTAGGGGGAGCCTATGCTTGTTACATGTCTTTCCAAAGCTTTACTTGATATTCTTTATATCTTTATCTAAAGCTTTGATGTATGTTGCCATCAATTACCAAAAAGGGGGAGATTGAAAGCACAAGTGCTCCCTAGGTGGTTTTGGTAATTAATGACAATATATCTCTTGTTGGACTAACACTTTTATCTAGTATGTTTCAGATAAGTTCAACAATGGAGTGGCATGGACTAAAGGATGTGGGAACTCCTTCAAGATGCTAAGGACAAAGGATTGGCTCAAGCTTCAAGCTCAAGACTCTTCATTTTACATTTTAGTGATCCAAGATCACATTGAGTCTATAGGAAAATCCAATACTATCAAGGAGGGATGAGGTGTTGCTTAATGAGCCTCTTGCTTCAAGTGCTTAGTGATATGCTCCAAATACCCTCAACTACTTTCCCACTTCCACACATATGTCCTAAACCTGAAGTCAAACTCGGCCCCACTGATTCTTTCTATCCGGCGCCACCGAGTTTGGATGTCTTAGCCACTGCCACAAACCCTAGGAAAATCGGTCTCACCGATAGGGATCTCGGTCTCACCGAGATGGGATTGTAATCTCTCTGTGTATGTCCATTATCAAAATCGGTCTCACCGAGTTTGAGCAATCGGTACTACCGAGATTACAATGCAAACTCTCCGGTTAACTTATTATCAAAATCAGTCCCACCGAGTTTGATAATCGTCAAACCGAGTTTGCCTGACCAACTCTCTGGAAAGCTTATTACCAAAATCGGTCCCACCGAGTTTGTGTAATCGGTCTTACCGAGATTACGTTATGCCCTAACCCTAACCGAATCGGTCTCACCGAGTTGCATTTCGGTCCCACCGAAAACCCTAACGGTCACATTATTTGCAAAATCGGTCTGACCGAGTTTAACTATTCGGTCCCACCGAGTTTGGTAGATTGTGTGTAACGGTTAGATTTTGTGTGGAGGCTATATATACCCTCCACCTCCTCTTCATTCGTGGAGAGAGCCATCGGTGAACCTACACTTCCAAAGATCCTATTTCGAGAGAGAACTACCTACTCATGTGTTGAGGCCAAGATATTACATTCCTACCGTATGAATCTTGATCTCTAGCCCTCCCCAAGTTGCTTTCCACTCAAACCCTCTTTCCACCATATCCATATACTATGAGAGAGAGTTGAGTGTTGGGGAGACTATCATTTGAAGCACAAGAGCAAGGAGTTCATCATCAACACACCATTTGTTACTTCTTGGAGAGTGGTGTCTCCTAGATTGGCTAGGTGTCACTTGGGAGCCTCCCACAAGATTGTGGAGTTGAACCAAGGAGTTTGTAAGGGCAAGGAGATCGCCTACTTCGTGAAGATCTACCGCTAGTGAGGAAAGTACTTCGTGGGCGACGGCCATGGTGGGATAGACAAGGTTGCTACTTCATGGACCCTTCGTGGGTGGAGCCCTCCGTGGACTCGCGCAACCGTTACCCTATGTGGGTTGAAGTCTCCACCAACGTGGAAGTACGATAGCACCACCTATCGGAACCACGAGAAAAACATCCGTGTCTCCAATTGCGTTTGAATCCTCCAATCCCTTCCCTTTACATTCTTGCAAGTTGCATGCTTTATTTTCCACTGCTCATATACTCTTTGCATGCTTGCTTGCTATATGTTGTGAGTGTTAAACTTGTGCCTAAACTCCACTCAAACTTTAAAGAAACTTAAAAACTGCAACTTTGGTACTTAGTGTCTAATCACCCCCCCTCTAGACACCTCTTCTCAAGGTCCTACAGGGTTCAATCCTCTTTTTGGAGCTCATTATTAATGAGATTGGTTGAATAGAATGCTCCTCCTCGTTACCTGATTCATCATAAGAAACAATAGGAGAATATTGGGAAGTCTCTTCCCTTTCGTTAGTATTCTCTTCATCTTCTATTTGTTTTCTTTTCTTTATGTAATTGGCAATATAAGGATTTTCAATGCAATTCACCGCGCAATACATATAAATTTCCTCTAGATCAAAATGAAGAACTCTATCAAGGGAAAGATTTGGAATATCCTTAGTTATACATTTCATTTCTTCATAACCCAAGAGCAAACTGAGTTCATTATGATGTGCAAGGGAAATCAAGTCATCACAATTTTTGGACACGATGCGATCATGAAACAATTTGCATTGGGTACTAAAATGATCACGTTCATTGCAAAGTTCACAAGTATGGCTAAGAAAGTTTAAATTTTTAGCACAAACATCTATCCTTTCTTGCAACAATTTAGTTTCTAAATGCTTATGCCTCTTGCAATATCTATCTTCCCTATTTGGTGTGTACTTGCAAACCCAATACACTCCAAAAAAATCAACATGCTTATAAGAATATTTTCATCATGACTAGTGCAATCATCATTAGTACCATGGATATTCAAAGAGTTCATACTAACAACATTGCAATCATGCTCATCATTCAAAGATTTAGTGCCAAACATTTTAATGCATTCTTCTTCTAACACTTTGGCACAATTCTCCTTCCCATCATACTCACGAAAGATATTAAAAAGATGAAGCGTATGAGACAAACTCAATTCCATTTTTTTGTAGTTTTCTTTTATAAACTAAACTAGTGCTAAAACAAGAAACGAAAAGATTTGATTGCAAGATCTAAAGATATACCTTCAAGAACTCACCTCCCCGGCAACAGCGCCAGAAAAGAGCTTGATGTCTACTACACAACCTTCTTCTTGTAGACGTTGTTGGGCCTCCAAGTGCAGAGGTTTGTAGGACAGTAGAAAATTTCCCTCAAGTGGATGACCTAAGGTTTATCAATCCGTGGGAGGCATAGGATGAAGATGGTCTCTCTCAAGCAACCCTGCAACGAAATAACAAAGAGTCTCTTGTGTCCCCAACACACCCAATACGATGATAAATTGTATAGGTGCACTAGTTCGGCAAAGAGATGGTGATACAAGTGCAATATGGATGGTAGATATAGGTTTTTGTAATCTGAAATTATAAAAACAGCAAGGTAACTAATGATAAAAGTGAGCATAAACGGTATTGCAATGCTAGGAAACAAGGCCTAGGGTTCATACTTTCTCTCAACAATAGTAACATAATCGGATCATATAACTATCCCTCAACATGCAACAAAGAGTCACTCCAAAGTCACTAATAGCGGAGAACAAACGAAGAGATTATGGTAGGGTACAAAACCACCTCAAAGTTATTCTTTCCTATCAATCCGTTGGGCTATTCCTATAAGTGTCACAAACAGCCCTAGAGTTCGTACTAGAATAACACCTTAATACACAAATCAACCGAAACCCTAATGTCACCTAGATACTCCAATATCACCTCAAGTATCCGTGGGTATGATTATACGATATGCATCACACAATCGCAGATTCATCTATTCAACCAACACATAGAATCTCAAAGAGTGCCCCAAAGTTTCTACCGGAGAGTCAAGACAAAAACGTGTGCCAACCCCTATGCATAAGTTCATGGGCGGAACCCGCAAGTTGATCACCAAAACATACATCAAGTGAATCACGTGATATCCCATTGTCACCACAGATACGCACGGCAAGACATACATCAAGTGTTCTCAAATCATTAAAGACTCAATCCGATAAGATTACTTCAAAGGGAAAACTCAATCCATTACAAGAGAGTAGAGGGGAGAAGAAACATAAGATCCAACTATAATAGCAAAGCTCGCGATACATCAAGATCGTGCCAAATCAAGAACACGAGAGAGAGAGAGAGAGAGAGAGAGAGAGAGAGAGAGAAACACACAGCTCTTGGTACATACCCTCAGCCCGAGGGTGAACTACTCCCTCCTCGTCATGGAGAGCACCGGGATGATGAAGATGGCCACCGGTGAGGGTTCCCCCCTCCGGCAGGGTGCCGGAACAGGGTCCTGACTGATTTTTGGTGGCTACAGAGGCTTGCGGCGGCGGAACTCCAGATCTATTATGTTCCTCAAAGTTTTTAGGGTATATGGATATATATAGGCGGAAGAAGTACGTCAGGGGATCCACGAGGGGCCCACGAGGGTGGAGGGCGCGCCCCCTACCTCGTAGCTCCCTCGTTTCTTTCTTGACATGCACTCCAAGTCTTTGGGTAGCTTTCCTTCCAAAAATAACTTCTCCGGAAGGTTTCGTTACGTTTCGACTCCATTTGATATTCCTTTTCTTCGAAACACTGAAACAAGGGAAAAACAGGAACTGGCACTGGGCTCTGGGTCAATAGGTTAGTCCCAAAAATAATATAAAAGTGTAAAATAAAGCCCATAAACATCCAAGATGGATAATACAATAGCATGAATACTTCATAAATTATAGATACGTTGGAGACGTATCAAGTACTATCGCTCGTCTCTCTCTTCTATTAACTCACCCGACTTGCGGGGCCGGGGAGTGTGCCTATGGTCGGTTCTCAATTGTGGTCCCACATGTGTGCGCAAATGCAATATGACGCGCGTTCCACTCGGAGAGTGGCGTGCCAGACCGACCGACCGTCTGGGGTGCAACGCGAACGCGACGGGCGTGTTGTATACTCCATACATGTGTACCGCCGTTTTCTTGAGGCTTTGCTCCATGGCGCTATCCATGGATACAAAATTAGTATACTGTACTATTTAAAAGTCGAGGGCGGGGCTTTTCCCGCGCGGTAGGCGGGGCAGTTCTGCCTAGTCGGTTCGACAGAGATGCGAGAAGATGAGGGAGTAGGCTGCTGCAAACGTAGGGTTGTGTGATTTGATAGCGAGTTACTTCTAGACAGGTGGGGCCCGGTGATTTGACTTGCCATTCTCATTTTAACTGTGGCGCTACGACCGGCATGAGTCTCCTGATTCCTGACCACCTCCATACAGGTGCCTCTCCAGATGCTCGACCATGTAGAGGCTGGCTCTTGCTTGAGAGCCCACTCCTCCACTTTTTCCTTGCCTCTTCCCCCCACATATGCAAAAATGCCATGTAAAGCGGGCTTATAGCCCACTATTGTACTTGGTCCTACAGGTGCTAAGCCTGCCACATAGGCATAAAGTCTGATGTGGCAAGTTAATTAAGAAGAGAGAGACTAGTTTGGTGACCCCAGGAAGAAACGGTGATAAGCGCGTGTACCTAGATGAAGCAAACTTAGCAACAAAAAACTAAGCACCTATGCATTGGGGACTTGAGTTGCTAAGCCATTTAATGCCCATAGCACCTCATCTAAGCACCATTTCATTGGAAGAGGTCACTCCTTGGCAAATACAATAAATACTACGAAGAAAGAGATAGAGAGAAGTAAACAAAAAATACTCTTATAGCCAACCTTATAGCTAACCTTGTTGTATGAGTGACTAAGTGATGACTATGTATGACATGCCAACATTAGATAGCCTAACGCACCGTGTTAAATCTCCAAGGGCGTGACCACGCGAGCCAGGCGACGGTCATGGTAGGCGTGACCATGATAAGGGCTGCTGGCAGCCCTTGGATCTGAGATCGAACGGTCGCATGCTAAGTTGCTGAAAATTTGCAGAATAACCCTCCAGGATAGGATATTCACCCATAGGTCTACAATCACACCATGCAATCGTTCGATCTCAGATCCAAGGGCTCTCGGAAGCCCGTATCATGGGAGAATGGAAAGCTTCGTATCACCTGTAATTTTCCCGACGCTTGACCTCAAAAGCCATTTAATTGGGCGTCGAGTAGACATGACATCTAATTGGGGCCCCATAGTACTGTGCATGAATCCATTTATCCACCAGGCAAGCCACTACCCTGCCATTCGCACGCCCCCCCCCACTCGACATTTTTACAATCGATAAACCGCTCCTAGTTGTCCCGTCCTTTCACATTACGACAGTTCCACTAATCCTAACCCTCCTCCCAAATCCATGGCGTCCCAAATCTCCATGATCGGCGGTGAGTACAAGGTTAGAACCATCACCGGCGATTTGTTTGACATCATCTACACCCGTTCTTCCGCAACGGTGAAAGAATGCCTTGCTCGCTTCAAACGCATGTTCTAAAACTCAAATGATGAGTGGGTCGCTGCGCTAGATGTTGAGTACACCACAGTCCCGAGAAGCGAGAAGAAACTAAAGGAGGCAGAGAAGAAGAAGCCTGCTATGATCCAGGTTTGTGTGCATGACTTATGCTTGGTCTACCACATATGCCATGTCGACATTGAGTGCGAGGAATTTAAGAAGATCCTCAAGGGCGGCCGAGTCAAATTCTTTACTGTAGACTTTAGGAACGACAAGGAAATCCTGGGTCGGATAGGCCTCGTTGTAGGCGACCCCTGCGACCTCCAGAAGGAAGGGCTGGTGCCCTCCCTTGATCAGCCTTCAATGTTGACCCTGGCAGGAGCCATGGTTCATCCTTCGTACGGTAAACTAGAGAAACCTCCGTACACGTTTCATCGTCATGCATGGTAGTGGAATGTACTAGATATGGACCACATCCACTACACTACAATGGATGGCTACCTTTGTTTCCATATCTACAAGGGTTGGATGAAGAGCAAGAGCCAAGTGTGCGGTTCAAGCAAAGAAGTATCTGCCAAGAGGAAGAGGGACAAGGACGAAGTCGAGGACGTAGACGAGGACTCCGAGTAAGGTGGCAGTGTCGTTGCTTATGGTGGTTTTAATGCAGTGCCTACCGGATTAGTTGCTTAGTTTAATTTCTGGTGTGCTTAGTTTTATTTGAGGGGTGTGTTGTGCTGAGCCCCCAGTAGAACTATGTTATGTTTCTTCTCGTTATATTTCGTACATTTCATCTTTTAGTTGGTATAGTACTACCTCTCGTTTCTTGACATTATATACGTACAATATATATGGCCAACATCATTTAGCCAGCAGTTTAGTTGTCAAAGAATTTCAGGGTGCTTAGTTTTGTCAAAGAATTTGGGTGCTTAGTTTTATTTGAGGGTGTGTTGTCTGGACACCATTAACTTATCATTGTGAGAATCGGCTTATTTTTGTCATGTAACATGGTCAACGGGTCTGACGTGAAAATAACAATGTCTAATGGCATTTCTGAGCAAACATCTAACTTAACGATGGCATTTTTGAGATATCTAATTGCATTTTTGAGCAGGCATCTCACGGATCGATGGCATTTTTTGAGTAGTTGTAACTTCTAATGGCAAAACTGAGTAGTGATACACAACTAGTGGCATAAATAATAAGAACCCAAGAATTAAATATGTATGCTAATTTCTTTATTTCTTTATACCTTTGTGTGCGAAACAATATACGCGGCCTCCCCCCAGATTTTCTTTCAAGAGGCAACATGGAACTATATCAGTGCCCTGTTAAATTTTGGAATTATTCCGGGTTCGTTTGGCCTTTTTTATACATTAATTGAGTTTCTGGTCATTTAATGTGCATAATTCAAATTTGAACTACAAGCACATGCTCCCGTGCACCAAAGTTGACTGAAAAATCACATGTGTGTCCTCGGGTGAATTTCTAGGTCCCATGCAAGAACTGGGAATGAAATTCAAACATCTGGGCATCGTGGTTCAGCCAAGAACATTGAGAAGCTAGGTTTTAAAATTCCTGTAAATCCAAAACACGCCTGAAAATCATGAATCTTGGCATGGTGCCATGTCATGGTATTACCATGCTATGGTAAAAAAATTGCAGAATAGGAACAAGTTTTGGTATAAGCTTTTTGCAAACCGGAGCTTCTCTCAAGAAGGCTCGTGGTTCTGAGAGGGAACGTGTCACCTTTGTGTGCATAATTCAAATTTTAAATACAAGCACATGCTCAAGTGCACAAAAGATGGTTGAAAAATCACATGTGTGTCCTCGGGTAAATTTCTAGGTGCCATGCCAGAAATGGGAATGAAATTCAAACATCTAGGTGTCATGGCTCGGCTGGAACTTGGTTTTTTAATTCCTGTAAAGCTGAAACATGCATGAAAATCATGAAACTTTGCTTGGTGTCATGACATGGCACCAACATGTTGTGGTAATTTTGCTGTCCGATTTTCGAAGGCACAAACATTAACAATCAACAAAGTCATTTTGGAACAATTGATGTCACGTTACAATCAGAAACACAAGTATTATTGAAACCGTGGGCGTTCTATTTACCATTTACGTGCCGCCACGCGTCCCCTTTTTTATTAGCTAGGAGGCGCCGTGCAGGGTAGCTATTTGAGTACGGGAGGCGTGCGATCAGACCCCTGCACGTGCTTATCGGGAGGAGAGCCCTTTGACTTCCATCTGCCACCCACCTCTCTCCCAAGGTGTCCATTAATGGCACCCATGCCTCTATTTAATGGCGCGGCAATGTCTCACTCGACTGAGATTTAAGAGAGAGAAAAGAAAATCTGAAAAGAAAATTTTGCACGGATCTTGATGTAAGATCCAACGGACCTATATAGCATCTACTGCGACTTATAGCAAGATTGATGAATATATATAAGGACGACGGGAGTGGATAATAATTGTCTTACATAATTAGGAAGATAATTAAAAAAGCCACATGCGGCTATGCCCGAAATACACAAGGGCAAAAGAAGAAGGAAGACGCATACAATGATGTGGCTCGCTGATCTCTACTTTCTTTATGCACTGCAGGTCGCGGAGACTAGTTCCCGCGGCGGGCGATGATCTCTTTCATCAGTTTCATGTCCTTGATACGCTGCTTGGCAGCATCCACAGATTCCTGCACCAGCCTGTTGCGCTCAATGCGGAGCATGGCATTCTCGTCCATAAGTTTCTTGACGATGACGGCCGTCCTCTGCAACAAGGCAGCAGTCTCCTCTGCCTGCTTCGCCCTTCCCGCGATCTTCGCCCTCAGCAGGTCGCAATCGCCCCGGAACTTTGCATTACCCTCCCCTAGTTGTTGGATGACGTCGGTAGCCTCGTCCTTCAACCTCGCCCAGCCAAAGATCTGATCCATCTGGCTATGGACCATCGCACGCATGCGCCTGTAAGAGTCCTCGCCTGCCCGCGAGAAATTTTCCCAGGACGCCGTGGCGCGGCGGGACCTCCGTGCTGCTTCGGCGGCACGGCAGGACATCTCTGCTGCTTCCGCGGTGTGGCCGGACCAGTATGCTACATCGACGGCGCGGCGGGACCTCCGTGCTGCTTCGGCAGCGCGGCGGGACATCTCTGCTGCTTCCGAGGCGTGGCCGGACCAGTCTGCTACATCAATGGCGCGGCGGGACCTCCGTGCTGCTTCGACGGCGCGGCAGGACCTCTGTGCTGCTACTGCTGCACGGCTGGACATGTCGGCTGCTTTCGCGGTGAGGCGGGACATCTCTCGTGCTTCCTCTTCCATGCTCACCTCTCCCTAGTGGAAATCTCTCGACCCAGAACTCACGCTGGCCATGGCTTGATTGACTTGATTGTTTTTTGTGGATGAGGAGTTGAGGAGGAATGTGCAGTCATCTTAGCATAGTAGTATTTATAACCGAGTACTACTAGTACGCTCCTAAGTGGGAAACCGTTTAGGTCGTGATCGGTGTGAACAGGTTTGCAATTAAATATAGTGTGGTAGTAGTAGTAATTTGGAATGTGACGAGACGCGCTCAAATTTATTGACGGTTCTAGTTTCGAAGTGCGGCACTATTCCCGGATGGCGTAACGTCGGCACGTTTTCTTGGCCGTGGTGTAGCATATGCCATGGTACTATTTCTTTTTCTACTGCTGTGTACGTGCAAAAACTGGCACCGTCGGATACATATCTTATGCTTGGCATTCGACAGGAATAGCATCGTGGCGAGCTATAGACTAGTCTTTTTTTCAGACGAATTACACCTATCTCTCGGGACTTCTCGCACAAACCATCACTGCTCCCTAGGTTGATGCCACCCACATACACTTGTACTCTGAGAAGAGGTGCACGCACGAACTCGTCCTGTCTCACACACGCATCTGTAGCTACGAATTGTAGTGTTCTCAACCATCCTATTGGCTCTATCATAGGTTTCACGTTGCTCCTTGGCCTTGAGATTGAGAAGTTTAAAACGCGGAGGCTAAGATGGAGGCGCGAGGTTTTGGTTAATGTGCGGGCCGCACACGGCACCAACACGACACGAGCTTCGTCTGCCTGGTGCGCATGTAGTCGGGTGAGTTGTCCAAGTATAGACACAACCAGGCCCTCGTTTGTATCCGCACCTCGACTTTTGCTGGTCATAGTGGAGAGTAGCATAGACTAGTTACTAGTCTATGTTACTAGTACCTTCATATTGGGTAGTGTCATATAGTATATGCATAATTCGGCGACGAGCGCTCTCTATATGTACCACCTTTTTTCTTTAATTACATCTTGTTAGTTTTGCTCCATGGCGCAATCCATCGATACTACTACTGTACAAATGTATACATTTTTTAAAAGGATAGAGGGCGGGGCAGTCTAGCTTGGTCCTTTTCACGAGAGGCGAGGGCCTTTGTGATTTGTGACTCATTACTGCTGGAAGGCGGGGCCTTGTGATTTGACTGCTCGTATAAATGTGCTGACGACCTGAGGAGGAGCAAAGAACCGTGCGGTATACTCAAGTTTTCCACTGGAGTATGAGGGAGGAGCACGAAACACGGCAGCCCAGTGCCATATCCTCTACTCTCTACTCTTATTATATATTACTAGCAAGAGGCATTGTTCTATTGGCGATAAAGAATGATCTAGTTTGCTAGTCATCTCGTTTTTAGCATTGTTCTGTTCATGCCTCGCAGAGAAGGTGACACGTGCGGCGAAACACCTGAAGCAAAATAAGAAACACAGGAGCAAAAGAAGAAGGAGGATTATCACCCCCAAAAAAGAAGGAAGATGCACACACAAGTTTGGGGCGCTGCTCTCACTACATGAAGGGTTGCTGGCCGCGGAGTCGTAACTGCTTCTTCATCGCCTCCATGACCTCCATCTCCTTGTGCGTCTCCTCCACCATCTTCATCATTGTGTCCATGACGCGGGATTTCTCGACGCGAGCCTTCATCATCTGTTCCACGGCCGCATTACGTACCTTCACAGCAGTCGGGTGCTTGATGCGGAGCTTCGCCAACTCCTCCTTCTGTTCCATGACGAGGGCCTGCAACATTTCATTAAGGAACTACTATTCTCATGCAGCTTTTTCCAGCCGGTGTTCTCCTTCTTTAGCAGGTCGAGCTCATGGCAGAGCTTTGCCTTGTCCTCCTGAAGTTGCAGGATTTCGCCGGTCGCCTTCTTCTACGAGGCAATGCTCTTCTTCAGCAGCATCACCAAGCCGGCGGTCAACTCCCCCTACTCATTGAGCTCAGCGGGCATGTCGTCAAGGCTCTCCTTCAGCAGCTCCACCAAGCCGTGGATGAACTCCTTCTGCTTATTGAGGTGCTTATTGAGCTGATCGGGCATGCCGTCGAGGGATAATGACTCTAGCGCCGCCAGCTCGGCATGTTCGCCTCCGCGTCTCGGGCGCTCCTGAGTAGACTACACTGCTCATATGCGTAAATATTATGTTACTATCAAAGATTGGCACAAAATACGAAGGAGACCAATGGAAGTACTACTAGCAACCCATGATTTAACTACTCGCATGTGCGCAGTGGAGTAGTAATGTCTTTCTTCCTCCCTCACGTCCACTCAATTTGCATGCGATGTATTAGTTGACCATCAATGATGTGAAGGACTTTACACGCGTCAAATTATCACATGGAGTGGATCTTGGTACAAAATTGCGTCCGCCCGTGTACCCACGCATGCGTGCGAGGGAATGAGTGCGTGTGTGGCGTGCATGCACATCTTCGCTTCGTGCATGTACCGCCAGTGCGGCTCAGGGAGGACGAATACATTCTTCTGGAACCAGCAGCACGTCACTGTGATCAATCCACACAAGGATGTCGCGACACCGCCTCCACATGTGCCACGTGGCGTCATGAACTATAAGAGAGACACTGTGTAGCGTGCCATTGTGTTTTGCACATGCTCGAAGTACTAGTAAGGTACACGTGCATTGCACGCGTTAGATTTTGCAACCACATTATGAATAAATACCACACTGTAGCATGTAAGCTCTGAGTCATATATGCCTAATGTAGACCTTTGTTTAATTCTTATAGTTCATCTCATTCAAAATCGATTAGTTTTTATAAAAAACCTAGGGCCTCTTTGATTCATAGGATTTCCAAAACGCGGGAATAGGAAGAACATGGGATTAGAGTGGAATGTCGTCTTGAATCCTACAAGATGGTACGAGTGTTTGATTGTGCATAGAAAAAACGCGGAATTCTTTCAAAGAGGTTTGAGTGGATGGGATGTTTCCTATGAAATCTAGTGCAAATGAATCATATGGAAAAATTCCTATGGTTTACAATCCTACGAATCAAACAACCAAGATAGGAAAAATTCCTAAGGATTAGAATCCTCCAAAATTCCTTCAAGAATCCTTTGAATCAAAGAAGCCCTTAATCTATTTTATGATTCATGGAATTGTGCGTTGTAAAGCATAAAGTAAAAACAAATAATGGCAATTCAACTAGAAAAAAAGTTTGGGCAGTTATGATACGGAAGATTCTAGAACAAAGGAGAACCATTGTTGTTTTGAGATTTGTGCATTATGCTTAAGTTCAACCATGGAGTCGCTAGATTGTACATGTGGCAAAATTCGGTGGGGGCTAGAAGATGGTGCGAGGGCGAGTGGAGGGAGACTGTGAAGGAGTGCACAAGCTGAGATCGATATTTAGAGAGAGGCGAGCGCGCGCTGTTGCTTGTGATGGCGTGAGCCATGAAAAATATCCCATGAGCTAGGGGGCCAAGCATTGCTAATCCTTTACGAGGAGGGCCAATTCATCAACTTAAACCATTTTTACCAGCAATTGTCTAATGATCACATTCATATTAGCCTCGATATATAGTGATGTTAGGGGGCGGGGGCAGGGCCCTTGCTGCCCCTGTCTTCGCCATTGTGCGCGGGTCTGAGAGATGAAGCGGAAGGCATGGATGATGAGAGGGGGGCGTTGGATATATAATTATTGTGGGTGTATTAGCTATATATGTAATCCTATATAGATAGGTATAGATTGATCGATGTGGACGTGGGAAAGAGGGTAAGACCTCACTAGATATATAGATTGATCGGTTTATGTGGAAAATTATGAAAGACCTAGCTATACACACACACACATAGAACATCGATCGTTGCGCATGCACGTGAGAGATAAAGAATGCCCGATATGATGGAGAGGGGGATGTGTGTGTGTGTGTGTACCGTCATGGGAGACCGACCTGAAGAAAAAGATTGCATGTGTGCGATGGATAATGCCGACTGGTAGTGTGTGTGCATGCATGCACGAGAGAAAGTTAGTGGTACAATTATAATGAGAAGACCAATGTGTGGGTGTAAAAGACTAGGTGAGGTCATATCAATGTAAAGTTGAATTCAAATATTTGAATAAGAGATCATGATGTTTGAAACCTATGCATGCATGAATATAACGGAGATCTGCGCGGTGTGGTTTGGAAATGAGCATGTTGTTATGTATACACATTGAACAAGGTCATACTGGTTTGAATTTGAGATACCGATGGCAGACATTGTTTGGCCACATTGCATCCGTGCATGGACACACTATTCCAATTGGAGATGATGGGTGGCTGTCGCATCACATATCTATATCTATACCCATATATATGTATATATATATATATATATATATATATATATTATTTTATATTTTTTATATAGTGTGCGGATAACTTTAACTTTGAAAGATGGTCGTTGGATGAGGCCAACCCGATGGTGCAGAGCTGGGAAATTTGAGCAGTACTGGCCGTTGGATATCATCTAGATTCCACCAGATTTTGCCACATGTACAATCTAGAAGACTCTATGGTTGAACTTAAGCATAATGCACAAACCTCAAAACAAAAGCACTTCTTCTTTGTTCTAGAATCTTCCGTATCAGAATTGCCCAAATGTTTTTCTACATGATTTATTTTTACTTTATGCCTTACAACGCACAATTCCATGAATCTTAAAATAGATTAGCTTTCTTATAAAAACTAGATGATTTTGAATGAAATGAACTATAAGAATTAAACGAACATCTACATAATGCATATATGACTCAAAGCTTACATGCTATAATGTGGTATTTATTCATAATTTGGTTGCCAAATCTCATGCGTGCAATGCACGTGTACCTTACTGTCTAAATGGTGTTTGTGTGTGTGTGTGTGTGTGTGTGTGTGTTGTGCGCGTTAAACACATTGTACGTAGTATATCATACTAGTCTAAATTGTCTTTTTTTCTTTTGGGTACACGTTAAGCTTGTTCTCCCGAAATTTCAAGCCGCGCCTTGTTATGCCGAAATTTCAAGCTAGCGTCTCTGTCTATCGTGCTGCGAAACTCTCTCCTCTTCAACCCACCCCTTGTTAGCCCGAAATATTTAAGATATATCTTGGTCTCGTTGTGCTCCGACAACTCCCTCCATCTCAACCTGCGCCTTGCTATTCCAAAATTACAACGCGCGCGAAAACTCCCACCTCCTGTGAAATCTCGACACGCGAAATGCCCATGATACCCCTGAACCGAAAGAACCGCCTCAAATCGGTGGGGGTACTTTTGTAACTTACCCCACATTTCGGACAAGCGCGTCCCTTAGCCATGGTTCCCCACTCCCATCCCATCCGCCACCCATTCGTACACCGAGGCTGGGAAACCCGCGAAGCCCCACACCCTCCTCCGTCCGCCACCCAGCCGGAGCCTCTTCCCCGACGACGTCGTCCACAACAACACCTCGACGTCCCTCATCCACTGTACCGGATGAGGATCCGTCGTTGATCTGGTCGTCCCGCCGGTTCAGCCACCCCGTCCTCCACCTCCAAGGAGCTGCCCCGATGTTCCCCTCGTCTTTCACGCCACCTCCATTCCCACAGCGCCGTCTTCACCTACACCACCGGAAGAGCATCAGCATCACCGTTTCCTCGGATGAAGCTGCGGCCTAATCGGCGCCACCAAAGAGGTTGTACACTGATCGCTGCATTTTCTTCTTAATTCGATCTCACCTTGCTGCCGGCGCTCGGTCCCGAGCCGACACGGTGCGGCTCCATCCACCGCGGCGTCACCGGCCACTTCCTCCACGGCGTCGCTCCCTCGGCGGCGATGTCCACATCAGTAGGAGCTGCTGCTGCTTTAGCTCTCGCTCACGCTGCTGCTCTGCTCTTGCTCCCGGTCCCCTGCCTGGTCTGCTCTTGCTCTTGCTCTTGCCCGTGCTGCTGCTCTCGCTCTTGCTCTTGCTTGTGATGCTGCTCCGATTTACCTACACTTCAGTCGACTGAATCGACTTTTGGGTCAGTCGATTTTCAGGGGGTGGGGGGCTCGCCGGAGTTAAGGAAGAACCAGCCGCACCGGGGAGGGGGCTTGCCGGAGAGGTACCCCACTATCTATCTTAGGGTTCAGGGTGGGGCAGTGGTAGCCGGTGGTGGTGGGGCGGTGCCGTGGGGATCACCGGAGAAAAAACTCGGCACGGGGGGGGGGGGGCTAGAGGGATGGCCGGGGCGGTGGCGGACCGGCGGTGGGGAGTGTTTTCGGGGCGGGCGGGGCGGCGGGGGGCGGCTGTTTGGCCGGTGGTGGCTGGCGGCTCAAGGGGGTGGAGGTTGAAGATGAACTGCAGGCCATTAATTTCGTATCCAACGGCTGCAAAATTGACTGACCAGAGATGAAAAAGTCAGTCGACTGAGTGTAGCCTCACCTCTAGTGCGTTCAGTTTCGATAGTAAAATTCAGTTTCGACAGCAAAATTCAGTTTCGATAGTTAAGTTCAGTTTCGACAGTTCAATTCAGTTTCGACAGTTAAGTTCAGAGATGAGCGGCTGATGTATACATCTAGCACTTTGTGGTTATGTATTTTACGTCATCTATTGGATATGCTATTAGAATTCCACTCAGGTTAACGTTGTCTCTCTTGTCCTGCTTCAGCCTCGGCATCGTACAACTCACTGAAGCTGCTCCAACGACGAAACCCTCCATCACAGCGGAGCAGTACCTCGGGCTCCATCTCTAGACGCCTAATATCTTCTTCCCCTCCTCCGACAGCCAAGTCAGCCGGAGCATCCTCACCGGCCAACCCAATCACGCTGAGATAGACATGGCTTCGCCAAAGAGGTTGTACACTTCTTGTGGTTTGACTTAATCTCACCATGCTTCTTTGCATCCTGTGATCTTCCAATTCTTGTGAACCAAACACCCAGATTGGCAGAAATCCTGTGTTTTTAAATTCTCTGTTTTGCACGTGCATTCCTATCCTATTCCTGTATTTTTCCTATCCCTGCATTGTTAGAATCCTCAACTTCAAACAAGCCCTTACACAATTACTTCTGTTACAGATATGTGTCAAAGAAAACCTTGTGTGGTTTTTCCTGCTCTTGCGGTGCTGTGTTCCACCCCAGCTCAGCTGCTCCAACGATGGAAGGGTTCACAACATGGATCCGCTCTCCAGACTGTCTTTCGCCGCCTCAGATCTTCTTCCCTGCCGCCGGCAGCCACGACAACTGCATTACCATCATCAACTGAGCAGATGACCTTGAGGACTACACGGGTCCGCAAGAGAGGTCGCACTCTTTCGTATCTGCTTACGTTATGCATCGCTTAATATGATGACATGCTACTTTATCGTCGTGTTCACCTATTAGACTCCAACGCAGGTCCAAACTTATGCTGAAACTTGAGTTTTTAAATGGTTGTGGGGTACATATTGGGGCAGCAATCAGTACTATCTGTCTACTATCTGGTTTCTCGGGTGTCTACTATGAGTTTCATGTTGGGTGCAAACAAACATTAAAGGAGCCATTATCTGTATTTTTTAACTAAAGCTATTATCTGCCTGCTATCATTGGTTTTGGGTCTATCCATAGTTTGCTACCATCACTCTGGATTTGTGCATGCACTCCTTACATAATCTCACTATGTTTTATTCCTATGCATGTCAGTTATTGTACACAATGGAACTGAACATGTAGAGCAAAAGAGACGAGCCTTGCGTGGCAATAAAATTTCATGCAGACATCACTCCATGGTGGGCACAAAGGCAGCCCCCCCTCCACCCATTTCGGATTGTAATCAAGAGGAAGATAACTGTTCTGAGGGGGATTTAGAAGCAGAAGACCACTCCTGTTTAACCCATGAGGTCTTCGCTCTAACTTGGCATGCTGATGTTGGTTCTATCATGCATATGGTGCCTTGCATTGCTTACATTATACATCAAATATGTCAACTGCTTAGTTTAGACATGCTTTGTGTGAATGCCATCTATTTAGTTTATTCATGGTTTATGTGAATTATGCAATGCCATATTGTTTAGCTAGGCATCATATATGTGAATTTTGCAATGCCATCCTGCTTAGCCAATCATCTTATATGTGAATTATATCAGGCCATCCTTTTTTTTGTTACGTATTACATTTGTCAACAATGTTAGTACATTCAACTACTCTTCGTGTGCATCAGCCATTTGACACGGGGATGGAAAATTCTGGAGTGAAAACAAGGTGTTTAGAACAGACTATGCTATCTGACGAAGCGCATATCTTGTTGGTTACGGATAGCTCCTCAGAGGAGGATTCAGAGACAGATGACCAGTCTTATTCCCCCCCCCCAGGTGTATGCTCTAATTAACTTGGCAGGGTTATGTTCCTCATATCATGCTTATGGTGTCTTGCATTGCGATGTCATTTGATTAGTTTAGACATGCTTTGTGTGAATGCCACCTGCTTAGTGTCTAATTACCATATATGTGAATTATGCATTGCCATCTTGTTGCAAGACATTATATATGTGAATTATGCAATGCTATCTTGTTGCAAAGGCATTATATGTGTGAATTATGCAATGCCATGCTGTTGAGCCAATCATCATGTATGTGAATTATATCATGCTATCATTTTTTTGTATTACGTGTTCCATTTGTCGACAATGTTTGTATATTCAACTACTCTTCATGTGCATCAGCCATTTGAAGCGGTGATGGAAGTATCTGGAATGAAAACAAGGTATTCAGAGTAGACAATGCTACCTGCTGAAGCAGACATCTTGATGGATACACAGAGCTCCTCATAGGAGGATTCAGAGACTGATGACCAGTCCTATTTCCCCCCTGAGGTCTATGCTCAAACTTGGCAGGGTTATATTACCCATGTCATGCATGTTGTCTTGCATTGCTTAGTTTTTACATCATATATGGATTGCCATCTTCTTACTTGCTTACTATATGTATATTTGAATTATATCATGCCATCATGTTTACATACACAACATCTATCTGAATTATGGCATGGCAACCCATTTAATAAAGACATCATATAGTTATATCATCTCATCCTGTTTAGTGTTTACAGTCATCATATTTTCAGTTATGGCATTCTATTCGGGAATTGTATCATGCTATCATGTTTCCATAGGCGGCATGTATGTGAATTATGGCATGCCAACCTATTTAATAAACACATTATATAGTTATATCATGTCATCCGGTTTACATAGTCATCATATTTTGAACTATGTCTTTCCATCTTTTTTAGTTAGCCATCATAATGTGAAATTGTATCATGCTATCCTGTTTAGTTAGCCATCATATATGTGAAATTGTGTCATGCTATCCTATTTGGTTAGACAACATAAATGTGAATTATTTCATACCCTCTTTTATTCCCCACTATCCATTGCACCTGTCTATCATACAATGTCTGTACATTCAATTACTTTTCTTGTTTATCAGCAATTTGAATTGGAGAGGGTGATGGTAGTATCTAAGGGAGTAACAACACAGTCTTCAGAAAAGATAGTGCTACCAGTTGATACAGATAGAACCACGGTTGTACTTGCCCAAGAACTAGCCCCACCACACATAACCCAGACTTTCGCAGATTGTACCCCTACCCAGTTGGACAGAGAACCAGCTACACCCCTTCTAACCCCAACCCCAACAGATAGTAACCCAGTTCCAGTTGACACAGCACCATCTCCACCACAGAGCTCCCAAACATGAGCAGTTACTAAGGGAACTGCAGGGCCCAAAGCATGAGGACCACCAGTCCGAACCCCAACTCAACGCTTAAAGGAGAAGAAGAATTGTTCTCAGGTCAGGTTCTGTAGCTATGGTTCATACTCCTTTGCTCTTGCATCACTGTATTTACTCAGACCAACTATTTTCAAATTTGAAGGATGGAATTGAAACTCCAACGGCGCAACAGGTATGTTTTAAACTTGTTTCTTTAACTGGTTTTCTGTTGTAACTTTCTCTGTATTGATTTCAGTTTCAATTGAATAAACAGTTATGTTCTCATGTCATGCACATTACAAGTGTCTCTATAGTTTCCCTGCAGGACCTTGAGAAGAGGTGTCTAGAGGGGGGGTGATTAGACACTAAGTACCAAAGTTGCAGTTTTTAAGTTTCTTTAAAGTTTGAGTGGAGTTTAGGCACAAGTTTAACATTCACAACATATAGCAAGGAAGCATGCAGAGGTATATGAGCAGCGGAAAATAAAGCACGCAACTTGCAAGAACGAAAAGGGAAGGGATTGGAGAATTCAAACGCAATTGGAGACACGGATGTTTTTGGCGTGGTTCTGATAGGTGGTGCTATCGTACATCCACGTTGATGGAGACTTCAACCCACGAAGGGTAACTGTTGCGCGAGTCCACGGAGGGCTCCACCCACGAAGGGTCCACGAAGAAGCAACCTTGTCTATCCCACCATGGCCGTCGCCCACGAAGGACTTGCCTCACTAGCGGTAGATCTTCACGAAGTAGGCGATCTCCTTGCCCTTACAAACTCCTTGGTTCAACTCCACAATCTTGTCGGAGGCTCCCAAGTGACACCTAGCCAATCTAGGAGACACCACTCTCCAAGAAGTAACAAACGGTGTGTCGATGATGAACTCCTTGCTCTTGTGCTTCAAATGATAGTCTCCCCAACACTCAACTCTCTCTCATAGGATTTGCATCTGGTGGAAAGAGAGTTTGAGTGGAAAGAAACTTGGGGAAGGCTAGAGATCAAGATTCATATGGTAGGAATGGAATATCTTGGCCTCAACACATGAGTAGGTAGTTCTCTCTCAGAAATAGGATCTTTGGAAGTGTAGGTTCGGTCGATGGCTCTCTCCACGAATGAAGAGGAGGTGGAGGGTATATATAGCCTCCACAAAAAATCTAACCGTTACACACAATCTACCAAACTCGGTGGGACCGAATCGTTAAACTCGGTCAGACCGATTTAGCAAATAATGTGACCGTTAGGGTTTTTGGTGGGACCGGAAAGCAACTCGGTGGGACCGATTCAGTTAGGGTTAGGGAATAACGTAATCTCGGTAAGACCAATTACACAAAATCGGTGGGACCGATTTTGGTAATAACCTTTCCAGAGAGTTGGTCAAGCAAACTCGGTTTGACCGATTATCAAACTCGGTGGGACCGATTTTGATAATAAGTTAACCAGAGAGTTTGCATTGTAATCTCGGTAGTACCGATTGCTCAAACTTGGTGGGACCGATTTTGATAATGGACATACACAGAGAGATTACAATCCCATCTCAGTGAGACCGAGATCCCTATCGGTGAGACCGATTTGCCTAGGGTTTGTGGCAGTGGCTAAGACATCCAAACTCGGTGGTGCCGGATAGAAAGAATCAGTGGGGCCGAGTTTGACTTTAGGTTTAGGACATATGTGTGGAAGTGGGAAAGTAGTTGAGGGTATTTGGAGCATATCACTAAGCACTTTGAAGCAAGAGGCTCATCAAGCAACACCTCATCCCTCCTTGATAGTATTGGCTTTTACTATAGACTCAATGTGATCTTGGAATGTAAAATGAAGAGTCTTGAGCTTGAAGCTTTAGCCAATCCTTTGTCCTTAGCATCTGAAGGAGTTCCCACATCCTTTAGTCCATGCCACTCCATTGTTGAACTTGTCTGAAACATACTAGATAAAAGTGTTAGTCCAACAAGAGATATGTTGTCATTAATTACCAAAACCACCTAGGGAGCACTTGTGCTTTCAATCTCCCCCTTTTTGGTAATTGATGGCAACATACATCAAAGCTTTAGATAAAGATATAAAGAATAGCAAGTAAAGCTTTGGAAAGACATGTAACTAGCATAGGCTCCCCCTACATGTATGCAATCATGTGAATATGAAATATAGAAACATGTGATAGCAAAACCATGATAGAGCAGGCAATGTGTTACACGTATCTTGGCTATATGCATCAGAGCAAAAAGTATTAAATAAAATACCTTCATGCCCATGAGTCCTTCTTGCAAACAATATGTACATCAGCAAGAATTCCTCATACACATGATTGTGATGCATATACTTACCTTGTGGTCTTGAGTTGGCTTAGGATGGAATGAACCTGCGTAAACAAGGTTAGATATCACAGATGCATCTACTAGCCAGAGCAAACAGAAGAAACCACAAGAATACCAAGACTGGGATGACATGTAGAGAGTGAGTACTGAGTACCACATTGGATTAGACATGTCCCCAAGAGTAAAGATATGCAATGAATTTAAATGATTTATTTCCGTCAGATGTCTTGCTCCCCCTGAATCTAGCATGGGATATTTTGAGAAGATAGGGAACAGAAAATCAGAGCTGAAGGAAAACAGAGCTGAAAGATATGAGTGATGATCAGAGCTAAATTTCAGAGCTAATGTATGCTCATGCAAAATTGAGCACAACAGATCATATGAACATGTCTCTCCCCTCAAGAATACATGTGGGCATCTCTCCTCTTGAACACCAAGCATCTGGTATCCTTGAGAAATACTTTCTACTAGTATTCTCTCCCCCTGGAGATCTCTCTCTCCCACTGAAGGATCTCTCTCTCTAAATGATAAGCTTTGGTGTGATCTCTCTCTCCCCCTTTGACATCAATTTCCAAGAAGGGCTTGATAAAGATGTAATCTCTCTCTCCCCTTCTGGAATTTGTCATGAATGGGTTTGATCCTTGAGTCACAACAAAAAGCAATGATAAAAATGTGATGCTTGTAGAGGACAAGATTCATTGAGTGGAGCTGGATCAGAAGAAACACAGAATATGTGGCAAAGAGTTTTTCCTGTTATGAAATCGGTGGCACCGAGTGGTATGCTTCAGTCGTACCGAAAAGATTCGGTTGGACCAAAAATAACAAATTGGTTGAACCGAGTCCATCGCAGAGAAAACACTTGTCACCTCAGCTCACTAGACAGTAAGATCTCACAAAGATTTGTAAGGAATTAACTGAAAGATATGCAAGGAATTAGATGCAGAAAATGTAGAGAAAACAGAAGGAAATCTAGATGAAGTTTTTTTTTAAAGGGGAAACACAAATGCATGAGACAAATGAAAAAAAACTCAGAAAAGAACACAGGAGAACTTCATCTAGAGATGGTCGGTGACAAAGTCACCTATGTTAGAGTATATTGACTTAGGAGTCAAGTGAGATCACTTGATCATAGGCCATACTCATCGTTTAAGCTCAAAATGGGGTTGCCATTTTTCGTTTAAGCATCTTGATGTATTCACATCTTGATGGACCTCCTCGTTTTCTTCATCTTGGTGTGTCCCACTTGTGGATGCTTCCGTATCAACTCTTCTGTTCACCTTGTCGCGAAGTAGAAGCTTCCACTTGGACGGACGAGGTACTCTCCTTCACCTCCGTTGGACGGACCTTGCCAATAGACAAGTCTTGGATTGCTTCCGAAGGATCTTTGTCTCCTACATCAATTGGCAATTGCTCTACTTGCGAGCCGTTAGATTCATCAAACTTCACATCTAATGTCTCTTCAACCTTTCGGGTGAAATTGTTGTAGACACGGTAAGTGTGAGAGTTTGAGCCATAACCTAGTAGGAAACCTTCATGAGACTTAGGAGCAAATTTAGAGCGACGATGCTTATCAAGAATGTAGCACTTTGAGCCGAATACTCGAAAGTATCCAACTTGGGGTTTGTTACCGGTGAGTAGCTCGTATGCCGTCTTGCCGAGTAGCTTGTGAAGATACAAGCGATTTGTTGCATGACAAGCTGTCTCAACCGCTTCTGCCCAAAAGTGCTTCGGCGTCTTGTACTCATCAAGCATCATTCTCGCCATTTCGATGAGCGTCCGGTTCTTCCTCTCAACAACTCCATTTTGTTGACGTGTGTACTAGCCGAGAACTCGTGTGAAATCCCTTCTTCGTCAAGAAAAGTGTCCACATTTGCGTTCTTGAACTCCGTTCCGTTGTCGCTGCGAACCTTCTTGATCTTCACTTCAAATTGGTTTTGGGCCTTCCTAGCGAAGTTTTTGAAGATCTTTTGGACCTGCGATTTATCATCGAGAAAGAACACTCACGTAAATCTGGAAAAATCATCAACTATAACTAGACCAAAAGAATTTCCACCGAGTCTCTTATAGGAGTTGGGACCAAAGAGATCCATGTGAAGTAGCTCGAGTGGCCTCTTCGTGGTCATGATGTTCTTCACGGGATGCCTTCCTCCAACCTGTTTACACCTTGACAAGCACGCAAAGTCTATCCTTATCAAATATGACATCATTAAGTCCAAGGATATGGTTCCCCTTAATAAGCTTGTCAAGGTTTCGCATACCAACATGACCTAATCGTCTATGCCATAACCAGCCTTTTGAGGATTTAGCAATGAAGCAAGTTTTTGGTTGAGCCTTTTTAGTGAAATCAACAATGTATACATCACCTCTACGCACACCAGTAAAGACCATTTTATGATTATCTCGATGAAACACTTGGCAATCAATTTCAGTAAATAGGACATTGAAACCGAAATCAGCAAGTCTAGATACTGAAAGAAAGTTGTAACCAAGAGATTCAACGAGCATAACATTTTGTATGGAGCTATCATGTGAGATGGCCACCTTACCGAGGCCAACCACCTTACCCTTTGAGTTGTCACCGAAAGTGACAAACTTTCGAGGACCATCATTTTCAGCAAGCTCACGGAACATGTCTTTATCTCCGGTCATATGATCGGTACATCCACTATCAAGAACCCATTCCTTTCCTCCTGACACATATCCCCAAAGATTTGCCATAAAACCAAAATGTCTCATTGCATCATCAAGATCGAAGTCACTATCATCATCCTCATCATAGTATCCATGTTCAACATCGTCATGTGGTGGATCAAATCCTAGAGAGGGTGGTTCATTAGAATGAGTTTGACACAGATCTTGCTTATGAATTCTTATAGCTTCGAAAATAATGTCACTAATAATACCAACATTTGCTTTGGCACGCATAAGGTTTGTAAGCTCAAATAGACGATCACCAAACATAGGATCACTAGTATTCATTTTACTCAAGGCAATATACTTATAGAGAATTTCATCTAGATTTTTCAAGGAATAATTTGGAAAGCGTTCCTCGAGAAATTTCCATATAGTGTAGGCACACTCAAAAGTAGGCAAGATTCTAATCAAGTTTCTAGGCAAGCCTCTAGTGATAAGATTAAAAGTTCTAAGATTTCTAGTCATGTCAATAGCTTCATCAAGGGTAGGATGCATAGGATCAACATAAGGTGCACAAGGGCTAGCAATATACTTGTTAAAATGATATTGATTGAAAATAACAAGCATCTCATTTTTCCACTCATGAAAATACTCTCCATCAAGAATAGGCACTCTATGTCTAAGACTCCCCAAAGTAGACTCATCCATCTTCCTCCAATGGTGATTAAACCAAGGCAATGGAGACCAAAGCTCTGATACCACTTGTAGGACCTTGAGAAGAGGTGTCTAGAGGGGGGTGATTAGACACTAAGTACCAAAGTTGCAGTTTTAAGTTTCTTTAAAGTTTGAGTGGAGTTTAGGCACAAGTTTAACATTCACAACATATAGCAAGCAAGCATGCAAAGAGTATATGAGCAGCGGAAAATAAAGCATGCAACTTGCAAGAATGTAAAGGGAAGGATTGGAGAATTCAAAGCGCAATTGGAACACGGATGTTTTTGGCGTGGTTCCGATAGGTGGTGCTATCGTACATCCACGTTGATGGAGACTTCAACCCATGAAGGGTAGCAGTTCTGTGAGTCCACGGAGGGCTCCACCCACGAAGGGTCGACGAAGAAGCAACCTTGTCTATCCCACCATGGCCGTCGCTCATGAAGGACTTGCCTCACTAGCGGTAGATCTTCACGAAGTAGGCGATCTCCTTGCCCTTAGAAACTCCTTGGTTCAATTCCACAATCTTGTCGGAGGCTCCCAAGTGACACCTAGCCAATCTAGGAGACACCACTCTCCAAGAAGTAACAAACGGTGTGTCGATGATGAACTCCTTGCTCTCGTGCTTCAAATGATAGTCTCCCCAACACTCAACTCTCTGTCATAGGATTTGGATCTGGTGGAAAGAGGGCTTGATTGGAAAGCAACTTGGGGAAGGCTAGAGATGAAGATTCATATGGTAGGAATGGAATATCTTGGCCTCAACACATGAGTAGGTAGTTCTCTCTCAGAAATAGGATGCTGGAAGTGTAGGTTCAGTATGATGGCTCTCTCCACGAATGAAGAGGAGGTGGAGGGGTATATATAGCCTCCACACAAAATCTAACCGTTACACACAATCTACCAAACTCGGTGGGACCGAATCGTTAAACTCAGTCAGACCGATTTAGAAAATAATGTGACCGTAAGGGTTTTCGGTGGGACCGGAATGCAACTCGGTGGGATCTATTCGGTTAGGGTTAGGGCATAACGTAATCTCGGTAAGACCGATTACACAAAATTGGTGGGACCGATTTTGGTAATAACCTTTCCAGAGTGTTGGTCAGGCAGACTCGGTTTAACCGATTATCAAACTCGGTGGGACCGACTTTGATAATAAGTTAACCAGAGAGTTTGCATTGTAATCTCGGTAGTACCGATTGCTCAAACTCGGTGAGACCGATTTTGATAATGGACATACACAGAGAGATTACAATCCCATCTCGGTGAGACCGAGATCCCTATCGGTGAGACCGATTTTCCTAGGGTTTGTGGCAGTGGCTAAGACATCCAAACTCGGTGGCGCGGATAGAAAGAATCGGTGGGGCGAGTTTGACTTTAGGTTTAGGACATATGTGTGGAAGTGGGAAAGTAGTTGAGGGTATTTGGAGCATATCACTAAGCACTTTGAAGCAAGAGGCTCATCAAGAAACACCTCATCCCTCCTTGATAGTATTGGCTTTTCCTATAGACTCAATGTGATCTTGGATCACTAAAATGTAAAATGAATAGTCTTGAGCTTGAAGCTTTAGCCAATCCTTTGTCCTTAGCATCTGAAGGAGTTCCCACATCCTTTAGTCCATGCCACTCCATTGTTGAACTTGTCTGAAACATACTAGATAAAAGTGTTAGTCCAACAAGAGATATGTTGTCATTAATTACCAAAACCACCTAGGGAGCACTTGTGCTTTCAATCTCCCCTTTTGGTAATTGATGGCAACATACATCAAACTTTAGATAAAGATATAAAGAATAGCAAGTAAAGCTTTGGAAAGACATGTAACAAGCATAGGCTCCCCCTACATGTATGCAATCATGTGAATATGAAATATAGAAGCATGATAGCAAAACCATGATAGAGCAGGCAATGTGTTACATGTATCTTGGATATATGCATCAGAGCAAAAAGTATTAAAGAGAATACCTTCATGCCCATGAGTCCTTCTTGCAAACAGTATGCACATCAGCAAGAATTCCTCATACACATGATTGTGATGCATATACTTACCTTGTGGTCTTGAGTTGGCTTAGGATGGAATGAACCTGCGTAAACAAGGTTAGATAACACAGATGCATCTACTAGCCAGAGCAAACAGAAGAAACCACAAGAATACCAAGACTGGGATGACATGTAGAGAGTGAGTACTGAGTACCACATTGGATTAGACATGTCCCCAAGAGTAAAGATATGCAATGAATTTAAATTATTTCTTTCCCTTAGATGTCTTGCTCCCCCTGAATCTAGCATGGGATATTGGGAGAAGATAGGGAACAGAAAATCAGAGCTGAAGGAAAACAGAGCTGAAAGATATGAATGATGATCAGAGCTAAAGTTCAGAGCTAATGTATGCTCATGCAAAATTGAGCACAACAGATCATATGAACATGTCTCTCCCCTCAAGAAGACATGTGGACATCTCTCCTCTTGAACACCAAGCATCTGGGATCCTTGAGAAATACTTTCTACTAGTATTCTCTCCCCCTGGAGATCTCTCTCTCCCCCTGAAGGATCTCTCTCTCTCTAAATGATAAGCTTTGATGTGATCTCTCTCTCCCCCTTTGACATCAATTTCCAAGAAGGGCTTGATAAAGATGTAATCTCTCTCTCCCCTTCTGGAATTTGTCATGAATGGGTTTGATCATTGAGTCACAACAAAAAGCAATGATAAAAATGTGATGCTTGTAGAGGACAAGATTGATTGAGTGGAGCTGGATCAGAAGAAACACAGAATATGTGGCAAAGAGTTTTTCCTGTTTTGAAATCGGTGGCACCGAGTGGTATGCTTCGGTCGTATCGAAAAGATTCGGTTGGACCAAAAATAACATATCGGTTGAACTGAGTCCATCGTAGAGAAAACACTTGTCACCTCAGCTCACTTGACAGTAAGATCTCACAAAGATTTGCAAGGAATTAACTGAAAGATATGCAAGGAATTAGATGCAGAAAATGCAGAGAAAACAGAAGGAAATCTAGATGAAGTTTTTTTTGAAAGGGGAAACACAAATGCATGAGACAAATGAAAAAAAACTCAGAAAGAACACAGGAGAACTTCATCTAGAGATGGTCGGTGACAAAGTCACCTATGTTAGAGTATATTGACTTAGGAGTCAAGTGAGATCACTTGATCATAGGCCATAATCATCGTTTAAGCTCAAAATGGGGTTGCCATTTTTCGTTTAAGGATCTTGATGTATTCACATCTTGATGCACCACCTCGTTTTCTTCATCTTGGTGTGTCCCACTTGTGGATGCTTCCGTATCAACTCTTGTTTCACCTTGTCGTGAAGTAGAAGCTTCCACTTGGACGGACTAGGTACTCTCCTTCACCTCCGTTGGACGGACCTTGCCAATAGACAAGTCTTGGATTGCTTCCGAAGGATCTTTGTCTCCTACATCAATTGGCAATTGCTCTACTTGCGAGCCGTTAGATTCATCAAACTTCACATCTACCGTCTCTTCAACCTTTCGGGTGAAATTGTTGTAGACACGGTAAGTGTGAGAGTTTGAGCCATAACCTAGTAGGAAACCTTCATGAGACTTGGGAGCAAATTTAGAGCGACGATGCTTATCAAGAATGTAGCACTTTGAGCCGAATACTCGAAAGTATCCAACTTGGGGTTTGTTACCGGTTAGTAGCTCGTATGCTGTCTTGCCGAGTAGCTTGTGAAGATACAAGCGATTTGTTGCATGACAAGCTGTCTCAACCGCTTCGCCTTAAAAGTGCTTGACGTCTTGTACTCATCAAGCATCGTTCTCGCCATTTCGATGAGCGTCCGGTTATTCCTCTCAACAACTCCATTTTGTTGAGGTATGTACATAGCAGAGAACTCGTGTGAAATCCCTTCTTCGTCAAGAAAGGTGTCCACATTTGCGTTCTTGAACTCCGTTCCGTTGTCGCTGCGAACCTTCTTGATCTTCACTTCAAATTGGTTTTGGGCCTTCCTAGCGAAGTTTTTGAAGATCTTTTGGACCTGCGATTTATCATCGAGAAAGAACACTCACGTAAATCTGGAAAAATCATCAACTATAACTAGACCAAAAGAATTTCCACCGAGTCTCTTATAGGAGTTGGGACCAAAGAGATCCATGTGAAGTAGCTCGAGTGGCCTCTTCGTGGTCATGATGTTCTTCACGGATGCCTTCCTCCAACCTGTTTACACCTTGACAAGCCTTTGCAAAGTCTATCCTTATAAAATATGACATCATTAACTCCAAGGATATGGTTCCCTTAATAAGCTTGTCAAGGTTTCGCATACCAACATGACCTAATCGTCTATGCCATAACCAGCCTTTTGAGGATTTAGCAATGAAGCAAGTTTTAGGTTGAGCCTTTTTAGTGAAATCAACAATGTATAGATCACCTCTATGCACACCAGTAAAGACCATTTTATGATTATCTCGACGAAACACTTGGCAATCAATTTCAGTAAATAGGACATTGAAACCGAAATCAGCAAGTCTAGATACTGAAAGTAAGTTGTAACCAAGAGATTCAACGAGCATAACATTTTGTATGGAGCTATCATGTGAGATGGCCACCTTACCGAGGCCAACCACCTTACCCTTTGAGTTGTCACCGAAAGTGACAAACTTTCGAGGACCATCATTTTCAGCAAGCTCACAAAACATGTCTTTATCTCCGGTCATATGATCGATACATCCACTATCAAGAACCCATTCCTTTCCTCCTGACACATATCCCCGAAGATTTGCCATAAGACCAAAATGTCTCATTGCATCATCAAGATCGAAGTCACTATCATCATCCTCATCATAGTATCCATGTTGAACATCGTCATGTGGTGGATCAAATCCTAGAGAGGGTGATTCATTAGAATGAGTTTGACACAGATCTTGCTTATGAATTCTTATAGCTTCGGAAATAATGTCACTAATAATACCAACATTTCCTTTGGCACGCATAAGGTTTGTAAGCTCAAATAGACGATCACCAAACATAGGATCACTAGTATTCATTTTACTCAAGGCAATAGACTTATAGAGAATTTCATCTAGATTTTTCAAGGAATAATTTGGAAAGCGTTCCTCAAGAAATTTCCATATAGTGTAGGCACACTCAAAAGTAGGCAAGATTCTAATCAAGTTTCTAGGCAAGCCTCTAGTGATAAGATTAACAGTTCTAAGATTTCTAGTCATGTCAATAGCTTCATCAAGGGTAGGATGCATAGGATCAACATAAGGTGCACAAGGGCTAGCAATATACTTGTTAAAATGATATTGATTGAAAATAACAAGCATCTCATTTTTCCACTCACGAAAATACTCTCCATCAAGAATAGGCACTCTATGTCTAAGACTCCCCAAAGTAGACTCACCAATCTTCCTCCAATGGTGATTAAACCAAGGCAATGGAGATCAAAGCTCTGATACCACTTGGAGGACCTTGATAAGAGGTGTCTAGAGGGGGGGGGTGATTAGACACTAAGTACCAAAGTTGCAGTTTTTAAGTTTCTTTAAAGTTTGAGTGGAGTTTAGGCACAAGTTTAACATTCACAACATATAGCAAGCAAGCATGCAAAGAGTATATGAGCAGCCGAAAATAAAGCATGCAACTTGCAAGAATGTAAAGGGAAGGGATTGGAGAATTCAAACGCAATTGGAGACACAGATGTTTTTGGCGTGGTTCCGATAGGTGGTGCTATCGTACATCCACGTTGATGGAGACTTCAACCCACGAAGGGTAACGATTGCGCGAGTCCACGGAGGGCTCCACCCACGAAGGGTCCATGAAGAAGCAACCTTGTCTATCCCACCATGGCCGTCGCCCACGAAGGACTTGCCTCACTAGCGGTAGATCTTCACGAAGTAGGCTATCTCCTTGCCCTTACAAACTCCTTGGTTCAACTCCACAATCTTGTCGGAGGCTCCCAAGTGACACCTAGCCAATCTAGGAAACACCACTCTCCAAGAAGTAACAAACGGTGTGTCGATGATGAACTCCTTGCTCTTGTGCTTCAAATGATAGTCTCCCCAACACTCAACTCTCTCTCATAGGATTTGGATCTAGTGGAAAGAGGGTTTGAGTGGAAAGCAACAGGGAAGGCTAGAGATCAAGATTCATATGGTAGGAATGGAATATCTTGGCCTCAACACATGAGTAGGTAGTTCTCTCTCGAAATAGGATCTTTGGAAGTGTAGGTTCAATCGATGGCTCTCTCCACGAATGAAGAGGAGGTGGAGGGGTATATATAGCCTCCACACAAAATCTAACCATTACACACAATTTACCAAACTCTATGGGACCGAATCGTTAAACTCGGTCAGACCGATTTAGCAAATAATGTGACCGTTAGGGTTTTTGGTGGGACCGGAATGCAACTCGGTGGGACCGATTCGGTTAGGGTTAGGGCATAACGTAATCTCGGTAAGACCGATTACACAAAATCGGTGGGACCGATTTTGGTAATAACCTTTCCAGAGAGTTGGTCAAGCAAACTCGGTTTGACCGATTATCAAACTCGGTGGGACCGATTTTGATAATAAGTTAACCAGAGAGTTTGCATTGTAATCTCGGTAGTACCGATTGCTCAAACTTGGTGGGACCGATTTTGATAATGGACATACACAGAGAGATTACAATCCCATCTCCGTGAGACCGAGATCCCTATCGGTGAGACCGATTTGCCTAGGGTTTGTGGCAGTGGCTAAGACATCCAAACTCGGTGGCGCCGGATAGAAAGAATCAGTGGGGCCGAGTTTGACTTTAGGTTTAGGACATATGTGTGGAAGTGGGAAAGTAGTTGAGGGTATTTGGAGCATATCACTAAGCACTTTGAAGCAAGAGGCTCATCAAGCAACTCCTCATCCCTCCTTGATAGTATTGGTTTTTCCTATAGACTCAATGTGATCTTGGATCACTAAAATGTAAAATGAAGAGTCTTGAGCTTGAAGCTTTAGCCAATCCTTTGTCCTTAGCATCTGAAGGAGTTCCCACATCCTTTAGTCCATGCCACTCCATTGTTGAACTTGTCTGAAACATACTAGATAAAAGTGTTAGTCCAACAAGAGATATGTTGTCATTAATTACCAAAACCACCTAGGGAGCACTTGTGGTTTCATTCCCACACTTATATTCTATCTATTATGCTTTGTCTTGAACAAATATTATTTGAACTGTGTCTCTATCTTTATTTGGCAACAAAAACAAGAATGATATAGAGCATAAAGTGACCATGGTACATAGATATATGTTTGTTTCATGCTGTTATCATGTGCACTTTACTACTGAACTGATTTACCAAAATGAGTTTCATATACAACATGGTAAACCTGTGATGTGTCTGCTTGTTTCTCTTTTAGAATGCGGACAAAATATTGGAGAACAGTATCCCGTTATGCAATGGTGAAGGAAGTAATGCAGATAAGGTTCAAGATAGTGAGACATCCCTGTTGGTCTCCATGAAAGCTGATAAAAACTACCTGGACGATAGTGAGAGAACCCAGAAGTCCTGTCTTGATGTAGTGTTCGAGTTACTGGCCACTACTGCTGGCACAAGCTCTTCGAACTCGCTGCCTGAATCAGTTCGTCTTCTTGAGTCTTAGGTTCAAGTTGAAAGACATCGATCAGATGTGTTGCGACAGGAAGATGAAGGACTGAGGAAGTCCCTGCAGAATTCAGATGCATACTTTCTGGTGAAATAGCAAGCGCTGGAGGATTTAAGCGCCAAACAAGAGAATGTTAATAAGCTTGCTAAGCATCTTGCCAGCATTATGGGTACCCAGGATATTGTTTCTTGAGATCTTCTGAAGTGGTTTTAGTTCTGTACATGTTTCGCTGCGGCGTTTATTTGCACTGGTCGCCAACTTTGACAACCAGTGTATATGATATGCTGCTTTGTTCCCTATATTTGTACTGGTGGTGAACTTTGATGCCCAGTGGATGTGATATGTGTAATAGCCGTGATAGCCTAGCGTAAGTTGGTTACTTATTTATTTCCTTGTTGTCTTGTTTATTTGTTTGCTTGTAGTCAGTGATGTTCTTTTTCCGTGGTTTGCTAGTGGCCACAATAACCTTTTTTTAAACTAGGCCACAATAACCATGGGCTACATATTTACTGTAGTGACACTGGGCCTTCTATGGGCCGTAGAAACAATGGGCCTTCTACGGGGTGTAGAAACAATGGGCCTTCTACAGGCCGTATCATCAATGGGCCTTCTACAGGCCGTATTATCAATGGGCCTTCTACGGGCCGTATGATCGATTGCCCAAACATGGGCCAATAACATACCGCTTTATGGCCATAAACGGGCTAGAGTTGGAATCGTCCGTTCATGGGTCGACCATAATGGGCCGTCGTTAATCGGTCGTATTTGATGATGCTATGAAAACGGCCCAACGTATTAACGGGCCACAAACGGACCGACTCTAAGCACGGGCTGAATTTGGCCCACAAGCAGAAAATGACAGTAACGAGACATAAGTAACTGAATGCTGGAAATGAGCCCAAGAATAAATGGGCCCTATCGGCGTCAAAACCAGCGGATCTCGGGTAGGCGGGTCCCGAACTATGCGTCTAAGGCGGATGGTAACAGGAGGCAGGGGGCACGATGTTTACCCAGGTTCGGGCCCTCTCGATAGAGGTAATGCCCTACTTCCTGCTTGATTGATCTTGATGATATGAGTAGTACAAGAGTTGATCTACCACGAGATCGTAGAGGCTAAACCCTAGAAGCTAGCCTATGGTATGATTTTTGTTGTCCTACGGACTAAACCCTCCGGTTTATATAGACACCGGAGGGGGCTAGGGTTACACAGAGTCGGTTACAAGGGAGGAGATCTACATATCCGTATCACGAAGCTTGCCTTCCACGCCAAGGAAAGTCTCATCCAGACACGGGACGAAGTCTTCAATCTTTTACCTTCATAGTCCAACAGTCCGGCCAAAGGATATAGTCCGGCTGTCCGGATACCCCATAATCCCAGACTCCCTCAGTAGCCCCCGAACCAGGCTTCAATGACGATGAGTCCGGCGCGCAGATTGTCTTCGGCATTGCCAGGCGGGTTCTTCTCCAAACTCCGAATACATGTTAAATAGTGTCCGGCTTCTCATAAATGTTGCGCTTCTCGGCTTCCGCGTCCAATAATGGCCATCTTCCACATGTCAAACGAATGCGAGGGGCCAGCGTGTTTTTACATTTACCACCCTAGCTATGTGAACAAACTATCTATTTAAACAGAACGGGATTCTCATATCCAAATCACACCATCCTCCCTCAGCGAGCATTCATCAGAGCGCGCCCGAAAAAATCCATTCCAACATGGCCGGCCAGCGCCGCTGCTCATCTCGCTCTCGTAGCCCTAAGCCCGGAGATTGGAAGAAGTGTTCCGTCCCGCACAGTCAATTAGTGGAGCTACAGACCCAAGGATTTCTCCCTCCAGCGTATATGGTCCCCGTTCGAGCCGGGCTCGCCGCCTACAATGGCGGGGAGCAAGCGGAGAGCTTTCCCAACCCCTCCAAGGGGGAGCGGGTATGCCTCATCCCTTATTTATTAAGGGGACTCGGATTTCCAATCCATCCGTTCCTCCGAGGGCTCCTGGAGTTTTATGGCCTCCAGTTGCATAATCTCACCCCTGCCTCCATATTACACATCGCTGGTTATGTGGCCCTTTGCGAGCTGTTCCTGGGCTGCGAAGCTCACTTCGCGTTGTGGAAGAAGTTATTCTGCCTTGTGCCCCGTACTCAGAGGGGGTCAATATATCAAGTGGGCGGGGCCGAAATATGGCGCATCGCCGGGACCGGATACCTATCCGGTGCCCCAAAGAAGACGTCCGGAGACTGGCCTTCAGAGTGGTTTTACATGGAGGACGTCCCCCTTCCGGATCCTATTCGGATTGGCCTTCCTGAGTTTGATAATGCCCCTTTGAAGAAGCGCCTAAGCTGGCGACCACGGAGCCCTCGGGAGGAAGATGATAGAGACGTTTTATACCTGATGGGCCGGATAAAGGTGTTGGCTCAATCAGGACTGACCATAACCGAGGTTATGTCGATATGCATTATGCGGGGGGTATAGCCACTTCAATATCGAGGCCATCCCATGTGGCACTTCAACGGGGAAGATGATGCCACCCGCTGTGGTCGTAAGGGGTCGGACTCAGTTGCTGCTCTAGCAAAAATTCTGTCCGGTTTGTAGAAAGGAGAAGAAGAGGAGTTCCTCCGCATCAAGCCACGGGACGGATTCTCCATGTACAATCCTCCCAGCTGGGTAAGCTGCCACTTTTTATACCTATCATTTCCGCATTTTTGCAATAAATATTTTATCTTGCCAGTTCATCACAGGAACTACGTAAGGCTGTAAGGGAGATCAACAGCCCACCTCCACAACTAGAGGATCCTGAACGGTCCCTCGACCCCGGCCTTAAAGAGGATCCGGACATATTTGTGGAGCTGATTGACAGGATATTCTATCAATTAAGCTTTGATGAGGCCATGGTGGCTATTATAGCCGATTATCCTGGGCTACTCCGTGCCTCGCAGGTAAATGACACCAGAGTCCCAACCTTTGAGGAGTATCCCCTTTTTACGCACTTCACCTACCGTATCTGCATGGTGTTCTATAGGGAAGGTCCTCGGGACACCATGCTGAGCACGTGGTGAATCGCCAACGAGGGGAGCCAAAGTCGGGCAGGCAGAAAAGGAAGGTGGTCCGGACGGAGATGCCGACACAGAGGTATTATACAAAGCCTCACTCCGTGATCATCGTATTTTAAAATGTAATAAAACCCATGTTTTGATGAAGGAAAAACGCTCGTCGGACTATATCCGGAGAGGTCGCCGATCACGTCTCTACTAGCCGGGCTCCGTGGCCGGACACAGAGGCGGAAGCTAACACGGGGCACCCGCCAAATGCTCCTCCGACAGAGGATGCAGATAAAATATCTGCAACAAATTCCGAAGTGGAGAGCGCCATGAATCACAGGCGTCACCGGGCCGTACTCCGTGACGCATGTTTCTCCCAAGAGGCTTTTGATGCCTTCAACTCAGGAGACGCGTACATCCGTGCTGCTCAAAATGGTCTTGCCAGAGCCACGGATCAGTATGTAAAGGATATACGGGTAAAAAAATTTGATGATTATATATATCAGTAGCCCATGAGACTTGAAACAGTTGGCACAACTGATTTGAGGATCGTTATATGTGCACGTACTTACAGAGAAGAATACCCAATTGTCTCAAGAGCTAGAAGAATGCAAAGCCCAACTTCAGGCCGCAGTTGCCGCAGTAAAGGAGTCCTAGAAGGCCCCCGCTGGTAACTATTGTTTCCATTGCAAAGAATGGCATGTACCAGAGAGTATGCGGCATGCATGCAAATCTAACGAGAGATGTTGCAGATGACTCCGGAGCAAATCCGGAGGCCGTGCCAGGGGATGCGCCATGTGTTGATCGGTAGCTAAACGCTGGCGAGCGCGTGCTTATGCGCGTCATTCAAGAGAAAAATAATCTCCAAGACACCAATACACAGCTGAGCGTGGAACTAAAGGATGTTCGAGCCCAGCTGTCGGACTCCGTGAAGGAGAATAACCGGCTTCGACGCGGCATTTTCAGTAAGTGCTTGAACAAACTTTGAAAAATAGTTCGGCGAAGAAGCCGGCTAACAGAGTTGTGTCTACAGGTATGCTGACGGGTCGTCCCGCGGAGGAGATGCCCAGGTCTGCGGGTGATCTTCTACCGGAGCTCTCACAACTGCACGAACAAGTTCGGCAGGTGATGCAAGGTATTGCCCAGGCCTTGTGGCCATCCGTCTCCCTCCCCGAAGGCCTTGGAGAGCTTGCGGAGAAGCTCAAGGGATCACGGTGGCACTTCCAATTATGGAAGATATCGGCCTGCCGTCAAGGTGCCAGGGAAGCCTGGGCCATGGTGAAGATGCAGTATACCAAGGCTGACCCAAACCACATGGCCGAGGTCGGACCTGTGGGGCCTGATGGGAAAGAGATCCCCGTCAGTTTGGTGTATGACCAAGTAGAATTAGCCGCAAAGTATTCCCAACAGGATTGTAGGCTAGACATCTTGTTGGATGGTATAGAAGAAGAATTTAATCAGTCTAAGTGACTGTGTAATTTAAATGACATGTAGAATGTCTCTAGCCGGATTGTAAATCATTTGTCATGGCGGACCTTTTCGCTTTGACCTCGGGACCCAATAGTCTGGAGTGTATCCGAATACCCGCTCAGTTATGTAAGAACCGGGGTATGCGTGGAAACCAGGCGTAGGGGTCATAAGTTCTTGAACAGACAAGTACCCAACTAGTTATGTTATATTACATGGATAGTAAGAAACATCTTCCAGGGAGAATAGTTCTGTTAAGGGTTCCTTTCCCTGGGTACGCATGCCCTAATGTGCATGTCCGGACTGCGAGAAGAGACACAGGCAAAAAACATCTGGGGGCAAGTGGAAAAAATAAATAAAATTCATCTTTTGTTCGCCGACCGAATATTCCCTTAAGAACACTAGCTTTCGGCTTCACCCAATCTGAGGAACACATCCGGCTGACCCGACAGTAACAATCATAGAGGTGCTCCCCTTATGCCCTAGCCGAATTAACGGAAACGTAGGGCATAAATACAAGAGCCAGGCAACCCATCTTGGCCAAAACTTAAGTCATATCGATGCTTATAATGGCGAAAAAAGGTACATGCGGAAGAATAACACATGTGTTGGGCATGAAGCCCAAAAAAATAATTAAGCTTCTGTGTAAGAAGCCCCCAGGTATAAGGAGCGCGGTTAGCGCGTCAAGATTGTGTAGACAAGACACAAATTAGCCTTTTAAGGCCGTGAGGAGAAAGAAGAAAAAGGAGAGAGAAGACAGATAATGTATGTGCAGAAAATGGACAAGGGTAAGGAGACGAGCATAGAGTCCGGCACTAGGCATAGAATATTCGGAGTCTGGCAGCGTTCCATGGGTTTGGATCAAGACGATTGTCCGATGCATCCCGCAGACAATACGTTCCACCGGTCAGAACTTGGTCGATAATGAAGGGACCTTCCCATTTGGGCTTGAGCTTGTTCTTTTTCTTCTCCGGCAGGCGTAGAACTAACTCGCCAACGTTATAAGTTTTGGCCCGTACTTCTCTACTTTGGTATCTTCGATCCTGTTGCTGATAGAATGCAGAACGCACTTTTGCCACGTCACGCTCCTCCTCGAGGGCGTCCAAACTGTCCTGCCGATCGAGCTTGACCTCTCTTTCTTCATACATGCGCACTCGAGGTGAGTCATGAATTAGGTCGTAGGGCAGAACCGCCTCTGCGCCGTACACCATAAAAAACGGTGTGTATCCGGTAGTGCAATTCGGCATGGTCCGCAGCCCCCAGAGTATGGAGTTGAGCTCCTCTACCCAGTGCGTGCTAGATTCCTTTAAGGACCGCACTAATCTGGGTTTGATGCCGCTCATGATAAGACCATTTGCTCGCTCGACTTGACCGTTAGTTTGAGGGTGATAGATAGAAGCATAATCGAGCTTGATGCCCATGTTGCTGCACCATAGTTTTACCTCGTCGGCAGTGAAGTTCGTGCTATTCTCAGTGATGATGCTGTGGGGGACGCCATAACAGTGTACAACCCCGGATATGAAGTATATCACCGGTCCGGATTCGGCCGTTTTAACGGGTTTGGCTTCTATCCATTTGGTGAATTTGTCCACCATGACCAGTAAATATTTTTTCTTATGGGTTCCCCCTTTAAGGGGCCAACCATGTCAAGCCCCCAGACCGCAAAGGGCCAGGTAATGGGGATTGTTTGTAGGGCGGTGGGCGGCATATGGCTTTGGTTTGCAAAAAGCTGGCAACCGAAGCGGCGTTGGACCAAGTCCTGTGCATCAGCCCGGGCCGTCAGCCAATAGAATCCTGTATGGAAGGCCTTACTTACGAGGGCCCGGGCTGCGGCGTGGTGACCATCGAGTCCGGCATGGATTTCTTCCAGAAGCTTCTGCCCTTCCTCTTCGGAGATGCACCTTTGAAGGACTCCGGTGGTGCTTTTCTTGTAAAGCTCTCCCTCGTGGACCTTGTAGGCTTTAGATCGCCGCACAATGCAACGTGCCTCATTTTGGTCCTCTGGAAGTTCCTGCCCGGTTAGGTAGGCTAGGGATGGTTCAGTCCATGGGGCGATGACGGCCATTATTACGTGGGCTGAAGGTGTTATTTCGGTGGCGGAGCCTCCGATTATGTCAGAGTGTTCGGTATCTGGCGTTGTGGCCGGGTCCGGACTATTGTTACCGGTGTCCCCTTCCCATACCACAGATGGCTTAAACAGTCTTTCCAAGAAGATGTTGGGTGGGACCGCATTAGGCTTAGCGCCGATACGGGCGAGGATATCCGCCGCCTGATTGTTTTCCCGAGCCACATGGTGGAATTCGTGCCCCTCGAACCGAGCTGACATTTTGAGGACGGCATTGCGATAAGCCGCCATTTTCGGATCCTTGGCGTCGAAGTCTCCATTTATTTGGGATATTACGAGGTTTGAGTCCCCACGCACCTCCAGGCGTTGAATTCCCATGGAAACTGCCATCCGGAGACCATGTAACAGGGCCTCGTATTCGGCTGCATTGTTGGAGTCTGTGTATAGTATTTGGAGTACATATTGGACTGTATCTCCGGTAGGGGACGTCAGGACGACGCCAGCCCCCAGACCAGCCAGCATTTTAGAGTCGTTGAAGTGCATAATCCAATTGGAGTATGCGCCATACTCTTTAGGGAGTTCGGCTTCTGTCCATTCGACGACAAAATCGGCCAATACCTGCGACTTAATGGCTCGCCGAGGTTTATATGTTATGTCGAATGGGAGGAGCTCAATGGCCCATTTGGAAATCCGGCCCGTGGCGTCGCGGTTGTTTATTATATCATTCAGTGGCACTTCCGAGGCCACTGTAATTGAACACTCTTGAATGTAGTGTCACAGTTTCCGGGATGCCATGAATACCGCATATGCTATCTTTTGATAATGCGGGTACCGTGATTTGCATGGACTGAGGACAGTGGATACGTAATATACCGGCTTTTGAAGGGGGAATTTATATCCATCAGTTTCTCGTTCGACGATGAGCACTGCGCTTACAACTTGATGAGTTGCCGCTATGTACAGCAGCATTGGTTCGCCGATGCTTTGCGCGGCCAGGATTTGGTTGGTTGCCAGAATGGCCTTTATGTCTTCCAGTCCGGCCGTGGCCGCGTCCGTCCACTCGAAGTGTTCGGTGCGCCGAAGGAGGCGATAAAGTCGTAATGACTTTTCTCCTAAGCGGGAGATAAAGCGGCTTAGGGCTGCCACGCATCCGGTTAATTTCTAGATTTGCTTGAGGTCAGTTGGGATGGCCAACTGTGACAGGGCTCGGATTTTAGCCGGATTTGCTTCAATTCCTCTGCTGGAGAAGATAAAACCCAGGAGCTTTCCGGCGGGTACACCAAAAACGCATTTTTCCGGGTTGAGCTTGATGTCGTATGTTCGGAGATTGTCGAACGTGAGCCTCAACTCGTCTATTAAAGAGTCGACGTGTCTAGTTTTAACGACCACATCATCTACGTATGCCTCCACTGTTTTTCCGATCTTCTTTTCCAGACATGTCTGGATCATGCGTTGATACGTTGCACCGGTGTTTTTAAGCCCAAAAGGCATGGTGTTGAAACAGAAGGGGCCGTATGGCATGATAAATGCCGTTGTGGCTTGGTCAGACTCCGCCATATTAATTTGGTGGTAGCCGGAGTATGCGTCAAGGAAGCACAATGAGTCGTGTCCTGCGGTAACGTCGATAATTTGACCGATGCGGGGGAGGGGAAGGGATCCTTTGGGCAAGCCTTGTTGAGGTCCTTGAAATTGACACATAGGCGCCAGGACTTGTCCTTCTTAGGTACCATCACTTGGTTTGCTAGCCAGTCCGGGTGTTTTATTTCTCTGATGAATCCGGCCTCCAATAACTTGGCTAGTTCATCTCCCATAGCTTGTCTCTTAGGTTCAGAGAAACGCTGAAGAATCTGCTTGACCAGCTTGAATCCTTTTAGAATGTTGAGGCTATGCTCGGCCAACCTGCGTGGGATTCCTGGCATATCTGAGGGATGCCAGGCAAATATGTCCCAATTCTTGCGCGGGAACTCCCGTAGTGCAGCGTCCACAACGGGGTTTAACTGTGCCCCGATGGAGGCTGTTTTTGTAGGGTCCGTTGGGTGGACTTGGAATTTGACTATTTCATCCGCTGGTTTGAAAGAGGTGGACTTGGATCTCTTGTCGAGTATCACGTCACCCCTGTCCACGGTGGGGCGTAGCGCAGTTAACTCCTCTGTCACGAGGGCTTCGGATAATGCCTCGAGGGCCAGTGCGGCTGTTTTGTTTTTGCCACGGAGTGCTATGTCCGGATCACTAGCTAGAGTGATGATTCCATTGGGCCCAGGCATTTTGAGCTTCATTTACCCATAGTGGGGTATGGCTTGGAAGATCGTGAATGCCTCCTGTCGTGGAATTAACACGTCAGATGTCCTTAGTGTGAGGACTTAGTCGCGAGGCCAACGCATCTATGTGGTAGCTTGAGAGGGGTTGGCGGAATCGAGAGACGCAACACAAGGCAGGATTTAGACAGCTTGGGCCCCGGAAACATCATCCGTAAAAACCCTACATGCTGTTTGAGGCTAGGTCTCATTATCATCACGAGGGAGTCGCGGTAAACCGGCTCTCCTCTTTGTGTCTAGCCCTAAGATTGTTTCTTCTTGCTTGTAGCTTGTCCCTCTTTGGGGAGCCCTGCCCCTCCTTATATATGTTGAAGGGGCGGGTTACATGACTAGTCCTAGTAGGATTAGGATTAATCTATTACAAGTGGAGTCCTAGTCTTGCGTCCTTTGTAGGAGAATAGTCCTTACGCTTTCCTCATAAACCGGCCCACCATTAAACGTGAACCGGCCTTCTGGGCCTTGGGCCTCGTCATCCATCTAACCCGCCCACCGGGTTACTAATGAACCGCCAAGACCGGGCGGGTAGCCCGTGAACCGCCAAGCTCGAGCGGGTTACCGATGAGTCGTCGATCCGGCGGGTTATACTTCCGGCGGTTTACGCCACGGGTATATCCCGACATTAGCCCCAGTTTAATTTGGATTTATCCATGTTAAACTGATCTGTAAAATAAACACCGAACAAACTTGACAGGTTGTGCTCCGGGTTAAGAATTCTTGTAAACCAGCACCTGATCATCCTTAAGTCCTTGTCATTTCCTCCTTCTAGAAAATCCAGGTCAATAAGCCAGCGTCATACTCAATTTGCTGACATTGGTTTCTCACGAAAAATATTGTGAAGAATAATCCACTTGAGTCGGCTTCCAAAGCGCCGGTTTAAGAAATATTGGTCTTGAAATATTCATCTGATATTCAGCCGGTTTGAAGATGTAAAAACTTGCCGGTTTAACATTACCAAAATGGCCGGGTTATAAAAACTGATGATCCCAGATTATGACCGTTTATAGGCGCGGGTTATGATTGTTGCCAACGCCGGATCACACAATTAATCTTCTGATTTGCCTGGCGAGAAAAGAAGATGTTCCTCCTTTATATGCATATTACCTGTAGCCCCCAAGTATTAAGAGGAGAACATAATCATAGCTTAAGACTTGTGTCAATATAAATGTTGCAACCTTGAAGAACTCCAGATTGTTCATCTCAGTTACTAGTCACAACTGAATATTCCACATATGTAGCCCCAAGTGCGGGTTGTTATGCTTGCAGCAACACAGGACTTATAATTGCCTTATACTCATAAAAACTTCAACCAATGTAGCCCCCAAGTGCCAGGTCATTATACAATAATGAGCAGGGACTTCTGTAAATATGATATGATGAGTCGGGTCTTCAATAAGACGAGCAAAAAATGACTTTGCATTAGCCCCCAAGTGTCATGGTGCATGCTCGCAGCGACATGAGACTTGCATATTTGATATAATCTCAACTCTGAATAATGTAGCCCCCAAGTGCCGGGTCGTGAGCCTGCAGCGATTTGGGACTATTCCTTCCATTGCAAAATAGATCATATTCATATCCATTGCGCTAAAGCGACTTTCAAAACCTCAATCATAATATTAATAACCATAATAAAAATCCAGCCATGTTGGCTATTTGAATAATATAATCCAATGATTTATAAGCGCATGATTCCAATGGCGCAATCCAAATATATACTGGCGACTTATAGTCCAAAGCCAGGCCGGCTTAATAAACACCAGCCAATTTCTCATCATAGACTGGCGATTTATGGTCTTAAAACCAAGCCGGTTTAATAAACGTCGGTGATTTATAATCATGCTTTATTCAACCTGTTTCTGCATACAACAAGTGTAAAGTGTCCTGGCGGTTTTCCGCCGGACGGGTCATAATGCCCAACATATAGCCCAGGTTTATAACCAAGGCTGCACTTAAGAATAATCAAATATGAAATATATCATACCTGTGACATTGAATTACATCGTTGGTTTACCAACTTTTTGTAGTATGGGTGATAACCCCAATATTGAGTAATGATAACTCCTTTCATACTGTGCCGGTTTATGATAAAACCGTACCGGGTTGTGATAAACACCGGTTTAACCATATATAACACTGGCGACTCGTAGTCAAACCAGACCGGGCTGATAGTCTCCGGATTATAACTTGATCATGTACTGACAACTTGTAATTGAAAGTCAAGCCGGTTTAATGAATGCCGGTTTACTCCATAATAGGATGGTAACAGAAAATCAAACCGGGCAGATAGTCTCCGGATTAAGATTTGACCGTGTTCCGCCAATTTGTAATTGACAGTCGAACCGGATTAACAATGTCGGTTTAAAAACGCAACAGAAGTAAAAGTTCTTTAGCAAAAAAGAACAGAATTCAAGCAAAGGCAAAGATAAAACCGTTTGCAAAAAGAGGCTTTACTGAGCCGATCAGATGGTGTTACCATGGTCGGACACGATCAAGCTCCCAATAAGGTGTAGCTATGGTTCAAGTCAGCCAGGTCCCCAACTGAAACCGTGGCATTATGCCGATCAAGTGGCGTGACAATTGTTCGGGTTCGACCAAGCCCCCAAGTGACTCTATGGCCTTAGGCCGATCAAGAGGCATGACTGGTTCAGACTTGACCATGTCCCCAAGTGATCCGGTGGCTTTCGCCTATCAAAAGGTGTTGCATTGGTTCGAGACCGACCAAGTCCCCAAGTGATCTTGTGGCATTGTGCCGATCAAGAGGTGTGACTATGGTTCAGACATGACCAAGCCCCAAGTGATCAATAATATGATAAGTCAATAAGGCATGATACCCATGTCTCGAACGCGCATCATGGCAACAGGTCCTCTTTGGCACCCTTTAACTTTTTGCAAGAGATAAATCCTTCTTGAACCGGGATTTTGAACCGGATTTGAGAGCTTCAAAGCTTTGTGGGAGATATCTTCCCCTTGAGCCGGATTTTAAATCGGAATTCCTCTTTTTAAGCCAGAAATTTTCTGACGGCCTTTAAATTTGCACCAATATGGCGGTTTAGGGTCCTGCATTAGACAACTTTTGCAGGCCAAAGTAATTGCTCTTTTAAACAAGGCAATATACAATATAAAATATATTGGATGGATTTCACCTGATATATCATGCCAGGGGTTATTCATCGTGGAGTTGATGATCACCATGGTAAAGCTGAAATTAATGGCGGCCGCGTTGGCGCGGCGTTATACTTTAGTGCGGACAAGCGTATCGATCGCATCTTGTGATAAGCCGCGCAGACGGGCGAGTCAACCGTAGGCGCGGTCCCAGCGAGTCGATGTAGATCGGATGGCGGCTTGTGCGCGTCCATTCATCGGGTAATATGTTACGGACTATCACCGCGAATATTGTCGCCCGTGCTCCATACCCATGGTATAAACCACATTTATAGTGAATAATGGTCCTGTATATAAAAATATACAAATCAAAGTAATTTGTCCTTTGATAGAAATAATATGTGTTGATAAAACAAATTTGAGATGGATAGCACCTGATGTTTGCAGATGGCAAACGACGTCGGATGATGAATGACCCATTCACCGAAATAGAGGCGATGGCGTAAAGCACTGCACCGGCCGGCTCAGACGGACCCTCCGGATCGTATTTGACCCGGTTTTTTTTCTCAGACAATCTCTCCAATCAATCTCTTCTTATCCAACACTCCCTACTTCCCCGTTTCCTTCAAGTGGCGTCGGCGCACGAGATCGAAGCAGGATGGCTCGCTGCCAAGGTTAGGAGGTCGGAGGTGCAGCAGCAGCGGCGGCGGGGGCGCGCCATAGGATCGATCACGGGCGTTCTCTGGCGCTGGATGTATGCGCGGCGTCTGCAGTTTGATACACAGCGTTTTGGTCGAGCGACGCGAAGACCTCGGTATACGGCGGTTTGAGACAGCGGAGGGGAAGGCCGCGGCGGGTCTCGGTGGCGGGAGGTCTCGGCGGTTTGGGGTAGAAACCATGGCAACACGGCCACAGCCAGTGAATATGGCGACGGTGACTTGGCAACACGGTAGTGAAGCGGCACTCTGCTGTAGCCGAGGCGGATTGATGAAACGGATACCGGCGGTTCTTGGTGGTGTCTTGGCGCAGCGACGACTCGACGGTGGTTCAGCCTTGGCAGCTCAAAGGCGCTGACTTGGTGATATTCCGGTAGTAGAGAAGGGAGAAACGGCCGCGGAGAAACCGTGCGCAGAAGAACTCGGCCGCTGAGGGCAAGGATGGTCGCGGAGAAACCGTGCACAGAAGAACTCGGCCGCTGAGGGCACAGAGGATGGTCGCGGAAACCCGGAGGCATGGGGCTGCAGCTACGGCAGCAGGTTGGAGAGGCACCGGCACGGTGGGACCGCGGTCAGCGACCCGCCAATGGAGGCCGGCTCACAGATGGAGGTAGAACCGCGGCAGCAGTGGCGGGTTAAGGTACAGCTGGCATGACGGATCTTCAGAGGTGAGGCGGCTCAACGATGCCGGATTAATGCCAAGCATGGCGGCGACTCAAGCTGCTCCAACAGCGGCGGCTCGAGCGTGAGGCGGTCGAGATTTTGCAGAGAAGCAAGACCAAGGCGGGGCACAACCCGGCAAGAAAAAAGATGTCTTGGCGCAGGCGCTTGACCCGGAGGTGGTTCAGTAACTTAACGACGGTGATCCGCTGTGCGACTTGGAAGTGAACTCGGCGGCTCGCGGCGCACCGACGGAGGGGCGCAGCCCGTTGCAGAGGTGGGTTAAACCCGGGCGACCATGGCGAGTCGAGGCCGCAGCCCAGAGGCGATGCGCACCGGTATATTGACAGAGGCAGGTGAAAGTGCGCTGAGGTAGTAGTTTTGCGGTAGCTCGATTGCTAGAACAGAGCAGGCGACTTGGAAACGCGATTTGACTGCCACGGCGATTCAAAGGCGATTTTAGAGGGGACCAGCGACCCGCAACATGGGAAGGGCGGTTCATCGGCAGAGAAGGCGCTCGGATCAGCGGGCCGAAGTCAGTGATGGCGACCCACTGGCCATGGCGGCGAACCATGGCAATCATTGAAGTAGTACGCCGGGTTGAAATCAATGTGGAAACGGCGGGTTGACGCCGTGGTAAAAGCGGGCGGTTCACGGTACCGTTGCTGACCATTGCGGAGGCGGTCTAGCGACGGCAGTGACGACCACTCATCCGCAGCAGAGACTCAAGCGAAGTGGAGTACGGCGGCGATTTATAGACAGAAACGGAAACTGAGTTCCGGCCTCATCCTTTCAAAAACTTCCGTCAACCACGCCCGTGACTTTCCTTGCAGGTAACCATACTAGTTTTTGGTCTTTCTCTCGATGATGTCGACTCGGTTTGGTTGCTTCAGATTTTGTCAACTCGGACAGTAGAATCCGGTTGACTAATGCGGCGTGGAGCGCGGCCACTGACCACACCGGCAGCGCCAGCTCTGGCCGCGCCGCGATACGGGAGCAGCAGGAGAAGCACAAGTCAATATGGCGGCTTAGCAACAAGGGCCATAGCAACTCGGCGCCCGACAGCGGTTAAGGCAGTCCTCGGTTGACTTGGGGGTGCAGCAGCTCGAGCATAGCCTGCGGGCGAGCAGGCCGGCGACTTGAAACGGTGGCTTAGTGATCCCAGCCCGGGGGTAGAGTGAAGCGGACCGCGGCCACGGCGGAAGTGGGTTGACCCGGGGCGGCTCAATGGCGCGCTCGGCAGGGGACGGACCGGTGACTCGGATCTCGGGGCCGACCAAAGCAGAGGCGGCGGCCTGGTGGTGGAATGACGTGGAGGCGAAACGATGAGGCGGTGGCGACCCAGCGCGGTGCGACGAGGTGATGTCACGAACCGTCGGCAGGGGCAGCTCGAAGGAACAACAGCGAGGTAAGCCTGTAATGGTGGTTTAGAGGTAGACCACACGCGGCTTGGTGAGTCGATGTGGAGCCGGTATGGGGTGGACGGGAGGCCAGGCACTGCGCAAACAGCGATAGCAGAGTCCACGTCGTGGCTGATTTGACCGATCCAAAAACTATCAACTGTAACCGCTGCTATAGCACGTCGCTTTATTGATTTAACTTGGGACTTGACTCCTGCCCACCACATGGCATATATCAGCTGCTGTAGAACTTTTGTTGGTTTCGATCGACGCTTGGCCGTAATTGCAACAACAGATCCGAACGTAATTTTGTCTCGCTGCAGAACTTTTTCCATCTCGAGCGACGAACATATTGTTTCGCTGGTATCTTTCCTTGATGCTTCTTGAGTCTTTACGTGATGCATCCGAGTCTGATCAATCAAAACTTGCTTCTGTTTAGAGCTCATGTACTAGAAGTAGTATCTAGTACTTTTCCAAAATCCATCAGATCTCGTAAACCGTGCCACTATCAGTACTTGACCGTAACTTCCGCGAGTGTAGCCACAGCAATGATTCAATCCTGTCGGAAGTTGATGCAGATCCTTCCAAGAAACCGGTCTTTTCCTCATCCGGATGCAAACTTGTCAAACCCTAGATAAGATCCCTCCAAGAACTCAACACCATCATGCGCGGGCCCACGGTGGGCGCCAACTGTCGTGGAATTAACACGTCAGATGTACTTAGTGTGAGGACTTAGTCGCGAGGCCAACGCATCTATGTGGTAGCTTGAGAGGGGTTGAGCGGAATCGAGAGACGCAACACAAGGCAGGGATTTAGACAGCTTCGGGCCCCGGGAAACATCATCCGGTAAAAACCCTACATGCTGTTTGAGGCTAGGTCTCATTATCATCACGAGGGAGTCGCCGTAAACCGGCTCTCCTCTTTGTGTCTAGCCCTAAGATTGTTTCTTCTTGCTTGTAGCTTGTCCCTCTTTGGGGAGCCCTGCCCCTCCTTATATATGTTGAAGGGGCGGGTTACATGACTAGTCCTAGTAGGATTAGGATTAATCTATTACAAGTGGAGTCCTAGTCTTGCGTCCTTTGTAGGAGAATAGTCCTTACGCTTTCCTCATAAACCGGCCCACCATTAAACGTGAACCGGCCTTCTGGGCCTTGGGCCTCGTCATCCATCTAACCCGCCCACCGGGTTACTAATGAACCGCCAAGACCGGGCGGGTAGCCCGTGAACCGCCAAGCTCCAGGCGGGTTACCAGTGAGTCGTCCAGTCCGGCCGGGTTATACTTCCGGCCGGTTTACACCACGGGGTATATCCCCGACACCTCCCGCCCTAAAAGGGCGTGGTATCCGCTACTGAACAAGGCCACTTGGAATGTGATTTCTTCGGACCTGTAATTCTCCGGCGTGCCGTATACCACATCTAGTGTGATTTTCCCAGCGCAACGTGCTTCCTGACTAGGGATGATTCCTCTGAAGGTTGTGTTGCTTTTCTCAATGCGGTTCCTATCTACTTCCATTTTTTGAAGAGTTTCCTCATAAATGAGGTTTAATCCACTGCCGCCGTCCATGAGCACTTTGGTGAGCCGAAAGCCGTCCACAATTGGACTAAGGACCAATGCGGCTGGTGCTCGGGCTGTTCGGAATTTAGGTTCGTCACTAGCATTGAAGGTGATAGCTGTGTCGCTCCAAGGATTTATTGCTGCCACCTGGCAGATTTCGGCAAGGCTGCGGAGTGCTCGCTTGCGCCTATTATTTGAAGCGAATGTCTCGAAGACTGTTAACACTGTATTGTAATCCACGGGATGGTGCTCTGCGATATTTTGAATGAGGAGATCCTCACCGCTCTTGGCCACCTTCCGGAGTACCCAACATGCTCTAAGGCTGTGTGTTGGTATGGTATACACTGTACTGTGAATTTTGCAGGGTCCGTTAAGCCATCTCTCCAATACGGTTCCACGCCCTAAGTGGGCTTTTGCTTTTTTGTAATTGATTCGGGCGACTTACAAGGATGCACCCTTTTAATTCGAACTGGGTGTTTAGTCAAAGCCGGATTATCCCAAAATTTTGTTTCGGTTTTCCAGGCACTTTCCATCGCACAGTACTTCCGTACTATGGTCGCCAAAGTCAGCGAAGTGTGCTATGTCACGGAGACTTATGGCGTTAAGGATTCCCTTGTCCATGCAATTATTGCAGAAGAATGAGATTGCGTGTTCCTCGCGACAGTCCTTGACCTTGTTCATTACAAGGAGGAATCTGGCCCAATAGTGATGTACTTTTTCCCGGGGCTCTTGCCTAATGTGGGAGAGATCGCTTACATCTGGGTGGGTGGGTGGATTTGAGTCCGAACCCTGACCCGATCTGAGACCCAGGGGCAGGGGAGTTTCCGATCTTAGAAGTTCGGGTTCCAGGATGTCGCCCGATAGGTCTGGCCCACTGCCTGATTCTAGGTTCGAGGCTTGGGCGATGTCCTTCCGTAAACGGGGATCGGCTTGGAGAGCTCGGGAATCCGGACATAGTTTTTCCTCAAGATAGAGGAAGAATTGCCGCATTGTTCCTCCACCACCGCTATCTGATGGGTGACCAGCGAAGAGTTAATCTCCCTTTGGTCGGGTTTAAGCCCAATCCGATCATAGTCCGCAGCGACTCCCAAAGCGGCGATGCGATCCAAGAGCTCGTTTAGGGAAGAGATCTCCCTTGGATCCATCTGCTCGGCAAGTTCCGTGCCGACGTGGAGGCTGTTTTCGACGACCCGAGAAGTCATCATCAGCGCAGCAGCCGAACGGGCGGTCATGACGAAACCGCCTAGCCGGAGAATTTGGCCGACAGCCAGGGCTCCAGAGGTAACGTTGTCTTTAACAACAAGACGAGGCATCATTCCTTATGGTGACGACATAGTGGAACTCTCAATGAAAGCACCAATGTCGGTGTCAAAACCGGCGGATCTCGGGTAGGGGGTGCCGAACTGTGCGTCTAAGGCGGATGGTAACAGGAGGCAGGGGACACGATGTTTACCCAGGTTCAGGCCCTGTCGATGGAGGTAATGCCCTACTTCCTTCTTGATTGATCTTGATGATATGAGTAGTACAAGAGTTGATCTTCCACGAGATCGTAGAGGCTAAACCCTAGAAGCTAGCCTATGGTATCACTACAAAAAAAAGACACATCCGTGACATTTTGGGCCGAACGAAAAAATTTTCTGTCATACATATGACACTTCTATGACGATAATTGTGACAAAACCCGGTATCATCATAGATGTGGTGGGCCCCTACTTCTATGAAAAAAATCATGACAGAAAATGGGCTTTTCATCCCGGCGGGCGGAGACGCAGCTGCATGACATTCTTTGGGCCGTCCATGACGGAAAAACCGTGGTAGAAGCGAGGGGAGGAAAATTTCGGGAGTTGCGGTTACGGTGGGAGGTCGGGGCCGAAGCGATCGCGCTTTCTCGTGTGATGTACGCTGCGTGTGTGTGCGGCGTTGGCTAATCGAACCCGAGTGAGGCGTTAGGCTCTAACTGAACCCGAAGCGATTTAATGCGCAGGCTACACATTACTGAACCCGAGGGATCGATCGATGGTTGTTAATCGAACCCGATGGAGCGATTCGCCGCTCTGCTGCTAATGAAGCCGATCGATTGGATGAGCAATGGCGTTGCGGGGATTGGATGAGCAGTGGCGGTGGCGTTGCCTCGGATGAACAGGACCCGTGGTGTGGAGGCTGGATGAAAAGTAGATGGTGGAGGGGTGGTACGCGGAGGGTGGTTGAACAGGACCCGTGGTGTGGAGGGCTGGATGAGCGATGAGCGGTGGAGGGTGCCCGTGGAGGGTGGTTGAGCAGTGGCGGTGGAGTAGCACGCGGTGGAGGCTGGATGAACAGGAGCCCGTGGAGGCTGGAGGAGGTTGACGGTAGCCCGTGGAGGCTGGAGGAGGTTGACGGTAGCCCGTGGAGGCTGGAGGAGGTCGACGGTGGAGATGAACAGTATCCCATGGAGTCCCGTTTTGCGGTACGCCACACCCCTCCCGATGAACAGGACCCCCATTTCGACTGTAGCGCTCCAACACAAGTCTGTTTCGTCCGTTTTGCAGTACGCCACACCCCTCCTGATCAACAGGACCCCCATTTCGACCGTAGGAGGTCCGTTTCGTCCGTTTTGCGGTACGCCACACCCCTCCCGATCAACAGGACCCCCGTTTCGACCGTAGGAGGTCCGTTTCCTTTGTTTTGCGGTACGCCACACCCCTCCCGGTCAACATGACCCCGTTCCGAATGTAGGAGGTATGTTTCCTCCACAGCGCGATACGCCAGCCTCGTTCCATCGCTTGTTCGTCAAGTCCCCGATGAACACGACCACGCATTCCGTTCCGTCCCAGTCGGTTGGCTCCCCATGAACACGACGACGACGTTGTTTCTCCGTTCCGACCCAGCCATGTACGTATGGGCGAGTAGGCTTTCGAGACCCTGCCCGAATGTACGTACGTGGCCGTATTTTCTTTCTTGCGCCCTCGCCGCTGTATGTACGTGTACATGCTACATGCGTGCCTCTACTACGACACGTGCGCGCCTCTACTACGACACGTGCGCACCTCTACAACGACCAGTATATGCGTACCCGTTCGCGACCGAATGACAATGCTACGTATGCTTGACAAGGTGGGTCGGTATCGGGCACTTCCTTGCTGCGAAGATGTAGCTGGTGGGTCCCAGCGATCGGGGTGAATCGTTTTTTTGCCGGACGCACTTCCTTGCGTGTGAAGATGTAGCTGGTGGGTCCCAGCGATCCGCAGGCGAATCGTTCTTTTTACCGGACGCACTTCCTTGCGTGCGAAGGTGTCGCTGGTGGGTCCCAGCGGTCGAAGCTAATCGTTTGTTTATTTGCGGGACGCACTTCCTTGTGTGCGAAGATGTAGCTGGTGGGTCCCGAGTAGTGGGAAGCGTTTTTCACGAAATCGGTCTGGCCCGTCCGGTGGGTCCCAATTGTCGGTGGAGGAATCATTATTTTCCGCGTAATAAGGAGGCACTTCCTTCTTGCGGCCGTGGACCCAGCTATCGGCCTCTCCACGTCTGATCCACGTCCGATGAAAGTCGTTCCTTGACCACGTTGACCACGCTGTGTCGAGAGCACCGAGGCGGTGGGCGACGGCGAGGCCTAGGAAGGGACAACGGGAGCCGTGGAAGACAGCAGTGGAAGCCAGCGGAGAGGAATCGAGGGTTCTTTGGTTGGCTGCGGTGTGAGGTTGTCGTTGCTGCGCAGGCCTGGCAATGGTGGGGATAGTAGAGGCGGTGAGGCCTCCGTGGCAGCACAAGCCGGCCATGGGAGGCAGGAGCATCTTGCACGACCGGCGCTGCTTTGGCGGTGGAGCAAGAAGACCAGAGGTTGAAGAAGCACTACGGCCGTTGGATGGACATCGACGGTCTTTGGAGCTAGAATCGTTCATATTGACTAAAGTTGACAGAGGCCCCCGTCCTAGTCAACTTACTAGGCCCACAAGTCAGCCTCCCACCATGGTGGGTCCCAGCTAGCAAGAGGAGTATTCATTTTTTTGTGCGTAATAAGGAGGCACTTCCGGTGGGTCGAGTGACAGCTGGGAGCGTTTTGCGTGAAATATGCTGGCCCGTCCGGTGGGTCCCAGCAGTCAGGGGGGAAACATTTTTTTTTTGCGAAATAAGGTGGCCCATCAGGTAGGTCCCTGCTATCAGGTGGAGGAATAATTATTTTGCGCGTAATAAGGAGGCACTTCCTTGCGGCCGCTGGACCCGGTATCGCCGCCTCTCCCGTCAATACTCTTCCGATGGAAGTCCGTCGTTGACCACGTTGACCAAGCCGCGACGAGAGCACCGGGCGGTGGTGACGACGGCGAGGCCTAGGAAGGGACGGCCGGAGCCGGGAAGACGCAGCAGATGGTAGCCCGCGAGAGGAGTACGAGGTTCACCGGTTGGCTGCGGCGTGAGGCTGCCGTCGCCGCAGAATAACAAGGGTGTGGGTGAGTAGAGGATACCCGGGCCAGCGGTGGGAGTAGTAGGCGGTGAGGCCTCCACGGCATCACAGCTGGCCACGAGAAAGCGTGAGCACACGGCATGGTGGCGCTGCTTTGGTAATTTGGAGCAGGAAGACCAGAGGTTGAAGAAGAACTATGGCCGTTGGATGGACATCGACGGTCACCTTTGGAGCTAGAAGCGTTCATATTGACTAAGTTGACAAAGCCCTCTGTCCCCGTCAACTTAGTTGGCCCTAAGTCATCCTCCACTATGGTGGGTCCCATCTAGCAGGGTGGGTATTCATTTTTGTGCGTAATAAGGAGGCACTTCCTTGCGTGCGAATATATAGCCGTGGGTCCGACATGTCGCCGGGGAGCGTTTTTTGCGAAATCTGAGGCCCTTCGGTGGGTCCCAGCTGTCGGTGGATGAATCATTATTTTGCGCGTCTGATCCACGGCCGATGGATGTCGTTCGTTGACCACGTTGACCAGGCCGCGCAGAGAGCACCATGGCGGTGGACGACGGCGAGGCCTAGGAAGGGAACGACACGGAGCCGGGGAAGACTTAGCAATGGTTGCCCACGCGGTGGGGAGTACGAGGGTTTACTAGTCCGGTTGCCGTCGCCGGAAAATAACAGGAGGTGTGGTTGAGTAGAGGAATGGCCTGGCCAGCAATGAAGTAGGGTGGGGCGGTGCGGCCTGTGCGGCAGCATAGCCAGCCACGGGAGGCGGGAGCAGGCAGTCCCACCGGAGCTGGTTTGGGTGGCTGGAGCAAGAAGATCAGATATTGAAGAAGCAGCACGGCCGTTGGATTAACATCCAACGGTCACTGCTGCTAGAATCGTTTGTGGACTAAATTTGAATCGTTTGTGGACTAAGTTGACAAAGCCAAAGTACACGTCAACCTAGTAGACCCACAAGTCAGCCTCCAAATCTGTCCCAAACAGCATACAACCGAAATTTCTAGCCAGATTCAAATTAATTTTAAATCTAAATATACCTTAATTTAAATTCAATGAAATTTTACCCTTTAAAAACAATGAAATTTAAAATATCAAAATCCGAAAGAAAACAGTATTTGGGAACTAATTGCCTGTTTGCTGTATTTTTTCATTTTACAGCCCATTTATTATTACTTATAGCCCATTTCTTATTACTTATAGCCCATTTATTATTACTTATAGCCCATTTCTTATTACTTATAGCCCATTTTCTGGGCAAAATGCATCCCTCCTCGTCTTGAAAGATTTCCGGCCCAAAGAGGCGTAGAAAAGCAAGTAGGCCTATGTTGGTTATACGCAAAAAACAAAGTAGCTGGCTAGCCATTTTGAGAAAGGAAAAAAAAACAAACTGGGCTGGTCATGTGCTAAACATATGAAATAAAAGCACAGGCTAGGCGGTCCACGGGTCCCGCACAACCTAGTTGATACCTTTCTCCATCCCGAAAAACAAAATTACTGCTGCAGCAGCTGCTTGGGTCCCTACTGTCATCCTCACCATGTACAGTCATCTCCTTATTCCTCTCGGTTGTTGACCATGTTGAAAACACCGGAGGGCGGCGCCACGGCGAGCGAACCAAGGCGGAGGATGATGGTGAGGCCTCAGACGGGAACGAATAGGAGCCGGGGAAGATCACAGCCAGCCGTGGGAGGCGGGAGCAGGCAGTCCCGCCAGCGCTGGTTTGGCTTTGGCGGCTCGAGGAAGAAGAGACTGAAGAAACGCGACAGACGTTGAATGTCAATCGAACGGTCAATGTTGGGGATATTACCACCGGGTGTAAACCGGCTAGGACAGGCCGGGTTAACTTCATCAGTAGTTAAGTATGTTAAAGCCCAAGTAGGCAGATGAGGGCTTAAGGCCGATAGCCGGTCTCGAGCCTGTAGCCGTAAACCAGCGTCAGTATGTAACTTGTATTGTAAGTTAGGAATAGTAGAGACCGAGCCGGATACATCTATGAACCGGCGTCGGGACTTTGTGAAACGACCGGCGCCACCCATGTATATAAGGGGACGACCCGGCGGCGGTTCAAGGAACAGACAACAACTCGAGACTTAGGAGAAGCTTGTTTGCTCCCTAGTCATCGAACCCCCATCAATTCCATCACAACTAGACGTAGGCTTTACCTTCCTTGAAGGGGCCGAACTAGTATAAACTCTCTTGCATCCTTGTGTCCGCTTTAACCCCTTCAAGCTAACCCGTAGCGATGGCTCCATGACTAAGTCCTTTCATGAGGACATCTGCCGTGACGAAACAACGACAGTTGGCGCCCACTGTGGGGCTATCGCATGATGGTTTCAAGTTCTTGGAGGGCAACTTCGAAGGACTCAAGGGTTACGCTGTGGGCTGGATGACCAAGAGTCGTCGCGGCAAGCTCTACATCGACGATGCAGGCTGGGGCCCCGAGGCCGGCTCGATTGAGTATGGGTACCGGGTCCCCTTTGGTGGCTTACACGTCTTCATCGGCAAGATCGGTGAACCGGGCCCTTAGCCGGACATCTGCACCGACCTCGTCGAAACGGCTCAGCGTGCGAGATCTGCCCAGGTTAAACTGGCCGTGAAGTGTGCCTTTGTGGGAGTCATCCACGGAGGAGAATATGAGGATGGATCGGAATCTGGTAGCGAGACCATCGTTTATTCCCGCGACGAGTCCTCAACCGGAGAAACCGAATCATTGTATCAGTTACAAGACGACCGGATTGGGGGCTGTTCCGATGGTGACAGTATTCCGTACCCCTCTGATCTGCCCAACCGGGTTGGAATATTCATGGCCGGTACGCAGGCGGCGATCCACTCTTTGACCGCGGCAGCAATGATCTCCGGGTCACCAGCGGTGGCGGCGGCCGAGGCAGGAGGCCCTGTGCACCCGCCGACTCAAGTTTTATCTGATCTGTTTGACGCGTTGGCTGTGCTTATGGCAGAGGCTAACCCGGCAGATCAGGACGCCCACAACACGGAGATTGCAAAGGTGAGGGAACAGATCACTCAGGCCAAGGCCGACCTAGCAGCTGAGAACGACAGGATGGCCGCAGAGCGAGCCGCTTTGGATCTGTGAGCCTATAAGCTTATCTTTGGACGAGCAGCGTCGCATGAAGTCTGAAAAGGAAACATCGGTCTCGCCTGCCTACGGTTTTCGACACCAGAAACCTCTTTAACACCCCAGGAGTAGGAACTAGTAACCCGCCAGTGATAAACCAGGCGGAGGCACCTGGGCAGGGTGCGCCGGTTCAGCCTCGCCTGATGGAGGCGCTTCGACAGAACAATGTCGTGCCTCAGCCTGTCTAGACACCTCCAGGTCATTATTCCAATCCAATGGACAATCTTGTCGCTGCCACTTCACAACTAGAGGCCATCCCAATTGAAGGTGATTCTCCGCAGGCGGTGGAGATGCACCGGGTTAAGTAGCTTCTTCGAACAGCCTTGATTCAACAGGAAGCATATTCATACAGCCGTGACCGAATTCATTCCACCCTCCGTCCGAGCCGGAGTTACAGCAGGCGGATGGATGAACCGGCCGTATCAAGTAATGCACGGAACCGTGAAGCGCCCCATGGCAATAACCCGGCAGGTGATGCTCAGGAAGTGGTGGACCGGGCCCGAGCACGCAGGGACGCCAAGTTAGCGGCGCAGCATGAGGCTCGTCAGCTTACGCCGGTTCGTCCAACCACCTCGATCGAGCCTGGAGTTACTTCTAGTTCTTTGGGAGTGCCTTGTCTTGTCCCCGCTTTACGTGATGTGCGCCTGCCCAAGGATTTCAAGGGCCCGCGCAAGGTGCCAAATTACACTGCTGATTTGTCTCCAGAAACATGGGTGGAGAGCTATGAGATGGCCATGGAGATGCTTGACGTAGATGAAGCGGCGTGTGCAAAGTATTTCACCATGATGCTTGAAGGGACAACTCGTATTTGGTTAAAGAGCTTACCGGCCAATTCTATCAGTTCATGGGCCCAGTTGCGAGCCCGGTTTATCCAGAATTTCAAGGATACATGTAAGCAGCCCATGTCGATAGTGGACTTAGCGGCCTGTGTCCAGGAGGAAGGAGAGTCAACAACCCGCTGGGTGCGCCGAGTTTTGGAAATTTTGCACTCATCGACCGTATCAATGTCGATTCCGCGGTTATAACCTTGGAAAGCAACTGCCGGTTTAAGCCTCTGAAGTTGAAATTGGGACGGATGAAGCGCCATTGTAACGATATGGGGACCCTCATGACTGTGTTAGTGAAGTATGCTGATTCTGATAGTACCAAGGATCCCGAGTCTGATGATGACAAGACAGGGAAGGGAAAGAAGAGCAGCAACTCCAAAGGGTAGCAACACAACACGGCAGGTCATAGTAACGGAGGCAAGCGTAAGCGGATGGCAGCGTGGACTTTGTGGCTAATACTAGCGCGCAGGACAAGGGCCAGCGATGGAACGGTAAACCGTCGAATCGCGGTGGGCCTCCAAATCCCAACCCGGACCGCTTGACCTATCTGTTAAACCAGCCCTGTCCAAAGCACGGGACGAAGGAGGTGCCAGCCAACCACCTTTGGAAGGATTGCTATATTATGCAGGAGTTCAAACATTCTAATGCTTTCTGATATGATCACGGATCAGGTGGTGGCTCGGGATCCAGTTCCATGTCTTTGGAGTCACGGTGGAGAAATGCCGGTTCAGGCTTCAATGGTGATCATGGTGGACATAACAATCAAAATAATCAGAATAGCCAGGGTGGTTACAACCAGCAGCAGTAGTCGGGTTATCAGAGCAATCCAAAGCATTTGAATAGCGGGCAATATCATGTATTCACCACTAGCTTGGATAAGCGAGACGGAAGCTTCTGGCGGCGGTGAATTCTATTGAACGGACGTGCCTCGTTATTTACGCTGGTCGAACAGCCAATCATATGGAGCGAGAGGATCACCCTCCCGGGTTGACGATCCGGGTCAGCTAAGCGTTAGTGGTGGCACCTCGGTGGGAGGTTATAACTTCACCAAGGTGCTCATGGATGGAGGAAGCAGTATTAATATCTTATACTATGAGACCTTCCGCCATATGGGGTTAACAGATAAGAATCTTAAACCGTCCAATACGGTATTCCATGGTGTGGTACCTGGTAAGTAAGCATATCCTGTTGGCAAGATAGCTCTGGAAGTGGCCTTTGGAGATGATCATGATTCCAGGTCAGAGACATTGATTTTTGAGGTGGTGAAGATCCGGAGCCCATATCACCCCTTATTTGGGCGGCCGGCTTATGCCAAATTTATGGCACGACCCTGTTATATTTATTTGCATCTCAAGATGCCGGGTCACAAGGGGACCATAACCGTTCATGGAAGTCGCAAGATTGCTTTGGAGTGTGAAGAAGGTGATGCGGCCTATGCAGAGTCGGTTTGTGCCACGGAAGAGTTGAAGTACTACAAGGATAATGTTGATCCGGCGGACATGACTCCGTTGAAGAAGCCAACCACAGAGCATGATCCGCCCTAAAATTCAAATCGGCAGCTGAGACTAAGCTTATTGACTTCGTACCTGGCGATTCATCCAAGCAGTTTAGTATCAGTACCAACTTGGATCCGAAATAGGAAAGCGCGCTCATCGAGTTCATCCGTGAGAATCGGGACATTTTTGCATGGAAGCCTTCTGACATGCCAAGTGTACCGAGTGAACTCGCTGAGCACACTCTTAATGTTGATCCTAAGTACAAACCGGTGAAGCAGTTTCTCCGCCGGTTCAACGAAGAAAGGCGCAAAGCTATTGGAGAGGAGGTGGCCTGGCTCTTAGCGGCTGGCTTTATTGTTGAAGTTTTCCATCCTGAATGGCTGGCTAATCCGGTGCTGGTCCTTAAGAAAAACGGCACCTGGAGCATGTGTGTGGATTACACAGATCTTAACAAGGCTTGTCCAGCGAGATCCTTTTGCCCTCCCCGCATCGATCAGATTATTGATGCTCTGCGGGTTGTGGCGTTTGAGTTTTACGGATGCATATTCTGGTTATCATCAGATCAAGATGGCAGTTAAGGACCAGGAGAAGGCGGTGTTCATAACTCCTTTGGAGCCTTACGCTATGTATCTATGCCCTTTGGGCTCAAGAGTGCCAGAGCAACTTATCAGCAGGTGTGTCTGAATTGCCTTCATAAGCAGATCGGCCGTAATGTACATGCCTATGTGGATGATATTGTGGTTAAGTCAAGGGAGAAGGAGACTACGGTTGATGATTTGAAGGAAACCTTTGATAACCTACGGACATACAAGATGATGCTCAACCCAGCCAAGTGTGTTTCGGTGTACGGCGGAGCAAGTTATTGGGTTTTACGGTGTCCAACAGGGAATTGAGGCTAATCCGGAGAAGAACACAGCTATCACCTCCACAGCTAAACGAAGTGTATCAATGGCGTGCAACGCTTGGCAGGCGGATTGCGCGTTGAGCGGTTTATTAGCCGCCTCGGTGAGAAAGCGATCCCTTTGTATCGAATCTTTGAAGAAAACAGATCACTTAAATGCAGTCCGGCGGCGATAAGCGTTGGAGGACTTAAAGCGGCAGCTAGCCAATCCGCCTGTTCTTGCTGCTCCGATTGACAAGGAACCATTGCTACTATATGTGGCAGCTAATGCTCGTGCAGTCAGCGTAGCTATTGCGGTGGAGCGCAAGGAGGCGGGCAAGGAATATCCGGTTCAGCGTCCGGTTTACTATATTAGTGAGGTGCTTATTGAGTCCAAGCAAAGGTACCCGCATTGGCAGAAGCTGGTGTATGGAGTCTTCATGGTAAGCCGGAAGCTTAAGCAATACTTCCAGGAACATCCCATCACAGTGGTCAGCTCTGCTCCTTTGGGAGATATAATTCAGAACAAGGAGGCAACTGGCCGGATTGCCAAGTGGGCTATAGAGCTTGGGCCGCACGGTTTGAAATACGTGCCTCGGACGGCGGTCAAGTCTCAAGCACTTGTGGATTTCATCAATGATTGGACGGAACTACAAGCACTGAAGAAAAGCGGATCACACCTATTGGACTATTCATTTTGATGGGTCCGAGCAATTGGAGGGCTCGGGGCTGGAGTCGTATTAACTTCCCCACGAGGTGATAAGTTACATTCGTTCTCCGCTTAATGTTCCATTGTACTAACAATGCAGCTGAGTACGAAGCTTTACTCCATGGTCTCCGGATGGCGAAGGAGATGAATCTCAGTCGAGTTAAGTGCTCCGGTGACTCGGACCTGGTGGCCCAACAAGTGTCTGGCACTTGGGATTCTAAGGATCCGCTCATGGCAGCATACCGTCGTGAGGTGGATATTGTTGCATGTCACTTCAAAGGATATCAGGTGGATCACATGGACATACGGAAGAACGAAGCGGCGGACGCCTTAAGCCGGCTGGGCTCTCAACAAAAACCGGTCCCGCCTAATGTCTTCTTGGATGTCCTGCATAACCCGTCTGTCAAGCTCCCTGGCGAAGAGGATTTGGCTATTCCTGATCCGGAGACTCAATTGGTGGCGGCTCTGCATGTCATTCCGGATTGGACGGTTCCTTATCTTGCGTACATGAACCGGGGCGAGTTACCAGAGGATGAGACTCTGGCCAGGCAGATAATCCGGCGATCCAAGTCCATGACTATTGTCAATGGCGAGTTGCATCATTGCAGTGTGTCAGGGGCGTTTCAACATTGTATGTCGCCGGAGGAAGGCTGTGAAATCTTGCGCGAAATCCACGAAGGGGATTGTGGTCACCACGCCGGTTCAAAATCTCTGGTGGCTAAAGCGTTTCGTCACGGCTTCTATTAGTTGATTGCTCATCTTGATCACGGAGGACCTGGTTAGGCGATGTGATGGCTGTCGGAAGTTCTCAAGGCGCTCATGTGCGGCTCAAGAATTGAGGATGATTCCAATTACTTGGTTGTTTGCGACTTGGGGCTGGATAAGGTTGGGCCTTTCAAAAGGTCCAAGGACAAGAAGACCCACCTTTTGGTGGCGGTTGACAAGTTCTGAAGTGGGTGGAAGCGAGCCCGTCGGCAAGTGTGATGCAGCCACGGCGGTTCAATTCATCAAAAAGTGATTTTCGGTTTGGTTTCCACACAGCATCATTGCGATAATGGTACCAACTTGTCGAAAGGTGCTATGAAGGAGTTACGTGAGCGTGAGCACATCCGGCAGCGTTTCATCGATGGCTCACCCACAGTCCAATGGCCAAGCATAGAGGGCTAACCAAGAGATCTTCGAGGCATCAAACCCCGGCTTATGGTTCCTTTGCAGCGGACGCCGGGTTGTTGGGTTGAGGAGTTACCATCTATATTATGGAGCATCAATACTACGCCCAACAGATCGACAAGATACACACCGTTCTTCATGGTCTACGGAGCGGAGGCGGTTCTCCCCAGTGATATCCGTCATGATTCACCTCGTGTAGCAGCTTATGTTGAAGCGGACAACGAGGTAGCACGGCAAGACGCTTTGGACCTGTTGGATGAGGAGCGTGACATCGCAGCTGCCTGTTCGGCGATTTACCAGCAGGATCTTCGTCGTTATCACAGTCGCCGAGTTAGAACCAAAACCTTTCAAGAAGGAGATTTGGTGCCCCGGCTCATCCAAGACCAGACTGATATGCACAAGCTATCCCCACCTTGGGAGGGACCTTTCTTGGTCAGCAAGAATCTGCACAACGGGTCATACTATCTGATCGATATTCGAGAGCATAAAGACTCTCGTACATCAGAGGAGGAGACCAACAGGCCGTGGAACATAGCTCATCTTCGGTCTTACTATACTTGAGCCATAGGCTCTACTTATGTACATATTATGACAATGTATATATTATGATCAATACAATAAATCGGAGCCTTAGCTAAAGCGGGGTCTCTGTTATTTTTACATCATGTGTGGTTACACGGAGTTTTTATCTTAAAGCGGCCTCCGGTTTACCTCTTGAGTTAGCTTTTTTAAAGCTTTATATCATATCACTTGGGGCCTTGGTCGTGTCCGAACCAATGCAACACCTTTTGATAGGCGAAAGCCACACAATCACTTGGGGACTTGGTCACGTCTGAACCAGTCACACCTCTTGATCGGCCTAAGGCCACAGAATCACTTGGGGGCTTTGGTCGAACCCGAACCATCGCTACACCTCTTGATCGGCATAATGCCACTGCATCATTTAGGGACCTTGCTGACTTGAACCATAGCTACGCCTGTTGGGGGCTTGGTCGTGTCCGACCATGGTAATGCCACTTGATCGGCTCAAACAGCCTCTTTTCGCAAATGATTTTATCTTTGACTTTTCTTGAAATTCGTTTCTCTTTTTGCATATTTCTCTTATTGTGTTTTTAAACCGACAATTATTAAACCGGTTCGACTGTCAGTTGACGGAACATGGTTTATTCTTCATCCGGAGACGCTTCGCCCGGTTTGATTTTTAATAACATCCTATTATGGAGTAACACCGGTGTTCATCGTAACCCGGAATGGTTCATCTGGTAAACCAGCCTTATATTCACAGGAGCTGTATTCTCCTCCAGCAGAGTGGGTTTCTTAAACTCCGTTTCAAGATTGGCACAGCCAACTTCATGCCCTACGATGGCAGGTATCATATATTCCCATATTTCTTCATATGTTTAAATCTAAGATATTATCTTTGATTTTGTATACATAGATATTATGACCCGCCTGGTGACACAACCACAACAGTGTTTTAAGCTTTTTGCTGCAGACAATAGTTTAAGATTGATGATTCAACGAAAGCGTAAGTTGCAATAAGTATGCACGAAGGCATATCAACACCAAGTGTGGCACCTAGTCTATTACAAGGCAACACGGTGCCCAGTTAAGATAATTGTTTTCTGCATAACTCAAAGGAGTAGTAATGTAAACCGGCTTCCGGATCATGCTTGGTCGCCGGCTTGGCCTGATGGTTGCGGGTCATCTTGCGCCGCTTCAACCTCTGCTTCCCTACCCAGCGGCTGGAAATCAACAGTTGTCCAGTCGATTCCCATTAATGCATGAAATACAGCTTCATCATTGATCAGAAACGACAGTTCAATGTCAGGAGCGTAAGTATGCTTACGGATTGGAGGTATAAGGTTCTCCACTTCAGGAATTGGTGCAGCCACTCATTTGTTTTGACCATCGTATTGGGCTTGATAGTGAGACAAATCTGCCTCTTCAGCCAATTGACAAGCCAGAGGGCGCACTTCCCGGTTTATAGCTCGGAGATCTTCTTCATTGAATTATGTCCCGTCTTCCTTCAAGCTTGGGAAGCCCTGGGCCGCTTAAACAGGATCAAAATCCGGAACCCATGCTTTTGCCCGGATTAAGGCGTTTATAGAACCGGTTCTAGCAGCAGATTTCTTTAACTCTTCAACCCGGGCAGGAAGCATTAACAACCTTTTAATAGTGTCCTGGATCAAGGTCGGCACCGGGTTGTTGTGAGAAGCGATCTTGATGATCCGTTCTTGCACCGATATCTGATTGTTCTATCAATGTATAGGCGGCTTTCAGTTTTTTCCGCACATCTGATCCCAAGTGACCAATACGTGACCCTGCATCATTGAAAGGGTCAGTAAACCAGCAGTTACATGAGAAGGCCTCATTACTTTAGACATAAAGAAGGCTTACCAAAGACAGTAGCGGTCATGGCATGCACTTGCCGCTTTACACTGGTCAGTTCATCCACCACCGGTTTGAGTGCAGCCTCAGCCTTCTCTGCCCGTTGAGTTAAAGCGGCCTTTTCAGTGGCCCAATCCGCCCGCTCCTTGTTGAAACCCTCCTTAAGCTTTTCCATGACGCTTTAAGCGCTGGTTAATTCATTTTTTTGCATTGGAGGTTTCAGCTTGCTGGGACTTCAGGTTTTCTTGAAGATCAGCGATTTGACTTTCTTTCTTGCTCAGATCAGCCTACATACAGATAATCATTTGATAAAGATTAAGGTGTAGAGTTGAAGTACCAACCACATAACAAGTTATGCCCTTGGTACTTGGGGGCTAATGCCTATTTGCTCTGTCCTTGAGTGATACTGGAATTCTTATGGTATAAAGTCTCGGTTTAACTACATTAAGTTGAACCGGCCCTTGGGGGCTACTTTCCCAAAAGTACAACTGTGTTCAGGATTACATTGGGAAGTCCCGGTTTAAGTTGATATCTTAAAATCGTCACTTGGGGGCTATTAAAGTTGACAGGTTGAAATGTACAAGCAGAGAGTCATATGGAATTTACCTCATATTTGTCCATCATATTTACCAGACCAACTTCATAATCACGGCTGGTATATAGCCGATTCAGATAATCGGAATGAAGATCTTGGGGATTCAGAGCGACATAAGTAGCCAAATCGGCATTCCATTTGCCTTTACCAAACGTAGTAAATTCATCTTTGGCAGTGTGCTTAGACAAAGCGACAGGATTGCCTGGCTCGGAATGACCAAAGCCAGTAATAACAACATCATCATCTTTGGCTTCGCCGGTCCGCACTTGGGTCGCCGATTTATCAGTATGCTTTGATGGGCTCGCTGTTTTGTCAGTCTGAACAGGACTCGTGGGTTGATTAAAAGGGCCAGTGGCATCAACATGTGCCTCTTCAACAGTAACATCATGATCTTGCAATGGTGGGTCGTTCAGCATATCATCGTGGATGTGTTCTTCGGGATCTGGTATTTTGGCCGGTTCAGGAGCGTCGTCTTCTTCTGTCGCATTGTCCAAAGAGCTTTCTTGCTTGGCCTAGGCTTGTACTGAAAGGAAAAAACGGATCAGTCCGATAAACATTGAAAGCGATATATCAAACAACATTATCAGGAATATGGCTCACCCAAGCACTATCTTGAGTGGTGGGAGCTGGGTGGCTGACGACTCGCCGGAGGAAGAATGAGAAGTCACCTGATAATTGGAGTCAGATGGATTAAGAGGTTGTGAACACAACCCGCTTTAGGATAAGCATTGACAAAATAGTTAGAGACCTCTGAGCGGCGTTTCGAACGGACTGTTCGGTAAACCGCGGAGGTAACTACGGCATTGTCAAGCGGGTTGTGCAACGAGCTTCATGCTGTTGTGTCTTCATAAGAAAGTTTCGGTCCAAATAAGCAAGAGGATGAGAAAAATTAACTTTCCGGTTTGCCTGACGGATTTTTACTGAAGGTAAAGGGTTTGAATCGGAAGAAAGAGCGATTACCTCTACAACATCAGCGTGACTGACTTCAGCGTCATCCTGGCAATAATCATTATCAATAAGGCATGTGAAAAATAAACCAAGTGAGTTAAGCTCTACCTCAAGATCCGGATTACCCACATCATCGTCAGCTGGTGGATCGAAGGAGGCAGTGGTTCTCTTTCTATTGGCCGGTTTCTTCACAACTCTGGTCTTGGGCCGGGTTGTTTTCTCCGGTTTCTCTTGTGGAGGCTTCTTGCTCCAAAATGGATCATCACCCTGTTTGAAAGATGTTAATATCAACAAAGAGTACTTAAACATAGTCAGATTTCATGAAAGCATAAGATATGAGTCTTACGGCTGGCGGTTTGTTAATGGTAGAAAAGGGAGGCAGGCCGGTTTGGCGCAAGCGACTTCAGTTCATTTAACTTGACCTCGATAACCGTCATCTGTCAGCCGGATCTCAATATGCCGTAGAGGGTCTTTTACATCTTCTGTGTATTTGCACATCAAACCGGAGCGCATGCTTAAGGGTAGTATACTCCAATATATCCAGCAGCGAGCAAGGTCAACTCCTGTCAACCCGTTAGCCATGAAGGCCCGGAGCTTGGATAGTTGAGGGGCATATTTGCTTCTCTCCTTAGCAGTCATTCTTTGAGGGAAGGGATGTGTGTTGCTTAGCCGCTCCGGACGGTATTCCGGCAAAGGATTTTCTCCATCAGGAGAGGTATCTTTGCAGTAAAACCATGTTGAATTCCACTCTTTGGGATGGCTGTGCAGTTTGGCGTGAGGGTAAGTGACATATTTCCTCTTTTGAATCGCCATACCACCTAACTCGGTGCTGGGACCGTCAGTAAATTCGGTGCGGCGGTTTATATGAAGCAATCTGTGAATAATTCGACTATGGGATCCTCTTGAAAGAACACCTTACAGAGCACTTGAAAGTGACAGATGTTGGTTACGGAGTTGGGGCCAATATCTTGTGGGCCTTGATTGGAAGTTGGCCAAGACATCCCGATAAAACTTTGAACGGGTGGGTGAAGCCGGGCTAGATGGTCAGCAAAACAACAACCTCTCCATCTTTTGGTTACGGAGGACATTCGGGCGAGGACCCTCCGATGAATAGCGTCTTTTTGCCTAAAGCGCGGTCTTGACTAAGTTATCCAGTTGAGTTTTGATCACCGAGAAGGGACCCAGTTGCACTCGTACACTTGCTTGGCCATGGTGCAATCTGCAAAGCAGTAATACCGGTTCAAGAACATGTTGGAAGGCTATATATTGATGCATTCATTGCTAAACCAGAAGAAGTTGCTTATAAACCAGAGTTCTGCAAGGTGGCAATACATAGCTAGGGAATCCTGGCGGTTCAACAAGGGGACTAATGGTATATGCCGAGTTGTCAATTTTTCTACAAAGTTAAACCGCCTGGTCTGAAACATTGAAGAATCAAGATTGTAGATGAGTGGGTGTGTGAAAACAGGTTTCACAAAATTATATCACAGTTTTGGATCTGGAACATGTTCAAAAAGAAATAAATATTCAAGGTCAAAAGGGGCGGTGCGAATCAATGAGCAAGGATACAGGAGATCTATGGCTTTGAGATGCGCAAGTGACGACGGATGCTAAAACTACCGCACGCAGAACAAGGATTTACAGACTTGACTAACGAGTTATCATATGAACAAGAAGCAAGCGATGAACGCTGAAGAACATGGAAACCCTAAACAGATCTATGGTGAAAAGATAGAAGACTTACCAGAGCTGAGGAAGAAACGGAAGACCACCGCGATGCTCTGGTATATTCAGGGTGATGCAGCGGCCAAGGTTGGTGCAGAAGTCGACGGCGGCGGTGGAGCTCCGAAGCTGGGCAGCGTGAGGAAGACGAAGCAGAGGGGCACGAAGGGGAAAAAGAAATGACCCTTCGGTCTTATTTACAAAGCAAGGGACATGTGTCAGGCGCGAAAATCAAGGGGCCGCGAGTTTGGAAACGGAGTTGTCGCCTTGATTGTTGCAGATCTATTAAACAAAAAAGGTATTGTGGATAGCTTTTATGACAGGTGACGTCACGCCGGTTTACAACGACCAGAGAAGATGACATCATGGCGGTTCACCAGACTACACAAAGATGCTGAAGATGAAGTTTTTTTGCTAAGGATTGACATGAACCTGTTCAAATCAATCTGGGGCCTAATGTTGGGGATATTACCACCGGGTGTAAACCGGCCAGGACAGGCCGGGTTAACTTCATCAGTAGTTAAGTATGTTAAAGCCCAAGTAGGCAGATGAGGGCTTAAGGCCCATAGCCGGTCTCTGGCCTGTAGCCGTAAATCAGCGTCAGTATGTAACTTGTATTGTAAGTTAGGAATAGTAGAGACCGAGCCGGATACATCTATGAACCGACGTCGGGACTCTGTGAACCGACGGGCGCCACCCATGTATATAAGGGGACGACCCGGCGGCGGTTCAAGGAACAGACAACAACTCGAGACTTAGGCGAAGCTTGTTTGGTCCCTAGTCATCGAACCCCCATCAATTCCAACACAACTAGACATAGGCTATACCTTCCTTGAAGGGGCCGAACTAGTATAAACTCTCTTGCGTCCTTGTGTCCGCTTTAACCCCTTCAAGCTAACCCGTAGTGATGGCCCCACGACTAAGTCCTTTCATGAGGACATCTGCCGTGACAAAACCACGACAGTCAAGGTTGGCACAATCGTTTTTTGACTAAGCGGACACCAAGTAGCATACTTTTTTATATGTAGGAAGAAAACTGCGAGGAAAATTTATTTGTCTGCCGTCCTCCTCACAGGGAACGTTCGCCACATAAGTGACTAGCACCCTTGGTTTTCAACCGAGAGGTCTTGGGTTCGAGTCCGAGGAACTCTCAATTTTGTCCTCCTTCTTTCCTCGCAAAAAAGGGAAAGAAAATCAAAGACTTGGGAAGGCGTCTGAACAAGCTAGTGTACCCGGTAAAGAGGCGTTGCGAGTTTTAGAAAAAAGAAAGGCGTGCTCTCGTAGCTGGTTGAATCCAAACCTAGACTATGACTATATATGGTGCTATGCTCCTCTGCAAGTAATGAAACTGACATATCCAACGTTCACTTCTCCTCTTCTCTACTTACTCTGCCTAGCATCAGAAGCTCCGGCCGCAGCAACCATGTCCCTCGGCTGCTCGTCCACCTGCTCTTCAGCAGCAACAACCGAGATATCGCCAAGTCACCACCCCGTACCATCGCTGTGGATCTCATCACACCCCCCGCCGCACGCAGTAACGCAGCCGATTGCTCATCGCAACCCGCTGCCGTTGGTGTGGTGCCACCGCTGCAAATCACGCAGAGTCATCCGTCGTGTCTCAACCACAATCCGCAACCTCGCCGAGTCTTCTACAAATGCCGAATCATGGGGTAATAATATGTTTAAGTGTTGTTCTGCTGCTTTGGTTGCTGATTTTTAAATAGTTTGGTTGATGATCTTCCAATTTGATTCGTGCGAAAAGGGAAGATTCGTGTGATTTGTATTTCGGGAAGTTCTTGATGTGGGGAATGCAACTACGCTGATTATTTGGTTAGCCGAGGAATCCCAATACCAGCAGGTTGGGGTGTTGGACAAATGGCGAAGGAGCGGCAGAAGAGGAAGATGCAGAGCAGGAGGTTAAAGATGCAGTTCCTCCGATCATGGCCAAGCAACAGCTGCTGAACGGCCTTGACAGCAATGAGGAGATGAAAGAGATTGTGAAGATAATGGGCAAAATCGACGTGCTCTGTAGGATGATAGTCTCTTTATTTGCAGTGTATGTAGCACTCGTGATGTATTCAGTGGCTACGACATGAGCACTTTGCTGAAACTAGTAATGAATGAAACCTGTGTAGCAGGCTGGGCATAGTGTTGTGAACATCTAATGATTTCTATTAACGTAAATCAGGGGGTATCCCCTTTTGCTCATATAAATAAATAAATAGCAGAGGCCCTGTCGGGTCAGCTTTGTTCTCATTCGAAGACGTCGAGCAAATTGCAGTCCAACAGCAAACTATGTCATCAAATTCAAGTTTCACAGCCAAATATGAGTACAACTAAACAACAATGTCATCATGTTTTAGTTGTCATACAATCACCAAACACAAATCAGCATACATAACAAGTGATGTTCTCACAGCAAAATACTAAACAACATGTTCATCAGGTTTCAATTGTCATAGCAAACACAATTTCACATGGTAGATAAAATAACGTCTTCTGACATGCAAATACGACAAAAGCAATGTAATCATCATCCGCAGCAGCAGCGTCAACATCTTCGCCATGTGTATCAGTCTGAATCGTAATTCCCCATGGTGTCATCTTCTTCTTCGTCCTGAACGTCCTCGAACGTTGGCTTCTTCTTGATCAACTCTTGCATGTCCACAGCACGACAGGCAATCTTTTCGCTGGCGTCATTGACGTGATGGTTCTCAAAGATATTAGGAACATCGTGTTATCTTGTACATCGGGAGCGATGTAAGCATCATCTTGTTGTGCAACTTCATTAAACAAATTCCTCTGCTCAAACCTTTGCAATACTCTCCAGTCATCGCTACGTGCAAATGTGTCTTCCAAGAAAAATATCTGTGTTGCTTGATTTGCCAAAATAAAAGGCTCGTTGGTGCAATGCGCCGCCTTGACATTGATGGATTTGAAATAATCATCAGCTCTGGGTTTTGCGATCATGGAAAACAGGTTATACCAACGACGGCACTGTGAGAACCACACACCGATGATCCTCGGCGGAGATATCTGCAAGCTGAACAATGTACATTATGTTAGCATACATTTCAGTTGTCTCTTTGTCATACATATCCGTGCTCATGATGGCACTGTTTTGTGTCTTCCTGCCTTCGTCTCGTGCAAGGGTGTTGTAGCGCACATCTCCAACAATGCAAGATTCATAATGTCTTACCCGAGTATCAGGACCCATTGCTAGTGAGTAAAGGGCATCATCAACTGCCTGCCCATCCTCCCGCATCTTCTTAACCTATGGTTAGAAAATAGACAAGCTGATCATCTTATGTACTCAATATATTAAAAAAGCGACGATTGCACTTCAAAAGCTTACATGGTTCTTGAACCATTTTGCAAATCCTGCCATAACCAGTTTGTCAATGTTTCTTGGATTTTGCGGCAGTAACTCCTCTTTGTAGATGCTGCACAACATAGTGATCGCGTCAAACATCTAAATATATAAGAATGTGCTGCAAGTTTAGTAGATTACGATGTATAAGCTGCGATCTTGCACTTACTTGATATAAGGTAGTATCTCGGGATAGTTATTCAACACATACCAAACCATTTTGTCCAAATCTTTAGGTTTGTCCTCTTGTCGACTCTTCCACGTAACTTTCGAGCAGAATAATCAAAACATTGAGCCGGGATTGTCTTCACCCACCTCTTTGCTAAGCTGATCATTTGTTTCAATGTATTTTGAGCAGAATGTCAACGCTTCTGTAGCAATGTAGGCCTCTGCAATGGAACCCTCGGGTCTAGCTCTATTCCTAACATAGCCCTTGAAAGTGCCTAGCCGCCTTTCAATAGGGTACATCCAGCCATCTTGTCTTGGACCTCTAAGTAGTGCCTCATCGGTAGATGAACAACCAAATGCACCATCACATCAAAGAAGGCTGGAGGATATATCTTACGAAGGTCGCATAGGATATTTGGTATCTTGTCTCTAAGACGCTCCAAAGCATCTATCCTGATATTTCTACTGCAGAGTTCCCTGAAGAATTGTCCCAACTCTGCAACTGCTCAGTATAAGTCGTAGGCGGCCCAATCCTCTAAGGATAACAGGTAAAACCCTTTGAAGTAGGGCGTGGCAGTCATGAGTTTTCAACCCTTGTACCTTGTTTCCATCTGACCGACTCTCCTTTCAGGGTTGGAAGCAAATCCATGTGGGAATCTCACACGTGACGGGACCTCACAAAATTCTTTTCTTTTACCTTGTCCAAGGCATACACACTGGTGCCATATCCCGTGGTTTACCTTCATCTTGCACTGCAAATCCTTTACGATACCTGTGTGTGTCAAATCAATCCTAGATTTTAAGGTATCTTTCGTCTTGCCTTCAATGTTAAGAAGTGTGGATAATGCTGTCACATAAATTTTTCTCGATGTGCATCACATCAAGATTATGCCGCAGATCCAAATCTTTCCAATACTCCAAGTCCCACAAAGTGGACTGCGGGTAAACAATAATCTCTCTTCTAACGTGCCACGCTTCCTTTTCCGCTACCATTACCGGGATGGTTTCACGGTGTAATATGCCCGACCTTCTCTAATTCCACTTGCAACTCATCGGTGGTGAGCCTCTTTGGCGCATCAAGGTTTTCATGCTTTGCATTGAACACATGTCTTGGTATTTTCTAGGATGCGGCTTGTCCTTGGCAAGGAAGCGGCGGTGTCAATGTAACAGATCTTGCTAAGTATTGCGTATGACAATGATTCTGTCACAGCGAACACATGCATTGTAACCATGTGTCGTTAAGCCACGACATAGTGCCCAAAGCCGGATAATCATGGATGCACCAAATTACAACAAGACGCAGAAAGAAATCAGCTGGTGGGCTGCTATATAGGTCTCAGTGAGAACACCCTTCCATAGTTGTTGAAGTTCCTCCACAAGAGGCTCCATGAACAAATCAAAATCCTTTCCAGGACTTTTTGGACCTGGGATGAGCAAGGCCATCATGTAGTTTGATTCTTTGGTGCAGACATTTGGAGGCATGTTGTAAGGATAACAAGCATCGCCACATGCTATATGTGGCGCTCTGGTGGCCAAATGGGTTAAATCCATCGAAGCTAAGCCAAGTCTAATGTTTCTCGGGTTGACAAACTCTTTGTGTTTATCATTGAAGCTTTTCCACTCACTACCATGAGATGGATGGCTCATTACATTCGATCTCTGTACTCTGGTTCCTAGAATGCCACAAGTACATCCTCTCTTGTTTGACATCATGAAACAACCTCTGCAATCTTGGTGTAATTGGAAAATGTCTCGAGAACATTATGAGGAACCCTCTTCACAGCATCGCCATCTTTCCATCTTGATGATTTGCATTTCGGGCATTCACTTAAGTTGGCATAATCCTTCCGAGCAGAACACAATTATTCTTACAAACATGGATCATATCATATCCAATTCCAAGCTGCGAAGGAAATTCTTCATTTCTTGTAGGTGTGTGGCAGCTCGACGATCTCGGGAAAGATTTGCGGAAAGCAGCCAACATCGCATCGAATGATTTGTTGGTCATCCGCTCAGATGTCTTCACCGAAGAAAGGTGACCATAGCTGAGAATCTTGACAGCTTATTTCACTGGGGTGACAACAACGTTGCATTGTTCCAACATGCGGGCCCACCATTTTTCTTCTGCGGTGAAAGTTCACGGAATGCACGAGCATTTCGTAGCATTGTTTCAATGTTGGTCAAACTCACTGGCTCCGCCACCACCACCTCCTCCTCCTCTTCCACCTCAGCATTAGGCAGATCAAGATGGTGACCTGCTGCTTCCACGTAGTCAATATCATTGACGTTCACAGCTTCACCATGATGAACCCACCTAGTATATGTGACCGACATCCCATACAAGTGTAGATGATTTTGCACAGTTGATTTGGGGTCTTGTAACTGAATTCATACAACTGCTACATGGGCAGAGCACATCTGATTTAGGACCACCGTACTCAGCTCGATAAAGTTCATGAAGTTTTCAACCCCTCGACATATGCAGCGGAGAATCTTGAGCAGAAGTTATCAAGTCATGTCCATCTGTTAGACATACAAATTAGTTCTACTAGATATTACAGGAAAAACATATATGCTTTTTATGAAGTCGAGAAAAAATACCTAGGTCGATGTCTAAAGCTATGGCAAGATATTTGGATGAGCAGATCTAAATAACGAAATATATGTAAAGCTAATTCAGCAAACAGATTTGAGTGCTAAATTATGGCAGCTGTTTCAGCGATCAATGAGGCCGAGCACACAGCCATCGAACTATCGAAGGCCATCGCAGCAACAAAGATCGAGTATAAAATGGTGTAGAGCTATTTCACCTAACAGATTGGCTACTAGACCATGGCAATCTCGTCACAATAAATATATGGCAGGATATTTTAGCAACTAATCGGCCTTGGCATGCCATCTCAGCTAAGCAGATTGAGTGCGAACAGGCAAGGAAGCTTCTTAAGCGAGCATATTGACGATAAACTACTTGACAAGCAGTGAGATTAACAGCGTCTATCAGCTAACATTCAGCGCTACACCGACATGAGCGGGCCTCGATCTAGAATGCGCGTACCGTGGGAGAAGCTGACCGCCGTGCATCTCCACACGAACGTCACCAGCGGTGGCGGCGCTGACCGCCGTGCGCCTCCACAAGAACGTATCCAGAGGTGGCGGCGCGGCTAGAGGATGGTAGTCTCTGAGAGCGTCTTGTGGGGCGAGAGGATCGCCGTCGTCCCCTCAACGAACAGCGGCGGGGAGGCGGCTTTGGCGGAGCGAATGGAGTGGAGGGGGATGGGGGAGGGGTTTGGGGAATATTTGGCCGAAGGGTGGTTGAATCGAATTTGGGGGAATTTTTGTGTGTGGGGGGGGAGGATTTTCGCGCGGTGGGCGGGGGGAGTTTGGCGCATGGTCGGTTTCTCCAAGTGCAGTCCCACGTGTCAGTGAAGAGGCAAGCCGAAGCGCGTTCCGTTTGCGTGAGCCGTGTGCAGGACCGAACGTGTGTGGGGTGCAATGCGACCGCGACAGGAGTGTTGTGAGTGTACCGCCTTTTTTCCTTTTAAACTAGGTGCTTCGCCCCCTCAAAAAAATGTTGCTTCGCGCGATCCATCGATACTACTACTAGTAATCCGGTAATCCCGACTAAAACGGCGCGGCCGGGTCTTTTCCCAGCGATATCTTTGGGAGGTTGGCTTAGTTGGGTTTTTAGATTTGTCTCGGTTCAATAAAAAGTAGAGTTGGTGATGATGGTGTGCTGTCATCCTGCAATATAGGTCGTCCGATCTATATCTAACGGATAGGAAGGAAACTATGACAATTTACCGCACTCCTCTCCACATTTGTAGATAAGGCTTTCCTCGTTCATCCTTTTCTCCCACAAGATCTTGATCTTCCGCAACGCACGGGCATCTTGCTAGTACTCCTACAATATGTATATTATTGTGAAAGTTCATATACACCGGCCGAGATTAATGCAAACACGTCAGATTTTCATTACATTTCGAACTTTTATAGGACAGAAAAATAAAAGAAACCCGGCCCTAAACCTATTCTACGGCGGGACCGACGTCCTTGTACGGGGGCGGAGTTCAAGACCCGTGAAGTGAAGGTGCGGTCTCCGGAGAGGAAGAGTAGAACATGGGATACGGACCGGCCAGTTGGCACACCATGCCCTGCCGCCTCCCATGTCCTATTCATCCTCGGAGGAGTCCCCGACCTCGGCGGTGCCGGACGTTGGACGGCGGCAAGTAGGACGCATGGCTGACGGTGCTCCCGTCGTCGGCCGCCAGCGTGGCCACCGCTTGTGTGGTCGCGTCCGCGTCCGGCTACGCCGCTATTGCGTCGCGAGAGGCGACTTGAGCGAGGGCGGCGACCTCGAGCTTCATCCCCGAAGACAAGCTCTCCCGCAGAGCGTTCGCACTTGCGGTCATGGCGGATGTGGTGCCAGGTAGGAGGACGATGCGCTATGGTGTGGAGGTTAGCTGGGCGTTGCCGCTTTAAGTAGCGCATTCCGGTGAGGCCAAGCGTCCGGGTGTGTCATTAAGTCGCCGGAGTTGGTTCCTCGGGCACCGAGCCTCTTAACGACGACATATGAACGGACGACATGAATGCAGGCAGCTGGCGCCGGCTGGGAACGCACCGCACGATGGCGCGAGGGATGAGGGCTTTGGCATGCCAGGGTAGTCAGCTGCAGTCGTGGCAACGTTGGAGATGCCCTTTGCTCAAATGCGATCCCCGCATGTCATTGAAAAAGCAAGACGACCCGGCATGGTCTCAGGTCCAGAGGATGCAGTTGGCCGCGCTACACCACTCCGCGGACGCGTCGCGGCGCCCCGTGCATCCTCGACGAGCCGGCTGTTGGGGTGTGTTTGGATTGTGGCCAAAGTGCACCTTACCAAAATTTTGGTCATGACCCAAATATTGGTCTTTGTTTGGATGGTTGCCATTTCTTTGGCATGCCAATGAACTCTAGCCAACTCTAGTTCATTTTTCTTGCCAATGTCGGCCAAATCATGGGCAACCAATACCTCAACCAAAATTTTGGCTACCCAATGCTTTGATGGGGCAACCTTGGGCACAAACCAAACATATCGTTGGTCGTGCCACAGCACTAACGCCACCCTCGCTACACTGAAACCGACCGTGTCTATCGACGATATGAGTGTGTCGCTCACCGCGGTCACCATGTCCAGAGGCAGTGCTGGAGCTGCGCCCTATTGTTTGCCCCAACGACCCACATGAACAGTTGTTAGTGGCGAGGAGGTCGTGGGCCAGCTCCTCCATTGGACTAGTCTGCGCTATGTCGGTTTCCCTGTTTTCCCGGCCATATTCGAGCGTCGGTGCTCCGCGTTGCGCATTAGGCCTTTCACTATGTAGGCCAAGCGAGACAACTTATTGTTTATTTGAGTCGTTCAAGTGTAATCATGTGGAGTTTGCTTATTTCTCATTCCTCTCGAACCCTCTTGTCCATCGATCATGTTGCCCTCCAGTCGAGTCCATCCTCCCGCATGCCTCATTTGAACATTCCGCCGAGTATCATTCGCATGTACCCACCCTAGTCCACTTTCAATAGATCTCCGGACCCCGAGATGAAATCGAGAGGGAACGAGTGTGGGCACGTGATACCTAAGGCGGATTCAAAATTTTGAACCGGTGATCATAGCATCCGCAAATCATATATAAAGGGTATTCAATGTTCGTTTCGTTTTTGAACGTACAATATACTCCCTCATATCCTTTCTACTTTACATACTATGATAGGAGTATAAGTTTTATGTGTAGTCAAAGTATCTCTACTATGGTAAAAAAGGTATCAACATTCAACAACGCCCAATCAGTATTGTTAGATTCATACGTACTCCTAGATTTGTACTCAAGATGGTTTCCAATTTGACTATTGAAAAGATAAATAGTACTCCTTTAACATAGGTGAGTAAGTCATCTTAGACTGTGCACCATGACCAAGGAGGAGGGGAAAACGGGAGACATTAATGTTTATTTGCTAATTAATAGTATTGCATGCAATGAACTAACCACTGCATGTCATGTTCGATAGTCTCAGGTCATTAAAAGCATGCACACCCTCATCTCTTATTGGTTCATATGTCAAGAAACAAGAAACGAGGTAGAAGTTAATGCACCGCGCCTACGTGTTTTGGGATTATTTGGTTTTCGTAAGATGACTTACACACCTAGACGGAGGGAGTACATGAGATGTATAATGTGAAAATTATATCATTGGAAACTCCTTTCACATACGAAATTGACCATATGCTTTGTGTAAGTTGCATGTCATATATTATTACTCTAACATTTGGTCAAAGTTAGCCTCGAAAAACGCATTAGACCCTATATGCTTTGTGTAAGTTGCATGTCATATATTATTACTCTAACATTTGTGTAAGTTGCATGTCATATATTATTACTCTAACATTTGGTCAAAGTAGTATAGTGGAAGTGGATCCTCGGCGTAGGTATCCTGCCTTACCCTCCCTTTCGGTCACTTCTCGGCGGACCCCATGCTTGCTAGGCCCGCATGCGGTTACTCAATGGGTTCGAACACGTCCGGGATCCTCATCCGTAGTATACTCCCTCTGTTTTATTTACTCCACATAAAAGCGGAGGGAGTGGTGGTATAATAAATGGCGCGAGGGGGGGGGGGAGGGCGTCGGTTTGCTCTCAACTGCGGTCCCTGGCGAACTAAAATGCAAGGCAAGCGCGTTCCATTCGGTGGCGGCGTGGAAGGTCCAGCGTGCGGGCTGCAATGCGAACGCGACAAGAGCGATGTCTGATCAAAACCGATTGATCGGTCGTCACGGAACCACTATTCACACTAGAACCTTCGCTGCTCGGCCTCGCCAGCCACTGCCCTAAAACCACCCCAAATCTCAGCCCATTCCCCACCTTTCGATCCCTAGCCGCATCAAGCGTCCCTAGTTCGCCGGAAAGCCATGGTGCGCCGCAAGATCACTTACTACAAGATGCTGACGCCGGAGCGACGCGCAGAAATCATGGCGGTGGTCGGTGCCACAGACCTCCGTTCCCAAGCTCGCTTTGCGGCGGGCCAATCCCCGAGTTCTCTGGAGCCAAGCTACGAGGAGGAGGAAGCCGATCCAATGTTCACTGCGGAGGTCGCGGCGCAGAAGGCCCCGATGGGTATGAGACGATGGACGTCGACTTCGTGCCGGCGTCCGAGTCCCCCATGGTGCAGGCGGACCAGCGGTTCAACATGGCGATACTAAAGGAGGACCGGGAGGCAGAGGCTCAACTCGACGCGGAGCACGCGCATGCCGCTGCCATCGAGGCTCTCCTGCAGGCGGAACCGGATGTCGTGGATGTGAACCGGGCGGCGGAGGCTCAACTTGAGGCGGAGCGCGCGGATGCCGCTGCCATCGAGGCCCTCCTGCAGGCGGAACCGGACGTCCTGGACATGAACCGGGCGGTAGAGGCTCGACTCGACGCAGAGCGCGCGGATGCTGCTCTCATCGACGCCCTCCTGCAGGCGGAGCAGGAAGTCCTGGACTTGAACCGGGCGGCGGAGGCTCGACTCGACGCAGAGCGCGCGGATGCCGCTGCCATCGAGGCCCTCCTGCAGGCGGAACCGGACGTCCTCGACCTTAACCGGGTAGTGCTCTCGTCCGTGCAGAGTGCCCGCACGCTCCGCTTGAACGAGTAGCTGGAGGCCGAGGACAACCACGGTGCGGAGACACACGTCGGCTGGTTCGCGGCCGGCAGCCAAAGACGACGAGGTCGTCTCTTTCCATGACGATGATAGTTTTTCTTTATGTTGTTGTTTTATGGATCTTTTGCTGTGTAAAAACATACTATTTGTTACGCAAGTCGCCTGACTTGGGTCAGTCTACCATTTCAGGCAGTTGGATGAATATCCTACATCTCCTAACCCTTCTTTCCTTCTTCCTCACCTCTTCTTCTTCCCCAACAGACCATCGCGCGGGCCGTACGGATACTCCCCAACATGCGGTTAGATAAACATACTCTATGAATGAAAATTATATGTCAGCGATAGGATGGCTGAGTTTGGTTCGTTCACATGCGACAGCACGTGTCAGTGAGGGTGCGTTCCCTTGGTTGGGTTTGCGGCGTGCAGGAGCAAGCTGTGTGAGGTGCGGTGCGACCGTGGCGTCAGGAAGCGACCGTGAGGGTGCGGTGCGACCGCATGACAGCCCGTCGCAAGTGTACCTCCTTCTCATTTTGAAAACTTTAGGCAAGCTTGGCAAAAATGTGTGGCGAAGTTTGGTAATGCAAGGCCTAGACCCAAACAGGATAAGTACGTAGGTATTAGGAATACTAGTGTTAAAAAAGAAAGGCGGGGTTTTCCTTCGCGGGATTTAATTGATACAAATCCTCGTTTCATGTGTCAATTAATGCGTATTTTTTTCTCGAAAGACCAAAGAGCTAACCATCTCACTCCTCATCGCTTGATTAATGCAGCGCCATGCAAACGAACCTTCTCACTTCCGCATGCATGCAGGGGATATTAATGTCCTTGGTTGCTAACCCCATCAATTTTGCCTCGATTAGTGTTAGTGGCCCTTTGCAAATTGTAATTTTGATATACTGGCCTTGTGTACAAAAAAAAGGAGGTAGTAACTATATTTGAATTCCTTGCCCATTGCGGTGATGTCGACGACTTTTTTTTGTGGTTTGGCGAAGTGCGTTCGACGGAGAACACCATTGAGGAGACCACGGTAAGTCGTTTCGCAAGTGCTGCCTGCAAGCGAGACAACCGCCTTATTTGCATCCAGAAGTCCTTTACTAGTACTACTACTAGGAGTACTAGTGCGGTGAGATGGTTTCTCGAAGAAGGCGATGGAGAAGCGAGTCGTGAAGAGTGAAATGATAGTTGCTTCGTCCGTGCTTTGTGATTTGACGCCTCTTTGCTTTGTGATTTGTGATAGAAGGGACAGGGAGTAGACTCTGCTCTATACTATACTACATGCGTCCAAGCATGGGAGAAAGAGGAGAGACATTGCATTTTCTATTCCTTCAATCAATCAATCGGGAGCTTGGTTCCATCTTTTGGCTTTGGCAACACCGTCCACAATGGTTCCCATGATGCCAAAAGCTATTTTCACATTTGGCTACACATTGTGGATGCCCTTAACCGTACCACTTGGTTTTGCTCCTGTGTGCTATCTATACAAATCTCAATTATATTGATCTAAAAAATTATAGAATCAAAGATTAGTAAAAAGGAGGTGATTTTGCCACGCGGATGGCGGGGGAGGTTTCTTATTTTGGAGGGCGTTGTCTGGCGGTTTGCTAACATGCGGTCCCGTGTCAGTGCTTTACCAAGCTGATCCGCGTCCCACATGAGGCAGAACAACGGCAGAAGCAACACGTGGTTAAGTTGAAGAAGATGAGGGAGAAGCGGATTCAGCAACGAGTGAAATGATGGTTGCTTCGTCCCTCCAACTTCTTTTTTTAGCATTATTACCGTCCCTCCAACTTAACTGCGGAAAGGTGCAGCTTTGTGATTTGGCGCCTCATTGCTCATTACTACGCCGGCGCCATGGTAGGGTGCTTCACCCGGCTGCTCTGCTTGTATTCGGTATGCACGTGGACCCGGTAGCTTGATGTCCCACATGTCGTGAACGGGACTAGAAGATTTATGAAAGCGGCGCTCCACTCTTCTGACGGAGGAGTAGGCGACCTGACGGCCCGATGAACTGTCACTTGTCTTGTATAGTACTATAGTTTTGCTGTTTATACGATCCATCGATACAAACCCGATTAAACAGGAAAGGCGGGATTTTCCCTTGTAGATAATCTTGGCCATACATTTCAAAGGCAATTTTAATGTATGCAAACTGAATAATTATAAGTAACAATATGATATCTAGTAAAACTAAAACACATATGATTTATTGTGTTAGAGTGTAGTAGTAGTGTTGTATTGCATAGTTGTTAGATGTAACATGCGAGCGTGTAGAGATGTAGTTTTGGAGGGCCTACTGAGAGAAAAGAGTAATCTGATCACGAACTTGAATAAGCTGATTACGGTCACTATATCGTTTTGCGGTGATTATCCGGTCACTTGCTCACAGTTCAGCATCGGATTGCACTCTGTTGACCGGCCAAATAGTCTGCGTGGCGCCATGTTGACTAGTTAAATTGACCACGTTCCTTGTGGGTCCCACCTGTCAGTTCGCATAGGGAAAAGGTCGGATAAACACAAATTTACGCAGCGCGACAAGGCTCCAACCCGTGCGGAGAATCACCTGGTTGTGTATGTATGCATAGGGCCTGATGTGTGCGCATGCATGTGTAGGTTGAGCACTTGGCGTGAGAGTGTGTGTTGGTCGTGTGGTGTCTTGGTGTGTGCATGCATGCGTGCGTGTGTGCGTGTGAGTGTTGCGTGTGTGCGTGGCTGCGTGTGTACGTGTGAGTGTTGCGTGCGTGCGTGGGTGCATGTGTTTGTGTGAGTGTTGCGTGGATGGAGTTCGTGTGCATGCGTGCGTGTGTGTATAATCACCACACCAGCTCATGTGTGTTAAAATAGGCGGCTCGCATACCAATACAAAGCCACCTTGTCCGCTGTGCCCATGGTCATGACTTGAACCACCGTCAAAATATTTTTTGTCGTTTGTTTTCATTCTTACAAGCAAGATGCCCGTGCGTTGCACGTAACATCAAGATGCATTTGTATGACTTGTTTATCTTGTGAGAGAAAAGGATGAGCGAGGAAGGCCTTATTTGCAAATGTGGAGAGGTGTGTGGGTACCTTTTGCAAAATTGCCATAGTTTCTTTCCTATCCGTCACATATAAATCGGACGGCCTATATTGCAGGATGGCAGGCACACCATCATCACCAACTCTGTTTTTTATAAGAGTGTATTTTATGTATTTTATAATAGTGTAGATGTAGAGTAGATACAAGTCGACGGTGGCCACGATGTTAGTGAGATAATGCGATGCAACACTAGAGGTGCCACGTGGAGCGTTTAAGCTGATCAACTAGTCATGTCATGAGCAAATACAAAGTTATACGGTGAGCCCGTGATGTATAATAACCACTAAACATAAGCGGTGACCGTAATGAGTGGATTATGAAGTCCAATGTATGTATCGTGCTTTCGATTCAAATACAATGATCGTCATTGCATATATCGCGAGAGAAAGATGAAACACGCGTGAATTTTACGGGGCTTACTTTTAGAGGACACGGAGATAGTTTTGTGTGCATACGTGAAAAGGCGTCTGGGGGGTATGCAATGGAGAGAGAGATGCTCTTCGTTTCTCTTTATTATGACTAACTTTGTATATAGTATAAAAATATACAAATTCACAGTGCGGAATAAATATCATTGTGGGCACCATGCAATGCAAATTAGCGTCCGTACTCCTCCATATAACTTTGTAATGTTGTATATATGTAGAAACTCTAAAATAATTTTTTGGCCACACTTTATTCAAAAGGAATGTTGTATCTGAAATAAGCGTGAAGAGAGGGCTTTTTAGATCAATGGGGTGCGTGATGTAACATGTGTGAATGTGTAGTTGATGCATTTGGCGGGGCCTAGAGAGGTATGTGTGTGTATTACGTGTTGAGAGAGGCATGGATAGAGGGGCCGGACGGGCGTGGGAGAGATAGCACGAGAAATGAGAGTGGTCTAGAGAGAGAGACAAATATGATGTCACGACAAGAGATTCCATTCCCTTTAGTGTGTATATGCAAGGGGGGGAATAGAGGCACCAGGAGAAATTTTACGTGTGTGTGGTGTTTGTGTTGGTATGTGTGGGTGTGAGAGATAATGAGGCGTGGGGGCAGAGGGTGTGTCACGCGTGAGGTCCGTGGGTCGAGGTGAGGCCCTTCGTTCGGTTCCGTCCTGCGCCACATTGGTGACCCATGACACATTTAGGAAGACCCATGGATGACTAGTGGTACAAGACAAAGATAGCAGAATTGTGAAGGACTCTGTGTCCTTGACAAAGCCGGCTAGGATTTGTAACCCTAGGTTCTTGGACTAAGGTAACCCCTTTATCTCGATATTACTATTCATCCAACCTAACTTTAAGGGCATCCTACAAAATGCTCTGCTAGAATCATACTAAATCGATTAGGAAGAGGTGTGAGATAATGCGTGAGAGACAAGCGTAAAGATAATGTGCGTACATGAGACACGTAGGCAGGTCCATGTATATAGAAAGGGTCGATGAGGATTGTGCGTGTGTATGTTTGCGAGAGGAAGAGTGCTTGTGATAAAGGTTAGTGAAAACAGTTGTAAATGGTTACGAGAGGAGGGAGGGTTATATCTAGAGCATGTGTGCGAGAAAGACACCTCGGGAGAGAGTGTGTGAGCATGTGTGAGAGACCACCGATGGAGAGTGAAACTACGTAAAGACTGCTCTACACATTGATTAAAGATATAAATTGTATCCAAATATTAGGATGGGATCATGATATTTGCAATTCAGCGTAAGGGCGGTCATTGATCCATCGGACATCTAGATTCTATCGAATTTGAGCATGTCTATGTTATTATTCGACACAATTGATCCACATAGTTAGTATTTTGAACTCCGGACAATGCATCGCTTTAGCAATCGAATATAAGCGTGAGTATAGTTCATGTTGTGTGTGTAAAGCACATTATACATCTGAAAGTTACACAATGGACATTTATAAATAGCTACCTATGAACTAGCATACATTTGAATTCAACCTAAGGTGGTTTAAAAAATCGAATTCAACATGAAGTCCATTCAATTATTTGAATTTGATATCATGGCATTTGTAAACCATACCTAAACTATGGGGTACCAATCTTTGCTCTGATTTTGTACATAATAGCATATGTAGTCATGTACAAAATAGATTCAAATTAGCTCCTCCATTCCAAAATAATCTAGTTATAGGATTTTCAAGTGTCAAAATTTCAAAAGGATGCGGATAATTTAATGAGTTTTCAAACATACAAGGTCAAATATAACGTTGTCTATTTAGGTCAATCCTCATAGTTCAAGAGTACTCTAAGCGTGAATGCTTGTGTTTCAAAATTTGAAAGAAGCGCCAAAAGAGCCTCTACTACTTGAAACCGTGTGAGACCAATGTTTGGTAGTACAAGGAAATTACTTTTCTAATAACTCCGACCTGTGAAACCTACCGCCCGACGTCCAAAGGTCTAAACGGGGTAGGTTTGTAGCTTCATCTAGGCACGCCACACAACCGCCTCGAAAAACATTCATACACAATGGCCGCCTAAGCACACATCTTGTGGCGAAATCGCCTCGCCCACTATTTGGGACACCTGGGATTACCATCCTACCCCGACCATGATGAGGTCCGAAATTTAAGAGGGGGCAAAGTTTGTACTTTCCCAAATTTCAAACAAGCGCGTCCCATCTTACATTCAAAAAGCCAAAAACAAGCGCGTCCTGCAGACGAAACATGGTTCCCCCCACCCGTCTGATTCCCCTTTCGTACTCCGTGGGCGCCAAAACTACCTCTCCACCAGCCGTGAAACCCCGGCGTCCTCCGTCCGCCACCCCATCCCACCCATCAACCGCCGCCCTCCTCCATCACGCCGGAGCCGATACCCCGATGTCGTCCTCCACCGCAACCTCAACCGCAACGCCCTCCACGGCTAGTAGTTGAAGCCGAGGCCGAGCTGTCCGTACCCGAGCCAGTTCAACCACGCTGTCCTGCGCCTCACCGCTGCCGCTCCAACATTGCCACCCTCCACCGCACCGGAGCTGTTCCTGCTACGCCGTCCTTCGCCGCCTCGGATCTACTTCCCCTTCGCCGACATACGGCCACGGCAACACAGTCAACCATTTGGCCATGGGTTCGTCCAAGCCTGCACCCTCCAGAACATCGGTTTCCCAGGTAAAAAGAAGAAGATAGCCGCGACATGTGGAGGTGACCACATCGGCAACCGAAGAAGGTACTCCTCTTCCCTTATTCGTGCAAATCTTACGTCTCTGCTTGCACGGTATTCATCCCACAGAAGACACTAGTTGACCGCTTCTTCTTGATACTAGATGTTCCTAGTAACTCGCGATGCACAAGGTTTCTCCTCATATACTATTTCACCTTAGCTAGAGGTCCGTCGCCCCCTGAATTTCAATTTCGGCAGTTGATTCCCAATTAAGCGGAAGCATTCCCGGCGTAACAGCGCTAATACGACTATTACGCCGGGAAGCAGCGCCATGGTGTTTATCTTAGGGGCGTCTGCAGCCTAGAGCTACTAGCGCCTGATCTGGAGGTCGGCCGGGATTAAAGGGATGGCTTGGGGCGCTGCCAAGCACGGCGGTGGTGTGAGGTCGATGGGAGGCGGGGGCGGAGGTGCGATGTCTGGCGGTGGTGGCTGGCGGTTCGAGAAAGATAAATCCTTGATGATGGCGGGAGGTAGATGAAGGCCATCTTCCCGTTCCTTATAGATCGGACGGTTCATTTAAAAAATCGACTGACCTATTTATTTTCAGTTGACTGTTATCTTAGATATGACCACATGTGGTGGTGTGCTGGAGGAGTACCTGCATTTCCTGTGCTCATATGTTACAAAATCAAACGGAGTAGAATCTAATTTTGTTTGCCATGCAATGTTGTAGAGCTATCATATGTCTCCTTTCATTTATTTTTCAGCCACCTGCTATCTGCTAATTTTATAGTGCACTAGTTCTGCACACACTTCACCCTTACTCTCACTATTGTGTTTTTATGCAAGGGTATTTCAGACTCTGCTGCCATGAGAGAAGCCAAAAAGAAAAGAGAGAAGTCGCTCCAGCTTCGTATGCGGGTAGGCAAGACACATTACAATGCTATAAAGGGTGCAGTGTCAGTAGATGGAGACGGTAAACGTAGCTCTGGAGTTGATGACTGAGGGAGTCCTGGATTAGGGGGTATCCGGACAGCCGGACTGTGTACAACGTTCGGACTATTGAAGCGTGAAGATACAAGACTCAAGACTTTGGCCCGTGTCCGGATGGGATTTTCCTTGGCGTGGAAGGCAAGCTTGGCGATCCAGATATTATATTTCCTTCCTTGTAACCGACTCCATGTAAACCCTAGCCCTCTCCGGTGTCTATATAAACCGGAGAGGTTGGTCCTTAGAAGGCCGATCACAATGACATTCATACCATCATAGGCTAGCTCCTAGGGTTTAGCCTCTACGATCTCGTGGTAGATCTACTCTTGTACTACCCATATCATCAATATTAGTCAAGCAGGAAGTAGGGTTTTACCTCCATCAAGAGGGCCCGAACCTGGGTAAACATCTGTGTCCCTTACTTCTTGTTACCATCATCCTTGACGCACAGATCGGGACCCCCTACCCGAGATCCACCGGTTTTGACACCGACATTGGTGCTTTCATTGAGAGTTCCTCTATGTCGTCGTTGCTGGGCTCGATGGCTCCTTCAACCGTCGCCAATAACGCGATACCGGATAGTCACGACGAGCATGGCTTAGACCTGCTGTCGGACAAAGCTCGGGGTGTCACCCCCGCATTAGCCTCGGACCTAAATCCGGAGCAGGCTGCGTTGCCTAAGGACGGAGGGATGGACCCTGCCCCATAGGTCGCGCACTCATCGGCGTTGGAGCCAAACATGGGCCTTACCTATGTGGTGGCCTATTACTCCGGACCCCCGGATTCGTATCCGGATGTTGAGTCCGGTCCGTGCACTCCCGAGCCGGTCAAGCCAGGTTGGGCTCCGGTAATAGGGTTCACCGCCGCGGACATTTTTCGGCACTCTCCCTTTGGCGACATGCTGAACTCGTTGAAAACTCTCTCTTTGACAGAAATTTCTGGGCCAAACTACGTCCGGTTCGAGTGGGAAGCAGGCGATGAAGAAATTCGTTGCCCACCCACCACCCACTTCATAGCCACGGTCGATGATTTAACCAACGTGCCTGACTTCGAATCCGAAGACATCGATGGTATGGACAACGATGCAGGAGAAGTTGCGGAATCTACGGGGCGCCGGACTCCCCCGTCATCACACGATGTATACATAGTGGATACACCCAAAGAGAATGTAAGGTGACAATCCGGACAATAAAACCCCCGGACAAAAGCCAAAACGACGGCGCAGGAGCCGTTCTAAGTCCAGCAACAGTAAAAATAGTGACAAGAGCGCCAGAAGGATCGATACTACAACCAACTCCAAAGGCAACAACGACCATACGGACCCAGCGATGGAGCAGGGCAAACCAAGTCACCCAGAACACAGTTCGGAGCAGACGCCCAAGGACAATGGTCCCGACGGACGAGGTCACCAAAACGAACCAGCACGGGAAAATAGTCCGGACAATGATGCAATCCTGGAAAAACACGTGGAACGAGATAACCTCCACAGAAAGCTTATGGCCACCGCAAGAAGTCTAAAGAAGCAGAAGCAGCAGCTCAAGGCCGCACGAGAAGCGCTCAACCGTAGATGGAATAAAGTGCTGAACCTTTGAAGAAGATACGGTGATGATCGCCACAAAGAGCTATCCAAAGCGCAAGCTCCGCGGAATTGACGACGGCTGTACCACTTCATAACCGCAACAAAGCGGCTACCGATTCACAGGAACACCTGAATAAGAAAGCTGGAGCGGCCAGGTCCATTTATTTATCCAAAGGACGCACCCCCGCGAAGGACTACGGTCGCCAAAACGATTACGCCAATCGAATACCAGTCCGGAATAAAGACCGGACACAACAACAGCCGACGACATGCCACGGCATGTCCAGATACAGAGGGGCTGCTCACCCCCTGTGCTTTACCGATGAAGTACTGGACCACGAATTCCCACAGGGCTTTAAACATGTGAACATAGAGGCATACGACGGAACGACAGACCCAGGGGTCTGGATCGAGGACTTCATCCTCCACATACATATGGCTCGTGCGGATGACCTTGACGCCATCAAATACCTCCCCCTCAAGCTGAAGGGACCAGCTCGGCACTGGTTGAAAGGCCTCCCCAAAAATTCAATTGGGAGCTGGAAGGAACTCGAGGACGCTTTCAGGGCCAACTTTCAAGGGACCTACGTCCGGCCTCCGGATGCTGACGACTTAAGTCACATAGTCCAACAGCCCAGAGAATCCGCCCGCAAGTTTTGGAACATATTCCTCACTAAGAAGAATCAAATTGTTGACTGTCCGGATGCCAAAGCCTTAGCAGCATTCAAACACAGCATCCGTGACGAGTGGCTCGCCAAACACCTCGGCCAAGAAAAACCAAGGACAATGGCAGCCCTAACAAGCCTTATGACCCGCTTCTGCGCGGGAGAATATAGCTGGCTAGCCCGTAAAGGCACCAGCTACCCCAGCACATCCAAAATAAGGGATGGCAATGGGAAGCCACGGTGTCATAAAAACAAACGCCAAAACAAGGAAGAGAGCCCGGATAACACGACGGTTAATGCCGGATTCAGGGCTCTCGACCTAATCAACAAAACAAGCCATCTAAAAGGCAGCAAAGAGGGACCGTCAGTGCGAATAGAGTCCTAGATAGACTATGCCAAATTCATGGCACCCCTGACAAACCTGCAAACCACACGCACAGAGAGTGCTGGGTCTTCAAGCAGGCCGGCAAATTAAATGCCAAACACAAGGGAAGAGAAACACCAAGTGAAGACGAGGATGAACCTCACCAACCGAACACCGGGGGACAGAAAACATTCCCCCAGAGGTTAAAACAGTGAACATGATCCATGCAACTCACACATCCATGAGGAGGCACGAACGCACGCATAGAGACGCGGTCGGTATAGAGCCCATCGTCCTCATGCCTAACCACTGGATGCCTTATCCGATCACTTTCGATAACTTGGATGACCGAACTAGTATTCGGCACGGACGATCAAAGGCCTTGGTGCTTGACCCGATAATCGACGGATACCGTCTCACCCGCGTCCTTATGGATGGCGGCAGCAGTCTCAATTTAATATATGAGGACACTGTCCACAGGATGGGGATAGACCCATCCAGAATTAACCAAAGCAACACCACCTTTGAAGGGGTGATACGAGCGTTGAAGCCCTGGCGGGGCTTCGTCGCCTGGAGGTAACATTCGCTCGCCGAGCAACTCGAAGCGAAGAACTACTCTTCGTCATCGCACCCTTCAAAGCGACTATCACGCGATTGCTCGGAAGAACGGCCTTCGTGCGCTTCAGCGCATTGCCGCACTATGGCTACCTTACACTTAAGATGCCGGTCCACATGGCGTCATCACCGTTAAGCGGACTAACGAGCGCTAAATCGCCGCATGAGAGGAACACGCGACGGGCTCGCGGCCGGACTATAAGCGGCCTCCAACATAAGAAAACATGACTGGTCATTAAAGGCCACAGACTCGGCTAGACGAGTCCGGTCGCCCGGAAAAAATCGAACCAGGGAACCGCATATATAATACCATGGTGGACACCAGGGGCTATAAATATTTAACACAGTCCCACAGTTGGCTCAACCTTATGGGCAGGCCAACATCTTACACTTTTATTATCCACCTCATACTTACGTTGTACTCTTCTACGAGTTTTCCTTTTTCCACAGACAACGTTCGATGCGATACCCTTCGAGGATACGCACTGCGCGGAGACAAAGGCGTGAGGCGTGTAGCAGGGCCCGTTCAACAGGTTTCTTTTTAGATTAAGCCCCTGTGTAAACCTTTTTATTGCCTCTTGTTGTTTAACCATCCCATGGGTTCCATACCCACAGAGGATACTGCCGTTTTTGGCATCTCGCCATGACATATTAACGCACGTACCTAGAAAAACAGGGTTTATAACGAATGGGCATTCTTAAGCCCATCGACTATTATAAAGTCCGAATACCCTCGGGAGTGTTCGGCGTCACGAGTTTGGCCTTATATGCAGCAGCTCCGAATCATGTCTTTGGTCAAATGTTGGGTTTGCCCAGCTCCTGGGTTTGCCGCCTTACGTTCCGTTAGTATCGGCTAAGGTGGCCAAAGGAGAACTACTGCGATTGTGCCCTGGTTATTCCGAATGAGCACCTCGGTAGAGAAAGCCGAAAACTGACTGTCATGATACTGCGAGAGACTGTTCAACCACTCAAAGACTTATCGGAATCCTTAGGATTCCTCCGCATTAACGAAGGACCGTTGCCCGGTCATGTACACATGCGCCCGTATTCGGATGCACGCGAAAACGTACCAGGGGCTACACATTAGCCCCAACATTAAATTCCCTTGGCTAAGCGAAAGTGTTACAGCTATATAGTCTAGTTGCCTAGTTCGACGTGCGATCACCTCCTTCATGGACCAAGACGTTGGATCAAGTGTGATTATGCATATTTTTTGCGAACACCCCGCATTGTTTGCGTGGGGGCTGAAGCCGACATTGCTATCTTTGGATTACACATACAAATATATATATATATATATATATATATATATATATATATATATATATATATATATATATATATATATATATATATATGAAAATACATGATAGGGACACAACAATACTTTTCGTGCAAAAAGTATAAATATAGCCTTATAACCAAAATAACATTGTTTTTACAATAATTGATTTATCGATCGAATAATACATTCTTGACACTGCGCCTCTATGAGGCGGGCATCTTCTGTGACCTGCGCCAAGTAGTGCTCGGCCGGATATTGGCCCCCCGCCGGATCTTGGGTCGCTATAATATTGGCCTCCATATCTGTCCAATAGGCTTTAACGTGGGCAAGAGCCATCCGTGCACCCTCTATGCACGCCGACCTCCTCATGACATCGATCCGAGGCACGGCCCCAAGGAATTGCTACACCAAGCCAAAGTAACTGTCCAGCTTAAGCCCTTCCAGCGAAATATGGTCTATCACAGACCGCATTGCAAGACCGGACAGCCTGTGAAGCTCGCTTCTGACAGCCATCTTTTCATTTAATGGCAGCGTAGTGGGAGCATTGAATTGCGACCGAAAAAGCTTCCCCACTTCCTTATCACCTGACCCTCGAAGAACTTGGCAGCGTCGGCCGTACTCTTCGCCAAATCCGCATCTGGCGTCCGCAGGACTCCGGCGCCCATCGAGGGCGTACTTCGATCGAAAAACCGTCGCGGCAAGTAGGAACCTCCAGCCACGATTTTACCGGCTTGTTGAAGCTCCTCCGCGCACCTCGAGCTCGGTCTGTATTTCCTTGGTGGCATTGCGTGCCTTGTCCAGCTCGGCCAAGCTACCATTATGCTCCTTTTCAAGGAGCTCATACCGGTCAGCGGCATCTTTTAACTCAATAGCCATCTCGGTCATCTTTTCCTCGCTTCGGCGATGAGCAGCCTATTCGGCTCTCAATTCCTCGGCCGCCTTTAGGGCAGCCGCATTGCTCACCCGAGCTTGTTCCTTGGCTAGAGCAAGTTCAGCACTCAGTGCCTCCACGGCAGCAACACCATCTGCAGTCCAAACAAATTATATTAATACATGCCACCTTCATATTTTCTTATGCAAGGGAGATAGTGCACGCACCTTGTGATGTATCCAGCCACTCATGCATCAGAGTAATATCGGCATCAATCGACCCAATTTGCCTCGACAGTTCGGCAACTTCAACGGACGGGCTGGCGGCCGGACCCACAGGTACCTGCACACATTTACTGCACTATCATTGGTTTATGATCCCCCGTTTGCCGCGTAGGGCGGGCAACCAGAGTCTCAGGGGCTGCTATCTATATGGATCACACCTAGCGCGTGCCTTACAACCAAAGAAATAGTGAGTTTTACATTACATGCCTCAAAACCTCTGAGCAGGCTTGTGAATGCTTCATTCAAACCACTTGTAGCGGATGAAATCTTCCTGAGCACCGTGCTCATTAATGAGCGGTGCTCCTCCGAGAGCGCAGCTCGCTCTAGTAAGCCCGTCAGTACGTCCGGACTTAGGGCGGCTGACGCATTGGCTTCCGTCCTTGGCGGATCCGGGCTCCTCCGTGATAACACCTCGGTGTCGACCGCGTCAAGAACCGGAGAGGCAGGTGGGGTCTCGCTCTCCATCATCTCCGGAGGAAGGTCGCCCGAAGACGATCCCTGTTGAGAAGAGCTGCCAGCCGGACTGCAAAAATTGAGTCCTGGTCATTGATCCAGGAGAAATACAGTACCTTCTACGTTAATGATTAAACTTACGGCTCGTTGGAGGGCTGGCCCGTTGGAGGGCACGATGCGGTGAGGGTGCCTGTTGGGGCAAGGACCCCTGGGGATCCCTTTTTTCCCAATTTGGGCATCTCTGCCTCCAAATCTTCGAAGGCGGCCTTCTTCTTCCCGTGTGGGGAGGCGGCCTCGACCTCTCCTCCCCGACTATCCCCGGTTCGGATGCGTAATGTGTGGGGTTCGGATCTCTCATCCTTCCCCTTGCCTTTCCCTGAGGGCATTCTGCTGAGTACCCGGTCGAGCATCTTGGCCACGGTAGGGGCGGGCGAGCCTTCGGGAAGTGGCGCCGGACACCTGATTCTCTCCGCCTTGCGGAGCCATTCCTGGATGCGGATGATATTCAGAATAAACAATCTTGACAAATACAAAACAGGGTGTCCGGTATCAAAGGATACTTACTTGAGTATCTAGGCATTTGCACCTTAGGCCCGCATCCTCGGTGGTATCCGGACATGTTACCTTCCGTCCGAAGAATAATTTGCACATCTCTTCGAGCTTTAAGCCAAAGAAGTGCTTCACCGTCCGCGGACCCTCTGGATTGAACTCCCACATCCGAAGAGGTCGGCGCTGGCATGGCAACATCCGCCGGATTAACATCACTTGCATTATGCTGACAAGGATGATATCTCTCTCGAGAAGTTCCCGGATGCAGTTCTGCAGTATTGGTACGTCGCCTGCGAGCCCCCAATTACGTCCTACGTCTGTCCAGGACGCCAACTGCGACGGGGGGCCCGGGCGGAACTCGGGGGGGCGGCCACCCACTTTGTGCCCCTTGGGGCTGTAGCATAAAACTGCCTCCGCTGCCATATGTCAGATACTTCTGGGAAAGAACCCTCCGGCCATGGGGCGTCGGTGTTTCTGCTTATTACGGCACCTCCGCACTCCACGTGTCGCCCATCGATCATCTTCGGCTTCACATTGAAGGTCTTGAGCCATAAGCCGAAGTGTGGCGTGACATGGAGAAAGGCCTCGCACACGATAATGAACGACGAGATATGGAGGATAGCATCTGGAGCCAGATCATGAAAATCCAGCCCGTAATAGAACATGAGCCCCCTCACAAAGGGATGGAGGGTGAAACCCAAACCATGGAGCAAGTGTGGGACAAAAACAACGCACTCATTAGGCTCCGGCATGGGGATAACTTGCCCTGGAACGGGAAGCCTGTGCTGGATATCCGCGGTTAGGTATCCGACCTCCCTAAGCTTCGCAATGTCCTTCCCCTCAATCAAGGAGGCGACCCACTGGCCTTAAGGATCAGATCCGGACATACTGGCGGATTTCGGAGGGGTGGAGCTTAGGTTTTGGGTGTTAGAACTCGAGGTGCGAGAAGGCGCGATGAAGGTGAAGAAAGAGGCGTAGGTCTCGACCCCTTTATAAAGAGGGTGAATATCAAGAGTTCCCGGTGTGACCGTTTGAGGCTTACGGCCGTCAAGGGGTCACGCACGCTCATATTGATGGAAAATCCCGTAATAAAAGGGACACGATCTCTGCCTCGACGGGACGTGCCAATAAAACTGCCTCGTAACGCGAATCATTGTGGGCTAGGAGACGTCGGTTCACATTGGACCGAGCCACGGTACAAGGGCACGATGCATGAAGATTGCCAGGAAATCAGATCCATACCATACGACGATCATCCTGCGGATCCGGACACTGTCTACGTGTTCGATAACCATTTTGGAGTATTCGGTGGAGGAACCCGCCTTGCAATGCTGAAGACAATACTGCACGCCGGACTCATCGTCATTGAAGCCTGGTTCAGGGGCTACTGAGAGAGTCCTAGATTAGGGGGTATCCAGACATCCGGACTGTGTACAACGTCCGGACTATTGAAGCGTGAAGATACAAGACTCAAGACTTCGGCCCGTGTCCGGATGGGATTTTCCTTGGCGTGGAAGGCAAGCTTGGCGATTCGGATATTATATTTCCTTCCTTGTAACTGACTCCATGTAAACCCTAGCCCTCTCTGGTGTCTATATAAACTGGAGAGGTTGGTCCTTAGAAGGCCGATCACAATTACATTCATACCATCATAGGCTAGCTCCTAGGGTTTAGCCTCTACGATCTCGTGGTAGATCTACTCTTGTACTACCCATATCATCAATATTAGTCAAGCAGGAAGTAGGGTTTTACCTCCATCGAGAGGGCCCGAACCTGGGTAAATATGTGTGTCCCTTACTTCTTGTTACCATCAGCCTTGACACACAGATCGAGACCCCGTACCCGAGATCCGCCGGTTTTGACACCGGCAATGACCTCGCTCGCAATGAACCACCATCCCAGGTGCTTGCTTTAACTTCGCGGTGTCATATGTGGTTGCATGTTCCATATGGTGTCTAGCTTGTATTCGAAAGGCCGAAGTCGGTCTTTATTAAGATAAGGAAAGATATTTTTTACATGAACCACCATCCGTGAGCACCGGAAGACAAATAGCTAGTCGAGGGCCTTTGGCCGAGCCAGTGACAAGCCCAGCAAAGACATGCATCACCTGGAAGCCAACTAAAAAGCCGCGATGGTGGCGAAGCAGCCCGCCTCCCACTAGGCTCTCAGGTCCTAGATGATCATGTTCACCACTCCAGCCGGATGTCTAGCTTGTATTGCTTCCAATTTGGTTAAATTGCATCTACTTAGCTTACACATTATACTTCCGGATGTCTAGTACATTTGTGTATTAACCATGTTATTACATCAAACTAATGTTCTTGTGTATCCCTCATCAATCACTTATGACGAGGTAGGCGAGGCAAGGGACTACTCCTCATTTAAAGAATGCAGCGTCGGCCTCCGACATGATTCTCAAGAAGCGAAATGCTAGATGAAGATAGTGAACATAGCTCGTAGTTGATTACAGCATTTCCCCTACACTAGCATCGCAGTGCTTGCTCTAACAGCAGCGTGATATGTGGTTGCATGTTGCATATGGTGTCTAGATTGTAATTCTTCCAATCTAGTTAAACTGCATGTGCTAATGCTTAGCTTATACTCCTGTAAATGTGACATTATACTGTTAATGTGACATGCCTTCTGTATTTAGTACATAGTACATCTGTCAATTAAGCATGTCCTTACATAAAACTATTGTTTTTTGTATCCGCATCAATCAATATGTGAGACACCTTTAGTATATGCGGTGCGATATTAGTTGCATCTTTCATATGATTTATAGCATCGCTGCTTCTAATTTGTTGAAATTCCATTTATGATGGGGCGCTTTTAACTTGGCGAGTCATATTGGTTGCATCTTTCATGTGGTGTCTAGCTTGCATTGCTTCTTATTTGCTGGAATGGTTTACGCTTAGTTTACACAAACAGTTGTGAACATGCCATGCCGTCCTGTTTTTCGTACATATTCCATCCGGTATCATGTGTTTGCCTTACATCAAAGTAGTGATTATCGTATCATGCATGAATGAGTTACGAAGAGAATTTTATTGCTTTTTCTTGTCGGTTTTACTTGAAAATTCAAAATCAATAAAGCGGAAGGAACTTAGCAAGGCAGCGGATAAAGGTGCTCCTTCAAGCGGAGGGCCTCTACAGTTTCTACTCCTCCACACCCCAAGATGATTTCCAAGACAACACATGCATAGACACTCAACAAAGTTGTGTTTATGATGAGCACGTCTCCCTAGTGCAGCATCACTGGTGCTCCCTCTAACTTGGCTTTGTTATATGTGGTTGCATGTTATGTGTGATATCTAGCTTGTATTGCTTCTAATTTTGTTGAATTCCATCTGCTTACTTTACACATTATACTTGAATAAGACACGTGTTCTGTTTCTAGAACATACAATATCATCTATCACACCATGTTCTTACATCAAATTACTACTGTTGTGTAACTTTGCAACAATCACTTATCATAAGACACGTTTGACTTTGGAGTGTGATATAGGTTACATCTCACATTCTTTTCTAGCTTGTACTACTAATTTGTTGAAATGGCACTTATGACGAGGCAGTTTTAACTTGGTAGAGTGATATTCGTTGCATCTTTCATATGGTGTCTAGCTTTCATTGCTTCTAATTTGTTGAAATGCCTTCTCCTTAGTTTACACATCATAAGCTGTGAATATGCAATGCTGTGAATATGTAATGGCACTAATGACGAGAGACCTCTAACATGGTAGTGTGATGTTGTTTGCATCTTGAATATGATTTATTTCTAGTACTGCTTCACATTTGTTTAAACGCCATTTATGCTAAGACACTGTTAACTTGGCAGAGCGATATTTGTAGCATCTTTCATATGGTGTCTGCCTTCCATTGCATTGCTTCTAATTTGGTAAAATGTCTTCTTCTTTGTTTACACATCATAGTTCTGGTTATCTCTTCCGTCCTATTTTTCATACATATTACATCCTCCTATCATGTGGTTGTCTAACATCAAAGTTCAGTTAAATGCATCACGCATCAATTTGTTACGAAGAACTAAATTGTTATTCGTTTTCTTGTAAACTTGACTTAACATGCACGAGAGAAAGAGGAAGAAACACAGAATGGCAGGGAATGAGAAGCGGATGAATCCTGCAGATTCTTGAATGCGATGGTGCAATAGAAGGTGAAAGTCCAGCGGAAAATTCTACAAACACGGCATCCCATGCTACACGAGCTGCAAAAAAGCCCAAACAGAAACAAATAGCTGCCACCAAACAAGCAGAGACAACCCTAGTTCTTGCAACACCTACCATAGTACTACTAGTTGCACGACATACTCGTGCGTCAACTGAGCTAGCAGCACGTTCCCAAACTCCCTTGCCACCTGATACTACTTCCCAAGCACTCTTGACACAAGACGAGTTGGCAATATCAGATGAACCTTGTGAGCTTCAACAGCAAGAAGGTAGTTGCTGGAATCAAGTAACAGTTGCATGCTTCTTTATATGTAGTCTCACAGTTTGATGTACACTAACACTTCCTATGTTCGTTGTTGGACTAGCACCTAGGCGCAAGAGAAACAAACATCGGGGATAATGCTCGATAGGTTAACTAAATCTAGAGGAGGAAGAATGGAGATCCGTTTTGAGGCAGGTTTAAAAGGCCACGTCATGCTCTGAGTCAGCCAAGTTAGTATCGAGGCAGCGGTTGTCGTTAGGTGTCATGTCGTATCCTCCCAACATGGATTGATGCAGGGAATGACAAAGCGAAACCAGTTCAACACCTTCCTCGACCATTTATCGTAAGTATGGTTATGTATGGAAACTAGTAATATCGTCTTGCTCTGTCCCATACTTTCTAGGTTGCTAATAATGAGACTCCCATAATTTTCAACAGATGAGGTTCAAGTTGGATAGCCAAGATGATGCAACCAGACAAGCTTGCACCCATGTTTTCAAGTCTGCTCTGCGACAGCATCGGTATAACTTGAGGAAAACTCACTCTGAAGGCAAGGCTAACAGTGAACTTTCCCAAACATCTCTAGTGGAAAATATATCGAATGAAGACTGGAGGGGCCTTGTTAAAAACTGGTCTGATCCGAAGTATCAGGTACATTATATATATGTGATCAGATCACATGTTGAAGTCATACTGACGCATGTGCCACACAAATCTATCTTCTTGTAGGTGAACTGTTCAAAGAACAAGGCCAACCGTATGAAAGTGAAATTCCAATAGACGAAAGGATGTCGTAGCTATATTGCACACTGCGAGGCTCTTGTAATTAGCTTTTGTTTCACTCTTTTCGATGTACCATATTATCAGATCTATATTGACTTGTTCGAAATGCAGAGAAAGCCCATAAGGACCAAAAGTACTGAACCAAATGTTGTGGAAATCTTCAAGGACTGTCACACCAGCAAGGAGAAGGGCATGACTACACCAGTCAAAGCCGTTGTTGTAAGTCCTTAATCCTCATGCCTTTTAACTACTACTTACTCTGACTTGTGCCTTGAACTACACGGTTTGCAGCCAATGTCTATTACTCTTTTCAATTTTATACACAATTGTCTTAGCGTATCATTGCACCTTACAAGGTTTAAAAGGGAGGAGTGATGTTCCTTTGATCTTGACCCGTAATCTAGTTCCGTGCTCGACTTGCCCACACAACGTTACAATTGCATGTTTGCCTATTCTCAGTTGTTTTGTGATATGAATGATGTCATACTATGATTACCGTATTATAAACTCTGTCTCCTTATCCTTAGCCCTCAAATGTGAAGAAATAGACAATACATTAGCGATGGTACATGGTCATATGTTTGGAACCTGGTTTTATTATTTACTTTGCAATAAAATACAACTAATATTTTACATGGGTTCACCAGAATAAGTTCTGTATATAGATCAAAGCAATTTTGTTTGGTTTTGCTGCCTCCTTAATATCTTCTGTTCTGGTACTACTAATGTAAAAACTCAACTTTTCAGCGAGCTATGGAAAAAATGGTGGAACCGCCACCTTCTGAAGGTGGCGAGGCAAGCGAGGTGTCTGGATTAGGGGTATCAGGACAGCGGACTGTGTCTAACGTCGAGACTATTGAGCGTGAAGATACAAGACTCAAGACTTCGGCTCGTGTCCGGATGGGACTTTACTTGGCGTGGAAGGCAAGCTTGGCGATCCGGATATTATATTTCCTTCCTTGTAACCGACTCCATGTAAACCTTAGCCCTCTCCGGTGTCTATATAAACCGGAGAGGTTGGTCCTTAGAAGGCCGATCACAATTACAATCATACCATCATAGGCTAGCTCCTAGGGTTTAGCCTCTACGATCTCATGGTAGATCTACTCTTGTACTACCCATATCATCAATATTAATCAAGCAGGAAGTAGGGTTTTACCTCCATCGAGAGGGCCCGAACCTGGGTAAACATCTGTGTCCCTTACTTCTTGTTACCATCAGCCTTGACGCACAGATCGGACCCCCTACCCGAGATCGGCCGGTCTTGACACCGACATTGGTGCTTTCATTGAGAGTTCCTCTGTGTCGTCGCCGTCAGGCTCGATGGCTCGTCTTATCGTCAAAGACAACATTACCGGAGGGGCTCGGCTGTAGGCGGGCAGCTTGGCAGCAGCTTTATCATGGCCGCCCCATCGGCGATGGCGCCCGACGATGACTTCTCGGGTCATCGATCATAACCTCGCGTCGATTCGAATTTGCGAACATATGGATCAATGGAGCTCTCCTCCTTAACGAACTCTTGGATCGCGCCGCCATCTACAGGAGTCGCTATAGACTATGACCAGATTGGGCTTAAACCCGACCCGAGGGACATCAGGTCCTTGCTGGCCACCCACGAGATAGCGATAGTGGAGGAACCACACGCGGATTGCCCCTCAACTTTGAGGACAAGCTGTATACGGATCACCGAACTCCTTGAGCCAAAGACCTGCTCAAAGGAACACCTGACCCAGGTCCTGGACTTAGAATCGGGCATCGGGTCAAAGAGATTGGGCACCCCAGAGCCTGAGCTGTTTAGCTCGGGACTGCCCGCGCCCTTGGGCGTTAGATCGGATAAAAATCCGTACTTTAAACTAGACCTAAACTGTCTCTCCCGCATCAGGCAAGAGCCCCAGGAAACCGTACATCGCTACTAGGCCAGATTCCTCCTTGCGCTTAAAGGTCGGGGCTGCGCTTGAAGAGGACATGGTCTCACTTTTACGCAAAAACTGCAGACGAAGGACTCCTCAATGCTATAAGCCGCCCGCGACATAAATGTAACCGCGGACTTAGCAACCATAATGCGGAAGTACTATGCGATGGAAGCGCTTGGAAGACCCAAACAGAATTTTGGGACAGTCTGCTCTCGCCAAAACCTTTGTCCGAACTAAGCGGACGAACTCTAAATAAACCGTCAACCCAATCCCCAAGAAACGAAGCCCACTCGAGCACGAAGATCCGTATTGGAAGATTGGCTCGGCCGGGCCATGTAAGCTCCACAGCACTCCGGATACACCACCTACTCATAGCCTTAAGGCATGTTGGATACTCCGGCAGGTGGTAAAAAGTGGCGAGGATCTTCTTATGGGCCACACAACGGGACAACATCCTCCAGCAAACACTGTCTGGTGCTAACAGTCTTGACACTTTTGCCTCGAACAATAGGCGCCAAGCGAGCTCGTCGAAGCTCGGCTGAAATTTACCAGGGGGCAAAAATAAACCCTTGGAACGACACTGCTATCACTTTTAACGCCAGTGACGAACCTTGATCCCGGACTGTCCGGGCGCCAGCCGCTCTGGTTCTTAGCCCAATCGTGGACGGATTTCGGCTCACCAAGGTGCTCATGGATGGCGGAAGCGGATTAAATCTGATCTATGAAGAGACACTCAGCAAGATGGAAATTGACAAAGGTCGTATTGAACAAAGCGCAACCTTCAGGGTAATTATCCCTAGTCGGGAAGCACGGTGTGCGGGAAAAAACACACTTGACATAGTGTTCGGCACCCCGAAGAATTATAGGTCCGAAGAAATCACATTCCAAGTAGCCCCCTTCAGCAGCGGATACCATGCCCTTTTAGGGCGGGACGCGTTTGCAAGCTTTCAAGCTATACCCCATTATGGGTACATGAAGCTTAATATGCCGGGCCTTTGGAATCATCACTCTAGCCGATGACCCGGGACGTCGCACTTGGTAGAAAATAAAATCGCAGCACTAGCCCTAGAGGCACTATCAAGAGGCCCTAGCGGCGAAGAGTTGGCAACCTGCGGGCCACCATGGACAGGGACGGCGTGATACTAGACAAGCGACCCAAGTCCACCTCATTTAAACCTGCAGAGGAGATAATCAAATTCCAAGTCCATCCAAGAGACCCCACGAAGACAGCTTCCATCGGGACACGGTGAGCCCGTGATTGACGCCTTGCTGCGAGATTTCTTCACAAAAATTGGGACATTTACTTTGGCACCCATCGGACATGCCGGGCATCCCATTGATGGCGAACACAGCCTCAATATTCTAAAGGATATAAACCAGTCAAGCAAACCCTAAGGCGATTCTCGAGCCCAAGCGGCGACAATGGGGAAGAGTTATTCAAGCTACTCGAGGCTGGATTCATCGGAGATATCAAACATCCGGAGTGGTGGCAAATTTGGTGATGGTACCAAGAAGGAAAAATCCTGGCGCCTGTCGTCGACTTCAAAGACCTCAATAAAGGCTTGCCCCAGGATCCATTCCCATTCCTCGCATCGATCAAATCATCGATGCCACAGTGAGACACGACTTCATTGTGTTTTCTCGGCATACTCTGGATACCATCAAATAAAGATGGCGAGTCGACCAAGCTGCAACAGCTTTTATAGCGCCATATGGCCCTTTTGCTTCAACACTATGCCCTTCGGGCTCAAGAATGCCGGTATAGCGTATCAGCGCATAATTCAAACATGCGGAAAAACAAATCGGCAAAACGGTAGAAGCATATTTGGACGGCGTGGTCATAAAAACTAGAACGCGTCGAAACCACGATAGATGACACGAGACTCACATTCGAAAACCTCCGGACATACGACATCAAGTTGAATCCGGAAAAGTGCGTCTTCAGCCTCCCATCAGGGAAACTGCTAGGCTTCATCGTTTCCAACAGAGGAATTGAGGCGAATCCGGCAAAAATCCGAGCTCTGTCACAGTTGGCTATACCAACGGACCTCAAGCACATACAAAATCTAGCCGGATGTGTGGCTGCTCTCAGCCGCTTTATCTCCAGGTTAGGAGAAAAGGCACTACCGCTTTATCGCCTTCTTCGGTGCACCGAACACTTCGCATGGACGGAGGCAGCCGCGGCGGGACTGGATGAAATAAAGACCTTATTGGCAAGTAATCCAGTGTTAACAGCGCCGAAGATCGAGGAACCTATGCTGTTGTACATAGCTGCAACACATCAAGTCGTAAGCGTGGTGCTCGTCGTCGAATGAGAGGTCGACAGATACAAATACCCGCTCCAGAAGCTGGTCTACTACGTGTCCACGGTCCTAACCCCACGCAAATCACGATACCCAAAATAGCATACGCGGTGTTCATGGCATCCCGGAAGCTATGACACTACTTTCAAGAGTGTTCGATTACGGTGGCCTCCGAAGTACCACTCAATGACATAATAAATAACCACGATGCTACGGGCCGGATTGCCAAGTGGGCTCTTGAGCTCCTTCCGTTCGACATAACGTACAAACCACGGCGGGCCATCAAATGCGCAAGTGTTGGCTGACTTAAATGCGCCGAATGGATGAAGCCGAACTCCCTAAAGATCAGCGCATACTCAAAGCTGGATCATGCACTTGGCGGCTCTAAAATGCTGGCTGGATTGGGACCAGGGGTAGTCTGACATCTCCCACCGGCGACCACGGTCGATCGTCCTCCAAATATTATACAGACTCAACAATGCAGCGAATATGAGACTACTGTTGCACGGTCTTGGATGGCGGTCTCCATGGGCATTCAACGCCTAGAAGTGCGCGAGGACTCGAACCTCGCAATATCATAGATAAGCGGAGATTTTGATGCCAAGGACCCGAAAATGGCGGCCTACCATAATGCCGTCCTCAAAATGTCATTTCGGTTAGAGGGCTCGAATTCCACCATATGGCTCGAAAACAATCAAGCGGCGGATGCCCTCGCTCGCATCGGCGCTAAACGCGACCCTGTCCCACCTAACATATTCTTGGAACGGCTGTTCAAGCCATCCGTAGTATAGGAAGGGGAGTCTGGCAACACTAGCACGGACCCGAATACACCCCCGAATTCCGAACCATCATACACAATCGGAGGTTCTACCCCCGAAATAACGTCCTCGGCCCATGAAATCATGGCTATAATCGCCCCTTGGACCGAGCCCTTCTTGGCCTACCTAAATAGGCAAGAGCTCCCCGAAGAACAAAATGAAGCACGCTGCATTGTCCGGCGCTCTAAAGCTTACAAAGTCTACGAAGGGGAACTCTACAAGAAAAGCGCTACCGGAGTACTTCAAAGATGCATCTCCGAAGAGGAAGGGCGGAAACTCTTGGCTGAAATCCATGCCGGCCTGGGCGGGCACCACGCGGCTCGGGCATTAGTCAGCAAGGCCTTCCGTACAGGTTTCCATTGGTCGACGGCCCGAGCAGACGCACAAGACCTTGTCCAACATTGCGTCGATTGCCAGCTCTTTGCCAATCAGAGTCATATGCCCCCTACCGCTCTACAAACAATCCCCATAACTTGGCCTTTTGCGGTCTGGGGGCAGATATGGTCGGACCTCTTAAAGGGGGAAGCCATAAGAAAAAATACTTATTGGTCATGGTGGACAAATTCACCAAATGGATAGAAGCTAAACCAGTCAAAACGGCTGAATCTGGACCAGTAATTGACTTCATATCTGGGGTCGTACACCGATACGGTGTCCCCCACAGCATCATCACTGATAATGGCTCAAATTTCACAGCCGACAAAGTGAAAACTTGGTGCACAAAAATGGGCATCAAGCTCGATTACGCTTCCGTCTACCATCCACAAACTAATGGCCAGGTAGAGCAGGCAAATGGTCTCATTATGAGCGGTATCAAACCCAGGCTAGTGCGATCCTTGATAGAGTCGGATCGCCTTTGGGTGGAGAACTTCGACTTTGTACTCTGGGGCTCACGGACCATGCCATCGCACCACGGATACACACCATTTTTATGGTGTATGCGGCGTGAAGCAGTTTACCTGCGACATAATACATGATTAAGCCGCAGCGTACACATGTCTGAAAGAAGGAAGCGAGTTAGATGGGCAGGATAATTTGGGCATACGGAGGAGGAAGCGCGATGTCATAAAAGCCCGTTCGCATTCTATCGGCAGCGAGGCTCGGCGATACTAAAGCGGAGAAGTGCGGGCCAAAATTTACAATATTGGCGAGCTCGTTCTCGACTACGGAAGAAGAAGAATGACAAACTCAAACCCAATTGGGAGGGTCCCTTCATCATTGACAAAGTTCTCACCGGAGGGCGTATAAGCACATAATGCATCCGATATGAGACTCGAGGCGAACCCATGGAGCGTGGCAAGACTACGAGATTCTCGCCTAGCGCCCGAACACGTGTTAGTCTCCTAACCCCTCCTTTTGAAATATGCCCCATCCCTTTTCCTTTCTCGAACTTTTCTATCTTCACATAAAGTATTCAATACAGTGCGGATTTTCGGATCGCTCCGGCCGCACTAAGTGTGTAAGCAATACCTGGGGGCTTCCTATATGGAAGCTTAAAATGATTACTCACATGGCTTTTTGCCCATCGCATATGCATTCTTTTTCCATATGTGCCTTTTCTTCACCATTATATGCATCGATATGACTTAAGATGTTGCCAAGCTGGGTTGCCTGGCTCTTGTGTTTATGCCCTACGTTCTCGTTAATTGGCTAGGGCATAAGAGAACACCTCTGCGATTATTCTGCGGTTCAGCGGATGTGTACCTCAGGTGGGTGAAGCAGCTAGCTTCCTTAAGAGAATATTGATTCGGTGAACAAAAGCTCTGAGTGGTTTATTATAACATGAATCCCCAGAAATCTTGTATCCTGCGCCATCGTTTGCAGTCCGAACATGTGCATCGTCGCATGCGTACCCGAGAAAGGAACCCCTAACGGAACTATTCTCTCGGAAGATGTTTCTTTCTATCCATGTAATATAACATAACTAGTTGGGTACTTATGCATTCAAGCACTTATGACCCCTCGCCTTGTTTCCACGCATACCCGGCTTTGTATAGCTGAGTGGGTATTCGGACACACCGGACTATAGGGTTGAAATTTGAAGCGAAAGGTCGCCATGACAAATGATTTTAATACGGCTGAGGGCTAATCATGACCATTCATTTACACAATCATTTGGACTAATTACATTCCTCTTCTATACCATCCAACAGGCTATCTAGCTTACAATCCTGTTGAGAATACTTAGCGGCTAACGCTACTTGGTCATACACCAGGCTAATGGGAATTTCTTGCCCATCGACCCTGCTGAATCCCCTTGACCCATATGGTCGGGTCCAGACTTGGTGTGGCGATGTTTTCACCATTGCCCGAGCTTCTCTTGCTCCTTGCCGGCATGCGATATCTTCCATAGGCAGGCGCCGCCGAGACTCCTGCAACAAGTCCACAAGTTCCCCATGCCATTCGGTAGTAGGGTTGATGGCCACAAAGCCTAAGCAACACCTGCATCACTTCTTGAGCTTCGCTCGTGCAGTCTCGAAAGGTCTTGCAGTAAATCATTTGCAGATGAGGGCATCTCCTCCTCGAGGCGACCCGTTAACATTCCTGCAACCAACATTTTCTCAATATACTTCCTCGCCGAACTGTACAGCAGTTCGTCTAGGCACTTACTATAAATGTCGCGTCGAAGCCTCTTGTTCTCCTTCATGGAGTCTGCCAGCTGAGCTCGGAGATATTTTAACTCCACGTCCAGCTGGACTTTGGCATCTTGAAGATCGGTCTTCTCCCGCCTAACTCACGTAAGAATGCGCTCGCCAGCCTCTAGCTGCTTTTTGAAATTCGATGCGTCCTCTCCCTCGCCCTCGGATTCACCCGGGATTATGCAGAATTTTACATTAGACTTGTCATATTACTCGCTGGTGCATCTTCGCACAATTCTGATAATTGTTACGGATGAGGGCCTTTGGGGTTCCTCTAACTTGCAGCTATGACCCTCGATTCGGCCTTGCAGTCCTCCGGCTCGAAACAATTGCTCGTTCTTCTCTACAAGGACCTGTACATAAATTGATCCTTAAAACTATTGTTTCAACCGTTTCAAGTCTCAGGGGCTACTCCTATACATACTTATCAAAATTTCTCACCCGTATGTCTTTGGTATACTGGTTTGTCGCTTCGGCAAGCCCGCCCCGAGCAGCTTGGATGTACGCCTCCGCCGAATTGAAGGCATTAAAATGCCTCTTTGGAAAAGATGTTGTTCCGAATTATGGCCCGTTGGTGCCTGTGATTCATGGCGCTCTCTACTTCAGAATTCATGGCTGAAAGCAGGTCTGCACTCTCTGTCGGAGAGCAATGCGGTGCTGGCCCCGTGTCCGCCTCCGCCCCTGAAGCCGGCTCAGCAATCCGGCTGGTGGAGGCATGATTGGTAGGGTCTCCGGATATAGTCCAGTTATTCTTCTTCCTGCCGGACACGAAGGGCGCTATCATATTTTAAATTCTATAATTATAGGACAGGTTATTGTTTAACCTCTATAGCGGTGTGTCAACCCTCACCGCCTTCCTCTTGAGCCTGCCCGATCTGGACGCCCGTGGTTGACGAGTCCCTAGGGGCTCGGCCCTTCGCTCCGGCCGTCGTTGCTGTAAATAGAACGGTGCCTCAAGGGTAAATTATAACACCTAGGGGGAGTCCTCTTCGAAGGACAGGGCTTTCTAGTTCGGCTTACACATGAAGAGGGGGGTAGTCTAGGATAGTCGGCCGTAATGGCCACTAGGCGCCATCGGCTACTTTGATAAAATACCCGTTGACAAGCTCCACGGTGATATCCGGATCCACTTTAAGTCCGGATCTAGGGCCCTTCGAGGTCCTCTGCGGTTCTGAGGAGGGCTGAAAATTCCTTCTCGTCCCTCCTTAATTCCTGCCGAAGCATTGATGCAAGTAATCTTAGCGGAAGAACGCTAGAAACAAGCGAGGGAAAAAGAATGGCAACTTACCCTGTTGGGAGGTTGTACATGGAGAATCCTTCCAGCGTTTTTATGCGAAGAATTCCTCCTCTTCCCTTTATCTGGATCGGACGGTATCCTTGCGGGCGGCGTGATCCGGACCTTCTACGGCCGTGGCGGGGCGTCGTCTTCCCGTTGAAATGCTACATGGGCTTCCCCGATATTGGGCGGTTGCACTCCCGTCTTATGCATATCGCCATAACCTCAACTATCGTCGATCCGGTTTGGCGATAACTTTATCTTGTCCATCGGGAGGAGTATTTCCCTCGTGTCCTCTTCTTGAGGGCCCGAGGCGCCAACAAGCGTGCCCTCGGCGAGGCATTCTGAACTCACGGAGACCTGTCGGACTGGATCCGGAAGGGGGCGTCGTTTATATAAAACCACTCGGAAGGCCAGTTTTACGGTGCCTTCTTAGAGTCTTGGATAGTTATCCGGTCTCGGCAATCGCCATACTTGGCCCGCCCACTTGACATAAGGACTCCCCACAGGTGCAGGGGATGAGGCAGAATAGCTTCCGCCATAATCCGAAGTGTGGTTTGCAGCCTAGAAACAGCTTCGCCGAGGGCAACATACCCGCTATGTGCGAGAATAGAGCCGAGGGTAGTAGATCGTTATGGCGGAGGCCGTAGAACTGAAGGTAACATGCGAAGAAAGCGGGTGGATAGGGACACGGCCCCTCGGCGGATGAGGATCGGACATATCGCTCCTCAGGAGATGGGTTAGGAGATCACTTAGCCTGGTCTCCTCCATCATAAGTGGCTATTCCAGCTCGGATGGAGACCATGAGCGCCGGTGGGAGAAACCCTTGGGTTTGTAACTTTGTCAGCGGCTATGAGGCTGAACACTCTCTCAATCCCCGACACAGGAGCGAGAAGGGCAAGCGGAAAAGTTGCGACGGCCGGCCATGTTGGAATGGCTTTTTGCGAAGCACTCTGTTGAATCTTGGCTCGGGAGGGAGAGTGAGGTTTGGATCTGAGAATCCCGTCCCTTTAAATAGGCAGTTCTTGGGAGGATCGAGGTGGAAAATGCAAAATGCCTCGACTCCTCGCATTAAGCTTGACACGTGGAGATGGTCATTCTTGAGGCACGAAGCCGAGGAGCACAACATTGATTGGAAGCCGGACACTATTAAGTGCGTCACAAGCACTTTGGGGTATTGGAGAAGAACCCGCCCTACAATGCGAAGACAAGACTGCCTTGCGGACTCATCGTCATTGAAGCCTGGTTCGAGGGAGCTCTTGAGGAGTCGGGAGTCGAGGTATCCGGACAGCGGATTGTGTACAACGTCCGGACTATTGAGCGTGAAGATACAAGACTCAAGACTTGACCCGTGTCAGGATGGGACTTTCCTTGGCGTTGAAGGCAAGCTTGGCGATCCGGATATTATATTTCCTTCCTTGTAACCGACTCCATATAAACCTAGCCCTCTCCGGTGTCTATATAATTTGGAGAGGTTGGTCCATAGAAGGCCGATCACAATTACAATCATACCATCATAGGCTAGCTCTAGGGTTTAGCCTCTACGATCTCGTGGTAGATCTACTCTTGTACTACCCATATCATCAATATTAATCAAGCGAGGAAGTAGGGTTTTACCTCCATCGAGAGGGCCGAACACAGGTAAACATCTGTGTCCCTTACTTCTTGTTACCATCAGCCTTGGCCTTTACAGATCGGGGACCCCTACCGAGATCCACGGTTTGACACCGGCAACAACTATCACGCAATGTCGGCTCTTGCTGCAGTGGGCCAGTACCTGTCCACTAACAGTGCCAAAAGCACGTTCCTGCGTAATACTGGGTTGGTTGTTACAAACTGCCTCATGATCAAGATATGCAAGCTCAAAGCAATGTTCTATCTGCGCGCCAGACACAAGTCCATTTCCTAACAGAGGCCCTTTGTGAAACAAGGAGAAACATTGCTCAATGTCGTCAAGATATGCATGGTTTTGAAACCATACTATCAGACATTTGCTATGTTGTTCAGGAGCCTAAGAGAAATGAAGGCGAGGGTTATGGTGCTCCATCGGACAATACAACATGAAAACGTAACAGGCAGGTCAAATGAACCGAGCTTCTGAACTTCTGGTGGTGCATTTATCTGCTAGACTGTTAAGTTTTATTCCAACCTTCCTTTTGTTATATAGTTGTAATTTGTTTTGGTGCGATACAAAATTTATTATTAACGTCCAACCACCGGCTGAAGAAAACAAGCAAGCCATTTTGTATAGTATAGGGTGTTCCCTATATTTGCCTTGAGTGGCGATCTTTGATGCCGAGTGGATGTAATCTGTCTGTCGCCTTAATAGCCTAAGCGTTAGTTTTGACCTTATTTATTTCCTAGTCTTCTTTTTCCTGGTTTGCTAGTGGCGCAACCACCCATGGGCCATATCTGAGGCCCTAGGATCCATGGGTCTCCTCGGGCCGTCGATAAATGGGCACATGTCGGTGGGCCTCGGTACGTCGATAAATGGGCACATGTCGGTGGGCCTCGGGCGTCGGATAAATGGGTCTACATGGGCCGTAATCAGGCGTGGTGGTATCGGCCCGGCCGCGGTAGCGGGCCGTTAATAGGCTATAGGACTGCAAAAGCTTAATTACATCACGGGCATAACGGGTCATTAATGGGCGAGAATATAGACAGGCGGGCGAAATGGGCCGACTCTTGCCATGGGTCGAATTTGGCCCATTAGGGTAATGAGGCGATGTGGTCGACTCTTGCCATGGGTGAATTTGGCCCATTTGGGGAACATGCGATGTGGACCGACTCTTTCCATGGGCCAAATTTGGCCCATGGGGAATAGGCGATGTGGGCGGAAGTAATCAAGGGCCAAAAGGAGCCCAGAGCGTATGGGCCGTCAATAGGCGAAAGCTAACACGGGCTGGAAGCGGCCCATGTAAATCGCGATGCCATTAACGGGTACAAAGAAAATTACTGTTCATTATAGGCTAGAGTCACCGTAGGCTGTAAAGGGCGAAAGATCTGAAAGGCCTCATATGGGCGAAAAGGCGTAAATGGGCCATACATGGGCCAAAAAGTGAAATGAAATTTGGTGTTATATTGACGGACCACATGATGTTGTTGGGCCAATTTCCTTTAGTGCCCTAACGGGCCGTGAGTTAACGAGTAGTAAAATGGGCTATTTGCAAAGAGACCGTTAACGAGCTTTTCATGGGCCAGCCGTTAACTTTGACCAAGTCAAATGGGCGACTTTGTAAGCTAAATGGGCGATGGTGGGCCGTAACGCGTGTCGACATACCATAGGCGCCTATCGACCCATTGGCGGTGACACATGTTTACGTCCGGCCAATAAAATTTTACCGTGGAAATTTCCCATTGGTCGGGGCTGTTAACAGTTATCGGATCAAAACCCGACCCGATAGCTTAGCTTAGCGTTCCGTTATGGTGGATGCCATGTGTCGGTCACCCTTAATGAAAGCTTATACGTGAAGCCACGATTTATCGTCATGGAAGTGGACACTTTGAAAGTCGTTATATCGACAAGAGGGGGTGAATAGGCGATTTTATGAATTCTTCAATGAGGAATTTGCGGTGAGGAAATTCCTTAGCGAAGAACTACTTTGACGGAATAAGTACTCGAAGTAAGCATAAAGAAGCGGGCATGGTCATCATGATGAAATGAAGACAAACAAAATCTGAAAGCGTAAACACAGGATAGCACAAGATGAAGACAAGCGGTGAAGAAATTGGGCGAGGAAATTGAGAAAGTCTTGATCAAAGTCTTCAAACACAGATATGAGCGAACACTCAACACAGTAATGAGGAAGAGTTGAGGAAATAGAACCGATTAGGTTGGTGAAGACAATGATTTGGTAGACCAGTTCCAAGCTGCTTTGTCTCGGTTATGCGTCTGGTTGGGCGGTGAGTATTTAAACTCGAGGACACACAGTCCGGACACCCGATCGCTGAGCACGCAGCTCGGGACACCAAGTCCTCACCATATTCTCCTTGAACTAAGGTCACAGACCTCGTCCAATCACTCGTGGTAAGTCTTGAGCGACTTCCAAACCTTCACAGACTTGGTCACTCGGCGATCCACAATTCCTCTTGGATGCTCTAGACCATGGCGCCTAACCGTATGGAAGAAGCACAGTCTTCAAAGGTAACAAGCGTCGGATCCACAGGATCAATCTCTTGATGATGCTCAATCACTTTGGGTTTATAGGGGTTTGGTTTTGGGTTTTCCTCACTCGATGATTTTCGCTCAAAGTCCTCGGAGGATGGGTTGCTCTCAAATGACAAGTGTCAAGTTTCTCTCGGGCAGCCAACCAGCTAGTGGTTGTAGAAGTGACTATTTATAGCCTAGGGAGCAGCCCGACATGATAAGACATAAATGCCCTTCAATGATATGACCGTTAGGTGGATAAGATATTTTGGGACAGGTGGCGCGCACACGACAGCGATCGGAAATTTGACTCTCAAATTCCTCGGGGCTATCATGTTCCTCCTTGTGTAGGCAATCCCTTTGGCGAATTCCTAACTCCTCGGTCAGAACAAATTCCTCGTGACAGAAGAACTTCGTCTCATCCTTTGAAGAAATTGACTGAAGCTGTATGAGATTTCAAAGGCTTCACTCGAAGGGATTGGTAGGTGTAGGATTTTGAGTTGAGCATCACATGGAAATTTTTCCTTAGTATTTCCTCGACCCCTTTAACGATGCGGTGTTTCCTATGACTCAAGAAAGAAAAATGAAACTAAGAAAACAAAAGTCTTCACGCTTCATGTTCCTCAAATGAATACCAAGTCTTCAAGGTCACACCAATTTCTTCACTTTCAAAGTCTTGAAAGTCTTGAGAATATCAAAGTCTTGATCGAAGAACTTCATTTTTAGGGTAGACTTTCTCTGTAAATATCAAACTCCTCATAGACTTATAGACACTGTGTACACTCATAAACACATTAGTCCCTTAACCTATAAGTCTTCAATACACCAAAATCACTAAGGGCACTAGATGCACTTACAATCTCCCCTTTTGGTGATTGATGACAATATAGGTTAAGTTTTCAACGAGGATAAACATATGAAGTGTAAATACTGATGTTGAGGAATTTGATTGCAAGATATAGAAGAACTCCCCCGAAGATGTGCATAGTGAGAATTTGCTTTTGAGGCAATGCACATTTGAAGAGTTGAATCATGGAGATCTCCCCTATATCTTGTAATTCATACGCATTTGACATATAATATGAAGAATTTGAAATGCATGATGAAATATGGTGCTTGATGAAATTCAGCATGCGTGCGATAACATTAATGAGGAACAAGCATGCAAAATAACGCATCAAGAGTATCGAGCAAGCGAGTGCATCATCGAGCACATGCATCAAAAGTATCAAAGCACCATCGGGTTTAAGATTACAACTCGATCAATAAAAGTTTCGGAAGAGCGAGTTGTAACTTAACAAAAAATGCCCATATAATAGACCGGCTTGAAGACTAACTCAAATTTCTCCCCTTTGTCATCGAATGACCAAAAGGATCGGCGAGGACTAAGCCCTGAAGAATTTCAAGTTGATGAAGGGCGCCGGCGTTGTTAGGGTCGGTTGTTGTAGTAGGGCCTGCCTTGATGTCGTCCAAGTCTTCATTTTCATCGGTGTCTCGTGATGAAGAATAGGAGCTAGCCACCAAGGAAGGAACTTTGACCTTCTTGTATTTCTTCGAGGAGGTGCAGACCAGTCAAATTCTTCCTTGAGACCCATTGTCGTCAGTTCTTCCGTGTTGTAGACATTTGAAAGAACAGCCAGTGCGTTTGAAGGTTTCATGGAGGTAGTAGTGGTTTTCTTCTTTGCATTGTGTGTAGAGGTCATGTTGTGAAGAATTGAACCAAGCGGCGCTTGACCCATTTATGATTGCGATCAACCTTGATGAAGGCGAGGAGTAACTCACGATCGATCATCACCACAGGTCTTTGTGGCTTGAGGATTTTGCTTGGCTGAGGTATTGGCGGCGAGTCATGTGTGGCGAGTCATCATTGGTGGAGTAGGATGCAGCTTTGCTGGCTGTCCATCAATGGGCGAGTGCCTTCATCGATCATAGCAGTTGCCTTGCCCTTGTCATCGGTGAGGTAAATGTCCGTTTGAGGACTTCAATCGGGGCAAGTAGCTGCGGTGGTTGAGTATCAGCCTTGTAATTGAGTGAAGACCTTGTCTGATGAACCTCATAATCCATGGTGCATAAGGCTTCACTCAAAAGGTGACATAGCAATGTTTGCGAGTCCTCATGAAGAAATCATGGAAGTTGGCGGGAGCGCCATGAATGATATTGAAAAGCATATTCTTCATGATGCCAGCGACTTCTTCATCATTTGAGTCGTGGCCTTTGATAGGACTCATTGTCTTCGTCGAATCCGATAGACGGTCCGAGGCACATATAATAATTCCTTGACGAGGAATTTGGTTCGAGTGCTGCCCCGGCTTCAAAGGCTTCATCGGCACTTGCATATAGTGATTTGAAAGCTCAGGTTCGTTGTAGATACAAGCGAGCACCATCAAGGGAGGGCCGAGTGGTAGAGCGCGAAGCAATTCGATTCTTTGGTGCCTTGTAGTGAGTATTTTCGGACATCGATCTAACACCCATGAGTTCACGTCTTGAGCGTCTCCGGTGATGTGCAGCGTTGCATAGAATTGAAGAATGAGTTCTTCATTCCAATCACAGATGTCGGTGCAGAAATTCAAAAGTCTGCATCGTGAAGAACAACGAGGACTAGCTCGAAGCTGGCGGAGACTCCATGTCCACATGAGGAATATGTGCATGATCGAAGACTTTGTCTTTGTTGAAAACAGCGAGGAATAGAAATTGGCTTGGTGGCAGTCGAAGCGCCTCTTCCTTATCGAGAAGAATCATATGGATTATGTCGATGAAGAATACGTGCTCGCCAAAGAAATCTTCAGCCTTGAACTTTTGCTTTGTTGAGAAGGATTCTTTGGCTTTGGCGATGGAGTGTCGATGAGTTGCATCACGACCTCTGGAATCGCAATCTCAGGTTCTTGGTGAGAATTTCTTGTTCCTCTCTGAGTGCGATCGAGGATCGGTGGCGGAGTTCATCGGCGCTAGTGGCTGGAATTTCTTCATGGACAGATGAAGTGGGATGAGTTTCTTGAGCCCATTTGAACTGTTGGAGCGGGGGTGAGGAATCTGTTGAATTGGGGTGAAGAGTGGAGAATTTGGATCTTGACTTTCCCAAAGTCATCGTTCATCACTGGCGTTGTGCTTCCAATATCCACATCTTCTTCAATTTCCTCAACACCGGCCTCTTCAGCTGTGAACTGAGGCATAGGCGAGGAAATGATTGGGGTTGAAGGGATTGCTTCCACTTCAATTTCTTCATCAATCTGCTCTGACGAAGCAGCAGAATGATCTTCTTCATCAGATCCGCTTGGGATCTCATAATCTTCACCAAAAGGAACAAGGTCCTTTGATGGAATTGAGGAAATTGGAACAACATCAATAGGATTTTCAAAGGGCTGGTCATTGGCTTCATTTTCTTCGTGGCGAAGAATTTGGCGCTTGGTGATGCTTTCCGTTTCTTCACTGCAGCTCGTTACGCAGCCTTGGTCTTCTTCACATCGAGGCGGATGGAAGAATTGGAGTTGGTGTTGGCGCGGGAGGGTGAGGAATCTGGTTGAATTTCCTCGGTATGGCCAGTGCGATTACGACTTCTTTAGTTTCTTGAGCGCACCACTAGTGGATGCCACAGCAATTTCTTGATGGCTGGAATGGGATCATCAGCCACTGGAACTAGCATTGTCTTGACAGCCTGAACTTCATCAGCGGTCTTGGCATGTTCTTCGATCTGCTGGTGAGGCTCCGGCTGAGGAATTTCTTGTTGCGTTGGGGCTGCAACATTGGTGAATTCTTTGTCAGGTTGCGAATCGACTTTGGCTCCTTGCCAATCAGCATAATAGGAGTCAAATTTGTCTTGAGGGCTTTGATGTTGCATCTTGATAAGTTCTTGAGTTGTCATCTTGACAACGTTTTCTTCAAGATTTCTCCTTTACGTCTGTGATTTCTTGATCTCTCTGGCTGTATCAAATTTCCATTTCTCCTCTTGGATGAAATGAGTCGACATGTGACTTTGGCGGTGTCAACTTGAAGTCAGGCATAGGAGTGTTTGGGTCCTTGTGCGAGAGATCAATGTAGTCTAGGATCGCTCTTGGATCCAACAGCGATGTACAGGTGTGCCTTTGGCTCTATGGCCCTTTCTTGGCGGTCTCGATGATTTCCATAAGTTCATCATCATCAGCCTCATCATCTTGGTGGCTCTTGGAAGCGACCTGTTTCTTCTTAGGACTTGGCGAGGACCTCGTCCAGCTATGGCCTTAGTCTTCAGTGAGTCGGGCGGATGAAGAATTTGGTGCAGTTGAGGAACTTCTTTGAAACACGGAGGCAATGGAGATGCTGCAGTCCTTTGTACGTGGCGGATGCACAGTCTTGAGGACTTTGTCGGAACTGCTGAGGACTTTGTAGGAGCAGCTGAGGACTTGGGAGGAGCAGGAGCAGCATGAGGAATTGGCCGTGAGGGCATGGTGAGAACTTGGCCGTGAGGGCCTTGTTGGTGAAGCACTTGGCTTGTGTGCGGGCTTCTTTGCCATAGATTTTCTTGGCTTGCAGAGGCCTCGATGGCAGCAGCGATGTGAGTCCTCATTAAATTTCCTCACTGCCTCATTGGCTTGTCTTGCCAATTTGGCTTGGCGCTTGGCCCATTCTTGGAAAGTCCTCACCACGCTTGATCTTTGGTGGGGTCGACTTCTTGACCAGGTGCCAATGGAGCTCTTGGGCATGGAGGATTGAGCGAATTTCTTCATGTACTTTGGAGTTACATATCTGTACTCCTCCATTCCCTTGCCCATCTCCTTTCAATCCTTTGAATCGCACCTTGCGCTGATTTTTGTTTTCTTTGCGAACTCGGCTTCATCGGTGTGCAATAATCAGCATATATTTCCTCGGGGATCTCAAACAGTCATGACCTCGGGCCTCTTTCCTCCTTTACGTGGCTTCTTTCCTTACGCCATATTCTTGGTGAGGAATTTGAACAAGCGAATTCTCTGAAGAAGTATGCAACTTTTCTTCGAGGCGCTGCAAATGAGTTAAGTTGATGAGAACCTAGTGATTCAGCGGCGGACATGAGTACTGTGAGCAGAGTATAGTTGCGAGGAATTTGGAGAGGTCATATCGTTCTCGAAGGTTTTCAAAAGAACTAGTTTGAGGAATTTGACCAGATGAGCCTTGAAGAATTTCACTAAGCGATCTTTGTCTTAGGTTCGAGTTGTATAGATCGAGGATCCACACAATTGAGGAATCTTGAAGAAAATCATTGCTTAGAAAATGAATCAAGAGCATATTTTGTTTGAGGTGTTCATATGTGTGAAGATTTGAAGAATAAACACCTTTGAAGATTTTCAGGAAGGTTTGAGAATCAAAGCGAGTAATAAAAGTAACTTTTAATTACCGAAGTGAAGAACACGACGAACTGAGAAGAACAGATGGGAAGTTAAATCGGTTAGATCTTCACGCCCTAACTTGGCGGAGGAAGACAGCTCTGGCGGCGGAGTGAAGATTTCATGATCGGTAGCGAATCGTCGGCTGACGAGGTCGAAGCGGTGAAGCTCTTCCTCACCGGCTGACGATGGAGTAGCGGCGGCGCTAGGGTTTGAAGCTCGGCGAGAGAAGCGGTCGGCGGAGTAAAGGAAGTGAGGAAGGGAGAGGGGTATATATAGCCACGGTGAAAAACTGTTAGCTTAGAAGATTTGGGACGAGCGTGCCTGACCCTTCTCATTAAACTTGACATGTGTCACCCACGTCTTGAGAAGTGGAGATTGTGTTAGATCGTGGGTGAATAGATAAATCTATCGTGGAATGCGGAGCGGTTTGAGCGGCAAAAGCGAAAGTTTGGATAAGATCAGTTTTAAAGTTCCGTTCGCAATTTCTTGGTGACAAGGACACGGTGAAGATTTTGAGCGAGTTTCAAATAGAGAGCACATGAAGAATTTGTGAATAGATTGGGTTGAGTATAGCATAGAGGGAAGGTCGATCACATTCACTTAGCAAAAAAAAACGACTTGAAGAAATAGCCATAAGTGAATGTTGTAGAGGACATAAACCCATATATATATATATAGCTAATGAAGAAAAACAACGGAAACAGTGAAGATTTTGAAAAGTTGAAGAATTTGAAAAACTGAAGAATTTCAAAAACTGAGGAAAAACTCAAATTGAAGATTTTCAACTTTGGTGGTGGCGTGACCCACCGTATAAGAATGATGATTTCAGACACCGCATACAATTGTCGTAGGGTTCTGAGAATCAAATTCTTCATTAATTTCTTCACACTTAGAGTGTTATTCTTCATTGATTGAAGAAAAACGTTTCTTCATGTGTTGCACATCTAAGTCATCAATTTTGCATAAGTGTCAGGATGTGTGTCCTTTTCAAAGAACATTCGAAGATTCTAAGATATTTAGCTCACACGCAACTTGCTAAATCTCTTCTCATCCAAGGGCTTTGTGAAGATATCGGCTAGTTGTTCTTGGTCTTCACATGCTCGATGGAGATGTAAGCCCTTCAACACATGATCACGAAGAAAATGATGGCGAATTTGAATGTGCTTTGTCTTGAGTGCTGAAGCTGGGTTGTGAGCAATCTTGATGGCACTCTCATTGTCACGATGAGAGGCACATTCTTCACGTTGATGCCGTAGTCCTTGAGAGTTTGCTTCATCCACAGCAATTGAGCACAACAAGAGCCAGCAGCAATGTATTCAGCTTCCATGATGAGCGGTGATATGCAGATTCTGTTTCTTGAGGACCAACGGACCAAAGATCGTCAGAAATGACAAGTACCAGATGTTGACTTGCGGTCCACGATCACCAGCATAGTCGAGTCGAGAATATCAATGAGATCAAAAGTAGAGCCCTTGGGGTACCATAATCCTAGTGTTGGTGTGTGAGCTAGATATCGAAGAATATGCTTCACAGCCTTATGGTGTGATTCCTTGGTGTAGCTTGAAATCGGGCACACATGCAAACACTAAGCATTATATCTGGCCTAGATGCACATAAGTACAATAGAGAACCAATCATGGGCGGTATACCTTGTGATCGAAGTCAATACCATTTTCATCGATTGCATAGATGGCCATTTGTGGGCATAGGAATTTTGACACCTTTGCAATCTTGCATGCGAATTTCTTGAGGACATCTTTGAGGTATTTCTCTGAGATATGAATATGCCATTGTGTTGTTGTGAATTTGAAGACCTAAGAAGAATTTCAACTCTCCCATCATAGACATTTGATATTCTTCACTCATCATATAGGCAAATTCATCACTATAACGTTGGTCGATACAGCCAAAGATAATATCATCAACATATATTTGGCACACAAACAGTTCACCATCATATGATTTAGTAAAGAGAGTAGGGTCGAGTGAACGGGTGTGAAGCCATTCTTCACGAAGAATTCCTTCAATGTATCATACCACGCCCGTAGAACCTGTTTGAGACCATAGAGGGCCTTGTTGAGTCTGAAGACTTTGTCGGGATTCTTTGGATCTTCAAAACACAGGGGTTGAGCAACATATACTTCTTCCTCAAGCTTACCATTGAGGAATGCACTTTTCACATCCATTTGATATAAAGTGATATTATGATGGTTAGCATAAGCAAGTAATATCTGAATAGCCTCAAGTCTAGCAACAGGTGCAAAAGTTTCATCAAAATCAATTCCTTCAACTGTGTGTAGCCTTGAGCTACAAGTCGTGCCTTATTCCTCACCACAAGGCCATTTTCATCTTGCTTGTTGCGGTAGATCCACTTTGTGCCAATGATATTATGCTTGCGAGGATCTGGACGTTTGACCAGTTCCAGACATTGTTGAGCTCGAGCTGATGTAATTCTTCTTGCATGGCCTGAATCCACTCGGGCTCGAAATGCTTCATCTACCTTAGTGGGCTCTGTGATAGAGACAAAAGCATAGTGCCCACAAAAGTTAGATAAATGTGAAGCTTTTGGCGTGTGAGAGGACTGGCGCTTCAATGTCATCGATGATCTTGTCAACTTGCACTTCTTTTGCAGCGAGGATGAGCTGGTTGTCGTCGAGGAATTTGATCATTTTCCTCGGCACCATTTTCTTGACATTATCTTGAGTGCATCAGCTCGGCGTTCTTGGCGTCTGAGGAATGAATTCTTCAGCAGATTCTTGATAGGAATGACATCCTCGGTTGCCTTGAACTTGATAGATTCCTCGGGGCTGGTTCATCTAACACGAAGGTAGGTGCTCTCTTTGCGAGCCATTAGTTTCATCGAACCGCACATCTGATATCAACAATCTTGTGAAGAGCGATGTTGAAGACTACTGTAGGTGTCGAGTCCTTCGTAACCAAGCATAAAACCTTCATGTGCTTTGGTGCAAATTTAGAATTGTGATGAGGATCTCTAATCCAGCATTTAGCACCGAAGACTTTGAAATAACTCACATTGGGTTTCTTGTCAGTGAGGAGTTCATAGGCAGTCTTCTTGAAGAATTTGTGAAGATATACTCTGTTGATGATGTGGCACGCGGTATAAATTGCATCAATCCAAAAGCGACTAGGCGTTTTGTATTCATGAAGCATAGTGCGAGCCATCTCAACAAGAGTTCTGTTCTTGCGCTCCACGACGCCATTTCTTTGAGGAGTATAGGGGCAGATAACTCATGAGTAATACCAAGTTCATCAAGATAGGCATCAAGACCGAATTCTTGAACTCAGTTCCATTGTCACTCTGATGTGTCGATCTTCACACCAAAGTTAGTTGAAGCCCTCGAGGAAAATCGTTTGAAGACTTCCTGCACTTCATTTTGTAAGTAACAATGTGTACCCATGTGTAGCGAGAGTAATCATCAACAATAACAAAGCCATATAGAGATGCATCATTAGTATTGCTGAGTAATGATTAGGACCAAAGAGGTCCATGTGAAGCAATTCGAAGGGACGAGTAGTGGTCATGATAGTCTTCGCTGGATGCTTGGCCTTGGTCATTTTCCAGCTTCACAGGCTCCACACAAGTGATCCTTGAGGAATTTGACATTCTCAATGCCAATGACATGCTTCTTCTTTGCAAGCGTGTGCAAATTCCTCATGCTGCGTGACCAAGTCGCCGATGCCATAGCCAGCCTTACGAAGCTTTTGCAAGTAGACACACGGCTGGTTGTGGTCTGTAGAGAAATCAACAATATACAAGTCTCCTCTCCTAAAGCCTTGAAGACTTTGGAATTGTCGACTTCCATAATCACAACACAAGCGATACTTGCCAAAGATAACAACCATATCAAGATCACAAAGCATTGAGGCTGACATGAGGTTGTATCCTAAGGACTCAACAAGCATGACTTTGTCCATGTGTATGTCCTTAGAGATCGCATAACCTTACCAAGACCAATACGACTTTTGCCTTTGTCGGCAAAGATGATATGCTTGAGATGTGGCGGTGATAAGGAGCATCCATCAATAGATTCTTGTCACCGGTCATGTGATTTGTACATCCACTATCGAGGACCCACTCATTGGCTTTGGGTTGATCATCCTGCAGATGAATTAGTGCAACTTACGATCTCATATACTTCATCGGTGAAGAATATGATATCAAGTTCATCGAGATGAATTTCATCAAGCGATATAACAGATAAGTAGTATGAGGGCGTGTGAAATGAAAGTTCATTTCTTCATGATTAGCTGCGTCCTTTCGAGCATTTTGTCGGGCCCTGACAAATTCTTGAGACGTTTAAAGCACGTGCGGAGACTGACCCCTGAGAAGAGGTTAGTTCTTTTCTTCACCACCCACATCTGAAGGGGTGGCAAAGAGTTCATCACTCTGCGAGCACCATATGAGAATGGTGGCATAGAGGCCAATCCATTTCGTTTCACATAAGAGGGTTAGGGTAAGCATATGAATAAGCGGAGAAATTCTTGAGGACTTATGAACATATTGGTTTGAAGAATAATGCACATATTCATAGCCCTTAGCTCTACCTGCGAAGCAGAGTTGTTATACGATGATAATCATATGAGGACTTTGATCCTTTTGAGAATTTGATCCACGTGAGAATTTGGTCCGTATGAGGACTTGGATCCATATGAAGAATTTGGTCCATATGAAGAGTTTGATCTGGGGTTCCTATTCTTCACAGGTGGTGTCATGAGGACATTCACTGAAGACTTTCAAGGCACTTCTTGGGAACCCAGATTTTCTTCATAGGGAACCGTTCCTGCGATTAGTGCCAACATATCTAGCAAATACTTCACCATTCTGATTTTTGAACAGTTTATAGTTGGAGTCAAATGACTCATCGGAAGAATGAGGAGATTCGCATGTAAAGCCAGATAAGTTAGATGGATCAAGCTGGAGGTCCCTTTGCAGCAACCCATGAGGTTTTGGGATCTTGCTCGGGCTTCAATATGTTCCATCGGCATTGAGTTTCCTCTCAAAGGCAATACCCTCTTTCCTAGGGTTCTGTTGAGGATCTGCTTTTAAGCACATCACAAAAGTCGATGCCCTTTGAGGCTTTTGTACATGCTGTCATGTACAATTCCTTCAACCCTGCATCGTCGGTGATACTAGCAATGTCCTCGGATGAGGAATTAGTGATAGCGAGCAGGTGAAGAATTTATAACAGTTGAAGCATTTGAACATTGGTGAAGAATTAGCGATTCACGTTCAATGCACTTTAAGCATGGAGGAACAAATTCTTCCTGAGAAGCGCTGATTTGTTGAGCAAGTAATGAATCACGCTCCTTCTGAAGATCTCATAACTCACTCTTAGCTTCTCAAGATCTTGCTTTCTTTGAAGAAATTCATAAGAAAGTTTCTCATGATCAGACAAGAGAGTGTTATGATGACCTTGAAGGTTGTCAAACCTAGACTGAAGTCTCTGAAGATTTTCAGTCAGGGCTTTAGTGCGATCCATTTCTTCACCTAACATATCATCACTTTTATCTAGCATGTTTTGAACCTTTTCCAAGGCATGTTGTTGTTTGGTGGCAATGCAAACAAGTTTGGTATAGCTAGGTTCAATATCATCATCAGATCCATCATCATCAGATTCATAGTCACTAAATTCAGATGAGGAACATTCGGTTACCTCGACACCCTTTGCCATGAGACATGATGCAGAAGATGATGATTCTGGTTCGAAAGTCATCGTTTTGAGAGATTCCTTGAAGTCCTCAAACCAAGGATCATGACGGTTTAGATGACCTTCATAGACGTCGGAGATTCGGTCCCAGATAAGCCTCGCATTGCAAAGATGCATAATGCGCTTGAATTCATCTCTATATAGGCAGGAACAGATGATGTCCTTCGCCATGATATCAAGACGAGTGTACTTGCGAATATCATCTGCGTTCGCCGTTTTGCATAGATCAGTAAGACCAATTTCAGTGACGGTCCACAGCTCGCTGTCCATTGCCATGAGGCGCTTCCTCATCATGGCCTTCCACTTGGGATAATCAAGACCGTCAAAGATAGGACATGTCACTTTCTTCATACCTGCGGTCGACATAACTAAAACTCTAGGTGGTTAAACCAAAATCACACAGAACAAGGGAGTACCTCTCTCGATACCAATTGAAAGTCGTTATATCGACTAGAGGGGGTGAATAGGCGATTTTATGAATTCTTCAATGAGGAATTTGCGGTGAGGAAATTCCTTAGCGAAGAACTACTTACAGTGGAATAAGTACTCGAAGTAAGCATAAGAGAATGCGGGCATGGTCATCATGATGAAATGAAGACAAAAAAGAGTCTGAGAAAGCGTAAACACAGGATAGCACAAGATGAAGACAAAGCGGTGAAGAAATTGAGCGAGGAAATTGAGAAAGTCTTGAGTCAAAGTCTTCAAACACAGATATGAACGAACACTCAACACGATAATGAGGAAATGAAAGAGTTGAGGAAATAGAACCAGTTAGGTTGGTGAAGACAATGATTTGGTAGACCAGTTCCAACTGTTGTCTCGGTTATGCGTCTGGTTGGAGCGGTGAGTATTTAAACTCGAGGACACACAGTCCGGACACCCGATCGCTGAGCACGCAGCTCGGGACACCAAGTCCTCACCGTATTCTCCTTGAACTAAGGTCACACAGACCTCGTCCAATCACTCGTGGTAAGTCTTGAGCGACTTCCAAACCTTCACAGACTTGGTCACTCGGCGATCCACAATTCCTCTTGGATGCTCTAGACCATGGCGCCTAACCGTCTGGAAGAAGCACAGTCTTCAAAGGTAACAAGCGTCGGATCCACAGGATCAATCTCTTGATGATGCTCAATCACTTTGGGTTTATAGGGGTTTGGTTTTGGGTTTTCCTCACTCGATGATTTTCGCTCAAAGTCCTCGGAGGATGGGTTGCTCTCAAATGACAAGTGTCAAGTTTCTCTCGGAGCAGCCAACCAGCTAGTGGTTGTAGAGGCGACTATTTATAGCCTAGGAGCAGCCCGACATGATAAGACATAAATGCCCTTCAATGATATGACCGTTAGGTGGATAAGATATTTTGGGACAGGTGGCGCGCTTGACACAGCAATGGTCGGAAATTTGACTCTCAAATTCCTCGGGGCTATCATGTTCCTCCTTTGTGTAGGCAATCCGCCTTTGGCGAATTCCTAACTCCTCGGTCAGAACAAATTCCTCGTGACAGAAGAACTTCGTCTCATCCTTTGAAGAAATTGGTGAAGCTGTATGAGATTTCAAAGGCTTCACTCGAAGGATTGGTAGGTGTAGGATTTTGAGTTGAGCATCACATGGAAATTTTCCTTAGTATTTCCTCGACCCCCTTTAACGATGCGGTGTTTCCTATGACTCAAGAAAGAGAAAATGAAACTACGAAAACAAAAGTCTTCACGCTTCATGTTCCTCAAATGAATACCAAGTCTTCAAGGTCACACCAATTTCTTCACTTTCAAAGTCTTGAAAGTCTTGAATATCAAAGTCTTGATCGAAGAACTTCATTTTTAGAATTCGACTTTCCTTTGTAAATATCAAACTCCTCATAGACTTATAGACCTGTGTACACTCATAAACACATTAGTCCCTTAACCTATAAGTCTTCAATACACCAAAATCACTAAGGGGCACTAGATGCACTTACACACTTCCGTGATGATAATTTTGGTAATGTCATGGAACACTTCTACGACATCACATGTATGACTATCTTGATTCTGTCATAAATTTGTCATGGATGTACATGCATGACAAAAAACACGACCTATTGTGACAAACACGTATCATCACTGAGGGAGTTCCGGACTAGGGGGTGTCCGGATAGCCGAACTATCATCATCGGCCGGACTCCAAGACTATGAAGATACAAGATTGAAGACTTCGTCCCGTGTCCGGATGGGACTTTCCTTGGCGTGGAAGGCAAGCTTGGCGATACGGATATGTAGATCTCCTACCTTTGTAACCGACTCTGTGTAACCCTAGCCCTATCCGGTGTCTATATAAACCGGAGGGTTTTAGTCCATAGGACGAACAACAATCATACCGTAGGCTAGCTTCTAGGGTTTAGCCTCTTTGATCTCGTGGTAGATCTACTCTTGTAACACACATCATCAATATTAATCAAGCAGGACGTAGGGTTTTACCTGCATCAAGAGAGCCCGAACCTGGGTAAAAACATCGTGTCCCTTGTCTCCTGTTACCATCCGCCTAGACGCACAGTTCGGGACCCCCTACCGAGATCCGCCGGTTTGACACCGACATTGGTGCTTTCATTGAGAGTTCCTCGTGTGCGTCACCGATAGGCCCGATGGCTCCTTTGATCATCAACAACGGCGTGGTCGGTGAGACTTTTCTCCCGGACAGATCTTCGTGTTGGCGGCTTTACTGCTGCGGGCAATTCACTTGGCCATTCGGAGAAGATCGAAAGCTCGCCTGGGCGTCAAGTCAGACTTGGAAGTTTAAACTATATGGCGATATCGCGGAGACTTGATCTTGACGGATTCGAGCCATAATAAGCACGCCGCCTTGTCTCGATGGGCATGATCTAGCTCTGCTGCCGAGCAGTGCCACAGGCCGCACCAGAATCCGCTCCGACCCTTAATCCGGAGCCGGATTCCCCAATCGAGGACGAGTGGTTGGACACCGCCTCGGGGCTTTAATCTCTCGGTGATCGAGGCGAACTCTATCCTTGTCCTTTGCGAAGACCTCGACTCCAGGGTGCCGGACTCCTCTCCGGACTCCGAACCCTCCGCGCCCTTGCCAATCGAATCCGATTGGGCGCCCGTCATGGAGTTCACTACCGCGGACATCTTTCAGCACTCGCCCTTTGGCGACATCCTGAATTCACTAAAGTCCCTCTCTTTATCCGGAGAGCCCTGGCCGGATTACGGTCACGAAGGTTGGGATGCGGACGACGAAGAAATTCAACGCCCACCACCACCCACTTGGTAGCGGCTGTCGACGATCTAAGCGACATGCTAGACTACGACTCGAAGACATCGGCGGTATGGGCGGCGATGCGGAGGCGACCAAGACCAGTGCCTACGAGGGCTTTGGAAGGCCACCTCGTCATCGACATATACATGGTGGACATCCCAAAAGATGGGAGCAGCGATGGAACAACGAAGGATGACCCTCCAAGAAGCAACGAAGCGCCGGCGTCAGCGGCGCCGCTCTAAATCCCGCCACAGCAAGAATGAAGATTCCGGCACCGGAGATAACAATACACCGGACAGTGCCGAAGACAATCCACTCCAGCAAGATCAAGTGCAAGAAGATGGAGACGCCAGCCCTCATGAGAGAGCGGCAAGAGAAGAGGTAGAGGATTATATGCCTCCCTCCGGAGACAAGCAAGCCTCGACGACGATGAATTAAATCGTGCACGAGAATCCCGTCGAACAAGGCGTTTTAGGCGCGGGCTTATAGCCATGGCGAACAGCCTCAAGAAAAGCAGCAACAGACTTAGAGCTGATCGGGATCTCGCTAGCCGGCGGATGGATTTGAAGTCCTCGCGGCGAAGAGCATGAGCTCGAGCGCCCCTCAAAAGCTACCCTAAGCATAAGCCCTCCAAAAGCTACCCTAAGCATAAGCCGCTCCCCGATTAGGCGAGGAGGCTTACGAACCCGCATCACCGGGGAGACAATACGGTGACCGACCACCCGTGGTCGCGCGGAAGAGGCCTCTAGGCCCTTCACTAGAACCGTACCCGGCATCGCTCAAAAGCACACGGCCAAAGGGGAATGCTCCGACCTGCGAGATATATTGGAGGACAAGGCAAGACAATCAAGATCAATCTATGGATCGCGTGGGCGCCCCACGGTACATGACGACAACCGTCGCGCCGGACCACGTAAATTCCGGCCGGCCGAACAAAACAGACCAAGCTCTTTTGAGCTCCGTCGTGATATTGCCCAGTACAGAGGCACCGGACACCCACTATGCTTCACAGACGAAGTAATGGATCGTCAAATCCCCGAAGGGTTTAAACCCGTCAATATTGAATCCTATGATGGCACAACAGACCCAGCGGTTTGGATCGAAGACTATCTCCTTCATATCCACATGGCCCATGGTGAAGATCTTCACGCCATCAAATACCTCCCCTCAAGCTTAAAGGACCAGCGGCATTGGCTCAACAGCTTGCCAGCGAGTCAATTGGGAGCTGGGAGGACACGGAAGCCGCATTCCTCGATAACTTCCGGGGCACTTATAATGCGACCACGAGGCCGATGACCTAAGCCACATAATTCAGCGATCGAGACGAATCGGCGGACAATTACGGACACGGTTCTTAACCAAGAAAAACCAAATCGTCGATTGTCCGGATCGGAGGCCCTCGCAGCCTTCAAGCATAACATCCATGACGAGTGGCTTGCCCGGCACCTAGGACAGGAAAAGCGAAATCCATGGCAGCCCTCACATCACTCATGACCCGCTCTGCTGAGAGAGGACAACTGGCTAGCACGCAGCAACAACCTTAGCAAACATTACGGTAGTCCGGACTTCAAGGACCGAAATGGCAGGCAGCGTCGTATCAAAAACAAGCGCCGCGTGCGGCGACAATACGAGGATCGACGGTCAATGCGGATTCAGAGGCTCTAAACCCGGTCGATGGAAAAAGCCATTCAAAGAACTACTCCGGTCCGTCAATTTGGACCGAATACTCGACCGCTTGTGCATATACACGGCACCCGAAAAGCCAGCTAACCACACCAACAGGGACTGTTGGGTATTCAACGAGCAGAGCAAGTTAATTGCGAAAACAATGACAAGGGCTGCATAGCGATGGCGAGGGCGAGACCCAACCGCCCGAACAATAGAGGATGAAGGTTTCCCCCACAGTGCGGACGGTGAACATGATATCATAGCGCACATACCCAAAAGGGAGCGGGCGTGCACTCGAGGATGTCTACGTGATGGAGCCAGTTGCCCAGTTCAATCCATGGTCCTCTGCCCGATCACTTTTGACCGAAGGGACCACCCCACCAGCATCCGCCACGGTGGATTCGCCGCACTGGTCTTAGACCCAATCGTTGATGGATTTCACCTAACCCGAGTCCTGATGGACAGCGGCAGCAGCCTGAACCTGCTTTACCAGGATACAGTGCGCAAAATGGGCATAGACCCCTCAAGGATTAAACCTACCAAAACGACCTTTAAAGGCGTCATACCAGGTGTAGAAGCCAATTGTACAGGCTCAATTACACTGGAAGTGGTGTTCGGATCCCCGGATAACTTCTGAAGCGAGGAGTTAATCTTTGACATAGTCCCATTCATGGCGGCTATCATGCCTTGCTCGGACGTACCACATTTGCAAAGTTCAACGCAGTGCCGCACCACGCATACCTCAAGCTCAAGATGCGGGCCCTCGAGTCATTACGGTCAACGGAAACACTGAGCGTTCTCTCCTTGCGGAGGAACATCTGGCTGCTCTCGCGGCGAAGTGCAATGCAGCCTCTTAACGGAATTCTTGAGTACGGCCGTTAAGCGGCGGACACAGCTAAGCGCGCCGAGTAACTTACAACAAGACCACAGCGCGTTGAGCATGCGTAGCGATGCGGCTAACCCCAGCCCTGCGAAGCGTCAAAGCAGGTCCTTCGCGTACACCATTACGCTCTGAAGATACCATGGGCATGGGGAGAGGGCACGACCACGATAAACCAGATGCGGCTCAACCACACGGGGGCTCTCCGTGTGTCGTTCCTTTTTCTTTTCTTTTTTACCTTTTACTTTTTACCCACAGAACTCCGTTTGTCAGAAGCCTTGTCCGGCAGCAGACCTGTCGAACTCACGATGCAACAGCCAGGGGAGGATAAAGGCTACAACGAATATACAGGTGGTCTCCATTACGAGCATTTTCATACACCAATCTGCAGCCTACCCCTAGAGGGGGACATGTTTAACAGTCTCATACCTTGCTTATCGCACTATTTGTATCGTTTTGCATTCGTAGCAGCACCTATTGAATAAAACAATGCAGCACCTTTTTGTTTATAATTGCATTTCTTTTTCATACATATGTTCATTCCCGACATGTTGCATCCGTACACTATGGTAGGGCTAATATACACCAGGGGCTTATGTTTCCCGCGTTATGGTGTGATGAGTCCGAACACTTTCACAAGTGCGGCACCCCGAACTTATAGCACTATATGCATCGGCTCGAATCATGTCTTGGGTCAATAGTTGGGTTTGCCCGGCTCCGTGTTTTGGTACCTTACGTTCCGTTATATCGGCTAAGGTAGCACCGGAGAACCACTGCGATTCCGCCCAGATTCGGTGAGTTAACGCCTCGATGGAAAGCTAAAACTGACCGTCATGATGAGGCGAGAGACGGTCGCTGTTCGAGAGGTTTTTGCGAGTCCTTAAAGACTAATGCCGCTTAGAGCGAGGGCGGATCTGTCCGGCCAAGGCGTGAATAGCGCCCCAAATTGACCTTCGAAGACTAGGGGCTTCGCGAAATTTAAAATTATAGAATTCTATGGCTAAGTGAGAGTGTTCAAGCATTATAAGTCTGGTTGCCTTGTTCGGCTGTGTTGGCGCCTCCCTAGATGGACCCAAAAATGGGAACAAGAGCGCTCAAGTTCATCCCGAACACCCCAGCACTCGTGGCATGGGGGCTGAAGCCGACGACTTCCCATCTCTCGATTTGATAAACAGCCGCATGAAGGTAATATTTTAAATTAACAAGTGTTGCTTAAGCGCATATGAACTAAGTTTTCAGCAGGCGCAGGATAACAAGATCTGAGTCTACTCAAATATTACATCTTTGGAGCACTCATCCGCAATAGTGCGGGCGCCCTTCAACACACTCTTATAATACATCTCGGGCGTCGATGCTCCTTGCACTCACGGTGGCGGGTGCATCACGAGCTTACGGGCATCCATCTTGCCCAGTGCACCTTTTGGGCAAGGCCCGACAGGCACCCTCGATACAAGCGGAATGCTTGATAACTTCAACCACAGACACGCATCCACCAGCCGCCGCACCAGGGCGAAGTAGCTCCAGGCATGGCCTCCTTAGGCCACAGCCGAACTATGAGGCCCTTCATGGCCTGTTCGGCCGCCTTGTGGAGCTCGACCAGCTGCTTCACTGGTCGCTAAAAGGCACGGATGTCCGGCCTCGACATCTGAGACGAAGACCTTCTCCGTCGAGCTCCCTCCTCGGCCCGGTAGAATGCGGCGACATCGGACACGCTGCGAGGAAGATCTGCGAAGCATACGAGAGCTCCAATCGGGTAAGCAACAGGTAATTAACACTCACATGCTTACTCTGCATGAAAAATGCCTTACCGCTGCTATTTTCTTCACCGCCTCAATCTCTGGAGGGCCTTGTAGGCTTGGCCTTAGCGGCTTTGGCACTCTCAAGAGCCGTTGCAAGCTCAGACTCTCGAGTCTTTGAGTCATGCTCCAAATTCTCATGTTTTTTCACGAGATCCTGGAGCTCTTGTTGTACCTCCGCCACCCGCGCCTCCTGCTTCTCTCGCTCGGTGCGTTTCGCAGCCGCATTATGTTCGACGCGACCACCGCCTCCTTGAGGTTGCCACCTCGTTAGTGGCCCCTACAATACCCACGTTATCCTTGTCATTTTCTTGCAACCAAATCCTTTTACAGAAGGTACAATTTTCATAAGGTATTACTCACCTTCTTTTCCTCGAGCTGCTTCTTGGCATGACCGAGCTCTTTCTCGGACTGCTCGAGGTTTTCTTCAAATTATTGACCTCCATGATCGGTCTGTGGAGGTCAAGAAGACAACCTGCAATCCCATATTGACATATTTTTATGACTCCTGCGTTTATCTTTCTAAAGATCCTCATCCGGCTTTTCTTTCCGAACACGAACCGAGCATCGGGGCTCTTGTCTATGTGGTACCATTTTACATATATTGAAATTCTTACCTCAAAGCACATTAGAAGGCTGATGCGAGCTTCGGTCAGCCCGCTTTTGGCGAGTGAACCTTCTGAATCACCGCACTCATAACAGTGCGGTGTTCCTCTTCGATGGAGATGCCGTTGAGCGCCTCCAGCAAATTATCTCGCACCTCTAGTTGGACGGAGGCAGTCGGCGTCACGGTCTTGCCCTTCTTACGAAGGGTCGCCGCGGACTCGAGCCCCTTGTGGCCTCCGGAGCTGAGTCGGTGCAAAGTCCGGAGGGTGTCTGTGACACCTTCGGGCCTCCTCCTCCTGGTGGGTCCTTTCTTGGGATCTCACCTCGGTGTCGTCCATCACACGACGGGGTGAAAGCGATCGGAAGGAATCCATATCCGGCGACCCAAGGACCCGTTCGATGAAACGGGAAGATCATACTTGGGCGGACTGCAGGGTTGTATGCGGCATTAGAAAGACATTATGTGGCGAAAAGGAAAAACCTTGAAGTTATTCGGGAGTCCGGATACTTACGATCTCGCCAGGGGCTTGGCCCTTGGGGGCCAGTCCTCGTCCTCGTCACTGGCGTTGGCGGAGCAGTCCGGGGGAAGAGTTTTTCCCTTCTTGGACCCTTCGGCCTCCCTTGTTGGGGAGGCCTTCCTTTCTTCCTCCTTCGGCCTGGGAGAGGCTTCCTTCTTCTCCTCCTTACCTTGGTGGGAGGAGTCGGCCTCGGATTCATCGTCCGATAGCACCTGAAAACGGGAACTCTTCCGAGTCCTCGTGGCCGTCTTCTTGGCCTTCTTCTCCGGCACCACGTGGGGTGCCGGAGCCAGCAGCCCCGTTAGACGGGCGTCCGCTGGGTCCTCTGGCAATGGGGCCGGACAGGTAATCCATTCGGCCTTCGCCAGCCATTCCTATTAAAGGTAAAGGGAGTTTAGATCCCGCATAGAGCCAAACTATGGAAAACAAGTGGTGAAATCACTCACCTCGTCAGTTGGACGCTGCGAGCGGTATCCGTGATCTTCGGTAGCGGATGGGGAGCTTTGGCGCCCTTGAACAGCACCTTCCAGACGTCTTCGTATGTAGTGTCGAAGAGCCCGCTCAGGGTCTGGTGCTGCGCTGGATCAAACTCCCACATATTGAAGCCCCATCGCTGGCACGGGAGAATCCAGCGGATGAGCATGACCTGGACTACATTGACAAGCTTGAGCTTCTTGTCCACCAGCTTCTGGATACATGCTTGGAGTCCGGTCAGCTCCTTCGAATCCCCCCAAATTCGGCCACTTTCTTTCCAGGAGGTGAGCCGTGTAGGGATTCCATATCTGAATTCGGGGGGCGCTGCCCAATCAGGGTCACGCGGCTCGGTGATGTAGAACCACCCCGATTGCCACCCCTTGATGGTTTCCACGAAAGTGCCCTCCAGCCACGTAACGTGGGACATCCTGCCCACCATGGCGCCTCCGCACTCCGCTTGGATGCCCTTCACAACCTTGACTTGACATGAAGGTCTTGAGCCACAAGGCGAAGTGGGGCTGGATGAGAGGAAGGCCTCGCACCTGCACGATAAACGCCAAGATGTTGAGGATGAAATTGGGGCGGATCATGGAAATCTAGGCCGTAGTAGAACATGAGCCCCGGACAAAGGGATGAAGTGGGAAGCCCAGTCCACGGAGGAAATGGGGAAGAAATACTACCCTCTCATGGGGCCTGGGTTGGGGACGAGCTCTCCTCGTCGGGGAGCCGATCTGTGACGTTCTTGGACAAATATCCGCGCGCGCAGCTTCAGATCTGCCCCTCCGTGACGGAGGAGGCCATCCACTTGCCTCCCGCTCCGGACATAGTTGGAGAAGGTTGAGGTAAGAAGTGCGGACTTGGGCGCTGGAGCTCGAGTTCGCGGAGATGGATAAGCCAAGGAGGAAGAAGGCGCAGGTAAAAGGGTTAGATCTTTATCCCCTTATATGGGCGGACAAGAAACATGTGTCCCCACCGGCCTGGTAAAACTCGCTTATCCCTCAAGCGTCACAATCAATGGCGCGGTTGGGTTGCCCACATCCGTATTGATGGGAATCCCGGAATAAGGGGAACACGATCTCTGCTTCGACAAGACGTGCCAAGGAAACCGCTTTGCTAAACGCACTGAGGTGGAACAATAAAAACAATTTGAGTAAAGGCTTAGTAGTGGTGCGACGTCACGCCACAAAATACGTCGGCAGATTGATCTTGTGTAATATTATTCTCTCTACGGTGGTATGTGGAATTTATTTTTGCAGAGCCGGACACTATCCTGGTGTTCACAATATTCTATAAATTATTCGGAGGAAGAACCCGCCTTGCAATGCCGAAGACAAGTTCCGGACTAGGGGGTGTCCGGATAGCTAAACTTTCATCATAGGTCGGACTCCAAGACTATGAAGATACAAGATTGAAGACTTCGTCCCGTGTCCGGATGGGACTTTCCTTGGCGTGGAAGGCAAGCTTGGCGATACGGATATGTAGATCTCCTACCTTTGTAACCGACTCTGTGTAACCCTATGTAACGCCCCGGACACACCCGCCGGTGGTCGTTACTCCTGGCGGGATCTAGACTGGCCCCACAGATCAATACTAGTATTTTCTGCGCACTTTGTCCTCACTAAATGCGCACCCGGAGCAACTTCGGTCGGTCACCCATCCTGAAACTACTCCAAGCTGAGCACGCTTAACTTTGGAGTTCTGTCGAATGGGATCCGGAAAGAAGAATTCCTTATTGATATGAGTAGTCTATCATCCCTAATAAGCCGGCTATTACATACACCCCCACTCGGAGGAACCGGCGTCCTCGTCGGGCCACAGAACGTTCCCTCTTGGCACAACCGTCATGCATCCGGTCCGTACATGTGCCATGCCGCGTGCCATGAATGGTCACAAACGTCATGAACAACATGACCACGCACCTGTCCGCAACCATCCGTGTAACCGCGAGGGTCGGCTCTGATACCAACTTATAACGCCCCGGACACACCCGCCGGTGGTCGTTACTCCTGGCGGGATCTAGACTGGCCCCACAGATCAATACTAGTCTTTTCTGCGCACTTTGTCCTCACTCGTGCGCACGGGAGCAACTTCGGTCGGTCACCATCTGAAACTACTCCAAGCTGAGCACGCTTAACTTTGGAGTTCTGTCCGAATGGGATCCCGGAAAAGAAGGAATTCCTTATTGATATTAGTAGTCTATCATCCCTAATAAGCCAGGCTATTACACCCTAGCCCTATCCGGTGTCTATATAAACCGTAGGGTTTTAGTCCATAGGACGAACAACAATCATACCGTAGGCTAGCTTCTAGGGTTTAGCCTCTTTGATCTCGTGGTAGATCTACTCTTGTAACACACATCATCAATATTAATCAAGCAGGACGTAGGGTTTTACCTCCATCAAGAGGGCCCGAACCTGGGTAAAACATCGTTTCCCTTGTCTCCTGTTACCATCCGCCTAGACGCACAGTTCGGGACCCCCTACCCGAGATCCGCCGGTTTTGACACCGACAATCACGAAAGTGTATTTTAGTGTATGATTGTTGTTGTCCTACGGACTAAATCCTCCTGTTTATATAGACACCGGAGGGGGCTAGGGTTACACAGAGTCGGTTACAAGGGAGGAGATCTACATATCCGTATCGCCAAGCTTGCCTTCCACGCCAAGGAGAGTCTCATCCGGACACGGGACGAAGTCTTCAATCTTGTATCTTCATAGTCCAACAGTCCGGCCAAAGGATATAGTCCGGCTGTTTGGATACCCCCTAATCCAGGACTCCCTCAGGCCTGAGAAGGCCGAAAGATAACATGGGCTAGAAATGGCCCAACGGAATAATGGGCCGTTAATGGGTATAAAGTGATACACTGTTCATTACGAGCCAGTTTCACCACGGGTCGTATAAAGTGATAAACTGTTCATTACGGGCCAGTTTTACCATGGGTCATTAATGGGCCGAGAGTAATAAGGGCCTCATATGGGCCGAAAGATGTCATGGGCCATACATGGGCCGGAAGTTAAAACGGGCTGGAATTATATTGGACGACCCAGATGACGCTACTGGGCCTAACTCGGTTAGGACGTAAACGGGCCCTGGGTTAGCAGGCTGTAAATGGGCTATATGCGAACAGGCCGTTAACAGGCTTGCCGTGGGCCGGCCCGCCACCTTTTGACCAAGTCAAACGGGTCGGCCTTTTCACAGGAATGGGCCTCTGTTGGGCCGTGCCACGTGTCGACGTATCATAGGCGCTTTGGGTCCAATGAGTGGATGACATATGTCCCAACAGTGAGCCGACACGTGTTTCCTCCAGCCAATGATGATTTTACACATGGAAAATCCCCATTGGTCGTGGCTGTTAACGGGTTATCGGATCCAAAACCGGACCCGACAGCTTAAATGCGTTCCGTTACGGTGGATGCCACGTGTTGGTCACCCTTGATGAAAGCACTTCTGTAACGCGCGATTTATCGTCATGGAAGTGGACACTTCCGTGATGATAATTTTGGTAATGTCATGGAACACTTCTACGACAGCACAGGTATGACTATCTTGATTCTGTCATAAATTTGTCATGGATGTACATGCATGACAAAAAAGGCGACCTACTGTGACAAACACGTATCATCACGGAAGTGTATTTTTTTGTAGTGACATGAGGAATTTGATCCATATGAGGACTTGGATCCATATGAAGACTTTGGTCCAAATGAATAATTTGATCTGGAGTTCCTATTCTTCACAGGTGGTGTCATGATGACATTCACCTGAAGACTTTCAAGGCACCTTTTGGGAACTCATATTTTCTTCATAGGGGGGCCGTTCCTGCAGTTAGTTCCAACATATCTGGCAAATACTTCACCATTCTGATTTTTGAACAGTTTATAGTTGGAGTCAAATGACTCATCAGATGAATATGAAGATTCACAAGTAAAGACAGATAAAGTGGATGGATCTATGGGAGGTCCTTTCACAGCAACCCATGAGGTTTTGGGATACTGCTCAGGTTTTCACTAGGCCCCATCAGCATTGAGTTCCCTCTCGAAGGCAATACCCTCTTTCCTAGGGTTTCTGTTGAGGATCTGCTTTTTAAGCACATCACAAAGAGCCCGATGCCCTTTGAGGCTTTTGTACATGCCTACCACAAAAAATTCCTTCAACCCTGCATTGTCAGTAATACTTGTGGTATCCTCAGATGAGGAATTTGTGACCACAGAGACAATTGAAGAATTTGCAGCAATAGAAGCATTTGAACTTTCAGGTGAAGGATTAGCAGATTCACGTTCAATGCATTTCAAACATGGTGGAATGAATTCTTCCTAAACGGAACTAATTTGAGCAAGCAATGAATCATTTTCCTTCTGAAGATCTTCATAACTTACCCTTAGCTTCTCAAGATCTTGATTTCTTTGAAGTAATTCATAAGAAAGCTTCTCATGATCAGCTAAGAGAGTGTTATGATGACTCTGAAGGTTATCAAACTTAGTCTATAATCGCTGAGGATTATCAGTCAGAGTTTGAGTTCGATCCATTTCCTCACCCAATAGGTCATCACTTTTATCTAGCAGATTTTGATCCCTTTGAAAAGATTTTTTTTGTTTAGTGGCAATAGTAGCAAGCTTGGAATAGCTAGGTCCGAAATCATCATCAGATTCATCATCACTAGATTCAGATGAGGAATATTCGGGTACCTTTGCACCTTTTGCCATGAGGCATGGTGGTGATGATGATGGTTCAGGTTCGAAAGTCATCGTTTTGAGTGATTCCTTGAACTCATCAAACCAAGGATCATGATGAGTTTGATGACCTTCATAGACGTCAGAGATTCGGTCCCAGATAAGTGATACGTCTCCAACATATCTATAATTTTTGATTATTCCATGCTATTATATTATCTGTTTTGGATGTTTAATGGGCTTTATTATACACTTTTATATTATTTTTGGGACTAACCTATTAACCGAAGGTCCAGTGCAAATTGTTGTTTTTCTGCCTATTTCAGTGTTTCGCAGAAAAGGAATATCAAACGGAATCCAAACGGAATAAAACCTTCGGAAGAGTGATTTTTGGAACAAACGTGATCCAAAGGACTTGGAGTGGATGTCAACAAAGAAGAAAGGAGGCCACGAGGCAGGAAGGCGAGCCCCCACCCTCGTGGGCGCCTCGCAGCTCCACCGACCTACTTCTTCCTCCTATATATATCCATAACCCCGAAAACATCCAGGAGCACCATGAAACCCTATTTCCACCGCCGCAACCTTCTGTACCCGTGAGATCCCATCTTGGGGCCTTTTCCGGCGCTCCGCCGGAGGGGGAATCGATCACGGAGAGCTTCTACATCAACACCATAGCCTCTCCAATGATGTGTGAGTAGTTTACAACAGACCTTCGGGTCCATAATTATTAGCTAGATGGATTATTCTCTCTCTTTGAATCTCAATACAAAGTTCTCCTCGATTTTCTTGGAGATCTATTCAATGTAATTCTTTTTGCGGTGTGTTTGTCTAGATCTGATGAATTGTGGGTTTATGATCAAGATTATCTATGAACAATATTTGAATCTCCTCTGAAATCTTTTATGTATGATTTGTTATCTTTGCAAGTCTCTTCGAATTATCAGTTTGGTTTGACCTACTAGACTGATCTTTCTTGCAATGGGAGAAGTGCTTAGCTTTGGGTTCAATCTTGCGTTGCTTGATCCTAGTGACAGAAAGGGAAACGACACGTATTGTATTGTTGCCATCAAGGATAAAAAGATGGGGTTTATATCATCTTGCTTGAGTTTATCCCTCTACATCATGTCATCTTGCCTAATGCGTTACTCTGTTCTTATGAACTTAATACTCTAGATGCATGCTGGATAGCGGTCGATGTGTGGAGTAATAGTAGTAGATGCAGAATTGTTTTGGTCTACTTGTCGTGGACGTGATGCCTATATACATGATCATGCCTAGACATTCTCATAATTATGCACTTTTCTATCAATTGCTCGATAGTAATTTGTTCACCCACCGTAATACTTATGCTATCTTGAGAGAAGCCGCTAGTGAAACCTATACCCCCCGGGTCTATTCTCCATCATATAAGTTTCCACTCTATTTTTACTTTGCAATCTATATTTTCAATATATATCTTGAAAATACCAAAAATATTTATCTTATTATCTCTATCAGATCTCACTTTTGCAAGTGGCCATGAAGGGATTGACAACCCCTTTATCGCGTTGGTTGCAAGGTTCTTATTTGTTTGTGTAGGTACGAGGCGACTTGTGTGTAGTCTCCTACTGGAGTGATACCTTGGTTCTCAAAAACTGAGGGAAATACTTACGCTACTTTGCTGCATCACCCTTTCCTCTTCAAGGGAAAAACCAACGCAAGCTCAAGAGGTAGCAAGAATGATTTATGGCACCGTTGCCAGGGAGATCTATTCCAAGTCAAGTCAAGTCAAGACATACCAAGTACCCATCACAAACTCTTATCCCTCACCTTACATTATTTGCCATTTGCCTCTCTTTTTCCTCTCCCCCACTTCACCCTTGCTGTTTTATTCGCCCTCTTTTTCCGTTCGCCCCTTTTCGCTTGCTTCTTGTGTACTTATGTGTTGGATCGTTTGTCACGATGGCTCAAGACAATACTAAATCGTGTGACTTTTCCAATACCAACAACAATGGTTTTCTTAGCACTCCGATTGCTCCTATTACCGATGCGGGTTCTTGTGAAATCGATGATGCCTTGTTGAATCTTGTCATGAAAGATCAATTCTCTGGCTTTCCTAGTGAAAATGCCGCTACCCATCTAGACAACTTTGTTGATTTGTGTGATATGCAAAAGAAGAAAGATGTGGATAATGATATTGTTAAGTTGAAGCTATTTCGGTTTTCGCTTAGAGACCGTGCTAAAACTTGGTTTTCATCTTTGCCTAAAAATAGTATTGATTAACGGAATAAGTGCAAAGATCAACTCTCTTAGAAATGATATTATGAGTTTTAAGAAACTTGATCATGAGCATGTTGCACAATCTTGGGAGAGGATGAAATTAATGATAAGTAATTGCCCTACACACGATTTGAATTTATGGATGATTATACAAAAAAATTATGCCGGATTGAATTTCGCTTATAGAAATCTTTTAGATTCGGCCGCGGGAGGCACTTTTATGGAAATCACTTTAGGAGAAGCTACTAAACTCCTAGATAATATTATGGTTAATTATTCTCAATGGCACACCGAAAGATCTACTAATAAAAAGGTTCATGCCACTACTGGAATCAGCTTCTTTGTCGTCCGCCATGGCAGATGGCAAAGGCATGGATCACGGACGGCAAACTTCTTTGTCATCCGCCAGCAGACGACAAACTGTCCGTCTGAACACGTGCCAGCAAAGGCCTTCTTTGCCGTCCGCTTCCTGGAAACGGACAGCAAAGGATTGTGTCGTCCGCCATCCGAGGCCAGCAGACGGCAAAGACAACGGATGGTAGTGCGGCGGCGTGAGAGCCGCTAGGGGGTTAACGGTGCTCTTTGTCGTCTACCAGCGGACGGCAAAGAGTCAAAGCTCTTTGTCGTCCGCTGACAGACGGCAAAGAGCTCAGCTAGGCATTACTGGGAAGCTGCCACGTGGCCAGCTGTGCCGTCCGCCAGTGTGATTTGAATGATTGCCGTCTGCTGGCAGACGGCAAAGTGACTAAATAGGCAGCCAGTGTTCCCAGGTTTTACAAGTAGCTGCCACGTGTCCTCTTTGCCGTATGCTAGCAGACGGCGAAGCTCTTTGCCGTCCGCTAGCGGACGGCAAACAAGCTACATATCCCCTATTTTTATTTGAATCCATTTAATTTCACAGGAATTCACACACAGATATACATATATTTTTTTTCACATGCACAACAGACATATAATGTATCCAACACATAGCTCCATCCATGACAACATACATACATAATAAGAAACAGAGTTCCATCCATACATATTACAGTAACATCACAATGTTCATCCAACACATTGTTCCATGCATCCATATAACAAGTTCCACATTTTTCATCGATACAAACGAAAAAAAGAAAAGGGAAACAAGCACTCCATCCATGAAAACTTCCATATAGTGAATTAAATCTGCAAAATGGGAAACAAGAAAGTTAGAAGAAGAAGACTAGAATCAGAAGAAGAAGAAGAAGAAGAAAGTGAAGAAGAAGAAGAAGAAGTAAGCATACATAGGTAAAATGGAGCTAACCTAGCTAATTGTGCCACTTTTGAGTGAACTAAGCATACTATGCCATTTTTGATATAACTTAGAGCTAACTTCATTTTAGAGAAGAAGAAGAAAACTAGAAGAAGAAGAAGAAGAAGAAGAAGAAGAAGAAGAAGAAGAAGAAGAAGAAGAAGAAGAATAACTTCTTCTTCTTCTTTTCTTCTTCTTCTTTTTCTTCTTTTTCTTTTCTTCCTATTCCTTCTTTTCTTCCTCTTCCTGGATTTTCTTCATCTTATTATGTCATTTGTGGACTAAATTGGCTAAATTATGTCATAAATGGACCAAATAGGCTAAATAAGAAGAAAAATGCCATTTTTGAGCTTACCTAGCTAATTATGCCATTTTTTGACCTAACTTAGCATATTATGCCATTTTTGATATAACTTAGAGCTAACTTCATTTTGGAGAAGAAGAAGAACAACAACAACAAGAAGAAGAAAACTAGAAGAAGAAGAAGAAGAAGAAGAAGAAGAAGAAGAAGAAGGAGAAGAAGAAGAAGATCTAGAAGAAGAAGAAGATCTTCTTCTTCTTCTTCTTCTAGTCTTCTTCTTCTTCTCCTTCTTCTTCTTCTTCTTTTCTTCCTATTCCTTCTTTCCTTCCTCTTCCTTGATTTTCTACATCTTATTATGTCATTTGTGGACTAAATAGGCTAAATTATGTCATAAATGGACTAAACACGCTAAATAAGAAGAAAAATACCGTTATCACGGAGGTCTAGGAATGGTCGGGGCTGCGCCAGTGCCAGACGGAGGTGAAGGACCAGTCGGGGTTCCGACATTGGCAGAAGGAGTGGTCGATGCTTGTCGGGAGCCATGCTGCACCAAAGATCATTTCCAATAATGTCTCGTTAGCAAGTTCGCAAACTGAAATGTGAATAGTAGTAAGCAACAACCATTCAAATCAAAGTCACCGTGGTCGCCGGAGCAATCTGGGGCATCGGCGGAGGGGCCTGACCGTTTTTCTCGCACATGGTCTGCACATTTGGTTCTCATGAGTCAGTCATATTAGATAGTAATGCGAACATTACGTGCATGATTGGGCTAATATGCACGAGAAATGTACCACGATGAGCTCGTATAGGGCCCGGTTAGCGATGTCGTTCCGGTTCCTCTCCTCCTCCAACAGCTTAGCCGTCCTCTCCTCCATCTCCCTCTCCCTCTCCGCCGCCTGCCTTTGTGCCTCCCTTTTTGCCTCCTCCACAAGCTCCTTCGTCTTCAATCTCTCTTTCTCAACAATAGCCTGCAACACACCACTCCTCGTTAGCATTGTAATCATCGACGGACGCACACACAATGTAATGGAGGAAAGGTGAGAGAGTTCGTATAACTAACCGCCATGGCGATCTCCGGGGCCGTGCATGAGGCGTTATCTTAGGATCAGAGCTACTCAGGCGCTTCTTGATCTGCGGGAGAGTCTTAGGACAACGTATCAGTCCATCACCAATGGCTAGAGAGCCATCGGACCTCCCGCCACCAAATATCATCACCAGCTCTGTATCAAAAGGATCCTAGCCCGGGTTAAAGTCCTCCCCTTTCCTCGCCTTCCCCTCGTGTCTGTACTTCACAAGCTTGTGGTGGGAGGTTTTGTTGGTGAAGCTCTCTGGATCATCTACGTCAGACTCCGTGAATGGCTTGGCCTTCTTGTACGGGGCCATATGGGCCATGCCATAGAGGTCGAAACAGACTGCACAAAGCTTCTTGGTGGTGCGCCTGAGAGAGAGGAACAAAATATTAGTTAAGGGCTCAAGCTAGCATGAAGAATGATATTTCTATGTAAATAGGTCATTTTGGAGCTAAGAAAGGTTATTATGTCATTTTCGAGGAAAATAAGCTAAGTCTAGGTCATTTTCGAGGTAACCAAGATTATTATGCCATTTTTGACCAAAGTATGCTAATTATGTCATTATTGAGCTATCCAAGGTTATTATGTCATTTTAGAGCTAACTATAGCATATTTAGGCATTGTATAGAGCTATCTAAGGTTATTATGTCATTTTAGAGCTAATTATGTCATGAATGAACTAGCTAAGATTAGTTTAGGTCGTTATTGAGCTATCGAAGGTAGGTATGCCATTTTTTAACTAACTAAAGCATATTAAGTCATTTTATAGAGCTATCTAAGGTTATTATGTCATTTTAGAGCTAAATATGTCATAAATGAACTATCCAAGGTAGTTATGCCATTTTTAACTAACTAAGCATATTAATTAAGTCATTTTGGAAGGGGTAAATGCTAGCATGAAGAATGAATAGCATGAATCATGTAGCAAACCACATACCCAGTTTTCTCTGTACTCAAACAGGTTGGAGCTCCCTTGATGGTGTGGCACACCTTCCATTTGGTCGCGCTTATCCTTGGCCCTTTGGTGTTCGACTTTCCATTAGGGAGAGCACCACGCATCCACCAACGCCTCCCAACAGTCCATCTTATCCACACACCATCTCGGGGGCACCTAAGTGAGTCAAGAGAAATTTCAGCGCTACACCTATGAATCAAATCAAGAAAACTAAGTTCAAGGCCTTAAGAATAGGTAATTACCTGCACGTACGTCTCCTTACTCAGAAACTTACCGCGACACATCTGCTTGCCCCTCCTAATACCCTTCGAGGCGTAGTAGTCTTGAACAGCCTGCACCCGAGCCTCGTGCCTTAAGTTCTGAAGTAGGCGCTTGCACTCGCTTTCGACAACCATACACACGGCCTCCTGCACTCCCTCTGAAACCCTGTACAAGGTTCTCAATCAAACAAGACAACACTGATTAGTACAATCACTAGGTAGTGTTGATTTTTAATTCCGTAAAGGAGAAATTACCAAAACCGACAGAACACAATGTCGGCCACCGTCTCGCACAAGACACCGTCGACCCTCTCCTCCGGCGGGGCCGGGGCAACCGAGTACAGCTCCCAGGCCAGTGCTAGCTGTGGAACCTGACCCTCATCGGGCAACGTGACCCACCCAGGGAAGTGCTGCCGGCAAATCACATCAAGGACCTGGTTGGGCCTACGAGCAACACGGGGGCGTACCCAGCCCCTGCAGTATGACAAGGCCAACGCATTAGATATTAATTTGAAGGAACATGAAGGCAAAAGGTTAAAAAATAGTAAATGCACTTAATTCAACCCTTTAGGCGCAATCAACCACCTCTGGTCGGGGGTCGTCGGCACGGGCGGGAGCTTTGTACAGCCACGCTTGTAGACCTTCTTGCCCTTCTCAACCAGCTCATCGTCATTGTACCTATCATCCGAAAAGGTGTCTTCGCTACCATCCTCCGAGCCACTAGCCTCTGGAGTCTCGTGGGCTGAAGACCCCGTGACCGGAGTCTTCTGGGACGAAGACCCCGTGACCGGAGTCTTCTGAGACAAAGACTCTGGGACCGGACTGGGGTGGGCCGAAGGATCGGTGACCCGAGTCTGGTGGGGGGAAGGATCAGCGACCGGAGGCTCATGGACCAGAGTCCGAGATGGGTCCACGTCAGACGGAGCACTCCTGTGGTCGGGTGAATCAGCTGAGGTTGGCGGCAAGGAAGGCGTAACAGCCTTCCTACCTCTCCCGCTGCCACGTCCACCTCTAGCAGGCTTCTTTGTCCTCCCCCGACCTCTCCCAGCCAAAGAAGAAGCACCCGCCGCAGTTGTCTGCATACTGTCTAGCAGCGCTCTCTGGAGGGGCTGGGCTGGAATAATGGAACCACCCTCCCAGTAGCGCCGCAGGAGGATCGGGGCGCTCTGGACCCTTGCCCACCATCCTGTCAACACCTGCAATGACAAAAAGTAAACGAAATTAGTACAACATAAAAAATTGGATAACTGACATGAACATAATAATATGTATATAATTTAACTGTATCATAATCATGACCATAATAAAAATACACCCGATCAACACAAATATATATGGGGTCAAGGTGTGGTGTCAGGGTGTCGGGGTGTCGGGGTCGGGGTGTGGTGTCAGGGTGTCAGTTGTCGGGGTGTCAGGTGTCGGGGTGTCGGTGGTCGAGGTCGGGGTGTGGTGTCAGGGTGACAGGGTGTCGGGGTCGGGGTGTCGTGTCGGGGTGTCGTGTCGGGGTCGGGGTGTCAGGGTGTCGGTCTTGGGGTCGTGGTCGAGGTCGGGGTGTGGTGTCAGGGTGTCGGTTGGTCCGGGGTCGGGGTCGGGGTCGGGGTGTGGTGTCAGGGTGTCGGGGGTCGGGGTGTGGTGTCAGGGTGTTGGGGGTCGGGGTCGGGGTGTTGTGCCGAGGTGTCGGGGTGTCGATCAGGTGTCGGGGGTCGGGTCGGGGTCTCTTTTTTCCTTTTCTTCTTCTCTTCTTCTTCTCCTCCTCTCCTCTTTCTTCTTCTTCTTCTTCTTCTTCTTCTTCTTCTTCTTCTTCTTCTCCTCCTCCTCCTCTCCTCTTTCTTCTTCTTCTTCTTCTTCTTCTTCTTCTTCTTCTTCTTCTTATTCTTATTCTTCTTCTTCTTTCTCCTCCTCCTCCTCCTCCTCCTCTTCTTCTTCTTCTTCTTCTTCTTCTTCTTCTTCTTTTCTTCTTCTTTCTCTTCTCCCTCCTCCTGTTCCTCCCTCCTCCTTCTACTTCTTCTTCTAAACTAAAACTAAAACTAATCTAAAATAAACTAAACTAAAATAAACTAACTAATCTAAAATAAACTAAAACTAAAACTAATCTATAATAAACTAAACTAAAACTAAAATAAACTAAAACTATAACTAAAGCAGAAACTAAACTAAAAGAAACAAAAAGAAACTAATTAAACAAAAAAAGGGAGGAGCTCACCTGGTGGAGGGGGAGGCCGGACGGCTGCGGCGGCCGCAGGAGGAGGCGGCGACCCGGTGGAGGAGGAGGCCGGACGGCCGCGGTGGAACAGGCGGGACGGCGACGGGCGGGACGGCATGGCGCAGCTTCCCGACGTGGAAGAGGCGGCGAGGCCGCGATGGAGGTCGGGAGGGTGCGGGCGGCCGGCCACGCCAGACGGGGTCGGCGGCGGCGGTGCGGGCCGGTGTAGGTGGGGGATGGCGATGGAGGGGAGGGGGCGGGGCGATGTGGAAGGGGCGGCGGGGGTGCGGTGGAGGTCGGGGGGCGCAAGGGAGGGGTGCAGGGCGGCGGAGCGGCCGACTATGGCAGACGGGGTCGGCAGCGGCGGCGCGGGTGTGGGTGGGGAGGAATGAGAGAGTGGAGAGAAGAGAGGGGGGCGGGACGGCCGTTAACGTACCCGCCTCTTTGTCGTCAGCCAATGGTCGACAAAGATTCTTTGCCGTCCGCATGCAGACGGCAAAGAGGTGGGGCCAGTGGGCTTGAGTTGGCTAAACAATAACAGGACCCACGCACCTCTTTGCCGTATGCTAGCGGACGGCAAAGATTCTTTGCCGTCAGCCAGCGGGCGGCAAAGAACTGGCTGATGGCAAAGACTTTGTTTTCCATCAGCCACATCTTTGCCGTCCATTTTCTTGTGGCTGACGGCAAAGACCTTCTTTGCCGTCAGCAAGCGGACGGCAAAGAGAGGGCAGACGGCAAATAAGCTAATTCAAGTAGTGTGCGATAGAAGAAATTAATATTGTGAGTGGAAAGATGGATGAACTTATGAAATTGTTTGCTAATAAGAGTGCTTCTTCTGATCGTAATGATATGCCTTTGTCTGCTTTGATTGAGAATAATAATGAACCTATGGATGTGAATTTTGTTGGTAGGAACAATTTTGGTAACAACGCTTATAGAGGAAACTTTAATCCTAGGCCGTATCCTAGTAATTCCTATAATAATTATGGTAATTACTACAACAACTCTTATGGAAATTTTAATAAGATGCCCTCTGGTTTTGAGACTAGTGTTAAAGAATTTATGATTTCTCAAAAGAATTTCAATACTTTGCTTGAAGAAAAATTGCCTAAGATTGATAAGTTGGCTAGGAACGTGGATAGGATTTATCTTGATGTTGATTCTTTGAAACTTAGATCTATTCCACCTAAGCATGATATCAATGAGTCTCTCAAAGCTATGAGAATTTCCATTGATGAGTGCAAAGAAAGAACCGCTAGGATGTGTGCTAAGAAAGATTGTTTTGTAAAAGCGTGTTCTTCTAGTTTTTATGATAATAAGGATGAAGATCTAAAAGTGATTGATGTGTCTCCTATTAAATCTTTGTGTTTCCAATATGAATCTTAATAATGATGGGACTGGAGATGAGTCAACTTTAGTTAAAAGGCGTCCCAATGATTTGGAATTTTTAGATCTTGATGCAAAAAGTGGTAAAAGTGGGATTGAAGAGGTCAAAACTTTACATAGCAATGAATCCACTATTTTGGATTTCAAGGAATTTAATTATGATAATTGTTCTTTAATAGATTGTATTTCCTTGTTGCAATCCGTGCTAAATTCTCCTCATGCTTATAGTCAAAATAAAGCTTTCGCTAAACATATCGTTGATGCTTTAATGTAATCTTATGAAGAAAAACTTGAATTAGAAGTTTCTATCCCTAGAAAACTTTATGATGAGTGGGAACCTACTATTAAAATTAAGATTAAAGATCATGAATGCTATGCTTTGTGTGATTTGGGTGCTAGTGTTTCCACGATTCCAAAAACTTTGAATTAGAAGTTTCTATCCCTAGAAAACTTTATGATGAGTGGGAACCTACTATTAAAATTAAGATTAAGATCATGAATGCTATGCTTTGTGTGATTTGGGTGCTAGTGTTTCCATGATTCCAAAAACTTTGTGTGATGTGTTACGTTTCTGTGAATTTGATGATTGTTCTTTAAACTTGCATCTTGCGGATTCCACCATTAAGAAACCTATGGGAAGAATCAATGATGTTCTTATTGTTGCCAATAGGAATTATGTGCCCGTAGATTTCATTGTTCTTGACATAGATTGCAATCCTACATGTCCTATTATTCTTGGTACACCTTTCCTTAGAACGATTAGTGCAATTATTGATATGAGAGAAGGGAATATTAGATTCCAATTCCGTTAAGAAAAGGCATGGAACACTTTCCTAGAAAGAAAATTAAATTACCTTAAGAATCTATTATGAGAGCCACTTACGGATTGCATACCAAAGATGATAATACCTAGATCTATTATTGCCTTTATGCCTAGCTAGGGGCGTTAAACGACAGCGCTTGTTGGGAGGCAACCCAATTTTATTTTTCTTTCTTGATTTTTGGTTCAGTTTAGTAAAAAATATTTGATCTAGCCTCTGGTTAGATGTGGTTTTATGTTTTAATTATTGTTTGTGCCAAGTAAAACCTATAGGATCTTCTTGGATGATAGTTATTTGATCTTGCTGAAAAAGTCAGAAACTTTCTGCTCACGAAAACAATTGTTAAAATCACCAGAACGTGATAAAAAACTGATTCCAATTGCAGTAGATCAATAAACAAATTATATAGTTCATCCTATTTTTGTACATTTTTATGAGTTACATAAGTTTGCGTTAGATACAGATTACTACAGACTGTTCTGTTTTTGACATTCTGTTTTTTTGTGAGTTGTTTGCTTATTTTGATGAATCTATGGCTAGTATCGGAGGTTATGAACCATAGAGAAGTTGGAATACAATAGGTTTAACAAAAATATAAATAAAGAATGATTTCATTACAGTACCTTAAAGTGGTGGTTTGTTTTCTTTCGCTAACGGAGCTCATGAGATTTTCTGTCGAGTTTTGTGTTGTGATTATTTCAAGTTTTGGGTAAAGATTTGATGGATTATGGACTAAGGAGTGGCAAGAGCCTAAGCTTGGGGATTCCCAAGGCACCCCAAGGTAAAATTCAAGGACAACCGAAAGCCTAAGCTTGGGGATGCCCCGGAAGGCATCCCCTCTTTCGTCTTCGTCCATCGGTAACTTTACTTGATGCTATATTTTTATTCACCACATGATATGTGTTTTCCCCAGAGCATCTTGTATGATTTGAGTCTTTGCCTTTTAGTTTACCACAATCATCCTTGCTGTACACACCTTTTGGGAGAGACACACGTGAATAGGAATTTATTAGAATACTCTATGTGCTTCACTTATATCTTTTGAGCTAGATAAATTTTTCTCTAGTGCTTCACTTATATCTTTTAGAGCACGGTGGTGGTTTTATTTTATAGAAATTGTTGATTCTCATGCTTCACTTATATTATTTTGAGAGTCCTTTAGAACATCATGGTAATTTGCTTTGGCTATAAAATTAGTCCTAATATAATATTCATCCAAGTTGGATATAATAAAAACTTTCATAAAAGTGCATTGAATACTATGAGAAGTTTGATACTTGATGATTGTTTTGAGATATGGAGATGGTAATATTAGAGTTGTGCTAGTTGAGTAGTTGTGAATTTGAGAAATACTTGTGTTGAAGTTTGCAAGTCCCGTATCATGCACGTATGGTAAACATTGTGTAACAAATTTGAAGCATGAGGTGTTCTTTGATTGTCATCCTTATGAGTGGCGGTCGGGGACGAGCGATGGTCTTTTCCTACCAATCTATCCCCCTACGAGCATGCGCGTAATGCTTGGTTTTTGATGACTTGTAGATTTTTGCAATAAGTATGTGAGTTCTTTATGACTAATGTTGAGTCCATGGATTATACGCATTCTCACCCTTCCATCATTGCTAGCCTCTTCAGTACCGTGCATTGCCCTTTCTCACCTTGAGAGTTAGTGCAAACTTCGATGTGCATCCAACCCCTGTGATATGATACGGTCTATCACACATAAACCTCCTTATATCTTACTCAAAACAGCCACCATACCTACCTATTATGGCATTTCCATAGCCATTCTGAGATATATTGCCATGCAACTTTCCACCGTTTCATTTATTATGACACGCTTCATCATTGTCATATTGCCTTGCATGGTCATGCAGCTGACATCGTATTTGTGGTAAAGCCACGATGCATAATTTATCATACATGTCACTCTTGATTCATTGCCCATCCTGGTACACCGTCGGAGGCATTCATATAGAGTCATATTTTGTTCTAGTATCGAGTTGTAAACATTGAGTTGTAAATAAATAGAAATGTGATGATCATCATAAATAGAGCATTGTCCCAAATAAAAAAAAGAGAAATAAAAAAAGGAGAAAGGCCAAATAAAAAAGAAGGCCCAAAAAAAGAAGAGAAATAAAAAGGGACAATGCTACTATCCTTTTTTTTCCACACTTGTGCTTCAAAGTAGCACCATGATCTTTATGATAGAGAGTCTCTTGTTTTGTCACTTTCATAAACTAGAGGGAATTTTTCATTATAGAAGTTGGCTTGTATATTCCAATAATGGGCTTCCTCAAATGCCCTAGGTCTTCGTGAGCAAGCAAGTTGGATGCACACCCACTTAGTTTCTTTTGTTGAGCTTTCATACATTTATAGCTCTAGTGCATCCATTGCATGGCAATTCCTACTCCTTGCATTGACATCAATTGATGGGCATTTCCCTAGCCCGTTGATTAGCTGCGTCTGAGGGAGTCCTGGACTAAGGGGTCCTCGGGCGTCCGGCTTGTTATCCATGGGCCGGACTGATGGGCTGTGAAGACATGAAGACCGAAGACCATACTCGTGTCCGGATTGGAATCTCCTTGGCGTGGAAGGCAAGCTAGGCGACCAGCTGTGAAGATTCTTTCTTCTGTAACCGACCCCATGTAACCCTAGATCTCTCCGGTGTCTATATAAACCGGAGAGCATATTCCGGATAGGACACATTCATTACCATATACATATAGGCTAGGCTTCTAGGGTTTAGCCATTACGATCTCGTGGTAGATCAACTCTTGTAACACTCATATTCATCAAGATCAATCAAGCAGGAAGTAGGGTATTATCTCCATAGAGAGGGCCCGAACCTGGGTAAACATCATGTCCCCTGTCTCCTATTACCATCGATCCTAGACGCACAGTTCGGGACCCCCTACCCGAGATCCGCCGGTTTTGACACCGACATTTGTGCTTTCATTGAGAGTTCCACTGTGCCGTCGGCAAAGGATGCGATGGCCCCTTCGATCATCAGTAATGGCGCCGTTCAGGGAGAAACCTTCCTTCCCGGACAAACCTTTGTGTTCAGCAACGGGCCAACTCGCTTGGCCGTCTGGAGCAGGTCGATAGTCACGCCCCTGGCCATCAAGTCAAATCTGGAAGCTTGAACTGTGTCGCGGATACTCGCGGAGACTTGATATCCGATGGATTCAAGACTGCTGCAATCGCTCCCCCTCTCTTCGATGAACATGACTTAAGTCTGTCATCGGATCACACCCAGGAGATGGATCCTGCTGCAACGACCTCAGAACCGAAGCAGATCGTGCCCTTCGAGGCCACAAGGTCCACGGCATTGGAGCCGTACATGGACTCGACATCCTGCAATACTTGCGTCAATGGAACTCTGGACTCATTTTCGGCTACACGTTCCAGATCAGGCACGCCTGCGGACACCGAGCTGGATCGGTTATCGATTTTCGAATTTGGCGCCGCAGACTTCTTCCAGCACTCACCTTTTGGTGACATGCTAAATTCTTTAAAGAACTTATCCTTGGAGGAGGACTCACAGCCGAACTATGTTCGGGTTGAGCTAGTGACGGATGACGAGGAATTTTGCTTCCCACCCGCCACCCACTTCATAGCCACTGTCGATGACTTAACTGACGTGCTTGACTATGGATCCAAAGACATCGACGGTATGGACGAGGATGCCGATATGGAGCAAGGCCAAGACCCGCCATTCATCGGACGTTGGACGGCTACCTCTTCGTACGACATGTACATGGTTGATATACCCAAAGGATCTGGCAACGAAAACGAAGAGCCACATGCGAATAAAATCTCTGAGACGCAATCCAAGCGCCGACGCCCCAAGCGTCGTTCTAAGCCTCGCTGCTCAAAAGATAGCAATACTGGCACCGGAGAAAATAGTACTCCGGGTGACGCCGAAAACAATGAAGACCCTGTCGGAGCTACATCCGAACAGGAGGAACACGACAACGGGCAAGACAACCCTGATGAACTGGCCATAGAAGATGACTCGGAGGACGACAGTTACCGTCCACCCTCCGAGGAGGAGACAAGCCTCGGCAACAAAGACTTCATCGTGCCTGAGGATCCTCTAGAGCAGGAGCTTTAAGCTTCAGCACATAGCGACTGTAAGGAGCTTAAAAAATAAACAGCAGCAGCTTCAAGCTGAACAAGATCTGATCATCGACAGGTGGACTGCTGTCTTGACAGCCGAAGAATACGGCCTCAGGCGCCAAACAAAGAGCTACCCGAAACGCAGACTGCTACCTTAATTCGATGAGGAAGCACCGGAGCACACATCTCCCTTGCGTAATGCGGAACGACCACCACGTGGTCGAGACAGGCGGCCGACCGGCCACCCCGCGGCCGGGATAAAGCGGCAACCCAGGCCGAACAGCAGCCTGCCCCACCGCTTCGTAAAAATTGAGACGGAAGAGTTCGGGGTCACACGTACGACCTCCGGTAGATCCTGGACGATAGAGCAGAACATACAAGATCGATCTACGGATCACGAGGGCGTGCCTCGAGGCACGACGACAGCTACCTATTAGGACGTGATAAATCTAAAAACGCTCGGGCCGAATACCGCAGACGGACTCTGTCAGAGCTACGCCACGACGCGGCCCGATATAGAGGCGCCGCACACCCTCTCTGCTTCACAGATGAAGTACTGGATCATGAATTCCCCGAGGGGTTCAAGCCTGTCAACATTGAATCATACGACGGCACAACCGATCCCACAGTATGGATCGAGGATTTCATTCTCCATATCCATATGGCTCGAGGAGATGACCTCCATGCCATTAAATACCTCCCACTAAAGCTCAAAGGGCCAGCTCGGCACTCGCTTAACAGCCTGCCCAAAAATTCTATCGGCAGCTGGGAGGACTTGGAGGAAGCCTTCCTGGACAACTTCCAGGTAACGTATGTCTGGCCACCATACGCCGATGACTTAAGCCACATAGTTCAACAACCCAGAGAATCAGCCAGAAAATTTTGGACTAGGTTCCTAACTAAAAAGAACCAGAACGTTGACTGTCCGGATGCCGAGGCCCTAGCGGCCTTTAAGCACAGCATCCGGGACGAATGGCTCGCCCGCCACCTCGGCCAAGAAAAGCCGAGGTCCATGGTAGCCCTCACGGCACTTATGATCCGCTTCTGCGCGTGAGAGGATAGTTGGCTGCCTCGTAGTACAAACACGGCCAACGAAGCAGGCCCCTCCGAGGCCAAAATCAGCAACGGCAAGCTCTGGCGCAACAGACACAAACGCCGAAGCAATGGCGATAACACCGATGACACTATAGTTCACGCCGGATTCAGTGGCTCCAAGTCCGTCCAGCGAAAGAAGCCCTATAAAAGGAACAGCGGAGGACCATCCAGCTTGGACCGCATACTCGATCGTCCTTGCCAGATACACGGCACCCCAGACAAACCGGCCAACCACACTAACAGAGATTGTCGGGTATTCAAACAAGTTAGCAAGATAAACAGCGGAAACAAGGAAGGGGAACCACAGAGCGAGGACGATGATGAAGAGCCCCGGCAGCCGAACACCGGAGGGCAGAAGAAATTTCCCCCTCAAGTCAAAATGGTGAACATGATATACGCTATGCACATCCCCAAAAGGGAGCGTAAGCGAGCACTTAGGGACGTCTACGCGGTAGAGCCAGTCGCCCCAAAATTCAATCCGTGGTCATCATTCCCGACCACCTTCGATAGTCGAGATCACCCAACCAGTATCTGCCATGGCAGTTCAGCCGCACTAGTCCTCGACCCAATTATTGACGGGTTTCACATAACACGAGTCCTGATGTACGGTGGTAGCTGCTACCTCTTGAGCACTGCGTTGGTTTTCCCTTGAAGAGGAAATGGTGATGCAGCAAAGTAGCGTAAGTATTTCCCTCAGTTTTTGAGAACCAAGGTATCAATCCAGTAGGAGGCTACGTGCGAGTCCCTCGCACCTACACAAAACAAATAAATCCTCGCGACCAACGCGATAAGGGGTTGTCAATCCCTACATGGTCACTTACGAGAGTGAGATCTGATAGATATGATAAGATAATACTTTTTGGTATTTTTATGATAAAGATGCAAAGCAAAATAAAAGCAACGGAAATAACCAAGTGTTGGAAGATTAATATGATGGAAAATAGACCCGGGGCCATAGGTTTCACTAGTGGCTTCTCTCAAGAGCATAAGTATTTTACGGTGGGTGAACAAATTACTGTTGAGCAATTGACAGAATTGAGCATAGTTATGAGAATATCTAGGTATGATCATGTATATAGGCATCACGTCCGAGACAAGTAGACCGACTCCTGCCTGCATCTACTACTATTACCCCACACATCAACCGCTATCTAGCATGCATCTAGAGTATTAAGTTCATAAGAACAGAGTAACACCTTAAGCAAGATGACATGATCTAGAGGGATAAATTCATGCAATATGATAAAAACCCCATCTTTTTATCATCGATGGCAACAATACAATACGTGCCTTGTTGCCCCTACTGTCACTCAGAAAGGACACCGCAAGATTGAACCCAAAGCTAAGCACTTCTCCCATTGCAAGAAAGATCAATCTAGTAGGCCAAACCAAACTGATAATTCGAAGAGACTTGCAAAGGTAACCAATGATACATAAAAGAATTCAGAAGATTCAAATATTGTTCATAGATAAACTTGATCATAAACCCACAATTCATCGATCTCAACAAACACACCACAAAAGAAGATTACATCGAATAGATCTCCACGAGAGAGGGGGAGAACATTATATTGAGATCCAAAAAGAGAGAAGAAGCCATCTAGCTAATAACTATGGACCCGAAGGTCTAAGGTAAACTACTCACACATCATCGGAGAGGCTATGGTGTTGATGTAGAAGCCCTCCGTGATCGATGCCCCCTCCGGCGAAGCTCCGGAACAGGCCCCAAGATGGGATCTCGTGGGTACAGAAGGTTGCGGCGGTGGAATTAGGTTTTTGGCTCCGTATCTGATTGTTTGGGGGTACGTAAGTATATATAGGAGGAAGGAGTACGTCGGTGGAGCAACATGGGGCCCACGAGGGTGGAGGGCGCGCCTGCGGGGGTAGGCGCGCCCCCCTACCTCGTGGCTTCCTGGAAGCTTCCTTGACGTAGGGTCCAAGTCTCCTGGATCATGTTCATTCTGAAAATCATGTTCCCGAAGGTTTCATTCCGTTTGGACTCCGTTTGATATTCTTCTTCTGCGAAACTCTGAAATAGGCAAAAAAACAGCAATTCTGGGCTGGGCCTCCAGTTAATAGGTTAGTCCCAAAAATAATATAAATGTGAATAATAAAGCCCAATAATGTCCAAAACAGAAGATAATATAGCATGGAGCAATCAAAAATTATAGATGCGTCGGAGACGTATCAAGCATCCCCAAGCTTAATTCATGCTCGTCCTCGAGTAGGTAAATGGTAAAAACAAAAATTTTGATGTGGAATGCTACTTGGCATAATTTCAATGTAATTCTTCTTAATTGTGGTATGAATATTCAGATCCGAAAGATTCAAGATAAAAGTTCAATATTGACATAGAAATAATAATGCTTCAAGCATACTAACTAAGCAATTATGTCCTCTCAAAATTGTCGGCTTTCTGGGAATAGTGGTCCCCAGACTTGCCTGCCTGCGGCCTGCGGCGTGGCTCAAGTGGGGGCCCAGCGCGGCCCAGCTTCATCAGCTCAAGCTCAAGACCCTCGCGAGGCCAAGCCTCATGGGCGGACGACAGAACCTTCCTCAGAGCAGCCTCGTCGGGCAGGCTCACGAGGAGGCGGAGAGATCAAGGGAGGGTACCTCACGAGGGTGCCCCGTGATGCAAGCCATGACGATCGAGATCGAGGGCGGGCGCCAGTGGGCACCAGCCTGTGCAGTGTCCTCGTTTCCCCTTTGGTGCAAAGGAGGGAAGCACAGGCCAAGGCATCAGGCAAAGGTTACCGCTTCGGTGCAACAAGACCAAGACCAGCAGAGCGGCAGGATGGAGGTCATCGTGGAGCCCAGGATGGCGTCACCGTCAGAGCCTTTGGCAGCCGAAGACCAACTTTAGTCAGGATAAGTGTACTAGATGTTCCCCTTCAAAATGGCCAATTGTTGGCGCCCTTCCCGCTCATTATTTGGGAAGAGGCCCAGGGCCTCCCTCTATAAATAGGACTAGCCACCACAGAGAGAGGGAGGGGGTCGAACCTACCAGAGAGAGAGAAGCAACTGGACTCACCCAAGCAGTCCATCGCACCAGCTCAAGAACAGCCCCTCGCGAGGCTGTTCTTCCTTTGTACTGTTCTTCATCAGCCCCGGAGGCAATCCACCACATCACACACTGGAGTAGGGTATTACACCACAACGGTGGCCCGAACCAGTATAAATCTTGTGTCTCTTGTGCTGTTTATCGTTCCTAGTTTAGATCCCTTGCAAACCATTAACGCGTGAGCTGGTAGGGGAAAGATCTCCATGCGCACCCCAGAGTTCGAACCTCAAGGGTCTGCCGGAACCCGAATCCGACATTTGGCGTGGCAGGTAGGGGGTTCGCCGGAATCTTTCTTCCGTTGGTCGCGTGTGATCTTCCGTCGTGTCCATGGCTGACGCTCGCCGAGCCCGCGCCGAGCACCGGGTTGCTCGTGCCGCTCGAGTCGCCCAGACGGCTCCCGTCGGCGGACACCCCTGTTGTTCCCCGTCGCCTGCCGCCAACGCCGCCACCGACCCGGCGGGGAACGAGCAGCAGACCTCGTCCCTGCATCCATCGGTGAGGCGAGAAGGCCGCACCGCTACTCCTTCGCTCGCCCCTGCTGGTTCTTCGTCCCGCGTGCACCGCACTCCCATGGAGGCTCGAGCCGCGCTCATCGCGGCAAACGAGCTCCTGCGCTACCGCCCTGTCGACGACGTCTACGAGGAGTGGCTCGACCGCGTCGCCGAGCTCGTCCGCGCCGCAGGGGGCTCCATCGTGCCGTCCCTCTTGTTGCCTCGCCCTTCACCCCGCGCGGGAGGCAGGGAGCCGGAGGTGCCCCCGCCACCTCCTCCCCAAGATTGCGCCCTGGCTCCAAGGCGCGTGGCCCCGGGCCGAGACCCTCCGCGTCCGGCGCCCGCGCAACAAGAAAGCTGCCAGGAGATCCCTCGTCCCCAAGAAGGTGCTCGCGTGCTCCCAGCACCGGAGCACCGCGATCGCGCTCCAGCGCCACCGCGTCAAGACCCCGCGCTGCTGCAGGCAGCGGTGCGCGGGAATCCACAAGAGCAAGCTCCGCATCAGCAGAGAGCCCCGGTGGCCAATGCAGGCTGCCGCGCCTTCACCGCCGAGCTATGTAGCGTCGCATGGCCCGGGTTCAAGCCAGACCTGCCTCCTCGCTACGACGGCACTGCCGACCCGGCGGAGTTCCTTCAGCTCTACGAGCTGGGCATCGAAGCCGCCAACAGGGACGAAAAGGTCATGGCGAATTGGTTCCCCATGGAGCTCAAGGACGGAGCCCGAACCTGGCTCCTGAAACTGGCTCCCAGCACGATCTCCTCCTGGGACGAGATGCGCGCCCACTTCATCGCAAACTTCCAAGGCACTCGCGGTCGGCCTCCGGCCGTGAGCGACATGCGCCGCATCAAGCAGCAGCCAGGAGAGACCCTGCAGAAGTACATTCAGCGCTTCAACAACGCCCGCCTCAAGATCCCCAAGGTGACTGAGGAAGCCATCATCTCAACCTTCTCCGATGGCGTGCATGACGTCAAGATGAAGGAGGAGCTAGCAATGCATGAAGACTTGTGCACATCCCTGGAGCTGTTCAACTTGGCGACCAAATGCGCCAGGGCTGAGGAAGGGCGCCTCTCCCTCCTCGAGCTTCCGACTGCCGATCCAGAAGAGAAGAAGCCCAAGGTCAAGGACGTGAAGCGCAAGGGGGCTGCCGTGCTCGCGGTAGAACCAGACACCAAGCGAGGCAGGGATCAGCCCGAGTCATCCAAAGGCAGCCGGTACTGCATATACCACGACCTCCACACCCACAACACCAACGAATGCCAGGAGCTCAGGGCCGTGCGAGAAGGGCATATCGGCCGACGCCCCGAGCGCAATGATCGGGGCTACGGCCGATGAGGAGGAAGAGGTGCAAGAAGCTGGGAAGACCGTGGCCCTCGCCAAGGATGGCGTGACAGACCTCGCGAGGACCGCTGGCAGGACCAGCCTCGCGAGGGAGGTTGGAGGGACCAGCCTCATGAGGACCGCCCTCAAGGCAACACAGGGCTCCCACCTCTGCTGCAGCCACCAAGGAGGTACGAAGACCATCATCAGGACGAGGGGGCTGGGAGCTTCCAGGAGCCGCGCGCGATCGCTTGCATCCTGGGTGGCGCTCAGGCCCCAGCCTCTCAGCGCATCTTCAAGCAGTTTGCTCGCGAGGTGAATGCAGTCCTCCCCAAGCTCGAGGCCACACCCTCTCGGTGGTCGTCAGGCGCTGTCACGTTCAGCTCAGTGAATCAGCTCAAGTCTTGCTGCAGCGGCCGGAGTCCTCCCCATGCTTTGCTCACTACCATCAAGAGCGTGCAAGTCACCAGGATCCTCATCGATGGCGGAGCAGGACTCAACGTCCTATCTTTCGAGACATTCAACGATCTCCAAGTGCCATACGATCAGCTTCAGCCAACCAAGCCTTTCTCAGGAGTCACCAATGGCTCCACCGTCCCGATAGGGCAAGTTCGCCTTCCCGTCACCTTCGGACAGCTTAACAACTACCGCACCGAGCTCATCGACTTCGACGTCGCCCACATTCACCTGCCATACAATGCCATCCTTGGGTACCCAGCTTTGGCCAAGTTCATGGCAGTGACTCACCATGGATACAATGTCCTCAAGATGCCAGGAAGCGGAGGAGTCATCACAGTGCCTTGTGAGGAAAGGGATGCAGTGTGCTCTCTTGAGCGTGCCTTCCAAGCCGCAGCAATCGAAGACCCAGATCACAGGAGCGGGAGACTTCCCGAGGCGATCCCTAAGAAGAAAAAGGCTTCACCTGGTCCAAGCCCTCGTGGGGAAGGCACCTCCAGAGGCGTGGCAACAGGACCCGCGCCCGTTCAAGAGGCGCCACCCTCTGTCGCATAGGAAGGCACGCCCGGCGCCCTCCTCAGGCGGGGCTCGGGGGCTCTCTCATGGCGAGCCACCAACCTAGCCGGGGTCATGAGGGAGGCGCTCGGGCACCACTTGGAGGCGTGCTTCAAGGCACGTTACCCTCAGGAAGGTATGAGGCAAGGAGGGCCAAACCCTCAGGAGTTCATCACGACGAACACCCAGGAGCTACAGGAGTCAAGAGTCATGCGCGGTTGTCGCCGCTTGCCCGCCGTGGCCCCACATCCAGGCGAGGATGGTGGGCTGCGAGTCTGCATCGACATACCAGGGCTCAACCGGGCCGCGTCTCAGGAGCGCCTCTGGCCCTCATGCGTGGGGCGTTGAGGGTCCACTCACAGCCACGTTCGCATGCCTTCGCCTGCCGAACAGTCGCCGCCCATCGATTACTGCTGAGGTGCGCTCTGGAGGCTCAGGAGGTCAAGCAGAGCGCGGTCCTTGCATAGATGGAGATGGCTCTCGAGGAACCCCCCGTGCCCCCGGAGCCTCCCGAGGCTCCAGGTCCGGAGGACTCGTGAGGGCCGGCTTCCTCATCACGCGTCATCCGCTACTGTCGGCATTCTGGGAACGGGGCTCCTCAGACTTGCCTGCCTGCGGCGTGGCTCAAGGGGTGGCCCATCAAGGCCCATCTTCATCAGTACAAGCTCAAGACCCTCGCGAGGGGCCAAGCCTCGCGGGGCGGACGACGGGGAGCTTCCTCAGGCACGGCATCGTCAGGTTGGCTCGCGAGGAGGCGGAAAGATCAAGGCAGGGTACCTCATGAGGTGCCCATGACGCAAGCCATGACGACCAAGGGCGCCAGGCGGGTGCCAGCCCGCCCAGTGTCCTCCTTTCCTCTTTGGTGCAAAGGAAGCAAGCGTAGGCAAGAGTATCAAGCAAAGGCATCCGTTTCGGTGCAACAAGACCAAGACCGTCGCAACGGCAGGAAGGAAGTCATTGTGGAGCCCAAGCTGGCGCCACCACCAGAGCCTTTGACAGGCGAGGACCAACTTTAGTCAGGATAAGTGTACTAGATGTTCCCCTTCAAAATGGCCAATTGTTGGTGCCCTTCCCGCTCAATATTTTGGGAGAGGCCCGGGGCCTTTGCCTATAAATAGGACTAGCCGCCCATAGGGTAGAGGCATCGAGAAATCTAGAGAGAGGATCCAGCATCTGGGATCGGCAGAGAGAGAGAGCGACTGAACTCCTCCTAGCAGTTCATCGCACCAGCCAAGAACAGACCCTCGCAAGGCTGTTCTTCTTTGTATTGTCCATCATCGTCAGCCCAGGAGGCAATCCACCACACCACAAACTAGAGTAGGGTATTACACCACAATGGTGGCCCGAACTAGTATAAACCCTGTGTCTCTTGTGTTGTTCCTTTCATAGCTTAGATCTTAGCGAGGCGGCGAGGCGCAGGAAGGTAGAGGGTGAAATCTCCGCGCGCACCCCAGTGTTTGAACCTAGAGGGTCTGCCGGAACACGAAATCCGACATTTGGCGCGCCAGGTAGGGGTGCGCCGGGGCTTTCCCTTTCGCCGACCCGCTCTTCGCCGACACCGCGACTCGCCCTGCAATGAGCAGCACACCGCCCGTTCCGGTCGCCGGCACCAGCACAGGGGCCAGGGGGCTCCGAGCCTTGGCCCCGACCTTGCGACAGGTGTGGTGGCCGGACAAGTTCAAGTCAAGACGCGCCCGCCACAACGCACAACTGATCCGCTGGCCTTCCTGCTGGCATACGAGGAGGCCATCCTCGAGGTGGGAGGCGACGATAGGGTCATGGCTAACTGGCTTCCCATGGCCCTCCACCTACCAGCGGCTTCCGTGGCCTCTTGGGAAGAGCTGCGCAACCTCTTCCTCGCCCAGCACGCAGCGCTTGGCGCCCCAGTCGTCGCGGCTCTCCTGGGTGGCTCGCAGGCGCCACCTTCAGGCCGCCACGCTGCCGTTCGTCCGCCAGGTCGGCGCTGCCTCCACGCTGGCGGGGCTCCCGGGTCGGTCGGCGCCCAAGGCCGATCGGCCTTCAGCTCAGAGAGGACCACCTCCAACTCAACCTGCTCAAGCGCTCCCAATGCTGTGCACCCCCACCATCTGCAGTGGTCGTCACCAGGACACTCATCGACGGCGGCGCGGGCCTCAGCGTGCTCTCAGTTGAGGCCTTCAGCCTCCTCCACATACCACCAGAGCGGCTTCAGCTCAGGCGGCCCTTCTTGGGCATCGGGGGCGGGTCATCCAGCTCCCTGGGGCAGATCCGACTCCCTGTAACTTTCGGCACCTACGACAACTTCCGCACGGAGCTAATCGACTTTGACATCGCCCCCATCGGCCTCCCATACAATGCCATCCTCAGGTACCCAGCTCTGGCCAAGTTCATGGCCGCGACTCACCCAGCCTACAACCTCATGAAGATGCCCGGGAGCAACGGCGTCCTCACCGTGTCTGGAGACACCGGGGATGCGTTACAAGTACTCAAGCTCGCCTTCAAGACTGCTGCGGCGGCAGCCCAGCCCGCCGGACCAGACACCCCTGAGCCCAAGGGGGCTGCGCCAGCCAAGAAGAATCAGTTGTTCACCGAGGACAAGGCGGAAACCAAGCAGATACTTGTTGACGAGGACGGATCAACTAACGCCACCTTCACCATAGGCGCCAACCTCGAACCCGAGCAGGAGGAGGCCCTGGTCAAGTTCCTGCGCACGAACAGGAAGGTGTTCGCCTGGGAGCCTGATCAGCTGGTGGGGATCCCTAGAGGCGTAATCGAGCATCACCTCAACGTGTGCCCCAACGTACGCCCTGTGAAGCAGAAAGCGAGGCGACAGTCCACTGAAAAGCAGGCTTCATCATCCAAGAGACCCGCAAACTGGAAGCTGCAGGGGTCATTCGCGAGGTCCGATACCCAGATTGGCTGGCCAACCCTGTTGTTGTGCCGAAGAAAGGGGGGAAGGAACGCATGTGTGTCGACTTCACCAACCTCAACAAAGCCTGCCGCAAGATCCATTCCCGCTCCCTCGCATCGATCAGATCGTCGATTCCACCGGCGAGTGCGACCTGCTATGTTTCTTGGATGCCTTCTCCGGATATCACCAGATCAAGATGGTGGTAGAAGACATGGAAAAGACGGCCTTCTTGACCCCATGTGGAGTGTACTGCTACACATGCATGCCGTTCGGGCTGCGCAACGCAGGAGCAACCTTTCAGCGGCTGATGCACATCACCTTGGGCCCGCAAATCGGGAAGAATGTGGAAGCTTACGTCGATGACATTGTGGTGAAGTCTCGCGAGGCCAAAACCCTGATACAAGACCTAGAGGAAACCTTCGCGAGCCTCAATGCAGTGAACCTGCGGCTCAACCCGGAAAAGTGTGCGTCTGGGGTCCCCTTGGGCAAGCTCTTGGGCTTCCTCGTGTCCCACCGAGGCATAGAGGCTAACCCAGAGAAGGTCAAGGCGGTCAAGGACATGAGCCCGCAAAAGACCCTCGAGAAATGCAGAAGCTCATCTGGGCGTAACAGCTTAGGACGCTTCATCTCCAAGTTGGGGAGCGAGCTGCCTTTCTTCCAGCTAATGAAGAAAAAGGGCCCTTTGAATGGGTCAAGAGGCCGAAGCATGCGTCCAAGATCTCAAGAGGTACCTGACCAGCCCTCCGGTAATGGTGGCCCCGCGCCCACAGGAACCCCTGGTGCTCTACCTTGCAGCCACTCCCTACTCCGCCAGCGCAGCCCTGGTGGTGGTTAGGGAGGAGCGACAGACCAAAGCCGCGGCAGCTGCCCGGGTCAAGGCGAAGCGGGATCAAGGAAGACCCACAGAGACCACTACCACAGCCAAGAAGGATCAGCCACCGCAGGGAGACGCACTCAGGATAGAAGAGACCCCTCCCCCTGGCGACCAGCCTCTGGAGACTCCACTGCCTCAGGAGGCGCCACGGTCTCCGGAGGGCGCCATCGACACCAACACTCCAAACCTTGTTGAAAACCCTGTGTACTTCATCAGCACGGTGTTGCGGGATGCAAGGGCACGGTACCCCATGCCTCAAAAACTCCTCCTCGCGCTATTGGTGGCCTCGCGCAAGCTGTGGCACTATTTTCAGGGCCACCCCATCAAGGTTGTCTCGGCGTACCCCTTGGAAAGGGTGCTCAGGAGACCTAACTCAGCTGGAAGAGTCGCCGAGTGGAACATTGAACTGCAAGCATTTCAGCTCGAATTCAGCACAACCAGAGTCATCAAGGGGGCCGCGTTAGCGGATTTCATGGCAGAATGGACGGAGGCGCCGGGCCTCAAGGCTGATGAGGATCGGTCCCTCTCCCCGGGAAGCAAGACGCCGGAAGGTTGGGTCATGTACTTCGACGGGGCATTCTCCAGGCACGGCGCGGGGGCTGGAGCAGTGCTCATATCTCCTACTCAAGACAAGCTCTATTACGGAGTGCAGCTCTGTTTCCAGCACGGAGAAAAGGTCTTCAACAACATAGCAGAGTATGAAGGCTTGATAGCAGGCCTGAAGGCCGCAGCTGCCCTGGGAGTGAAGCGCTTTACCGTCAAGGGTGATTCACAACTCCTCGTCAACTTCTCCAACAAGGTATACGAGCCGAGGGATGAACACATGGAAGCCTACCTTGCAGAGGTCCGCAGGATGGAGAAGCAGTTCTGGGGGCTGGAGTTGCAGCATGTGCCCCGTGGCACCAATTAGGAGGCCGACGACATCGCCAAACGAGCATCCAGGCGGCTACCTCAGGAGCCTCGCATCTTCGAGGAGCGGCTCTTCAAGCCCTCGGCCACGCCATCACGGTCAAGCGCGGCGCAACCTCGGGAGGAGCTCCCCCAGCCACCGGCCTCGGGAGCCCTGGGCCAGGCTCTGGCCTCGAGAGAGCGCCGCTCTTGACGCTAGAGCCTCGGGAGGGGTGCTGGATCACAGAGCTCCGGAGCTACTTGACGCAAGGGACCTTGCCGGAGAAGGAGGAGGAAGCAGAGCATGTGGCGCGGCAAGCCACGACATACTGCATCAGGGATGGAGAGCTCTACTGGAAGCGACCAAATGATATGTCCCTGCGCTGCATCTCCAGGGAGCAAGGGAAGGAACTGCTGGCAGATATACACGGTGGAGATTGTGAGCATCATTCGTCATCACGGACCCTCGTTGGCAAGGCGTTCCGCAGCGGTTTCTATTGGCCTACTGCACTCAACGATGCCATCGAACTGGTGAAGGCTTGTGAGGCCTGCCAATTCCATGCCAAGCAGATCCATCCGCCGGCGGGAGGTCTGCAAACTATACCCCTCTCGTGGCCCTTCACAGTCTTGGGGCTGGATATCCTGGGCCCGTTCCCTTGGGCGCCAGGGGGCTATCGCTACCTCTACGTCGCCGTGGACAAGTTCACCAAGTGGGCTGAAGTGGAAGTCGTCTGCACCATCCCCGCAGGCTCTGCGGTCAAATTCATCAAGGGCATCGTGAGCCGGCTCGGGGTGCCGAACCGCATCATCACCGCCAACGGTTCGCAGTTCACCAGTAACCTTTTCAAAACATATTGTGCTAACCTTGGGACGCAGATATGCTACACCTCGGTAGCGCACCCACGGAGCAACGGTCAAGCCGAGCGGGCCAACGCGGAGGTCTTGAGAGGCCTCAAGACCAGGACGGTCAAGAAGAAGCTGGAGGCCTGCGGCAGGGGTTGGTACGACGAGCTGCAGTCAGTGTTGTGGTCCATCCGCACAACCGCGACCAAGCCGACCGGTGAGACCCCGTTCCTCCAGGTCTATGGAGCTGAAGCAGTCCTCCCTCACGAGGTCAGACGTCGCTCCGCACGGGTCCTGGCGTTCGACGAGGCGCAGCAGGACGCCATGCGGGGGACAGACCTCATGCTGGGGGAGGAGCGTCATCGGGAAGCCGCGCTGCGAGCGGCAAGGTACCAGCAAGCGTTGCGGCGATACCACTGCCGCAACATCCGCCCCAGGAACCTCGAGGTAGGAGACCTCGTGCTCAAAGTGGTTCTCTCGGGGAGGGATTGCATAAGCTCTCTCCCATGTGGGAGGGCCCGCTCAAGGTTGTTCATGTTTCGTGCCCGGCTCCGTGCGCTTGGAGACTCGGGAGGGGTGCCCGCCCGCACGCGCCGAACATCCAGCACCTAAGGAGGTTTTACCCCTAAAGAAGAAGGCCCAGAGCCTGTGAAGAAGGCGAACGCCTGTGAAGTGATGCGTTTTGGAAAAGGCCCAGAGCTTGTGAAGAAGGCGAACGCCTGTGAAGTGCTGCGTTTTGGAAAAGGCCCAGAGCCTGTGAAGAAGGCGAACACCTGTGAAGTGATGCGTTTTGGAAAAGGCCCAGAGCCTGTGAAGAAGGCGAACGCCTGTGAAGCGTTGCATTTTGGAAAGGGCCCAGAGCATGTGAAGAAGGCGAACGCCTGTGAAGCGTTGCGTTTTGGAAAGGGCCCAGAGCCTGTGAAGAAGGCGAACGCCTGTGAAGCGTTGCGTTTTGGAAAGGGCCCAGAGCCTGTGAAGAAGGCGAATGCCTGTGAAGCGTTGCGTTTGGGAAAAGGCCCGGAGCCTGTGAAGAAGGCAAACACCTGTGGAGTGTATCTTTCCGAGAAAGGCCCGGAGCCTGTGAAGAAGGCCAACGCCTGTGAAGCTCGCCGCCCGTGACACTCTCACGTAATAATGAGTTGGGGCTGTACACGCCCTGGAGTCTCAGGAGCGCTGGCCTCAGGCCCTGGGGCTCCCTCCCACACCCAGTGGCAGCACTTAGCTCTGCGCTGGTGAGAAGACGTCAAAGACTAGATTAGGTGCCGGACGCGGCTTTTCTCATTTGCTTTCTGCAGTTGGCTTGTTTATTCCCATTCGAGGTTTCATTAAAGTTGTTGCCATCTTTGGCTCGTGACTCTTTGCCTTTTCGCTCTCCTGCCTCGATTTCTCTCACGCAAGTATCGCGAGGGAGCAACGCGGGCACCCTCGCGAGTGTTTTTCCTCCCTTATCGTTTGAGGCTTTCTTACCCGGGTCCACTACAGGAGCACCCCTCCAGTCCGTGCCCCACGGGCACCGCGACACGAACACAGGACCAGGGTCGGTTGCCTCCACAGCTGAGGCCGGGAGCTACCTCTCCATACTAACCTTCGCAGGACATGAGGTGTTCGACAAGGCCTCGGCCTCGGGAAACAAAGACCATGACAGGTGCCCCCGAGCTAAGTAATTCCTACGCGCAGGCGTGTGGCACAAAGGCATAATACCGAAATAGCAGAAGCAGTACGATAATTAACAGCAATGGTCCAAGCACGCCCACACGGGGCCCTACACTACTGTCTCTTTGCGTATGGAAAGGAAAAAGAACAAAACAGGCGCGGCTCGCCTGACACCAACTCGCGGGGGAGGCTCGAACTGCCTCCGGAGCTCAGGCGGACCCCCTCTCGCGCTTCACTGGGGCGAGATGGCGGGCGGAACCGCTACCTCCCTCCAGGCGGGCGCGGCGGCGCGGAGGCCGGTCGCGGCCACCGCTGGAAGAGCCGCTGCCAGAAGAAGAGTCGTCGAAGCTCGACGAGCCCCGAGCTCTGCCACCCCCGTGCACGATGTCGTCTTCATCATCGCTGGGGCTGGGCCCGCGTCCGCGGTCGTCGTTCTCAGTGCAGCATCCAGCGCGGCGACCGTCTTCTCCGAACACCCTCACGTAGAGGGTGGCATCACCATCAAACTTGAAGTGCAGGGTGCACCGCCGGCTCAGACCACGCGCGTGGGCAAACGTTTGCCAGCCACGGGTCAGGGCCAGGCTCCCGGCTGCAGAGACCTCCAACGAAGCCCAGGAGGCCCGGCTGCAGCAACCATCCGTCTGGAGCCAGAGACCGCCCGGGGTACCAGCCGGAAGCTCACCCAGGAGGAAGCGAGGGAGCTGGAGCCGGGTGCTGGTCGGCTCCGCCGACCACACAACAAACTCCGACAGCACCTCTGCCGAATGGAAGCGCGGCCTAGGGGGTCGCGCGGCCGTGGCGCCCCCCCAGCAGCGGCCTGCCACCCGTCACCGCGCAGGAGATCACCTCCACGACCGCGAGGAGCCGCCATGGGAGCCACAGGGTGTTTGCGAGGACGGCCTTGACTGCGCTTGGGCGGGGGAGAGTCAGGCTCCACCTGGCGAGCCTTCCCCTTCTCCGCGGCCGAGAACCTCTTTGGTGGAGCCATGAAGAAGAAGAAGCAAGAGGAGATGGACTAGAAGGGCAGGCGCCGTCCTGTATTTATAGCCGAGGAAGGCCAACCACCGGCCTCCGCGATCGCAGGTAATCATGACCCGCTTTGCACGCAGGGACTTGTCAATTCGTGCAGTCGCCGAGGTGTCGTGGGGGAGCAGGGACGCCCACGTCCAATCAACCGCCACGCGGCGCCCAAGGCATGAGCTGTTAGGGGCGCTGGCGCCAGACTTGCCCCTTTGCTTTCTGCTCAGCCAAGTCCGCTAGCGCTTTGGGCCAGGGGCTACTGTCGGCGTTCTGGGAACGGGGGTCCCCAGACTTGCCTGCCTGCGGCCTGCGGTGTGGCTCAAGGGGTGGCCCATCAAGGCCCATCTTCATCAGCACAAGCTCAAGACACAAGCTCAAGACACTGAACTCCTCCTAGCAGTTCATCGCACCAGCCAAGAACAGACCCTCGCGAGGCTGTTCTTCTTTGTATTGTCCATCATCGTCAGCCCAAGAGGCAATCCACCACACCACAAACTAGAGTAGGGTATTACACCACAATGGTGGCCCGAACTAGTATAAACCCTGTGTCTCTTGTGTTGTTCCTTTCATAGCTTAGATCTTAGCGAGGCGGCGAGGCGCAGGAAGGTAGAGGGTGAAATCTCCGCGCGCACCCCAGTGTTCGAACCTAGAGGGTCTGCCGGAACCCGGAATCCGACAGCTACCTCAACATCCCGCCATCTCCGACCATATCAGGTGACACCTTTCCAAGTTCCGTTTTCAGCTGGGAGCGCCCCCCGGGCTGCATCATTCCCAGGCCGCGTGGGTCCGTCCCTGCGGCATGTATCCGTTTTGCTTATGTTCTTTACTTACCTTGTTGGGGCGCCCTCGGCTGCATTATCCCCAAGCTGCTCGGGCCAGACCCAGTGGCGTGTGCTTTCTCCGCACCTATCTAGATGGATTTGCTCCTCCGCGCTTAACCTGATTCACGTAATTATTGCCTACTACCTATCGCGGACCTCTCCACCGTAATGCAAAGCGCTTGCACGTTAAAAGGGGGGTACCTGAGCATCGCGACTCATGGGTTTCATCGCTCTCCAGCCCTCACCCCCAGCCTTGACCCACGGTATCGCGACCTGTCATACCAGCGGCGGCTGAGCTCGCTCGAGGGCCGGGACCTGAGGACGTAGAGCATTTGCATTCTAACCCTGCAGGAACACATCATTGATAAAGCCCCAGAGCCAGGCGCAACCCGCCTCGAGGTAGGGCCTCGTGAGTCCCGTGCTGGCTCACGGGTGCCCAGATACACCTCTCCTAGCCCTACCGTGCCGACCACATGTCAGGGCGGGGCTGTACATGCCCCGGGGGCTCCTCCCGGAGGGGAGCCCCCTCCCACGTACCAGTGGAAGCACCATGCTCCGCGCTGGTTGAGGACACTGCCGAGGAGCGGCTATGCCCGTACACATGCAGAAGCGGTATGCTCCGCGCTGGTGATAAACAACTGAGGGCGGCTCACAACCGTATCAACCTCAGGGAGCCCAGAGCTCGGTGTCTGGCACCATCGCAACGCCTCCCCTCGGGAGTGCCGTGCGAGGGGGCTGGACACGGGAGCTGCGCCCGGGCCACGCCCGAACGTACGCCACCTAGCCAGGTCCCTCGGATGCCGGCCTATGATCCCTCGCAGCACGACGAGAGGCCTCCCCAGAGAAGCTGGGCAGCACGTTCTTGCCTCCAGCGAACCTCAAGGGGAATAAAGGCCCAGAGCCAGTGAAGAAGGCCAACGCCTGTGAAGCTCATTTCCCCGAGAAAGGCCCGGAGCCTGTGAAGAAGGCCAACGCCTGTGAAGCTCATTTCTCCGAGAAAGGCCCAGAGCCTGTGAAGAAGGCCAACGCCTGTGAAGCTCATTTCCCCGAGAAAGGCCCAGAGCCTGTGAAGAAGGCCAACGCATGTGAAGCTCATTTCCCCGAGAAAGGCCCGGAGCCTGTGAAGAAGGCCAATGCATGTGAAGCTCGCCGCCCGTGACACTCTCATGTAATAATGAGTTGGGGCTGTACACGCCCCGGAGTCTCCGGAGAGCCGCCCTCGGGCCTCAGGGGCTCCCGCCCACGCCCAGTGGCAGCACTTAGCTCCGCGCTGGTGAGAAGACGTCGAAGACTAGATTAGGTGCCGGACGCGGCTTTTCATTTGCTTTCTGCAGTTGGCTTGTTAGTTCCTATTTGAAGTTTTATTGAAGTTGTTGCCGTCCTTAGCTTGTGACTCTTTGTCTTTTTCGCTCACTTGCCTCGTTTTCTCTCGCGCAAGTCTTGCGAGGGAGCAACGCGGGCACCCTCACGAGTGTTTTCTGCCCCCGTTGTTTGAAGCTTTCCTATCCAGGTCCACTACGGGAGCACCCCTCTCAGTCCGTGCAACACGGGCATCGCGACGCGAACACAGGACCTGGGTCGGTCGCCTCCACAACCGAGGCAGGAAGCTACCCCTCCTGACTAATCCTTGCAGGACATGAAGCGTGCGACAAGGCCTCGGCCTCGGGAAGCGAAGACCGCGACAGGTCCCCCCGAGCTAAGTAATTCCTGCACGCGGGCATGCGGCACAAAAGCACAGCACAGAAATAGCGGAAACAACATGATAATTAACAGCAACAGTCCAGTACGCCCCCACGGGGCCCTACACTACTTTCTCTTTGCGCAGGGAAGGGAGAAAAACAAAATAGGCACGACTTACTCGGCACCAACTCGTGGCGAAGGCTCGTACTGCCTCCGGAGCTCAGTCAGACTCCTCCTCGCGCTTCAACGAGGCGCGACGGCGGGCTGACCCGCTACCTCCCTCCAGGCGGGCGCGACGGCACGGGGGCTGGTCGCGGCCACCGCTGGAAGAGCTGTTGTCCGAAGGAGAGTCGCCGAAGCTTGACGAGCCCCGAGCGCCGCCGACCACGCGCCTGCTGTCATCTTCATCCCGATCATCGCCGGGGCTGGGTACGCGGCCGCGGTCATCATCTTTGAGGCAGCACCCGGCACGACGACCGTCTTCTTCGAACACCCTCATGTAGAGGGTGGCGTCGCCGTCGAACTCGAAGTGCAGGGTGCACCTCCGGCTCAGGCCACGCGCGTGGGCAAACGTTTGCCAGCCGCGGGGTCAGGGCCGTATTCCCGGCGACGGAGACCTCCAGCAAAGCCCAGGAGGCCCTGCTGCAACAACCGTCCGCCTGAAGCCAGAGGCCGCCCGGAGCGCCGGCCGGAAGTTCACCTACAAAGAAGCGGGGAAGCTGGAGCCAGGTGCTGGTCGGCTCCACCGACCACACGACGAACTCCGGCAGCACCTCCGCCGAGTGGAAGCGCGGCCTAGGGGGCCGTGTAGTCATGAAGCACCCCTCAACGACAACCTGGCGCCCATCGCCGCGCAGGGGATCGCCTCCACGACCGCGGGAAGCCGCTACGGGAGCTACGGGATGCTTGCGAGGACGGCCTCGACCGCGCTTGGCCGAGGGAGAGTCAGGCCCTACCTGGCGGGCCTTTCCCTTCTCCGCAGGCGAGGACCTCTTCGATGGAGCCATGGAGAGAAAGGAGTAGCAAGAGGGGATGGACTGGAAGGGCTTGCGCCGTTCCGTACTTATAGCTGGAGGAGGCCAACCGTCGGCCTCCACGATCACAGGTAATCATGACCCATTTCTGTGTGCACGGACTTGTCAAGTCATGCGGTTGCCGAGGGATCGTGGGGAAGCGTAGACGCCCAAGTTCAATCAATCGCCACGCGGCGCCTGAGGCCACAGGCTGTTGGGGCCCGCGGCGCTTTGCACTTGCCCCTTCGCTTCTCTGCTAAGCCAAGTCCGGGCGCGCCTTGGGCCCGGGGGCTACTGTCGGTGTTCTGGGAACGGGGGTTCTCAGACTTGCCTGCCTGCGGCCTGCGGCGTGGCTCAAGTGGGGGCCCAGCGCGGCCCAGCTTCATCAGCTCAAGCTCAAGACTCTCGCGAGGGGCCAAGCCTCGCGGGGCGGACGACAGGAACCTTCCTCAGGAGCAGCCTTGTCAGGCAGGCTCACAAGGAGGTGGAGAGATCAAGGCAGGGTACCTCACGAGGGTGCCCCGTGACGCAAGCCATGACGATCGAGATCAGGCGGCGCGCCACTCATGATTTCCTCGCTTCCCTTTGGTGCAAAGGAGGCAAGCATGTGCCAAGGCATCAGCAAAGGTTACCGCTTGGTGCAACAAGACCAAGACCAGCAGAGCGGCGGGGCGGAGGTCATTGTGGAGCCAGGGACGGCGTCACCGTCGAGCCTTTGGCAGCCAAGATAAACTTTAGTCGATAAGTGTACTAGATGTTCCCCTTCAAAATGGCCAATTGTTGGCGCCCTTACCGCTCATTATTTGGGAAGAGGCCCAGGGCCTCCCTCTATAAATAGGACTAGCCACCACCGAGAGAGGGAGGGGGTCGAACCTACCAGAGAGAGAGATAAGCAACTGGACTCACCCAAGCAGTCCATCGCACCAGCTCAAGAACAGCCCCTCGTGAGGCTGTTCTTCCTTTGTACTGTTCTTCATCAGCCCCGGAGGCAATCCACCACACCACACACTGGAGTAGGGTATTACACCACAACGGTGGCCCGAACCAGTATAAATCTTGTGTCTCTTGTGCTGTTTATCGTTCCTAGTTTAGATCCCTTGCAAACCATTAACACGTGAGCTGGTAGGGGAAAGATCTCCGTGCGCACCCCAGAGTTCGAACCTCAAGGGTCTGCCGGAACCCGAAATCCGACAAAAATAACATGGCCAAAGAAAGTTCATCCCTGCAAAATCATATAGTTTAGTCATGCTCCATTTTCGTCACACAAGAATGCTCTCATCATGCACAACCCCGATGACAAGCCAAGCAATTGTCTCATACTTTAGTTATCTCAAACTTTATAAACCTTCACGCAATACATGAGCGTGAGCCATGGATATAGCACTATGGGTGGAATAGAATATGATGACGGGGGTTATGTGGAGAAGACAAAAATGGAGAAAGTCTCACATCAACGAGGCTAATCAATGAGCTATGGAGATGCCCATCGATTGATGTTAATGCAAGGAGTAGGGATTGCCATGCAACGGATGCACTAGAGCTATAAATGTATGAAAGCTCAACAAAAGAAACTAAGTGGGTGTGCATCCAACTTGCTTGCTCACGAAGACCTAGGGCACTTGAGGAGGCCCATTTTTGGAATATACAAGCCAAGATCTATAATGAAAAATTCCCATTAGTATATGAAAGTGACAAAACGAGAGACTCTCTATCATGAAGATTATGGTGCTACTTTGAAGCACAACTGTGGTAAAAGGATAGTAGCATTATCCCTTTTTATTTCTCTTTTTTTGGGGCCTTCTCTTTTTTTGGCTTTCTTTTTTTCTTTTTTTGGGACAATGCTCTATTAAATTATGATCATCACACTTCTATTTATTTACAACTCAATACTAGAACAAGGTCTGACTCTATATGAATGCCTCCGGCGGTGTACCGGGATATGCAATGAACCAAAAGTGACATGTATGAAAGAATTATGAACGGTGGCTTTGCCACAAATACTATGTCAACTATATGACCATGCTAAGCAATATGACAATGATGAACGTGTCATGATAAATGGAACGGTGGAAAGTTGCATGGCAATATATCTCGGAATGGCTATGGAAATGCCATAATAGGTAGGTATGGTGGCTGTTTTGAGGAAGATATAAGGAGGTTTATGTGTGAAAGAGCGTACCATATCATGGGTTTGGATGCACCGGCGAAGTTTGCACCAACTCTCAATGTGAGAAAGGGCAATGCATGGTACCGAAGAGGCTAGCAATGATGGAAAGGTGAGAGTGCGTATAATCCATGGACTCAACATTAGTCATAAAGAACTCACATACTTATTGCAAAAATCTACAAGTCATCAAAAACCAAGCACTATGCGCATGCTCCTAGGGAGATAGATTGGTAGGAAAAGACCATCGCTCGTCCCTGACCGCCACTCATAAGGAGGACAATCAAAGAACACCTCATGCTTCAAATTTGTTACATAACGTTTACCAGACGCGCATGCTACAGGACTTGCAAACTTCAACACAAGTATTTCTCAAATTCACAACTACTCAACTAGCACAACTTTAATATCACTACCTCCATATCTCAAAACAATCATCAAGCATCAAACTTCTCTTAGTATTCAACACACTCATAAGAAAGTTTTTACTAATCTTGAATACCTAGCATATTAGGTTTATTTAAGCAAATTACCATGCTATTTAAGACTCTAAAAATAATCTAAGTGAAGCATGAGAGATCAATATTTTCTATAAAACAAGTCCACCACCGGGCTCTAAAAGATATAAGTGAAGTACTAGAGCAAAACTATATAACTCAAAAGATATATAAGTGAAGCACATAGAGTATTCTAATAATTTACGAATCATGTGTGTCTCTCTCAAAAGGTGTGTACAGAAAAGATGATTGTGGTAAACTAAGAGCAAAGACTCAAATCACACAAGACGCTCCAAGCAAAACACATATCATGTGGTGAATAAAAATATAGCTCCAAGTAAAGTTGTCGATGGAAGTAGACGAAAGAGGGGATGCCTTCCGGGGCATCCCCAAGCTTTGGCTTTTTGGTGTCCTTAGATTATCTTGGGGGTGCCATGGGAATCCCCAAGCTTAGGCTCTTGCCACTCCTTGTTCCATAATCCATCAAATCTTTTACCCAAAACATGAAAACTTCACAACACAAAACTTAACAGAAAATCTCGTGAGCTCCGTTAGCGAAAGAAAACAAAAGACCACTACAAGGTACTGTAATCAACTCATTATTTATTTATATTAGTGTTAAACCTACTGTATTCCAACTTATCTATGGTTTATAAACTATTTTATTAGCCATAGATTCATCAAAATAAGCAAATAACACACGAAAAACAGAATCTGTCAAAAACAGAACAGTCTGTAGTAATCTGTAACTAACGCAAACTTATGGAACTCCTAAAAATCAGCCAAAATAGGACGAACTAGAAAATTTGTTTATTGATCAGCAGCAATTGGAATCAATATTTTATCACGTTCTGGTGATTTTTAACAATTATTTTTGTGAACAGAAAGTTTCTGAAATTTTCTGCAAGATCAAATAACTATCATCCAAGAAGATCCTATAGGTTTAACTTGGCACAAACACTAATTAAAACATAAAAACACATCTAACCAGAGGCTAGAACAAATATTTATTCCTAAACAGAACCGAAAAGCAAAAAAAAATAAAAAAAAAATTGGGTTGCCTCCCAACAAGCGCTATCGTTTAACGCCCCTAGCTAGGCATAAAAGCAAGGATAGATCTAGGTATTATCATCTTGATTCTTAATTCTTTTAGCGGAGTTATGCTCGAATCCGGGAGGTTCTTTATGTTTCCCTTCATATTCGTAAATCTTGAGATCTAAAGAGTCCAACCGCTTGTTGCAAAGGGTAATCAACATATTCATGCGGTGGAGATTCCCGCTAACACTCTTAAGAGGTTCAAGAGACTTTTGTAAAATCTTAGTTAGTTCGCAAATTTTCTCAAAAACTTGCGTTTCCTCTTGCGTATGATGAGGCCCCTTTTTTTGAGGTAGTGTTCCAACTATACCTTCTATAATTTCATGTGCAATACTGGGATCAATTTCAATAAAATTGCCTTTGGCAACGCAATCCAAGAGTTGTCTATGAGACATATTTAGTCCAACATAAAAGTTGCGAAGCAAAATTCAAAAATTCACCTCTAGGGTACAATTATGATAAGATTCCATCATTCTAAACCAAGCATCTTTTAAGTTTTCTCCTTGTCTTTGTTTGAAGTGAAGAACCTCAAACTCGGGGGACAAAGGAGCAGATAAGGGACTAGCCATAACGACAAGCAAACGGCAAATAGGCGAACAAAAAGAGAGGGCGAATAAAACGGCAAGGGTGAAGTGGGGAGAGGAAAACGAGAGGCAAATGGCAAATAATGTAATGCGGGAGATAAGGGTTTGTGATGGCTACTTGGTATGTTGACTTTTGTGTAGACCTCCCTGGCAACGGCGCCAGGAATCCTTCTTGCTACCTCTTGAGCACTGCGTTGGTTTTCCCTTGAAGAGGAAAGGGTGATGCAGCAAAGTAGCGTAAGTATTTCCCTCTGTTTTTGAGAACCAAGGTATCCATCCAGTAGGAGGCTACGCGCGAGTCCCTTGCACCTACACAAAACAAATAAATCCTCGCAACCAACGCGGTAAGGGGTTGTCAATCCCTACACGATCACTTACGAGAGTGAGATCTGATAGATATGATAAGATAATATTTTTTGGTATTTTTTAATAAAGATGCAAAGTAAAATAAAGGCAACGGAAATAACTAAGTGTTGGAAGATTAATATGATGGAAAATAGACCCGGGGGCCATAGGTTTCACTAGTGGCTTCTCTCAAGAGCATAAGTATTTTACGGTGGGTGAACAAATTACTGTTGAGCAATTGACAGAATTGAGCATAGTTATGAGAATATCTAGGTATGATCATGTCTATAGGCATCACGTCCGAGACAAGTAGACCGACTCTGCTGCATCTACTACTATTACTCCACACATCAACCGCCATCCAAAGCATGCATCTAGAGTATTAAGTTCATAAGAACAGAGTAACGCCTTAAGCAAGATGACATGATGTAGAGGGATAAATTCATGCAATATGATAAAAAACCCATCTTCTTATCCTCGATGGCAACAATACAATACGTGCATTACTACCCCTACTGTCACTGGGAAAGGACACCGCAAGATTGAACCCAAAGCTAAGCACTTCTCCCATTGAAAGAAAGATCAATCTAGTAGGCCAAACCAAACTGATAATTCAAAGAGACTTGCAAAGATAACCAATCATGCATAAAATAATTCAGAAGATTCAAATACTGTTCATAGATAAACTTGATCATAAACCCACAATTCATCGGTCTCAACAAACACACTGCAAAAGAAGACTACATCGAATAGATCTCCACGAGAGAGGGGGAGAACATTGTATTGAGATCCAAAAAGAGAGAAGAAGCCATCTAGCTAATAACTATGGACCCAAAGGTCTGAGGTAAACTACTCACACATCATCGGAGACGCTATGGTGTTGATGTAGAAGCCCTCCGCTATCGATGCCCCCTCCGGCGGAGCTCTGGAACAGGCCCCAAGATGGGATCTCGTGGGTACAGAAGGTTGCGGCAGTGGAATTAGGTTTTTGGCTCCGTATCTGATCGTTTGGGTACGTAGGTATATATAAGAGGAAGAATACGTCGGTGGAGCAGCGTGGTGCCCACGAGGTGGAGGCGCGCTGGGGGGTAGGCGCGCCCCTACCTCGTGGCTTCTGAAGCTTCCTTGACGTAGGGTCCAAGTCTCTGGATCATGTTCGCTTGAAAATCACGTCTCGAAGGTTTCATTCCGTTTGGACTCCGTTTAATATTCTTTTCTGCGAAACTCAAATAGGCAAAAACAGCAATTCAGGCTGGGCCTCCGGTTAATAGGTTAGTCCCAAAATAATATAAAAGTGAATAATAAAGCCCAATAATGTCCAAAACAGAAGATAATATAGCATGGAGCAATCAAAAATTATAGATACGTTGGAGACGTATCAGTAGCAACCTCAACCTGCTCTATCAAGACACAGTGCGGAAAATGGGCATGGACCCCTCACGAATCAAACCCACAAAGACTACCTTTAAAGGAGTCATACCAGGCGTAGAGGCCCGTTGTACGGGCTCAATCACGCTGGAGGTGGTCTTCGGTTCTCCGGACAACTTCCGAAGCGAAGAGTTAATCTTTGAAATCGTCCCCTTCTGCAGCGGCTATCACGCGCTTCTCGGACGAACCGCGTTTGCTAGATTCAACGCAGTGCCACACTATGCTTATCTCAAGCTCAGGATGCCCAGTCCACGTGGCGTCATAACAGTCAATGGCAATACGGAATGCTCCCTCCGAACAGAGGAGCACACCGCCGCCCTAGTAGCAGAAGCACATAACGGCCTTCTCAAGCAGCACCATAGTACGGCTGTCGAGCCCTCGGACATCATTAAGAGGTTCCGAACTACGCTGCAACAGGACGGCGCGGCTCGTCAAGATCTCAACTAGCAATTCGGCCTCCGTCCCAATCTCAATAAGGTAGTGGCATTCGTAGCACGCGTACACAATTACGCACACGAAACCCCATGGGTACTGACGAAGGCATACCCCGCTCGCAATCCACAGTACGGCTTGACCGACCCTGGGATCCGCATGCTTTTACTTTTCCTTTTTTACGGGGTTTCTTCTCTTTTTGAGGACTACACGGACAACCCTCCAGCAGAACACACCAAGGAGGCAGGGAGCTCTGGCTTACAAGGGAATCCCCAGGTGGTCTCTACTAAACTATTGCCATAATTGCTTTTCATACTCGCATGTAGCTCGCCCTTGGTGGCGGTGTGTTAAATAGACTTACTTGCTTATCGAATTACTTCTACAAAGTATGCCTCGACGTACTAGTCATCACAATGGTGAATACATGGTAGCGTCAGGTTATTACTTCATTTTCCCGTTTCCTCACCTCGGTATTAATTACTCATTGCACACGTATACCATGGTACGTATTACTACACCAGGGGCTTCATTACACCCCGCATCACGGCAATAAAAGTCCGAACACTTTTACAGTATAGTTTGGCACCCCGAACGTATAGCATTATATGCATCGGCTCTGAATCATGTCTTTGGTCAATAGTTGGGTTGCCCGGCTCCTGTGCTTACTACCCTACGTTTCGCTACATCGGCTAGGGTAGTAAAGGGAGAACTACTGCGATTGTGTCCCGGTTCTTCCGGATGAGCACCTCAGTAGAGAAAGCCGAAAACTGAATGTCATGATGCGGCGAGAGCCGGTCAGCTGTTCGAGAGGTTCCAAATCGTTGGAGATTTTTTCCGCTTCTTGCAAAGAATCGGTTCTTCCGATTAGGCATGTATAACGCCCTTAATTCGGCCTTCCGAACACTAGGGGCTTCGCCAACTTTATTAATTGTCAAACTGCTATGGCCAAGTGAGGGCAGTAAAGGCCGCATAGTCTGATTGCCTTGTTCGTTGTGCTAAACACCTCCTTTAAGGACCAAAATATGGAGTAAAGAGTATTTAGATTTATCTTGATGTAGGATCGGAAGTATGTCTAGAGGAAGGGGGGTGATTAGACTACTGGACCAAATAAAACTTATCCTTTTCCCAATTTTAGTTCTTGGCAGATTTTAGCAACTTTGGACAAATCAAGCAATCTTAACACAATTCAAGCAAGCATGCAAAGAGTATATGAGCAGCGGAAAGTAAAGCATGCAACTTGCAAGAATGTAAAGGGAAGGGTTTAGAGGATTCAAACGCAATAGGAGACATGGATGTTTTTGTCGTGGTTCCGATAGGTGGTGCTATCGTACATCCACGTTGATGGAGACTTCAACCCACGAAGGGTAATGGCTGCGGGAGTCCACGGAGGGCTTCACCCATGAAGGGTCCACGAAGAAGCAACCTTGTCTATCCCACCATGGCCGTCGCCCACGAAGGACTTGCCTCACTAGCGGTAGATCTTCACGAAGTAGGCGATCTCCTTGCCCTTACAAACTCCTTGGTTCAACTCCACAATCTTGTCGGAGGCTCCCAAGTGACACCTAGCCAATCTAGGAGACACCACTCTCCAAGATGTAACAAATGGTGTGTTGATGATGAACTCCTTGCTCTTGTGCTTCAAATGATAGTCTGCCCAACACTCAACTCTCTCTCACAGGATATGGATTTGGTGGAAAGAAGATTTGAGTGGAAAGCAACTTGGTGAAGGCTAGAGATCAAGATTCATATGGTAGGAATGGAATATCTTGGCCTCAACACAAGTGTAGGTGGTTCTCTCTCAGAAAATGTAAGTTGTAAGTGTAGGTTCGTTCTGATGGCTCTCTCCGCGAATGAAGAGCAGGTGGAGGGGTATATATAGCCTCCACACAAAATCTAACCGTTACACACAACTTGCCAAACTCGGTGGGACCGAATTGATAAACTCGGTCGGACCGATTCAGCAAATCTAGTGACCATTAGGATTTTCGGTGGGGCCGACATGCAACTCGGTAGGACCGATATGGTTAGGGTTAGGGCATAACGTTATCTCGGTGAGACCAATTGCACAAACTCGGTAAGATCGATTTTGGTAATAAGCTAACCACAGAGTTGGTCGGGTAAATTCGGTGGGACCGATTTGCTCACTTCGGTGAGACCGAAATGTTACGAAAGGGAAACAGAGAGTTTACATTGCAATCTCGGTGGGACCGATCGCTCATCTCGGTGGGACCGAAACGTTACGAAGGGAAATAGAGAGATTACAATCCCATCCCGGTGAGACCGATTTGCCTAGGGTTTGTGGCAGTGGCTATGATATCTGAACTCGGTGGCGCTGGATAGAAAGAATCGGTGGGGCCGAGTTTGACTTTTGGTTTAGGTCATATGTGGATGTGAGAAAGTAGTTGCGGGCTTTGGAGCATATTACTAAGCACTTTGAGCAAGATCCTCATTAAGCAACACCTCATCCCTCCTTGATAGTATTGGCTTTTCCTATAGACTCAATGTGATCTTGGATCACTAAAATAGAAAATGTAGAGTCTTGAGCTTGGAGCTTGAGCCAATCCTTTTATCCTTAGCATTTTGAGGGGTCCACTTTTCTCATCCATGCCATGCCAATCATTGAGCTTTCCTGAAATATTAATCTTGAAATAGCATTAGCTCAATGAGCTATATGTTGTTAGGAATTACGAAAACCACCTAGGGATAGTTGCACTTTCAATCTCCCCCTTTTTGGTAATTGATGACAACATATAGATCAAAGCTTCGACAAATGATAATGAGAGTGAAAAACATTTTCGCTTTGAGAAGTATGTGAAAAGCAAGAGCTCCCCCTAAATTTGTGCATTGTTTAAGATTTGCTTTGGACTGCAAATGCACATTGAGTTAGGACCATGGGTTACTCTTACATGTCACATACATCTTGGTGGAGCGCTCAAAATGATAATAATTAAATACATGCACTCAGCACCAAGCAAAGTGAATGATCATATGTGGATATAAAAGGATAATGTCATCCAACAAGCATTAAGGTAGCATATGATCATCCAAGTATCACACAAAAGCATAAAGTATCTCAGACAAGCAAATAACAAAGTTCAACCACCAAAAAACAAGAGAGAACAAAGAGCAACACTCTCTCTCAAAGCCTATGATCTATACATTTTCTCCCCCTTTGGCAACAAGTTACCAAAAAGTTCATAAAAATGCGTAGTGCTAGATCGACTCTCAGGCTTGGTCTTCAGGTGGTGGTGTAGATAAAACTCCAAGGGCGAAGGCATCAGTTGATGTATATGGAGCTGGTGGAGTGGGTGCTAGAGCTGGTGGCACTGAAGTTGTAGCTGGTGCAGATGAAGTTGCTCTCATGTTTGTAACTGGCACTGCAGCAGATCTCTGTCCTCTGGGCACTCTAGCAAAAGCATCAGTGGTAGACTTGCCCTTCTTCTCCTGCACTTCATCCTGAAGTTGCTCAACAACTGACTGTATCTCATTGACCTTCACATCTAAATCATAGAACTTCTGCTCCATGATCCTCTCCAAGCTCTCCTGGTTTTGAGTCAGGGTGGCCAATCCCTTCTCAATCCTCAGAGTGGAGGCAATCAAGTAGCCAAGCTGATCTTGCTTGCTCTTCAGAAGATACTGAGATGCCTCATCAATGGTTGGCATCTTTGCAGCCTTTTCAGTCCTTGCCTTCTCCCTCTTTGCTTGTGCTTGCATAGAAGATGGTTCATTCTCATCCATTACCACAGTGTTGTCCTCAAAGTCTGGGTAGATGGGCATATGATCCTTGTCCAAGAGATATGTGCCAGTGCCCATCTTGGAGTTGATTAGCTCCTGGATCTGTGGGGCATACCCACAACTTCTCTTCTGATCTGCAACTGTTCTCTTTATAGTTTCCATAATCAGACTCATGACTTTGAACTTTTGAGGAACATCAAATATATGCAGCAAGTTGATGGAATGTCCTCTGATCATTCTGTGATCTCCTGATTTTTGTAGCAATGTGTGCCTTAAAATCTAATTGATTGTAGGCAGGCCTGACAGCAAGTGTTTCACAGAACCAAATTGGTGAGTCTCAAGATCTGCATCAGGAATCTCCTTGTACATGCTAGCCATTGAGCTGTGATCCTTCTTCTTCTTGGCACAGTCATCCAGGTCATCTTTATTCTCCTCAAGAGCATTGATCAATTTTGCCCATTCTTCAACTTTTGACTGGTACCTAGTACCTTCAGACATCCAGACAATCCTTCTATCTTGGTAGAAATGAGCTGTGGAGTAGAACTGCATAATAAGCTCATCATTCCACTTTGTGAGCTTCTGCCCAACAAAGTCCTCTACTACACAAGACTTGAAACTATCATAGACTCCTGGAAAGTGTTCTTCATTTTCCCTGATGTACTCCCAGTCCACCCATCTCATATCACAGACTATAGGCTTCTTGTCAAGCAACACTGTCTCATAGAAGTCATGTTGTTCCTTTGTATGGAACCTGTAGTCCACAGCAGTTTTTCTCCTGACTGCATAGGGATCAGTCAATCTCCACTGTCTGAGTCCTGCATCCTTCCTGAGCTTCATGTCCTCAGCTACTGGATGAGCATCATTGTGATTTGGAATTTTGGGCTTCAACTTCCTCAAGACATGTGACTCATCATCTTCTTCTTCTATAGCAGCTTCAGGCACTGGGGCCTTGTTCTTCTCTGCAGCTGGAATATTCCTTGTACTCCTCTTGGGTGCAGCTTTGGATTTTGGAGCAGTTGCCTTGGGAGCTTCTTTGGGCTTAGATGGAGCAGCCCCTGATCTTATAGCATCTCCCATAAGCTTTTGAGTTTTAGGTGCTGGTGCAGCAACCTCTTCATCTTCATCTTCAGAATCTTTCCTCATTGAGGGCTTGCCAAGAACTCTGGTAGTAGTGGTTCTGGCCCTCTTCTTCTTATTATTCTCACCAGCTGCTTCTTCTTCAGATTCAATGGTGAACTTCATAGTTTCACCCGTGGCAACTTTTCTTGGCTTAGACATGGGTTGTCTTCTTGCTGGAGCCTTTGTTTTCAGACCAGGCTTTGTTGCAGCAGCTGTGCCGTACTCTTTCTTCAGCACCTTTTTCTTTGAAGTGGCCTCTTCCTCAACAGCCACATAGTCCTCATCCTCAGAATCTGAGATTCTCTTCTTTCTGGCCCTGGTGGCTGCCTTAGGCAAGTTGTTGGGTGTACACCTGCTTCCATTATCATAGCTGCTAGAGGGACTAGTGCCCTCACTCATGTGAACTTGCTCCTCGGACTTGTTCTGACTGTCACTCTGATCTGACATGATGCAAACACTGACAGCAGACCCTGTGAATAGATATAGATGAGATATATTGGATGAGCATCACAAAGTGCAGAGGTTTTTGCAAAAGAATGAGTCAAAAACTTAGTTTTAGTTTTCCACAGAAAGCATTTTGGATCTACCGATTTGAAAACTCGGTGATACCAAAGCAGCTTTTGGAACCTAAACTAGTGAACTCGGTCAGACCGAATCACAGTTCGGTGGCACCGAGACTGCTAGGGTTTCACAAAGAATTGAACTCGGTCATACCGATTTGCAATTCTCGGTCAGACCGAGAATCACATGTGCAATGGCCTTAGCCAAATCGGTGGAACCGATTTCAACAACTCGATTGGTCCAAGATGATTTCGGCGGAAACCTAACCCTAAGTTTTCAATCCACAACTAAACTACGGAGTGATTTCGCTGGATAGAGTGATCTCAATCGTGGCAAGATACATGGCAAAACAATGTGCTAGGAATCGGAGTGAGATTAGCACAAGGATCAAGTCCATACCCTAAGTGCGGCGATGGACCTGCTACGGCGGCAATGGCGGAGACTATTTCCGTTGACAGCGGTGGAGACTAGCGGCGGGAGGCAGCTGGCGATGAGGAGGATGATCCGGAGACCCAGGGAGGCAGAGCAGGCTGAGTGCGGGCGAAGGGGTTCGGAGAATTTTCCAAATTTTGGCGCGGGGATATATATATAGCCTGACACTGTCGGTGTGACCGAGTGGAACAACTCGGTGGCACCGAGATGCATAACTGTAAGCAGTTACTGCAACTCGGTGTGACCGAAAAGTTCAAATCGGTTGCACCGAGATTGAAAACCTAGATCGACTTAGTGATCTCGATATGACCGAAATGGATGAATCGGTCAGACCGAAACGCACAAAGAAGTTTTGGAAGTTTAAGTCTATGACGAATCGGGGACTCCGAGTGCTCCTCACACAGAGTGGTTCGAATCTGACTTGATCAAACTTTGTGATGTAGCATGAATAGAGTTTGAGACAAGAAAAGCATAGATAGCTAGAGAAGGTTCTTAGGCATTCTTGTCCATCCACTTGGCAAAATAAAAAGGAACCAAGCAATCAAAAACAACAAGTGGATGTCCTCGAATTAGTAAATTATGCAACCGACATGCTCACACAATAAAATGGCAAGTGAAGTATGTGGCAAAGCATGCACAACCAATTCTAGCATCTATCAAGCAATTGGCGATGGCTAGGTCATCTATATATGAGTATATTGACTTAGGAATCAAATGAGAACACTTGATCATAGGTCATACTCATCGTTTAAGAACAAGTGGGGTTACCACTTTTACATAACATTGTTGTGTTCACATCATTAGAGTTGCTTTAGCTCAATTCTTAGAGTAAAGCTCCCCCTACATGTGAGATCCCCCCTAAGAGGGATGAACTAACCTTGGGTTTTGTCGATGATGACTTCATGTAGGTGTTGAAGATGTGGATGCTCAATGTTGATGTAGATCATTTGGACCAACCCTTTGGAGTGAGTTGCACTTTCAATACCTACACGGGTTAGTCCCACAAGGAACAAAAAAGGATATATCCATAGACATAGATGCACACACAAGATGATGTCTATGAAAGCATTAGGTTACCTTGTCCCTTGTCTTACCAACAAGAGGGTTTGTGACTCCTTGAACTAGTGCAAGATGTGGAAGTTGATTGCACTTGTTCTTGCCAAAATGATAAGAGTGAAGTATGTTGGCGGAGTCACCCTCAGGAACTCTCTAGTTCTTCTTCTTCGGGATCCACATCATCTTGATGGGAATCCTTGGAGTTGTAGTCGTACTTGATGAAGTAGAACTTGATGTAGTCTTGGGAACCCACTTGACCAAGGCCTTAGGAGCTTTGGGCCTTTAGCCATGAAGCATCTTCCAAGTCCTTCATTTGGTGAATCAAATATGTCGTAGGAGTTGGTTGACACAAGTGCTAGACTGGCAACACCTTCATCTTGAGTATATTCGGAGTCGGAGTGATAGCTTCTCTCGGAGTGATTGTTAGAGTCGGAGCCGGATACCCATTCACCAACATGAGCTTGATGTCTTCGTTTTGTGTAGCTCCTTGATGACTTGTCCTTCCTTTCCAAATCCTTGCTTCTCCGGGATGTTCTTCGTTCATAACGATCATCTCTACTCCTTCTCTCTCTTGATGGTGATTCTTCTCTTCTACTTCTTCTTTTTGGAGAATCTTCTCTTCTCTTGTAGGGTGTCGTACACTCATTGAATTGTGTCAGGGTCTTCCACAATTGTAGCAATTTCGCTCTCGACTAGAAGATCTTTTGTCATTGTAGGACCTTGACTTGGAACTTCTCTCTTTGCTTCTACTCTTGTAGAACTTGTTGAAGTTCTTCACCATTAGGCTCAATTCTTCATTGAAGGTTTGTTTCTCACTTGATGATGTGGGAGCTTCACATGAGGCTTTGTAAGCACCACTTGACTTGTTATGGAGCTCCTCCTTATCCTTGAGTGACATCTCATGAGCAACAATTCTTCCAATGACTTCCGTTGGCTTGAGATCTTTGTAATTGGGCATCATTTGGATCAATGTGCATACGGTATCATATTTTCCGTCCAAAGCTCTTAGGATCTTCTTGATGATGAATTTGTCGGTCATCTCTTCACTTCCTAAGCCGGCGATCTCATTTGTGATAAGAGCAAGCCTAGAGTACATTTCAGCGACACCTTCACCATCCTTCATTTTGAACTTGTCAAGCTGACTTTGAAGCACATCCAACTTGGATTCCTTGACGGAGTCGGTACCTTCGTGCATATCAATCAAAGTATCCCAAATTTCCTTTGCATTCTCAAGACAGCTAATTTTGTTGAATTCTTCGGTGCACAATCCGTTGAAGAGGATATAGCTTGAGCATTGTATTGCAGCACCTTCAACTCTTCCGCGGTAGCTTCACGGTTCGATTCTCTCCCATCAAAGAATTCACCTAGCAAGCCAATACACACAATAGCCCATACGGCGGGGTTATGTCCAAGAATATGCATTTTCATCCTATGCTTCCAACTAGCAAAATTAGTACCATCAAAGTAAGGACCTCTACGGTGGTAATTTCCCTCGCTAGACGCCATACTCTCCTAGGTTGTGAAACCAAGGCTATGACTACCAAAAGCTATGGAAATCAAAGCAAATGGAGACCAAAGCTCTGATACCACTTGTAGGATCGAAAGTATGTCTAGAGGGGGAGTGATTAGACTACTTGACCAAATAAAACTTATCATTTTCCCAATTTTAGTTCTTGGCAGATTTTAGCAACTTTGGACAAGTCCAGCAATCTTAACACAATTCAAGCAAGCATGCAAAGAGTATATGAGCAGCGGAAAGTAAAGCATGCAACTTGCAAGAATGTAAAGGGAAGGGTTTGGAGGATTCAAACGCAATAGGAGACATGGATGTTTTTGTCGTGGTTCCGATAGGTGGTGCTATTGTACATCCACGTTGATGGAGACTTCAACCCACGAAGGGTAACGGCTGCGTGAGTCCACGAGGGCTCCACCCACGAAGGCTCCACAAAGAAGCAACCTTGTCTATCCCACCATGGTCGTCGCCCACGAAGGACTTGCCTCACTAGCGGTAAATCTTCACGAAGTAGGCGATCTCCTTGCCCTTCCAAACTCCTTGGTTCAACTCCACAATCTTGTCAAAGGCTCCCAAGTGACACCTAGCCAATCTAGGAGACACCACTCTCCAAGAAGTAACAAATGGTGTGTTGATGATGAACTCCTTGCTCTTGTGCTTCAAATGATAGTCTCCCCAACACTCAACTCTCTCTCACAGGATATGGATTTGGTGGAAAGAAGATTTGAGTGGAAAGCAACTTGGGGAAGGCTAGAGATGAAGATTCATATGGTAGTAATGGAATATCTTGGCCTCAACACAAGTGTAGGTGGTTCTCTCAGAAAATGTAAGTTGAAAGTGTAGGTTCGTTCTGATGGCTCTCTCCACGAATGAAGAGCAGGTGGAGGGGTATATATAGCCTCCACACAAAATCTAACCGTTACACACAACTTGCCAAACTCGGTGGGACCAAATTGATAAACTCGGTCGGACCGATTCAGCAAATCTAGTGACCGTTAGGATTTTCGGTAGGACCGACATGCAACTCGGTACGACCGATATGGTTAGGGTTATGGCATAACGTAATCTCGGTGAGACATATTAACAAACTCGGTAAGACCGATTTTGGTGATAAGCTAACTAGAGAGTCGGTCAGGTAAACTCGGTGGGACCGATTCGCTCATTTCGGTGAGACCGAAATGTTACGAAAGGGAAACAGAGAGTTTACATTGAAATCTCGGTGGGACCGATCACTCATCCCGGTGGGATCGAAACGTTACGAAGGGAAATAGAGAGATTACAATCCCATCTCGGTGAGACCGAGATCCCTATCGGTGAGACCGATTTGCCTAGGGTTTGTGGCAGTGGCCATGACATCTGAACTCAGTGGCGCCGGATAGAAAGAATCGGTGGGGCCGAGTTTGACTTTTGGTTTAGGTCATATGTGGATGTGAGAAAGTAGTTGAGGGCTTTGGAGCATATTACTAAGCACTTTGAGCAAGAGCCTCATTAAGCAACACCTCATCCCTCCTTGATAGTATTGGCTTTTCCTATAGACTCAATGTGATCTTGGATCACTAAAATAGAAAATGTAGAGTCTTGAGCTTGGATCCTTAGCCAATCCTTTTGTCCTTAGCATTTTGAGGGGTCCACTTTTCTCATCCATGCCATGCCAATCATTGAGCTTTCCTGAAATATTAATCTTGAAATAGCATTAGCTCAATGAGCTATATGTTGTTAGGAATTACCAAAACCACCTAGGGATAGTTGCACTTTCACCCGAACACCCCCATACTATCTACGTGGGGGCAGAAGCCGACGACTGGTCAACCCTCTCATTTAATAAACGGCCGCACAGGAGGTAAAATTTAAGTCATAAACATTATACTACATAATATCATTGTTCCATATTACAGAACAAGGTAATACACATGTTCTCATGGGAATATAACATCCTTCGAACATTGCTCCACCGCAAGGTGTGACCCCTCCAGAACACCGTCAAAATAGTGCTCGGGTTGATGATGCTCCTTGCCCTCCTGCGGTCCCTCGGTCATCAGCTTCTTGGCATCCAGCTTCGCCCAATGCGTCTTGACGCGGGCAAAGGCCATACGCGCACCTTCAATGCAGACCGATCGCTTCACGGCTTCGAGCCGTGGACAGGCACTCACAAGCCGCTGCATAAGTCTGAAGTAGCTGCTAGGTATAGGATTGGCAGGCCACATCCGTACTATCAGGTCCTTCATGGCTAGCTCTGCCAACCTATGCAGCTCGACCAACTGCTCTAGCTGGTCACTGAAGGGTACCGGATGTTTGGATCCCAGATGTTGGGACCAGAATAGCTTCTCCGTAGACATCCCTTCCTCGGCTCTGTAATACTCGGCAGCATCTGATACAATGTGCGGCAGATCTGCAAATGCCCCTAGAAAATCCAAATTCAGGATAAGTACAAGGAACGTTTCTTCTATATACTTGCTATGCATGGTGAAAGACTTACCCGCTGTAATCATCTTGGCCGCCTGAATCCCCTAGAGGGCGCTCTGGGCTTCGGCTCGTGCATCCCGTGCGCTCTGGCGGACCTTCGCCAGTTCGGACTCTTGCGCCTTACAATCGCACTCCAGGGACTCAAATCTCTCTATCGCGCCCTGGAGCTGTTGCTGCGCGTCGCCAACCCGGGCCTCGTGCTTCTCGCGCGAGACGCGTTCCTTGGCCGCTTTGTCCTCGGCCTCGGCTAGCGCCTTCTTAGGGGTTGCCACCTCGGTCGCGGCCCCTAATAAAGTTTATGACAATTTAGTCCATTTGGACTATTCATTTTCTAGAAATATACCTATAGGTTACTGCATACCTTGGTCATCCTCCAGCTGCTGCTTCACGAGGCCGAGCTCCTCCTCGTCCCGCTCCAGTTTCTACTTCAGTCCGGAGACCTCCACAGCATGAGCAGTGGCTGCCTTAAGCGATACCTGCTTATTCACATAGACAACTCATGTTAGACTCCTGTGATATTTCTTCTCGATCCTCTATTCGGCTTTTCTTCACGAACACCAAACAGAGCATCAGGGGCTACTGTCTATACTGTGATATTTTTTTACAATCACTTACCTCAAAGCCCGTTAGAAGGCTAGTGCAGGCTTCGGCCAGTCTGCTTTTGACGAACTAAACCTTCTCTATCACCGTGCCCATAAGGACACGATGTTCATCCACAATAGAGGCGCCTCGTAGCGCCTCCAGCAGATTATCCGACGCCTCTGGTTGGATGGAGGTCACCGGTGGAACAGGCACATTCCCTCCTTGAAGGGAATGCCGTTCGCTGCACCCTGGAGCCGTGTAGATCTCTGGAATGGTATCCGACTGAGGTCCAAAGGGAACTCGGGCCCCGTCACCAGTTCCCATGGGGACTTTTTTCCCCACATGTCCGGCGGCCGAAAAATCATCCTGGGACGTCACCCCGATGATATCTGGAATCTCCCCCCGGCCTGGGAAAGTCTTTTTGGACACCACCTCGTCACCACCCTTGGGTGAGACGGAATGAGCAGGTGGCAGAGATGTGCTAGGCCTCTCCTTCGAGCCCAGCGAATCCTCAGTCGAGGACTGCGGGGAGCCATCGCGTGCCAGACTGCAGTAACAAGGCTTACAATATGTCAATACTATAAAACAGGAAGGCCATACGTTTGTGGATTCTAGTACTTACGAAGCGGCCCGAGGCTTGGTCCGATGAGGTCGTTTTGGACTGCTATCAACATCCCACACAGAGTTATCCATTTGGGAGCCTTTAACCTTCTTGGGCGGTTTCGCCTCCGGATCCGGGGGATCCACCCTCTTCTTCCTCCCCACCTCAGGTGGGGAATCGACTTCTTCTTCTTCCTCTTCGTCGTCATCATCAGATAGAGGAAGTCTCGTCCTCGAACGACATGTCCGGAGCGCCTTTTTGGCAAGGGCCTTTCTTGGCCGCTTTCTTGGCCGTCTTCTCCGGCACGTAATACGGCGCCGGAAACAACATCTTCTTCGGAAGTGGGATTTCTTCCTCCTCAGGAAGCGGAGCCAGACAGCTAATCTTCTCCGCCACCTTGATCCAGGCCTGGTAAAGTAGATGGAGGAGCTCAGTATCCATCCTCAAAATATGCTGGTGAAGGCTATACCACGAAAGCATTAAAAGACTTACCGAATTGGCCTGGCGCTTTGAGCTAAGCCCGCAATTTTCAGTCGTGGGCAGGGGTGTCTCGCCCGCCTTGAAGAGCGTTTTCCAGATTCCTTCGTGTGTTGTGCCGAAGAGCCCTCGCAGCGTCTGGTACTCGACGGGGTCATACTCCCACAAATAACAAGTCCGGTGTTGACACGGAAGGATCTGGCGAATGAGCATGACCTGGATCACATTCACAAGCTTGATCTTCTTGGTTATCATGTTCTGGATGCATGTCTGGAGCCCAGTTATCTCATCGCGGATCCCCAGGTCAGGCCCTTCTCTTGCCAGGAAGTGAGCCGCATCGGAACTCCGGATCGAAATTCGGGGGCTGCTCCCAATTGGCGTCACGCGGCTCGGTGATGTAAAACCACCCCGACTGCCATCCCTTCACCATTTCCGCGAAGGAGCCTTCGGGCCAAGTGACGTTGGGAATTTTGCCCACCATGGCGCCTCCACACTCTTCTTGTTGACCGCTCACCACCTTCGGTTTCACGTTGAAGGTCTTCAGCCATAGGCCGAAGTGAGGCGGGATGCGGAGAAAGGCCTTGCACACAATGATAAATGCTGAGACATTGAGTATAAAGTTGGGGGCCAGATTGTGGAAGTCCAACCCATAGTAAAACATCAATCCACAGACAAATGGATGAAGGGGGAATCCCAGCCCGCGAACGAAATGTGTAAGAAACACAACCCTCTCATGGGGCTCGGGGGTAGGGACGATTTGGCCTCTTGCAGGGAGTCGGTGAGCAATCTCCTTGGCTAAATAACCGGCCTTCCGGAGCCCCATGATGTCCTTCTTCTTGATGGAAGAGGCCATCCACTTGCCTCCAGCTCCGGATCCGGACATGATTGGAGTGCCTCCTCGAATGAAGAAAAACTAAAGCTTGGGCGCTGGAGCTCGAGGACGGAAGGACTAGAGATGAAGAAGGGTGTGGGAAAAGGGAGAGTGTCCTTATCCCCTTATAAAGGCCGCGAATGTCAAGCGCCTCCCCACTCGTCCTAAGAACTTGCCTATTCCCAAGGGTTGTATAAACGGCACGGTTGAGTTACCCATGCCCGCATTGATGAGAATCCCACAATAAGGGGACACGATCTCTAATTCGACGAAACGTGCCAATAGCAACTGCGTCTCGAAACATGGGATGGCAAATGAAAAACGGTTCGAAATTATGATCGGACAGACGTGATGTCGTGTTGTAAAGAAGCTGTCAACAGATTAGATTCGTGCACATATTATATTTTCTTTATGGATATACCAGGTCCGGATACAATCATCGCATCCGAAGACTATCTTAGAGTTCGGAGAAAGGGGAACCCGCCTTGCAATGCCGAAGACAATCTGCACGCCGAACTCCTCGTCATCAAAGCCAGGTTCAGGGGCTACTGAGGGAGTCCTGGACTAAGAGGTCCTCGAGCGTCCGGCTTGTTATCCATGGGCCGGACTGATGGGTTGTGAAGACATGAAGACCGAAGACCATACTCGTGTCCGGATTGGACTCTCCTTGGCATGGAAGGCAAGCTAGGCGACCAGCTGTGAAGATTATTTCTTATGTCTTTCTTATGTAACCGACTCCATGTAACCCTAGATCTCTCCGGTGTCTATATAAACCAGAGAGCATAGTCCGGATAGGACACATCCATTACCATATACATATAGGCTAGGCTTCTAGGGTTTAGCCATTACGATCTCGTGGTAGATCAACTCTTGTAACACTCATATTCATCAAGATCAATCAAGCAGGAAGTAGGGTATTACCTCCATAGAGAGGGCCCGAACCTGGGTAAACATCGTGTCCCCCGTATCCTGTTAGCATCCATCCTAGACGCACAGTTTGGGACCCCCTACCCGAGATCCGCCGGTTTTGACACCGACAGCGTCAATGTGAGACTTTCTCCGTTTTTTTCTTCTCCACATAACCCCCATCATTATATTATATTCCACCCATAGTGCTATGTCCATGGCTCACGCTCATGTATTGCGTGAAAGTTGTAAAATGTTTGAGATTACTAAAGTATGAAACAATTGCTTGGCTTGTCATCGGGGTTGTGCATGATGAGAGCATTCTTGTGTGACGAAAATGGAGTAGCTAGCCTGGAATAGCTAGGTCCGAAATCATCATCAGATTCTTCATCACTAGATTCAGATGAGGAATATTCGGGTACCTTTGCATCGTTTTCCATGAGGCATGGTGCTGAAGATCATGGTTCAGGTTCGAAAGTCATAGTTTTGAGTGATTCCTTGAACTCATCAAACCAAGGATCATGATGAGTTCGATGACCTTCATAGACGTCAGAGATTCGGTCCCAGATAAGTGATATGTCTCCAATATATCTATAATTTTTTAATGATCCATGCTATTATATTATCTGTTTTGGATGTTTAATGCGCTTTATTATACACTTTTATATTATTTTTAGGACTAACCTATTAACCGAAGGCCCAGTGCAAATTGCTGTTTTTTTTTGCCTATTTCAGTGTTTTGCAGAAAAGGAATATCAAACGGAATCCAAACGGAATGAAACCTTCGGGAGAGTGATTTTGGAATAAACGTGATCTAGAGGACTTGGAGTGGACATCAAGAAAGAAGCGAGGAGGCCACAAGGCAGGGAGGCATGCCTACCCCCCTGGGCGCGCCCCCCACCCTCGTGGGCCCCTCGCAGCTCCACTGACCTACTTCTTCCTCCTATATATATATATCCATATACCCCGAAAACATCCAGGAGCACCACGAAACCCTATTTCCACCACCGCAACATTCTGTACCCATGAGATCCCATCTTGGGGCCTTTTCCGGCGCTCCGCCAGAGGCGGAATCGATCATGGAGGGCTTGTACATCAACACCATAGCCTCTCCGATGATGTGTGAGTAGTTTACCACAGACCTTTGGGTCCATAGTTATTAGCTAGATGGCTTCTTCTCTCTCTTTGCATCTCAATACAAAGTTCTCCTCAATTTTCTTGGATATCTATTCGATGTAATTCTTTTTGTGGTGTGTTTGTCGAGATCCGATGAATTGTGGGTTTATGATCAAGATTATCTATGAACAATATTTGAATCTCCTCTGAATTCTTTTATGTATGATTTGTTATCTTCGCAATTCTCTTCGAATTATCAGCTTGGTTTGGCCTACTAGATTGATCTTTCTTGCAATGGGAGAAGTGCTTAGCTTTGGGTTCAATCTTGCATTGCTCGATCCCAGTGATGGAAAGGGAAATGGCACGTATTGTATTGTTGCCATCGAGGATAAAAAGATGGGGTTTATATCATATTGCTTGAGTTTATCCCTCTACATCATGTCATCTTGCCTAATGCGTTACTCTGTTCTTATGAACTTAATACTCTAGATGCATGCTGGATAGCGGTCGATGTGTGGAGTAATAGTAGTAGATGCAGAATCGTTTGGTCTACTTATCATGGACGTGATGCCTATATACATGATCATGCCTAGATATTCTCAAAATTATGCACTTTTCTATCAATTGCTCGACAAGAATTTGTTCACCTTTGTAATACTTATGCTATCTTGAGAGAAGCCACTAGTGAAACCTATGGCCCCCGGGTCTATTCTCCATCATATAAGTTTCCACTCTATTTTTACTTTGCAATTTTTACTTTCAATCTATATCATAAAAATACCAAAAATATTTATCTTATTATCTCTATCAGATCTCACTTTTGCAAGTGGCCGTGAAGGGATTGACAACCCCTTTATCGCGTTAGTTGCAAGGTTCTTATTTGTCTGTGTAGGTACGAGTCGACTTGTGTGTAGTCTCCTACTAGATTGATACCTTGGTTCTCAAAAACTGGGGGAAATACTTACGCTACTTTGCTGCATCACCCTTTCCTCTTCAAGGGAAAAACCAACGCAAGCTCAAGAGGTAGCAATAAGCTTTGCATTGCAGAGATTCATAATGAGCCTGAACTGATTTCTGGATAGGCAGGAGCAGATGATGTCCTTCGCAATAGTGTCCAATCGTGTGTACTTGCGAATTTCATCAGCATGCGCCATCTTGCATAGATCGGTAAGACCAATCTCAGTAACGGTCCACAACTTGCTATTCATCGCCATGAGTCGCTTCCTCATCATGGGCTTCCACTTGGGATAATCATGACCGTCAAAGATGGGGCATGTCACTTTCTTCATACTTGTGGTCGACATAACTAAAACTCCAGGTGGTTAAACCAAAATCACATAGAACAAGGGAGTACCTCCTCAGATACCAATTGAAAGTGTGTTATATCGACTAGAGAGGGGGTGGATAGGCGATTTTTACAAATTCGTCACCGAGGAAATTAAACTTGAGGAATTTCCTAAGCAATAAACTACAAGCAGCGGAATAAGTAATCATGTGCATGCATAACAAAGTTGTAGTATAGTCATCATGATGAAATGAAACAAACACAGAGCACAAGTAGCGTGTAAATAGGATAAGCAGGCTGAAGACAAAGTGACTGAAGAATTTGGATTGAGAAAATTGAGAAAGTCTTTAGTCAAAGTCTTCAAACAGTAACGATCAATTTCATCAACACATAAATGAGGAAATGAAAGGGTTGAGGAAATAGAACCAGTAGCTTGATGAAGACGATGATTTGGTAGACCAATTCCAACTATTGTGCCAGTCGTATGTCTGGTTGGAGCGGCTAGGTATTTAAACTTGAGGACACACAGCCCCGGACACACAGTCCTCATCGTATTCTCCTTGATCTAAGGTCACACAGACCTCGCCCAATCACTCGTGGTAAGTCTTTAGGTGGCTTCCAAACCTTCACAGACTCGGCCACTCGGTGATCAACAATTCCTCTTGGATTCTCTAGACCATGACGCCTAGCCGTCTGGAGGATGCACAGTCCTCAACGGTAACAAGGATCAGTTCCACACAGGAACAATCTCTTCAGTGATGCTCAATCACTTTGGGTTGTAGGTGTTTGGGTTTGGGTTTTCCTCACTGATGATTTTCTCTCAAAGTCCTAGAAGGATGGGATGCTCTCAATGACAAGTGTCAGATTCTCTCGGAGCAGCCAACCAACTAGTGGTTGTAGGGGGGGGGGGGCTATTTATAGCCTAGGGAGCAACCCGACATGATAAGACATAAATGCCCTTCAATGATATGACCATTAGGTGGGTAGGATATTTTGGGACAGCTGGCGAGTAGCACAACAATGGTTGGAAATTTGAGCTCGCAAATGCCTCAGGGCTATCATGTTCCTCACTTGTAGGCAATCCCGACTAGCGAATTCCTAACTCCTCAGTTAGAACAAATTCCTCAGAGAACAGAAGATCTTTATCTCTATCACTGAAGAAATTGATTGAACTGTATGAGATTTCCAATGGCTTCACTCGAAAGGATTGGATATGTGTAGGATTTGGAGATGAGCATTACTTGGAAACTTTTCCTTAGTTTTACCTCGACCCCTTTAACAGTACGGTGTTTCCTATGACTCAAGAAAGAGAAAATGAAACTACGAAAACAAAAGTCTTCACGCTTCACAATCCTCGCATCAATAACAACGTCTTCAAGGTCACACCAATTTCCTCAGTTTTAAAGTCTTCAAGAAAACCAAAGTCTTCAACTGAAGACATTCATTTTTAGGGGTCAACTTTCATCGTAACTATCAAACTCCTCATAGACTTATAGAACCTGTGTACACTCACAAACACATTAGTCCCTTAACCTATAAGTCTTCAATACACCAAAATCACTAAGGGGCACTAGATGCACTTACACTCACCGTACCCTTCCCCCTACCAATCTGCCTTTGTTAAAGGCCGATTCATCCTGGATGGGGTTCTATGCCTTCACGAAATTATCCATGAAATTCGCAAGAATGGTAGTAAGGTCGACATCCTTAAGTTGGATTTTGAGAAGGCACATGATTCTGTCAACTGGGGCTTCTTACGACAGGTTCTCTTAGTAAAGGGCTTTGATGGTGGTTTTGTTCATAGGGTTATGCAACTGGTCTCAGGTGGCCACACTGCGGTGTCTGTTAATGGAAGGACTAGCAATTTTTCCGGAATTCCAGAGGCCTCAGGCAGGGAGACCTTGCCTCTCCTATATTGTTCAGCTTCATCGCGGATGCACTCTCTAATATCTTGTCCAGAGCTGCGGCGGCCGGACACATCTCCCCGGTCAGCTCCCACCTCATTCCTGAGGGTGTCACCCACCTTCAGTATGCGTATGATACAATTATTATGGTGGAGCTTAATGACGCCTTTTTATCCCACCTTAAGTTTCTATTGCTTTGCTTTGAGGCCTTATCTGGGCTTAAGATTAATTTCGCAAAAAGTGAGGTGATTGTCACAGGGGTGACGGAGGCTAAGGCTTTGCGAGTCTCTCAACTACTCAATTGCTCACTGGGCGCCTTCCCTCTCAAGTATCTTGGGCTTCCTATTTCTTCTGACAAACTCCTGGCTAAGGACTTTGCACCTACGGTGGCTAAAGTTGGCAACCGTTTCATGCCTTGGAGGGGCAGATATGATACTCAGGCTGGCAAGGTCGCTCTTATCAATGCTTGTCTTTCCTCCCTCCCTATGTTCTTGATGGGGTTCTTGTCGGTGTCAAAATCGGTGAATCTCGGGTAGGGGGTCCCGAACTGTGCGTCCGAGGTCGATGGTAACAGGAGACAGGGGACACGATGTTTACCCAGGTTCGGGCCCTCTCTATGGAGGTAATACCCTACTTCCTGCTTGATTGATCTTGATGAATATGAGTATTACAAGAGTTGATCTACCACGAGATCGTAATGGATAAAACCCTAGAAGTCTAGCCTGTATGACTATGATTATGATTATGATTCCTCTATGGATTAAGCCCTCTGGTTTATACAGACACCGGAGGGGACTAGGGTTATACAAAGTAGGTTACAGAAAAAGGAATATTCATATCCGGACGCCAAGCTTGCCTTCCACATCAAGGAGAGTCCCATCCAGACACAGGTGATAGTCTTCGGTCTTGTATCTTCACGGCCCATCAGTCCAGCCCATGTCCAACAGGCCGGACGCCCGAGGACCCCTTAATCCAGGACTCCCTCAGTAGCCCCCAAACCAGGCTTTCAATGACGATGTGTCCGGCGCACAGATTGTCTTCGGCATTGCAAGGCGGCTTCTTCCTCCAATGACTTCAAAGAGATGTATTCGACACTCCATTTAATGTCGTACCCCTCGGCTTCTGTGCGTCAACAACTTCAGCTTCCACGTATCGAGCGAAGGCGAGAGGTCAGGGTATTTTTGCACATAACACCCGGGCCATGTAAGAACAACGTCTATTTAATGGGATTGGATCTCAGATCCACTCCACATCACGCAAAAAATCCTCAGAGCTTGCTAGGAAAAACCATTCCAACATGGTCAGCGCTCCTAGCTCTTCCTCGAGTCCCCACGGCCCAGAAAAAGGCGATTGGGAGAGATGTTCTGTATCTCACGGTCAGTTGGTGAAGCCGCAAACACAGGGATTCCTTCCCCCTACAGATATAGTCCCCGTTCGAGCAGGACTGAATTCCTTTAATGGCGGGGCTTAGGCTGAGAATTTCCCCAACTCATCCAGGGGGGAGCGATTGTGCTTCATTCCCTACTTGCTAAGAGGCGTCAGATTTCCAATCCATCCGTTCCTCCGAGGGCTTCTGGAGTATTATGGCCTTCAACAGCACAACTTTACTCCTGCCTCCATCCTGCACATCGCGGGCTACATCACTCTTTGCGAGCTATTCCTGGGTTGTGAGGCCCATTTTGAATTGTGGAGGAAGCTATTCTGCCTCATCCCTTGCAACCAAGATGGATCAATATTTGAAGTCGGCGAGCCGAAGTATGGCGCATCGCCGGGACCGGATGCCTATTCGGCATGCCGAAGAAGGCATCCGAGGAGTGGCCTTCCGAATGGTTATATATCGAGGATGTCGCCCTTCCTGACCCGGTTCGAATGGGTCTTCCCGAATTTACAAGTGTTCTGTTGAAGAAACGCCACAGCTGGCGTCCTCGGAGCTTCGAGGAGGAAGATAGTGCGGAAGTCCGTCAACTGATGAGCAAGATAAATACGCATACCCAGTCCGGATTATCAATAGTCGAGGTAATGGCGACCTCCATAGTGCGAGGGGTGCAGCCACTTCAATACAGAGGGCTGCCTATGTGGCACTATAATGGGGAAGATGATGCCTCCCGCTGCGGTCGAAAAGGTCCGGACACTCCTGCCGCTTTGGCCAAAATATTGGCCGAACTATTCAAAGGGGAGGAAGAGGAATTCCTTCGCATTAAGCGCCGGGATGGATTTTCCATGTACAACCCTCCTAGCTGGGTGAGTTCCAATCCCATTATTCCATTCAATCTACTCCCTGAGTCACTTTAGTTGAACATTACTCCGTCCATTCGTAACATGAATGGCGAAAAATCTCCAAGGGGCTACACTGCCTTGCCCCAGAGCCAGAGAACCATAACCGGGACCTTGACCCCGGATTCGAAGAGGATCCGGACATATATGTGGAGCTCAAGGATGGGGTGTTCTACCAGGCAAGCTATGACGGCACGGAAGTGTCCATCACCGCCGACTATCCCCGTCTTCTCCCTGCCCCGCACGTAAGTAATCAGGAGATATCTCCTCTGAAAGAGCCTCCTCATTCTGCCTCACCTACCGCACTGTCTTGTGCTCCAAAGGGGAGGCGCTCGGTGCGTCATGCTACACCAGAGGTAGCTCCAAAGAGAGCGGCGCCCACGCCGGGCAGGCCTTCGAAAAGGAAGGCAAACGAAGACACGACTGAGCATTCATCGAAGATGTATGGCTTTGTAAGTATGCCCCTTGGCAGTCACATCCAACTGTGACATTATCCGCTGTGTCTTATCAGGAAAAGCGTTCGCCGGACTGTGTCCGGGGATCTTACTGGCTGCGCCTCCACAAGTCAGGTTCCCGATCATGCTTTAAAGGCAAGGGCTGACACGGGAGTGATGCCGGATTGTTCTCCAGCAGAGGAGTCAGATGATGTATCCGTCACAAACTTCGAAGTGGAGAGCAGCATGAATCATCGGCGCCGGAGAGCCGTCCTACGTGACCCCGGCTTCACAAATGAGGCATTCAATGCCTTCAGTTCGGCTGATGCATATATCCAAGCTGCTCGAGACGGGCTTGCCAGAGCCACATACTAACATTTAAAAGATATGCTGGTAAATTTACATTGTCCAAATGTGATAATTATATACCAGTAGCCCCCGATACTTGAAGCAGTTGATACAACTGATTTAAGGATCATTGTTTAACTAGGTGCTTACGGATAAGAACAACATGTTGTCTAAAGAACTGGAGAAGTGTCGGACCGAGCTGAATGCTGCTGCCGCGGAATTGGAGAAATCCAAGAAGGCATCGCGTGGTAATACTCCCCTCCATCGGGAAAATATGGTTATATACCAGTAATGCTAATAGTGTTGCAAATCACATCTCATGGTCGTCAGATAAAGTGAAGGAGGCACTAGAAGTCGCGCAAGCGGGTGAACAAGAAGCCCATAAGGCAACGGGCCGCGGACGAACATATACTGGCACGGCTCAGGGAGGAGAAAACCAAACCCCGTCCTCGAGTAGGTAAATGATAAAAATAGAATTTTTGATGCGGAGTGCTACTTGGCATAATTTTAATGTAATTCTTATTAATTGTGGTATGAATATTCAGATCCGAAAGATTAAAGACAAAAGTTTAATATTGACATAAAAAAAAATACTTCAAGCATACTAAGAAAGCAATCATGTCTTCTCAAAATAACATAGCCAAAGAAAGTTATCCCTACAAAATCATATAGTCTGGCTATGCTCTATCTTCACCACACAAAGTATTTAAATCATGCACAACCCCGATGACAAGCCAAGCAATTGTTTCATACTTTTGACATTTTCAAACTTTTTCAATCTTCACGCAATACATGAGCGTGAGCCACGATATAGCACTATATGTGGAATAGAATGGTGGTTGTGGAGAAGACAAAAAAAAGAGAGAAGATAGTCTCACATCAACTAGGCGTATCAACGGGCTATGGAGATGCCCATCAATAGATATCAATGTGAGTGAGTAGGCATTGCCATGCAACGGATGCACTAGAGCTATAAGTATATGAAAGCTCAACAAAAGAAACTAAGTGGGTGTGCATCCAACTCGCTTGCTCACGAAGACCTAGGGCATTTTGAGGAAGCCCATCATTGGAATATACAAGCCAAGTTCTATAATGAAAAGTTCCCACTAGTATATGAAAGTGACTAAATGAGAGACTCTCTATCATGAAGATCATGGTGCTAATTTGAAGCACAAGTGTGGTAAAAGGATAGTAACATTGTCCCTTCTCTCTTTCTCTCTCATTTTTTTTATTTGGGCCTTTTCTCCTTTTTCTTACCGTCCGGAGTCTCATCCCGACTTGTGGGGGAATCATAATCTCCATCATCCTTTTCCTCACTTGGGACAATGCTCTAAAAATTGATGATCATCACACTTTTATTTTCTTACAACTCAACAATTACAACTCGATACCTAGAACAAAATATGACTCTATATGAATGCCTCCGGTGATGTGCGGGATATGCAATGAATCAAGAGTGACATGTATGAAAGAATTATGAACGGTGGCTTTGCCACAAATACGATGTCAACTACATGATCATGCTAAGAAATATGACAATGATGGAGCGTGTCATAATAAACGGAACGGTGGAAAGTTGCATGGCAATATATCTCGGAATGGCTATGGAAATGCCATGATAGGTAGGTATGGTGGCTATTTTGAGGAAGGTATATGGTGGGTGTATGATACCGGCGAAAAGTGTGCGGTATTAGAGAGGCTAGCAATGGTGGAAGGAAGAAAGTGCGTATAATCCATGGACTCAACATTAGTCATAAAGAATTCATATACTTATTGCAAAAATCTACAAGTTATCAAAGCAAAGTATTACGCGCATGCTCCTAGGGGAATAGATTGGTAGGAAAAGACCATCGCTCGTCCCCGACCGCCACTCATAAGGAAGACAATCAATAAATAAATCATGCTCCGACTTCATCACATAACGGTTCACCATACGTGCATGCTACGGGAATCACAAACTTTAACACAAGTATTTCTCGAATTCACAACTACTCAACTAGCATGACTCTAATATCACCATCTTCATATCTCAAAACAATTATCAAGCATCAAACTTCTCATAGTATTCAACACACTCATAAGAAAGTTTTTACTATTCTTGAATACCAAGTATATTAAGATTATTTAAGCAAATTACCATGCTATTTAAGACTCTCAAAATAATCTAAGTGAATCATGAGAGATCAATAGTTTCTATTAAACAAATCCACCACCGTGCTCTAAAAGATATAAGTGAAGTACTAGAGCAAAACTATATAACTCAAAAGATATAAGCGAAGCACATAGAGTATTCTAACAAATTCCAAATCATGTATGGCTCTCTCAAAAGGTGTGTACAACAAGGATGATTGTGGTAAACTAAAAAGCAACGAATCAAATCATACAAGACGCTCCAAGCAAAACACATATCATGTGGTGAATAAAAATATAGCTCCAAGTAAAGTTACCGATGGAAGTAGACGAAAGAGGGGATGCCTTCCGGGGAATCCCCAAGCTTTGGATTTATGGTGTCTTAGATTATCTTGGGGGTGCCATGGGCATCCCCAAGCTTAGGCTCTTGCCACTCCTTGTTCCATAATCCATCAAAATCTTTCACCCAAAACTTGAAAACTTCACAACACAAAACTTAACAGAAAATCTCGTGAGCTCCGTTAGCGAAACAAAACAAAAGACCACTTCAAGGTACTGTAATGAACTCATTATTTATTTATATTGGTGTTAAACCTACTGTATTCCAACTTCTCTATGGTTTATAAACTCTTTTACTAGCCATAGATTCATCAAAATAAGCAAACTACACACGAAAAACAGAATCTGTCAAAAACAGAACAGTCTGTAGTAATCTGTAACTAACGCAAACTTCTGGAACTCCAAAAAATCAGCCAAAATAGGAAGACCTAGGAAATTTGTTTATTGATCAGCAGCAATTGGAATCACTATTTTACCACGTTCTGGTGATTTTTAACAATTGTTTTCATGAACAGAAAGTTTCTGAAAATTACATCAAGATCAAATAACTATCATCCAAGAAGATCCTATAGGTTTAACTTGGCACAAACACTAATTAAAACATAAAAACACATCCAACCAGAGGCTAGAACAAATATTTATTCCTAAACATAAGAAAAAAAAGCAAAAAAACTAAAAATAAAATTGGGTTGCCTCCCAACAAGCGCTATCGTTTAACGCCCCTAGCTAGGCATAAAAGCAAGGATAGATCTAGGTATTGCCATCTTTGGTAGGCAATCCATAAGTAGCTCTCTTGATAGATTCATATGGTAATTTTATTTTATTCCTAGGGAAGTGTTCCATGCCTTTCTTTAATGGAAATTGGAATCTAATATTCCCTTCCTTCATATCAATAATTGCACCAATCGTTCTAAGGAAAGGTCTACCAAGAATAATAGGACATGAACGATTGCAATCTATATCAAGAACGATAAAATCTACGGGCACATAGTTCCTATTTGCAACAATAAGAACATCATTAATTCTTCCCATAGGTTTCTTAATAGTGAAATCCGCAAGGTGCAAGTTTAGAGAGCAATCATCAAAATCACGGAAATCTAGCAAATCACACAAAGTTTTGGGAATAGTGGAAACACTAGCACCCAAATAACATAAAGCATAGAATTCATGATCCTTAATCTTAATTTTAATAGTAGGTTCCCACTCATCATAAAGTTTTCTAGGGATAGAAACTTCCAACTCAAGTTTTTCTTCATAAGATTGCATCAAGGCATAAACGATATGTTTGTTAAAAGCTTTATTTTGACTATAAGCATTAGGAGAATTTAGCACGGATTGCAACAAGGAAATACAATCAATTAGAGAGCAATTTTCAGAATTAAATTCCTTGAAATCCAAAATAGTGGGTTTAGCAACATCTAGGGTTTTGATTTCTTCAATCCCACTTTCATCAATTTTAGCATCAAGATCTAAAAACTCTGAATTTTTGGAACGCCTTCTAGGTAAAGGTGGATCATATTCAGTCCCATCATTATCAAGATTCATATTGCAAAACAAAGATTTAATACAGGACACATCAATAACTTTTAGATCTTCATCTTTATTTTCATAGAAATCACGTTTAGCGGCCATCTTATTAACTAAAGTAGCCTGCTTATCCAATATTTCAGCTATTAAATTTTCTGACGAGCAATTTGGGATCTCAAACCATCAAATTCTTTAGACATATCATCGAGATCTTTATTCATATAACTCACAAAGCTTTTTTGTTCTTTAAGCTCGCTTCTGAAGAAATTATTATGCTCAAATTGCAGAACCATAAAACTCCCGACGTTGCTTTCGATCTCGTCTAACCTTTTAAGGTGAAGATCACCAAATCTAGGTAGAGGCATCATGACAAGCAAGCAATCCAACACACGAGCAAACAAAAAGCATGCAAAAAAGAGGCGAACGGAAAAAGAGAGGGCGAATAAAACGACAAGGGTGAAGTGTGTCAGATTTCGGGTTCCGGCAGACCCTTGAGGTTCGAACACTGGGGTGCGCGCGGAGATCTTTCCCCAACCAGCTCACGCGTCGATGGTTAGCAAGGGATCTAAACTAGGAACGATGAACAACACAAGAGACACAAGGTTTATACTAGTTCGGGCCACCATTGTGGTGTAATACCCTACTCTAGTTTGTGGTGTGGTGGATTGCCTCAGGGGCTGATGAAGAACAGTACAAAGGAAGAACAGCCTCGCGAGGGGCTGTTCTTGAGCTGGTGCGCTGGACTGCTTGGGTGAGTCTAGTTTCTTCTCTCTCTCTCTAGGGGGTTCGACTTGTCTCCAGTCGGTCCCTTCTCTTTGTGGTGGCTAGTCCTATTTATAGAGGGAGGCCCTGGGCCTCTTCCCCAAATAATGAGCGGGAAGGGCACCAACAATTGGCCATTTTGAAGGGGAACATCTAGTACACTTATCCTGACTAAAGTTGGTCTTCGGCTGCCAAAGGCTCTGACGGTGACACCGTCCTGGGCTCCACGATGACCTCCGTCCTGCTTCTCTGTTGGTCTTGGTCTTGTTGCACCAAAGCGGTAACCTTTGCCTGATGCCTTGGCCTGTGCTTGCCTCCTTTGCACCAAAGGGAAGCGAGGACAACTGCGAAGGTGGCGCCCACCAGGCGCTACTTTGGTCTTGATCGTCATGGCTTGCATCACGGGCACCCTCATGAGGTACCCCCGCCTTGATCTCTCCGCCTCCTCGTGAGCTTTGCTGACGAGGCTGCTCTGAGGAAGGTTCTGTCGTCCGCCCATGCAATCTTGGCCCTCGCAAGGGTCTTGAGCATGGTGATGAAGCTGGGCATGCTGGGCCCCACTTGAGCCACGCCCGCAGGCCGCAGCGAGCAAGTCTGGGACCCCGTTCCCGAACGCCGACAGATAGCCCGGGCCCAAAGCGCGCCGGACTTGGCTTAGCGAGAGAAGCGAAGGGCAAGTCTGAGCGCCATGGGACCCAACAGCTCTGACCTTGGGCGCCAGCGTGGCGATTGATTGGTCGTGGGCGTCTCCGCTTCCCCACGATGCCTCATTACACGCCCGGCTAAGCGGACCCGGGGTTGCACACAGCCATTCCCCTTTCGCCGTCCGCGCACTACCGGCTCTTCCTTCTTCCTCTGGCTCCAACTTCTGCCCTTGATCCAACTCGGACCCTCACCCTTCCTGTCGCCATGGCGCCAATAAAGAAGGAAAAGGCGAAGAAGCCCGCGCCTTCATTCCGCTCGCCTCCGGCGGTGGCCCCCGCCGTTGATCGATCTATCATACTCAACCCCGAGGCCTTGGGCAAGGTCCGCTCTGCTCTTGCCACCATCTTCAATGAGTGCGGCAGGACCACGGCATGGCCTGCGTCCCATGCCTCCCCCAACAGGATTGTCACGGAGGTCCGGTTCTTCGCTGATGCCCTGTGGGCCGGTCTAGTTCCCCCCTTCTCCGCTTTCTTCAATGTGATGCTCTCCCACTATCAGATCCACATGATGCATCTCGGGCCTGAGCCATTACCCTCCTATCTGTCTTCGCCTTTGTCTGTGAGGCAATGGTGGGCATCCCTCCTTCCGTTGCTCTGCTGCGTCACTTCTTCTCTTTGTGCCTGAGTGATCTTACTCAATGCTCGGGGTGTGTGAGCTTCCTTGCGGTGCCAGAGACGGCTGCTTCGGGGATCGATTTCAGACTCCCTCCCCCTGAGGCCAAGTTCAGAGAGCGGTGGTTGTATGTGGACGTTGGGGTGCCCAGCCCCCTGCTCTCGCATCCTACATTGCCTGCTATTCCCAACTCAGGCTGGGGTCACGAGACACTCATGGCGCCGGCTTGCATTAAATCTGGCGCCGCTTGAGAGCTTGAGGCGCTCAACGTGTGGCGCCCAAGGTGGTGAAGAGTTCCTCGATGTCGCATTGCTCCTCTCAGCGCCACTCTCGCCGGATGTGGGACTTTGCGGGGCACAAAGACAGCATGCAACTTCAGGAGGGGGACCTGGCGCCTGAGGTGTTGAAGACGGTGCTCAGGGTCCTGGTTGGCGACCCTTCCCCAGGCAGCCTTCGACGTGATGGCGCCCTCTTGTATCTCTGTTCGGGCAGGGCCGATTTCGTGAAGCAGATGCCCAGCTTCGACGAGTGGGGGTTGCGCCCGGCTGGCCTTAGGGGACCTCGCGAGAACCCAGTTGCCATGGTAGCTCTTCCGGTCGCCCAAAGTGGCTCTATCTCAGTTGATGGAGCTGGGAGACGAGAACTGTCAGGAGTTGAAGAGGGGGACGTTGAGGTGGTGACGCCGCGCGGAGCCCCGAGGGCGGCCTCTACCGGAGCTCGTTCGGGAATGGTGACAGGTGAGGAGTTGCGGCCTCCAGCTCCCGAGGTTGTAGCTCCCAAGGCTGGGGCTCCCGAGGCTGGGGCTCCCGAGGCCCCGGTCGCCCCTCACGAGGCGGCGCCTGGGGGCGTCCCCCAGGCTGGTCCCATTGACGCTGATCACCTTGATGCCTCCTCCATGCCACAAACTGACCCCTGCGCCGAGCGCTTAGGCCGGTTCCGCGTAGACTTCGTGGCCCTCCGCAAGAGGAAGGAGGCCTCGGGCAGTGACGATCGCCCTTGCCGCTTGCTGAAGTTCAGGCGGTACTTCACCACGGACGGGTAAGTCTTCTTATCTCTCTGATCCTCTGCTTCTCGGTTTTCGCTGCTGACTGTGACCTTTCAGGGCCCTTCCTGCCGAATTCACGGAGACAGCCAAGGAGCCATCTCCCCAAGCTCCGTCCTCGTTGCTGATCCTTGGTGCGTCGGGTTCAGGCAGTGCCCTTATCACTCAGCAGGTCGGAGAGGTGGCCCGCTCAGCTGAGCGTCCCGAGCCTGTGCGCCTGTTGTCTTCCCTTCACGAGTTCTCCCGGGGCACAACCATCTTGCCCCGTGCTCCTTCCTTGGTCGTGGACGGCGATTGGTTGAAGTCAATCTTGAGCTCTTTTTCTGGGGACGGACCGGCGCCAGGCCCTGCTCCTGGCGAGGCCCGTCCGGTGATTGTTGGGGCGCCAGCCCCCTGCCCTACGGGAGGAGGCGTCGCTCGCGCCCCCGCATATTCCAGCAGCAGAGGGGGACGCGGAAGACGTGCTCAGGCGTGCTTGCGAACGCCGTGCCCGTCGTCAAGAATTTCTCCGTGGGGCGACGGACGCGGTGAACCGGCTCGGGGCGGAGCTTGCCGAAGAGGATGCGCGTCTTGAGGCCAAAGGTTTGCGCCTTGTTGAGGAGAGGCGCAAGCTGAAGACAGCCGTCACCCTCGCGCGTCACCAGCGTGACCTTAACAATGCGAAGGCTGAGGCGTCGCTGGCGGCCTCACGAGAGGCTTGCTCCCGAGCCGTCGAGGAGGCCCTGGAAGCAGATCGGTGGTGCAGGGACACGGAGGAGCGTGCGTGGGAGCTCCAAGCCTGGAGAAACTCCCTGGAGTAACAGGTGGAGTTGCGACAGGCTGCACTTGTGTCGCTGAAGGAGGCTTCCTTCGACCAGGTGGAGCTGCAGAAGCGCGAGGAAGCGCTGTTGCTGGAGGCCGCCGAGCGCAACCTCGACCTTGAGCGGTTGGAGACGAGGGAGCGCCTGGTGGCTCGGGCGGAGGATCATGTTGCCGCGCGCGAAGCCCGAGCCCAAGAAAAGGTCGACCACCGCGTAGAGGAAGCTCGCTTAGGCCTCGAGCGACAGTATGAGTTGAAGTTGGGGTTGGTCAGGGCCGAAGCTGAGGGCAGGACTGCGGCCCTCAAGGCCAGGCTAGACAAAGTGACGCGGGGTGCAGACTCATCCGCAGCCGCCCTTCGCGCAGCGCAGGCGGAGCTGACCTCCTCCCGCGCCGAGCTGCTTCTTCTCCGACAGAGGATTGATGGCGCCGAGGCCACTGCACGGCAGAACGAGGACGAGATTCGTCGGCGGCGGGTTCTGGAGCACGAGCACGCCCCCATGCTCCGGGCTTCGAAGCAGGCCACGCGCCCTGGGCAACATTTGCGAGGCCGCTGCCGAGGAGCCGCACGAGACCAACTATGCCGGCAACCTCCAGTATTTTGCTTACGTGGTGACGCTCCTGGAGAACTGCGCCGAGAGGTCTCGTTGGCTCGTCGAGGAGAGGAGCCGAGCCTTGCTTGGGCACGCTTTCTCCCATGTCTTCAGTTATCTGCGGGACAGGGATCCCCACTTCGACTTCGATGCCGCTATCGCACCGGTGCCCATAGCCGTCCGAGGCGACCTGGCGCAATGGGTGGATGGTCACGTGGACGACCTTGTCAGGGCCTTCACGTCTGATGATGACGACGTGATCGTGGCCGCCGATGAAGGCGGCGTGGTGGACGGTCCTGGTGCTGGCGGAGGTGTTGGTGGCGGCGATGATGTCAGCGACGCCGGCGACGCCTCGGGAGGTGACCTGTATATGGGCGAGTGATATGTCCGTGATTATGCATCACCGCTATTTACCTGCGAAAGAGGTTCGGGCTTGTACGAAGACTGTGATATCATTTTGGGAGGGGAAGCCCCTCATGTAAAGATTCGCGGTAAATGCCTTGGTAATCTTAACGCTGCGTGTGAGCTTAACGGCCCGCCTGGTGGTGGTTCGGCTGGCTCGTTTACCTTTTGACCCTGGTGAGCCCCGAGCGGGGCTGTGGGGGCCATAGCGCCATATGTGTCTTCTGGGTGAACCCATTGATCCTGCGATAAGTGTTGGGGAATGTAGCAGAAATTCAAAATTTTCTACGCATCACCAAGATCAATCTATGGAGTAATCTAGCAACGAGGGAAAGGGGAGTGCATCTGCATACCCTTGTAGATCGCTATGCGGAAGCGTTCAAGTGAACGGGGTTGAAGGAGTCGTACTCGCAGCGATTCAGATCGCGGTTGATTCGATCTAAGCACCGAACAACGGTGCCTCCGCGTTCAACACACGCGACAGCCCGGGGCGTCTCCTCCTTCTTGATCCAGCAAGGGAGAGGAGAAGTTGAGGAGAACTCCGGCAACACGACGGCATGGTGGTGATGGAGCTCGTGGTTCTCGGCAGGCTTCGCCAAGCACTACGGAGGAGGAGGAGGTGTTGGAGGAGGAGAGGGCTGCGCCCGGGAAGGTGCGGCTGCCCTCTCTCTCTCACTATATATAGGGGAAGGGAGGAGGGAGGCGCCCTAGGGTTTCCTAGGGAGGCGGCGGCCATAGGGAAACCCTAGATGGGTTTGGCACCCCACCCCTAGGAAACTTGCCCCCCAAGCCGGGAGGCGGCTGCCCTAGGGGTGGCGCCCCACCTCTCCAGTTACGTGAGATGGGGTGGGAGGCGCTCAGCCCCTTAGTGGGCTGATGTGACCTCTCCCTTTGCCCATAAGGCCCCCAAAGCTTGCCGGGCCTCCAAACCCCTTTCGGACACGCTGGTCATCACCGTACCCGGAACAATTCGGACTCCAATACCCTTCGTCCAATATACCGATCTTCACCTCCAGACCATTCGGAGCTCCTCATCATGTCCGGGATCTCATCCGGACTCAACAACCTTCGGTAACCACATACTATTTCCCATAACAACTCTAGCGTCACCGAACCTTAAGTGTGTAGATCCTACGGGTTCGGGAACCATGCAGACATGACCGAGACGTTCTCCGGTCAATAACCAACAGCGGGATCTGGATACCCATGTTGGCTCCCACATGTTCCACGATGATCTCATCGGATGAACCACGATGTCAAGGATTCAAGCAATCCCGTATGCAATTCCCTTTGTCTAGCGGTATAGTACTTGCCCGAGATTCGATCGTCGGTATTCCGATACCTTGTTCAATCTCGTTACCGGCAAGTCTCTTTACTCGTTCCGTAACACATCATTCCGTGATCAACCCCTTGGTCACATTGTGCACATTATGATGATGTCCTACCGAGTGGGCCCAGAGATACCTCTCCGTCACACGGAGTGACAAATCGATCTTGATTCGTGCCAACCCAAGCAGACACTTTTGGAGATACCCGTAGTGCACCTTTATAGCCACCCGATTGCCACGTTGTGACGTTTGGTACACCCAAAGCATTCCTACGGTATCCGGAGTTGCACAATCTCATGATCTAAGGAAATGATACTTTGACATTAGAAAAGCTTAGCATACGGAACTACACGATCTTTGTGCTAGGCTTAGGATTGGGTCTTGTCCATCACATCATTCTCCTAATGATGTGATCCCGTTATCAACGACATCCAATGTCCATGGTCAGGAAACCGTAACCATCTATCGATCAACAAGCTAGTCTACTAGAGGCTTACTAGGGACATGGTGTTGTCTATGTATCCACACATGTATCTGATTTTCCTATCAATACAATTATAGCATGGATAATAAACGATTATCATGAACAAGGAAATATAATAATAATAACTAATTTATTATTGCCTCTAGGGCATATTTCCAACAGTCTCCCACTTGCACTAGAGTCAATAATCTAGTTCACATCACCATGTGATTAACACTCACAGGTCACATCGCCATGTGACCAACATCCAAAGAGTTTACTAGTGTCACTAATCTAGTTCACATCATCATGTGATTAAGACTCAATGAGTTCTGGGGTTTGATCATGTTTTGCTTGTGAGAGATGTTTTAGTCAACGGGTCTGCATTCGGATCTGTATGTACTTCGCAAATCTTTAGGTCATATTGTAAATGTTGCTTCCACGCTCCACTTGGGGCTATTCCAAATGGTTGCTCCACTATACGTATCTGGTTTGCTATTCAGAGTCATTCGGATAGGTGTTAAAGCTTGCATCGACGTTACCCTTTACGCCGAACTCTTTATCACCTCCATAATCGAGAAACATGTCCTTATTTACTCCAAGGACAATTTTGACCGCTGTCTGGTGATCCACTCCTTGATCACCTTTGTACCCTCTTGTCAGACATGTGGCAAGGCACACATCAGGTGCGGTACTTAGCATAGCATACTGTAGAGCCTACGTCTAAAGCATAGGGGACGACCTTCTTCCATTCTCTCTCTTATGCCGTGGTCGAGCTTTAAGTCTTAACTGCATACCTTACAACTCAGGCAAGAACTCCTTCTTTGACTGATCCATCTTGAACACCGTCAAGATCATGTCAAGGTATGTGCTCATTTGAAAGTACCATTAAGCGTTTTGATCTATCCCTATAGATCTTGATGCTCAATGTTCAAGTAGCTTAATCCAGGTTTTCCCTTGTAAAACACTTTACAAATAACCCTATATGCTTTCAAGAAACTCTACATCATTTCTGATCAACAATATGTCAACAACATATACTCATCAGAAATTCTTTGGAAATACAAGTTTCTCATAAACTTTGTATAAACCTAAAATCTTTGATCATCTCATCAAAGTGTATATTCTGACTCCGAGATGCTTGCTCTAGTCCAAGGAAGGATCGCTGGAGCTAGCATACTTGTTAGCGTCTTTCAGGATTGTCAAAACCTTCTGGTTGTATCACATACAACCTTTCCTCAAGAAAATTGTCAAGGAAACAATGTTTTGACATCCTATCGCAAGATTTCATAAATAATGCGATGCGCTAATCCAATTCAATAGACTCTTAGCATCGCTTCTGGTGAGAAAGCCTCACCGTAGTCAACTCCTTGAACTTGTCGGAAAACATCTTAACGACAAGTCGAGCTATCTTAATGGTGATACTTACCATCATTGTCCGTCTTCCTTTTAAAATCCATCTGTACCCAATAGCCTTACGACCATCAAGTAGTTCTTCCAAAGTCTACACTTTGTTTTCATACATGGATCCTCTCTCGGATTTATGGCCTCGAGCCATTTGCCGGAATCCGGGCCCACCATCGCTTCTCCATAGCTCGTAGGTTCATTGTTGTCTAGCAACATGACCTCCAAGACAGGAGTACGTACCACTCTGAAGTAGTACGCATCCTTGTCGACCTACGAGGTTTGGTAGTGACTTGATCCGAAGTTTCATGATCACTATCATAAGCTTCCACTTCAATTGTTGTAGGCGCCATAGGAACAACTTCCTTGTGCCCTGCTACACAGTAGTTGAAGTGTCGGTTCAATAACCTCATCAAGCCTCCACCATCCTCCCACTCAATTCTTTCGAGAGAAACTTTTCCTCGAGAAAGGACCCGTTAGTAGAAACAATCCCTTTTGCTTCCGGATCTGAGATAGGAGGTATACCCAACTGTTTTTGGGTGTTCTATGAAGATGCATTTATCCGCTTTGGGTTCGAGCTTATCAACCTGAAACCTTTTTCACATAAGCATCGCATCCCCAAACTTTTAAGAAACGACATCTTAGGTTTCTCCAAACCACAGTTCAAACGGTGTCAACTCAACGGAATTATGTGGTGCCCTATTAAAGTGAGTGCGGTTGTCTCTAATGCCTAACGCATAAACGATAGTGGTACTTCGATAAGAGACATCATGGTACGCACCATATCCAATAGGGTGCAACTATGATGTTCGGACACACCATCACACTATGGTGTTCCAGGCGGTATTAATTGTGAAACAATTTCCACAATGTCTTAGTTGCGTGCCAAAACTCGTAACTCAGATATTCATCTCTATGATCATATCATAGACATTTTATCCTCTTGTCACGAAGATCTTTAACTTCACTCTGTAATTACTTGAACCATTCAATAATTCAGACTTGTGTTTCATCAAATAAATATACTCAGTATCTACTCAAATCATCCGTGAAGTAAGAACATAACGATATCCACTGCGTGCCTCAGCACTCGTTGGACTACACACATCAAAATGTATTACTTCCAACAAGTTGCTTTCTTGTTCTATTTCACTGAAAATGAGGCTTTCAGTCATCTTGCCCATATGGTATGATTTGCATGTATCTAGTGATTCAAAATCAAGTGAGTCCAAACGGTCCATCTGCATGGAGTTTCTTCATGCGTATATACCAATATGACTCAAATGGCTATGCCACAAGCAGGTGGCACTATATCATTACTATCTTATATCTTTTGGCATGAACATGTGTATCACTACAATCGAGATTTAATAAACCATTCATTTTAGGTGCAAGACCGTTGAAGGTATTATTCAAATAAACAGAGTAACCATTAATCTCCTTAAATGAATAACTGTATTGCGATAAACATAATCCAATCATGTCTATGCTCAACGCAAACACCAAATAACAATTATTTAGGTCTAACACCAATCTCGATGGTAGAGGGGGTATGCGATGCTTGATCACATCAAGCTTGGAAACACTTCGAACACATATCGTCATCTCACCTTTAGTTAGTCTCCATTTAATTATTCCGTATCTTTTATTTCGAGTTACTAACACTTAGCAACCGAACCGGTATCCAATGCCCTGGTGCTACTAGGAGTACTAGTAAAGTACACATTAACATAATGTATATCCAATATACTGTTGGAGATATGCCCTAGAGGCAATCATGTATGATGATATTTCCTATGTGTTTATGAATAAAGATAGTCCTTGGACATTATCAATGATGTGTATCAGCAAGTACGTGACTTGTTTGTGGGACTATGCATTGTATGATGACTGTCCTAAAAGGTCCCTAGTCGAAAGGGCTGTGTGGACGGCTTGGCCGACTAGATTAGCATATGACACGGTCGATGGCTCGGTCTCACTAGCCATGGAGCATTGGATGCTAACGGATAATATGGACTTGGAAAGGTCTGGTTGGATTCGACATAGTTGGATCCGAGTCGAGATAAGGTCCGAGTCGGACAGACCCAACTATGAGACGCAGCGATATGTGTCTGTGAGTCTCTAGTACAACATCGTTCTATGTCCTAAGACCTGAGGTAGCGCATGTACTCGAGATGGTGATAGACTTGCTTTGGGCTGACCAAACGCTACTCCGTGATCGGGTAGTTACAAAGGTAGGTTTCGGTTTGTCGGTCCCATCTGCGAGACATGGTCGAGCAAGATGGGATTGCCCCTCGATCGAGAGATATACTCTGGGCCCCTCGTGTGATCTAACCAGAACAACATGGCCATGCGACAAGGATTATGAGATAATCCGGACAGTGGTCGATATCCTTTGGAGCGAGAAAGAGGTCGGGTTAGCACAAGGATGACAGTCTCGCCTTGAGCCCGACAACATATATCGTCGGCAAAGGAACAGAAGTGTGACACGTTATGCTGAGTTCGCTTAATGGCTTCATAGTCTGCTTGGTGGTCGGCACGCCTTGCTAGAGGTCGCTACCAACCGTCTGGTCGGAGGTGATCCGAAGCTGTGACCAAGCTGACTTGAACCTAAGGGGTCGTGGCTTAAGGGAAGGAACCTCACGAGGTCAGTTCATAGGACACCGGTGGATGTGATCCGAATGGACTAGGAACGTGACCGAGTAGACTTTGGGCTTTAGGGTCCGTGGCGAGGCCCAAGTGTTGAGCTTCTGACGGACGCCTATATAAAGTGGAGGTGCGGCACACTCAGGCGGTTGATCGCTTCGGGCGCTGCGACTAGGGTTTGCATGTGTTGCGAATAGCCACCTCCACTCGCCGCCGATCGTGTGATCGGACCTAGCAGTCCGCCGACGACATTCCTCCCCGCAGACGCGGATACCGTTAGAGGCGGTGCACTTGCGCCGCTCCGCGAACTTCGACGTGGGATCGGACGACCGGCCGCTCGAGGAGATCGAGCGAGGAGGAGGCGATCCACGCAGACGCGCTGCCCCAACTCTTCTTCCGCTGCACGACACTGCGCGTCTAGTGGTAACGAACTATGATCCATCTCCCGTAGCATGTTCCTAGATGTTCTGCGCGTAGGAATTTTTAATTTGCAGTCGACGCACCCTACCGTAGAACCCAACATATACTTCTATCGACCTTGCCAGCCTTCTTATCGACCAAGTATCTAGGGTAATTCCGCTCCAGTGACCGTTCCCCTTATTACAGAAGCACTTAGTCTCGGGTTTGGGTTCAACCTTGGGTTTCTTCACTAGAGCAGCAGCTGATTTGCCGTTTCATGGAGTATCCCTTTTTGCCCTTGCCCTTCTTGAAACTAGTGGTTTCACTAACCATCAACAATTGATGCTCCTTCTTGATTTCTACTTTCGCGGTGTCAAACATCGCGAATATTTCAAGGATCATCATATCTATCCCTGATATGTTATAGTTCATCACAAAGCTCTAGCAGCTTGGTGGCAATGACTTTGGAGAAACATCACTATCTCATCTGGAAGATTAACTCCCACTTGATTCAAGTGATTGTGGTACTTAGGCAATCTGAGCACAAGCTCAACGATTGAGCTTTTCTCCCTTAGTTTGCAGACTAAGAGACTCTTCGGAGGTCTTATACCTCTTGACGTGGGCACGAGCCTGAAATCCCAATTTCAGCCCTCGAAACATCTCATATGTTTCGCGACGTTTCGAAATCGTCTTCGGTGCCTCAACTCTAAACCGTTTAACATTACTGAACTATCACGTAGTTATCAAAACGTGTATGTCAGATGTTCGCAACATCCACAAACGACGCTCGAGGTTCAGCACACCGAGCGGTGCATTAAGGACATTAGCCTTCTTCGAAGCAACGAGGACAATCCTTAGTTTACGGACCTAGTCCGCATAATCGCTACTATCAACTTTCAACTGAATTTTCTCTAGGAACATATCTAAACAGTAGAACTAAAGCGCGAGCTTACGACATAATTTGCAAAGACCTTTTGACTATGTTCAGGATAATTAAGTTCATCCTATGAACTCCCACTCAGATAGACATCCCTCTAGTCATCTAAGTGATTACATGATCCGAGTCAACTAGGCCGTGTCCGATCATCACGTGAGACAGACTAGTCATCATCGGTGAACATCTTCATGTTGATCATATCTACCATACAATTCATGCTCAACCTTTCGGTCTCTTGTGTTTCGAGGCCATGTCTGTACATGCTAGGCTCGTCAAGTCAACCTAAGTGTTTCGCGTGTGTAAATCTGGCTTACACCCGTTGTATGTGAACGTTAGAATCTATCACACCCGATCATCACATGGTGCTTCGAAACAACGAACTTTCGCAACGGTGCACAGTTAGGGGGAACACATTTCTTGAAATTATTATGAGGGATCATCTTATTTACTACCGTCGTTCTAAGCAAATAAGATGCATAAACATGATAAACATCACATGCAATCAAAAAAGTGACATGATATGGCCAATATCATTTTGCTCCTTTTGATCTCCATCTTCGAGGCTCCATGATCATCATCGTCACCGGCATGACACTATTATCTCCATCATCATGATCTCCATCATCGTGTCTCCATGAAGTTGTCTCGCCAACTATTACTTCTACTACTATGGCTAACGGTTTAGCAATAAAGTAAAGTAATTACATGGCATTGTTCATTGACATGCAGGTCATACAATAAATTAAGGCAACTCCTATGGCTCCTGCCGGTTGTCATACTCATCGACATGCAAGTCGTGATTCCTATTACAAGAACATGGTCAATCTCATACATCACATATCATTCATCACATACTTTTGGACATATCACATCACATAGCATACCCTGCAAAAACAAGTTAGACGTCCTCTAATTGTTGTTTGCATGTTTTACGTGGCTGCTATGGGTTTCTAGCAAGAACGTTTTTTACCTACGCAAAAACCACAACGTGATATGTCAATTGCTATTTACCCTTCATAAGGACCCTTTTCATCGAATCCGATCCGACTAAAGTGGGAGAGACTGGCACCCACTAGCCACCTTATGCAACAAGTGCATGTCAGTCGGTGGAACATGTCTCACGTAAGTGTACGTGTAAGGTCGGTCCGGGCCGCTTTATCCCACAATACTGTCGAAACAAGATTGGACTAGTAACGGTAAGCAAGCATATTGAACAAAATCAACGCCCATAACAACTTGTGTTCTACTCGTGCATAGAAACTACGCATAGACCTAGCTCATGATGCCACTGTTGGGGAACGTTGCAGAAATTCAAAATTTTCTACGCATCACCAAGATCAATCTATGGAGTAATCTAGCAACGAGGGAAAGGGTAGTGCATCTACATACCCTTGTAGATCGCTAAGCGGAAGCGTTCAAGTGAACGGGGTTGAAGGAGTCGTACTCGCATCGATTCAGATCACGGTTGATTCCGATCTAAGCACCGAACAATGGTGCCTCCGCGTTCAACACACGTGCAGCCCGGGGACGTCTCCTCCTTATTGATCCAGCAAGGGAAGAGGAGAAGTTGAGGAAGAACTCCGACAGCACGACGGCATGGTGGTGATGGAGCTCGTGGTTCTCCGGCAGGGCTTCGCCAAGCACTACGGAGGAGGAGGAGGAGGTGTTGGAGGAGGGAGAGGGCTGCGCCAGGGGAAGGGTGCGGCTGCCCTCTCTCTCTCTCACTATATATAGGGGGAAGGGAGGAGGGGGAGGCGCCCTAGGGTTCCCTAGGGGAGGCGGCGGCCATAGGGAAACCCTAGATGGGTTTTGGCACCCCACCCCTAGGAAACTTGCCCCCAAGCCGGGAGGCGGCTGCCCTAGGGGTGGCGCCCCACCTCTCCAGTTACGTGAGATGGGGTGGGAGGGTGCTCAGCCCCTTAGTGGGCTGATGTGCCCTCTCCCTTGGCCCATAAGGCCCCCAAAGCTTGTCGGGGCCTCCAAACCCCTTTCGGACACGCTGGTCATCACTGGTACCCGGAACAATTCCGGACTCCAATACCCTTCGTCCAATATACCGATCTTCACCTCTGGACCATTTCTGAGCTCCTCGTCATTTCCGGGATCTCATCCGGGACTCCGAACAACCTTCGGTAACCACATACTATTTCCCATAACAACTCTAGCGTCACCGAACCTTAAGTGTGTAGACCGTACGGGTTCGGGAACCATGCAGACATGACCAAGTCGTTCTTTGGTCAATAACCAACAACGGGATCTGGATACCCATGTTGGCTCCCACATGTTCCACGATGATCTCATCGGATGAACCATGATGTCAAGGATTCAAGCAATCCCGTATGCAATTCCCTTTGTCTAGCGGTATAGTACTTGCCCGAGATTCGATCGTCGGTATCCCGATACCTTATTATATCTCGTTAGCGGCAAGTCTCTTTACTCATTCTGTAACACATCATCCCGTGATCAACCCCTTGGTCACATTGTGCACATTATGATGATGTCCTACCGAGTGGGCCCAGAGATACCTCTCCGTCACACGGAGTGACAAATCCAGTCTTGATTCGTACCAACCCAATGCAGACACTTTCGGAGATACCGTAGTGCACCTTTATAGCCACCCGATTACGTTGTGACATTCGGTACACCCAAAGCATTCCTACGGTATCCGGAGTTGCACAATCTCATGATCTAAGGAAATGATACTTGACATTAGAAAAGCTTTAGCATACGAACTACGATCTTTGTGCTAGGCTTAGGATTGGGTCTTGTCCATCACATCATTCTCCTAATGATGTGATCCGTTATCAACGACATCCAATGTCCATGGTCAGGAAACTGTAACCATCTATTGATCAACGAGCTAGTCTACTAGAGGCTTACTAGGGACATGGTGTTGTCTATGTATCCACACATGTATCTGAGTTTCCTATCAATACAATTATAGCATGGATAATAAACGATTATCATGAACAAGGAAATATAATAATAATAACTAATTTATTATTGCCTCTAGGGCATATTTCCAACAATAAGAACCTCCGGAGAGGGCATGGCGACAGCCGTCCGAGCTATGGACGCGGTTGGCCCGACCCGGCTCGCGAGGGGCTCGTGAGGGGAGGCAGCTGACGCTAGCTTTGGACGCAAAGCCGAAACCAGAACACGAGAGATTGCTCGAACGAGACTAAACACCCCTTCCCCAAACGCACGCAAGGCTCAAACTCAAATCCAACTTAAATTCAAATCGAAAGAAACTCGTCAACAGAGGAAAAGGCAAAAAAGCAAAAGGCCACGTCCGGCACCTAGTCTAGTCTTCGACGTCTTCTCACCAGCGCGGAGCTAAGTGCTGCCACTGGGCGTGGGAGGGAGCCCCAAGGCCTGAGGCTGGCGCTCCTGAGACTCCGGGGCGTGTACAACCCCACTCATTATTACGTGAGAGTGTCACGGGCGGCGAGCTTCACAGGCACTCGGCCTTCTTCACAGGTACCGGCCTTGCTTCATATTGCCAGATGAGGGCCCTGCCTTGCGCCACACTCCACCGCCACTGACGGCGGCCGGAGACCAAGGACGTCGCCAATGGGGTAGAGCGGTCGCCAGCGGTTCCCCCGATGACCACGGGTCCTCTGCCGGGGGCAGGCCCTGAGGCACCTCCCCGGCAGAGGGCCTACCTCCTGAGAACATCTTGCGCCAAGCACCGCGGGGACGAACTCAGATCTCGGCCCCTCTCCTGCAGCCCCTGATGCCCTCCTCCTGAGGGGTAAGAGGCTGCAGTGTTGGGGCAGCCACCTGTCGCGGCGACCTGTACCTCCTGCGGCACATGGTTAGCATAAGCTTGCTCCTGAGGACTTAATGGTACCAGATAGTTGCTGCTGTCGGCGCGGTCATCGAGGCCCTCTTGGGGTTCCTGAAAGAGCTCAGCTTGTGGTGTCTCCTCGCCCCAGCTTGGCCCAAGGAATGAGCCATGGTCTTCTTCCCGTGCGCACTCTTGATCCATCATGCGGGGCACATAAGCTTCTGGGGACGCTGCCCCGTAGGTCTCGCTGTAGTGCCCCATATGCCACGCAATCTGGCCCGGGGCGTTGTCTTGAGAGTGGTGGCGCGGTGGTCCGCCAAGGCCAAAGGCCACGGCGTGCGCTCCTTTGCCGGCCGGAGATGAGGTCTGCGCGGCTTGTCGCCTGGTGCTGCCAGCCAGGTTGGCGTCGAGTAGGCTCTGGAGCCCGCTTGCGGCTGCATGGGTGCGTATGGGGCCACCATACGGCACGCTCTGGGCCAGAGGTGGCAGCCGGACGCAGAAAGGAGGTGCCCCCGAGGCGGCGGCGGCCAGGAGCTCGGCCACCCGCTCCAACAGCACGTCGCGACCGCCCTCTAGGAGTCGGCACCGCAACAGTTCTCGGGCCACCATGAGCGCGGCCCTGGAGTTCGCCTGCTGTCGTCGGGTGTGCGGCGTGTGGCCGCGGCGTGGCTTGAGGCTCTGGCCGCTGACCGCATCTGTCGCGGCGTGAGGGCAGGCAGCGTCTGGCCGCGTCGCCCGTGCCCCGCAGCACCTTGCGGAGCGCGAGCTGCCTGAGGTGCAAGGTTGAGGTCGCCCTGGGCTGGCGGCACGGCGTGGGTGGGCCACGCCGCCCAGCTTTCGGCGTCGGCTGCCGGGTCGCTTGACATCGAACGACGAGGCGACGAAACGCGAGGCGGCGGAGGAAGGATTCCGGCGCACCCCTACCTGGCGCGCCAAATGTCAGATTTCGGGTTCCGGCAGACCCTTGAGGTTCGAACACTGGGGTGCGCACGGAGATCTTTCCCCAACCAGCTCACGCGTCGATGGTTAGCAAGGGATCTAAACTAGGAACGATGAACAACACAAGAGACGCAAGGTTTATACTAGTTCGGGCCACCATTATGGTGTAATACCCTACTCTAGTTTGTGGTGTGGTGGATTGCCTCAGGGGCTGATGAAGAATAAGATAAAGGAAGAACAGCCTCATGAGGGGCTGTTCTTGAGCTAATCTTGTTGGACTGCTTGGGTGAGTCCAGTTGCTTCTCTCTCTCTCTAGGGGGTTCGACTTGTCTCCAGTCGGTCCCTTCTCTTTGTGGTGGCTAGTCCTATTTATAGAGGGAGGCCCTGGGCCTCTTCCCCAAATAATGAACGGAAGGGCGCCAACAATTGGCCATTTTGAAGGGAACATCTAGTACACTTATCCGACTAAAGTTGGTCTTGCTGTCAAAGGCTCGACGGTGACGCCGCCCTGGCTCCACGATGACCTCCGTCCCCGCTCTGCTGGTCTTGGTCTTGTTGCACCAAGCGGTAACCTTTGCACGATGCCTTGTCACATGCTTGCCTCCTTTGCACCAAAGGGAAACGAGGACATCTTGAGTTGGCGCCTCCCTGGTCTTGATCGTCATGGCTTGCGCCACGGGCACCCTCGTGAGGTACCCTGCCTTGATCTCTCCGCCTCCTCGTGAGCCTGCCTGACGAGGCTGCTCTGAGGAAGGTTCTGTCGTCCGCTCATGAGGCTTGGCCCTCGCGAGGGTCTTGAGCTTGAGTGATGAAGCTGGGCAGGCTGGGCCCCACTTGAGCCACGCCGCAGGCCGCAGCGAGCAAGTTTGGGGACCCCGTTCCCAGAACGCCGACAAAGTGGGGGAGAGGAAAACGAGAGGCAAATGGCAAATAATGTAATGCAGGAGATAAGGGATTTGTGATGGGTACTTGGTATGTTGACTTTTGCGTAGACTCCCCGGCAACGGCGCCAGAAATCTTCTCTGCTACCTCTTGAGCACTGCGTTGGATTTCCTTGAAGAGGAAAGGGTGATGCAGCAAACTAGCGTAAGTATTTCCCTCAGTTTTTGAGAACCAAGGTATCAATCTAGTAGGAGGCTACGCGCGAGAACCTCGTACCTAAACAAAACAAATAACTCCTCGCAACCAACGCGATAAGGGGTTGTCAATCCCTTCACGGTCACTTACGAGAGTGAGATCTGATAGATATGATAGGATAATATTTTTGGTATTTTTGTGATAAATATGCAAAGTAAAATAAAAGCAAAGTAAAAAAGCGAAGGAAATAACTAATTGTTGGAAGACTAATATGATGAAGATAGACCTGGGGGCCATAGGTTTCACTAGTGGCTTCTCTCAAGAGCATAAATATTTTACGGTGGGTGAACGAATTACGGTTGAGCAATTGACAGAATTTAGCATAGTTATGAGAATATCTAGGTATGATCATGTATATAGGCACCACGTCCGAGACAAGTAGACCGACTCCTGCCTGCATCTACTACTATTACTCCACTCATCAACCGCTATCCAGCATGCATCTAGAGTATTAAGTTCATGAAAACTGAGTAACACCTTAAGCAAGATGGCATGATGTAGAGGGATAAATTCATGCAATATGATAAAAAAACCCCATATTGTTATCCTCGATGGCAACAATACAATACGTGCCTTGATGCCCCTACTGTCACTGGGAAAGTACACCGCAAGATTGAACCCAAAGCTAAGCACTTCTCTCATTGCAAGAAAGATCAATATAGTAGGCCAAACCAAACTGATAATTCGAAGAGACTTGCAAAGATAACCAATCATACATAAAAGAATTCATAGAAGATTCAAATATTGTTCATAGATAATCTTGATCTCAAACCCACAATTCATCGGTCTCAACAAACACACTGCAAAAAGAAGATTACATCGAATAGATCTCCACGAGAGAGGGGGAGAACATTGTATTGAGATCCAAAAAGAGATAAGAAGCCATCTAGATACTAACTATGGACCCGAAGGTCTGAGATAAACTACTCACACTTCATCGAAGTGGCTATGGTGTTGATGCAGAAGCCCTCCGTTATGGATGCCCCCTCCGTGAGCTCCTAACAGGCCCCAAGATGGGATCTCGTGGGCATGAAGGTTGCGGCAGTGGAATTAGGTTTTGGCTCCGTATCGATCGCTTGGGTGCGAGGTATATATAGGAGGAAGGATTACGTCGGTGGAGCAACAGGGGGCCCACGAGGGTGGAGAGCGCGCCCTGGGGGGTTGGCGCGCCCCCTACCTCGTGGCTTCCTCTTTTGTTTCTTGACTTAGGGTCCAAGTCTCCCGGATCATAATCTTCCTAAAAATCACGTTCCCGAAGGTTTCATTCCGTTTGGACTCCGTTTGATATTCCTTTTCTTCGAAACTCTGAAATAGGCAAAAACAACAATTCTGGGCTGGGCCTCCGATTAATAGGTTAGTCCCAAAAATAATATAGAAGTGGATAATAAATCCCAATAAGGTCCAAAACAGTAGATAATATAGCATGGAGCAATCAAAAATTATAGATACGTTGGAGACGTATCACTATTGAATAATATGTTGACTAATGAAAACAACTGGACACTTCCTGAACCAACTCCTAAGCCAACTCCGAAGAAAAGGGGTATTCTATTTCTCAGTCCTGAAGATATGCAAGCGGCAAAGAAATCTATGAAAGAAAAAGGTATAAAAGTTGAAGATGTTAAGAATTTACCTCCTGTTGAAGAAATACATGGTCTTAATTTACCGCCCGTTAAAAAAAATACATGGTGTTGATAACCCGACACAGGTAGTAAAGGTAAATTCTCTCTATAGATATGATAAAGTTGAAGTCCCTCCTACTAAGTTTGCAAGCCAATGCTTAGATGAGTTTGATAATTTTATGGTTAAGCAAGAAGACTTCAACGCTTATTTTGTACACAATTAAAACGCAATGCTTATATGATTGAACACTTGAGTGATTATATGTCTAGAGTTAAAGGTGAACTTAAACTTATTAGTAAACATGCTTCTATGGTTACCACTCGACTAGAACAAATACTTAAAGCTCAAAATGATTTGCTCAATGAATTAAATAATAAGAAAAACGATAATGCTATTAGAGTTGCGACTAGAATGGGTAAAAGGACTCAGAAACCTTTGTATCCTGAGGGCCACCCTAAGAGAATTGAGCAAGATTCTCAGAGAACTAATGTTGATGCACCTACTGAAATATCGTAGACTTGATTTGAATAAGTTGACACCTACTGAAATATCTTTGTAAATGGCCGATAAATCAACTGCTATACCTGTCAGTATTTGTGAGGACGTGCCTGTTGTGGTTATAAACGTTACTATTTTAACAGACTTTGTTATTCTTGATATTCCCGAGGACGATAGTATGTCTATTATTCTTGGAAGACCCTTTTTTAATACTGCAGGGGCTGTTATTGATTGCAACAAAGGCAATGCCACTTTTCATGTCAATGGTAATGGGCATACGGTACACTTTCCAAGGAAACAACCTCAAGTCCACAGTATCAATTCTATTGGAAAATTTTCAACTATTACTATTGGAGGTTTTGAATTTCCTCTTCCTACTGTCAAAAAGAGATATGATATTCTTATTGTTGGGGATGTGCATATCCCCATTGAGGTAACATAGTGTTATTCAAAATTTCTCCGGTTCCATGTTATTCGGAACGAGTTTGTTAACAAGACTTGATCAACCTTGTTAGTGGATTCCTTTTGATGAGCATGAGATGGATGAAGTTAGAAGGCACAACCTTCTGTACCCTCCTTTTACTTTCTGCTATTTTGAATAAATAAAGCAAAAATAGTATTTTATGTCTGTTTTCTGAATTATCCGTGCAATAGAAAAATACCCCAAAAATAAAAGTTCTCCAAATGCCCTGAAATTGAAATATGATTTTTTCTGGAATATTTGAGAATATCTGGCACCGAGAACACAGCAGGGGGAGCAAGCACCTGGCCACGAGGTTCCAGGGCGCGCCCCCTGCCTCGTGGGCCCATGGTGGCTCCCCTCCACTTATTCCAGCAACCACACACTCCAGCCAGCTCAAGCACGAGTCCTAGCTCATCTTGCTGCCATTTTCGATCTCCTTGCTCAAAGCCCCACTCACAAAACTGCTTTGGGGGATTGTTCTTCGGTATGTAACTCCTCCAATGGTCCAATTAGTTTTTGTTCTAGTGCTTTATTCATTGCAAATTTTTTCTGCCTAGGTGACCTTGTTCTTGAGCTTGCATGTCAAAATTTATATGGTCCCAAGTAGTTCTAATGCATGATATAGTCCCTAGGCACTTGTGGGAGTAGTTGCTATCAATTTTGTTGAGTTTGGTTCACTTTTATTTGAAGTTACTAAAAATTTCAGAAATTTTTCAGAGGAAGATATATGTTTAGGAAAATGTACCAAGGAGGTTCTTCAAGGAAGCAAGGACCCACACCTGCAATACATGAGCCGGACCATGAACCACCAAGAGAAGCTCAAGTAGGGCCTTGTGAATGGCCGTTAGAAAACTTCATGGCCCGAGCAGGAATTAAGGAGGAATTTGAGGCATATGTGCGTAATTCATGTCAGATAAGTGCCTCCAACACTATTACCTTACTGATTCCTTTATGAGAAGATTTAGATTTTCATCTTCACGCAACTCTCACATGGTCCTGTTTGATCTTTATGATAAATCCTACACCACGGACCTAGAGCATTTTAGTACTGCTTGTAAACTCCCGCAATGGGGGAGCCCTAGTGAACCTCGTAAATCTGAGTTTAGAGATTTTCTTGCTAGTATCACAGTGGTGGAATCTTGAGAAATAACACAAGCTACCATAGGGAGCATTCATTTTCCTGCTATACATTATTTTTCTCTCTTTATAGGCCGATGCATAAATGGTAAGGATGAGGCATGCCACATGTGTGTTCCTGATCTCAGTGTCCTCAGGAGTGCTGTATTAGGAGATAAACATTATAATTTGGGAGCCATTGTGGCACGTAGGTTGCATAATAATAGTATTAATGGAGATCTCTTTGGTGGAACTTATGCAACCCATTTAGCTAATTATCTTGAGATACCTATTCGTGATTATCATATGGAATTGCCTCCTGCTTATCTAGATTTTAATGCCATGGTTCGTCATCAGTTTGTTGAGAGGAATGAACCGCGTCTCCAGTACCGACTAATCTTTGACAGGCGTCACGCTGTCAATATTGTTCTCCCTGCTCCTACTCTCTGTGACTTTCAGGCAAAGGGGAGATATGTCATAACCAGGGAGGAGGCAATTGAGTACGAGAGGAGGACGAGGGAAGCTCGCCTCCAAGTTGCAGCCCACGATGCAATAGCCGCTGCATCTCAGTATGACCCCAGTTACAACTTCGGATATCCTCCAGGCCAGCCGTGGCCATAGACCAACTTAGGCCAAAAGCCTAGGCTTGGGGGAGTATGTATTTCTCACCGACATTACATTCATATTCACACACTCATGCTAGTTGTCGGTGCTCATACTTTTTCACTGTAATATCCATGCTAGTTTATTATCATTTTTATGCTTTCTTCTTGTGTGTTCGAAAAAACTTAAGAAAAATAAAAAAATTAGTTGTAGCTTTTAGCTAGTTTACTTTTCATGCTGTAGTAGTAATAACTAAAAGAAACCCCAAAAAGATTTCCTGTTCTTCTTTTGTTTGTTGGGAGCTTTCCCGTGTAAATAGTTTTATTTCTTTTCTTTTCTTTGGGGGTCGATAGGAGAAGACCATAATGAAAATGTTGAAGTGCCTCTTATATACATTATTGTTGATTTAACCAAGAGCCCATATTGCCTTGTCTTCTCCTGTTTATTGAATGCTTGCAGATTCCAGCTTAGTCCAATGCACGTGCACTATTATCATTATCATCGTTCGGTCGTGCAAGTGGAAGGCAATTATGACAATATATGATGAACTGCTTGAGATGAGAGAAGTTGGTATGAACTCGACCTCTCTTGTTTTTGTAAATATGATTAGTTCATCATTCCTGATTCAGCTTATTATGAATAAACATGTTTGCAATGACAACTAGAGATTATAGTTGCTTATGCCATGCTTAATTAGCTAGGAGTTTATAATGGTTTATCTTGCGTGCCAACATGCTATTAAAATGATTGTGATGTGGTATAGTAGGGTGGTATCCTCCTTTGAATGATTTGAGTGACTCGACTTGGCACATGTTCACACATGTAGTTGAAACAAAATCAACATATCCTCCACGATATTTATGTTCATGGTGGATTATATCCTACTCATGCTTGCACTCAATGTTCATTAATTTTAATGCATGTTCATGACTGTTGTGGCTCTCTAGCTGGTCGCTTCCCAGTCTTTTTCTAGCCTTCACTTGTACTAAGCGGGAATACTGCTTGTGCATCCAATCCCTTAAACCCCAAAGTTATTCCATATGAGTCCACCATACCTTCCTATATGCGGTATCTACCTGCCGTTCCAAGTAAATTTGTATGTGCCAAACTCTAAACCTTCAATTGAAATTCTGTTTTGTATGCTCGAATAGCTCATGTATCAACTAGGGTTGTCTGTATCTTCCATGCTAGGCGGGTTATTCTCAAGAGGAGTGGACTCCGCTCCTCACTCACGAGAAAATGGTTGGTCACCGGGATGCCCAGTCCCATGCTTTAAGCAAATCAAATCAAAATAATTGCAAACAAAACTCCCCCAGGATTGATGTTAGTTGGACGGTACCCATTGTTTCGGACCAGCCGTGGAGTGTGCTTATTGGTGATGGGGGACTATAAACTTTACCATTCTGTTTGGGAACCGCCTATAATGTGTGTAGCATGGAAGATATCGAGATCTCTCGGTTGTTATGTTGACAATGAAAGTATACCACTCAAAATATTATTTATCTCTATTTCAAAAATCGAGCTCTGGCACCTCTACAAATCCCTGCTTCCCTCTGCTAAGGGCTTATACATTTACTTTTATGTTGAGTCATCACCCTCTTATTAAAAAGCACCAGTTGGAGAGCACTGTTGTCATTTGCATCCATTACTATTAATTTATATTGAGTATGACTATGACTGGATCTCTTTTACCATGAATTATAATGTTTAGTCAGTCCTTGATCTTTAAGGGTGCTCTACATTTATGTTTTGCGGTCTCAGAAAGGGCTAGCGAGATACCATCTTGTTATATCATATTATGATTGTTTTGAGAAAGTGTTTTCATTCGAGATTTATTATTATTGCTCGCTAGTTGATTATGCCATAGATACGAGTAAACATGAGACCTAAGTGTTATTGTGAATTGGTTAGTCATAATCTTCGCTAAAAACTTGAATGCTGGTTTTACATATTTACAACAACAAGAGCAAACAGAGTTTGTAAAAGTTTTTCTTTATCACTTTCAGTTTATCAACCGAATTGCTTGAGGAGTTGATATGTCTCTGTCGTATCTACTTTTCCAAACACTTTTGCCCTTGTTTTGGACTCTAACTTGCATGATTTGAGTGGAACTAACCCAGACTGATGCTGTTTTCAGCAGAATTGCCATGGTGTTATTTTTGTGCAGAAACGGAAGTTCTCGGAATGACCTGAAACTTCACGGAGATTATTTTTGGAAATAATAAAAAATACTGGCAAAAGAATCAAGGCCACGGGGCCACACCTTGTCCACGAGGGTGGGGGTGTGCCTACCCACCTGGGCATGCCCCCCTGCGTCGTGGGCCCCCTGGTGCTCCACCGACCTCAACTCCAACTCTATATATTCACATTCGGGGAGAAAAATGAGAAGGATTCATCGCGTTTTATGATATGGAGCCGCCGCCAAGCCCTAATCTCTCCCGGGAGGGTTGATTTGGAGTCTGTTCGGGGCTCTGGAGAGGGGAATTCATCGTCGTCGTCATCATCAACCATCCTCCATCACCAATTTCATGATGCTCACCACCGTGCGTGAGTAATTCCATCATAGGCTTGCTGGACGGTGATGGGTTGGATGAGTTTTATCATGTAATCGAGTTAGTTTTGTTAGAGTTTGATCCCTAGTATCCACTATGTTCTGAGATTGATGTTGCTATGAATTTGCTATGCTTAATGCTTGTCACTAGGGCCCGAGTGCCATGATTTCAGATCTGAACCTATTATGTTTTCATGAATATATGTGAGTTCTTGATCCTATCTTGCAAGTCAATAGTCACCTACTATGTGTTATGATCCGGCAACCCCGAAGTGACAATAATCGGGACCACTCCCGGTGATGAACATAGTTTGAGGAGTTCAAGTATTCACTATGTGTTAATGCTTTGGTCCAGTACTGTATTAAAAGGAGGCCTTAATATCCATTAGTTTCCAATAGGACCCCGCTGCCACGGGAGGGTAGGACAAAAGATGTCATGCAAGTTCTTTCCCATAAGAATGTATGACTATATTCGGAATACATGCCTACATTACATTGATGAATTGGAGCTAGTTCTGTGTTACCCTATGTTATAACTGTTGCATGAATAATCACATCCGGCATAATTCTCCATCACCTATCCAATGCCTATGAGTTTTTTCACATATTGTTCTTCGCTTATTTACTTTTCCGTTGCTACTGTTACAATCACTACAAAACTATCACTGTTACTTTTGCCACCGTTACCGTTACTATCATACTTTTGCTACTAAATACTTTGCTGCAGATATTAAGTTATCCAGGTGTGGTTGAATTGACAACTCAACTGCTAATACTTGAGAATATTCTTTGGCTCCCCTTGTGTCGAATCAATAAATTTGGGTTGAATACTCTACCCTCGAAAACTGTTGCGATCCCCTATACTTGGGGGTTATCAGGCCGTCGGCCAATAAAAACCTGTACGGAAGGCCTTGCTTACAAGGGCCCGAGCTGCGGCGTGGTGACCGCCGAGACCAGCATGAATTTCGTCCAATAGCTGTCACCCCTCTTCCTCGGAGATACATCTTTGGAGTACTCCGGTAGCGCTTTTTTTATAAAGTTCTCTGTCGTGAACCTTGTAGGCTTTCGAGCGCCGGACAATGTAGCGACCCTCATTCTGGTCCTCAGGGAGCTCTCGCCTATTAAGGTAGGCCAAGAAGGGTTCGGTCCATGGGGCAATGACTGCCATGATAAGATGGGCCGACGGTGTTATTTCGGTGGCTGAGCCCCCGATGATATCGGTGTGTTTGGAATCTGGATTATAGTCGGATCTGGACTGGAGTTGCCGCTCTCCCCTTGCCACACCACGGACGGCTTAAAAAGCATTTCCATAAAGATGTTAGGTGGGACGGGGTCACGCTTGGTGCCGATGTGAGCAAGGACGTCCGCCGCTTAATTGCTTTCTCGAGCCACATGATGAAATTTGAGTCCCTCGAACCGAGCCGAAATTTTGAGAACGACGTTGCGGTAAGCTGCCAATTTTGGGTCTTTGGCATCGAAATCTCCATTTGTTTGAGATATTGCGAGGTTTGAGTCCCCGCGCACTTCCAGGAGTTGTATGCCCATGGAGACGGCCATCCGAGGTCCATGCAATAAGGCCTCATATTCGGCTGCATTATTTGAGTCTGTGTATAATATTTGGAGTACGTACTAGACTACGTCTCCGGTGGGGGACGTTAAGACAATGTCCGCCCCTAACCCTGCCAACATTTTGGAATCATCAAAGTACATAACCCAGTTGGAATATGTGTCGTACTCTTTAGGGAGTTCGGCCTCTGTCCATTCGGCGATGAAGGCAGCCAGTACTTGGGATTTAATGGCTCAGCGCGGTTTGTATGTTATGTTGAATGGAAGGAGCTCAATGGCCCACTTGGCAATCTGGCCTGTGGCATCGCGGTTGTTTATTATGTCATTGAGTGGTACCTCGGAAGCCACCATAATCGAGCACTCTTGAAAGTAGTGTCGCAGCTTCCGAGATGCCATGAAGACCGCGTATGCTATTTTTTGATAATGAGGGTATCGGGATTTGCATGGTGTGAGGACAGTGGATACGTAGTATACCAGTTTCTGGAGCGGGAATTTGTGTCCGTCCTGCTCTCGCTCAACAACGAGCACGGCGCTCACTACCTGGTGTGTTGCCGATATGTATAATAACATGGGTTCGCCGACGTTCGGCGCGGCTAGGATTGGGTTACTTGCTAAAAGGGTCTTTATTTCCTCCAGTCCGGCCGTTGCCACATCCATCCACTCGAAGTGGTCCGTGCGTCGGAGAAGGCGATAGAGTGGCAATGCTTTTTCTCCCAATCTGGAGATAAAGCAGCTTAAACCTGCCACGCATCCCGCGAGTTTTTGGACCTGTTTAAGGTCTGTTGGCGTAGCCAATTGTGACAAAGCTCGGATTTTGGCTAGATTTGCCTCAATTCCTCTATTGGAAACGATGAAGCCCAGCAGTTTTCCGGCGGGGACATCGAAAACACAGTTTTCCAGATTGAGCTTGATGTCATATGTACGGAGGTTGTTGAATGTGAGACGTAAATCGTCTATTAATGACTCGACATGCCTGGTTTTGATGACGACGTCATCCACGTATGCTTCAACTGTCTTGCCGATTTGTTTCTCCAGGCATGTTTGGATCATGCGTTGGTAGGTGGCGCCAGCGTTTTTGAGCCCTAAAGGCATAGTGTTGAAGCAGAAAGGCCCATATGGGGTAATGAATTCCGTTGCGGCTTGATTGGACTCCTTCATCTTGATTTGATGGTATCCGGAGTATGCGTCGAGGAAACATAGTGAGTCGTGTCCCGCAGTTGCATCAATAATCTGATCGATGCGAGGGAGGGGGAAGGGATCTTTAGGGCAAGCCTTGTTGAGGTCTTTGAAATCGACGCACAGGCACCAGGATTTATCCTTCTTCGATACCATCACCAGGTTTGCTAGCCAGTCCGGGTATTTCATTTCTCTGATGAATCCGACCTCGAGTAACTTGGCTACCTCCTCCCCCAAAGCTTGTCATTTGGGTTCAGAAAAACACCGTAGTGTTTGCTTGACCGATTTATATCCCTTTAATATATTGAGGCTGTGTTCGGCCAACCTGCGGGGGATTCCTGGCATATCAAAAGGGTGCTAGGTGAATATGTCCCAGTTCTCACGCACGAACTCCCATAGCGCGGCGCCGACCGTTTGAAGGAAATATGCCCTAGAGGCAATAATAAAGTTATTATTTATTTCCTAATATCATGATAAATGTTTATTATTCATGCTAGAATCGTATTAATAGGAAACATGATACATGTGTGAATACATAGACAAACTTAATGTCACTAGTATTCCTCTACTTGACTAGCTCACTGATCAAAGATGGTTATGTTTCCTAAACCATAGACATGTGTTGTCATTTGATTAACGAGATCACATCATTAGGAGAATGATGTGATTGACATGACCCATTCTGTTAGCTTAGCACCCGATCGTTTAGTATGTTGCTATTGCTTTCTTCATGACATACATGTTCCTATGACTATGGGATTATGCAACTCCCGTTTACCGGAGGAACACTTTGTGTGCTACCAAACGTCACAACGTAACTGGGTGATTATAAAGGAGCTCTAAAGGTGTCTCCAAAGGTACATGTTGGGTTGGCGTATGTCGAGATTAGGATTTGTCACTCCGATTGTCGGAGAGGTATCTCTGGGCCCTCTCGGTAATGCACATCACTTAAGCCTTGCAAGCATTGCAACTAATGAGTTAGTTGCGGGATGATGTATTACGGAACGAGTAAAGAGACTTTCCGGTAACGAGATTGAACTAGGTATTGAGATACCGACGATCGAATCTCGGGCAAGTAACATACCGATGACAAAGGGAACAACATATGTTGTTATGTGGTCTGACCGATAAAGATCTTCGTAGAATATGTGGGAGCCAATATGAGCATCCAGGTTCCGTTATTGGTTATTGACCGGAGACGTGTCTCGGTCATGTCTACATAGTTCTTGAACCCGTAGGGTCCGCACGCTTAAAGTTTCGATGACAATTATATTATGAGTTTATGAGTTTTGATATACCGAAGGAGTTCGGAGTCCCGGATGAGATCGGAGATATGACGAGGAGTCTCGAAATGGTCGAGACGTAAAGATCGATATATTGGACGACTATATTCGTACATCGGAAAGGTTCCGAGTGATTCGGGTATTTTTGGAGTACCGGAGAGTTACGGGAATACGTATTGGGCCTTATTGGGCCATACGGGAAAGAAGGAAAAGGGCCTCAAGGGTGGCCGCACCCCTCCCCTTGGTCTGGTCCGAATTGGACTAGGGAAAGGAGGCGCCCCCTTTCTTCCTTCTCCTTTTCCATTCCTCTTTTCCTATTCCATATGGGAGGTGGAATCCTACTAGGACTAGGGAGTCCTAGTAGGACTCCACGCTTGGCGCGCCCCCTCCTAGGGCCGGCCTCCTTCTCCCTTGCTCCTTTATATACGGGGCAGGGGGCACCCCAAAGACACAACAATTGATCATTGATCTCTTAGCCGTGTGCGGTGCCCCCCTCCACCATAATCCACCTCGATAATACTGTAGCGATGCTTAGGCGAAGCCCTACGTCGGTAGAACATCAACATCATCACCACGCCGTCGTGCTGACGAAACTCTCCCTCAACACTCGGCTGGATCGGAGTACGAGGGACGTGGTCGGGCTGAACGTGTGCTGAACTCGGAGGTGTCGTACGTTCGGTACTTGATCGGTCCGATCGTGAAGATGTACGACTACATCAACCGCGTTGTTATAACGCTTCCGCTTTCGGTCTACGAGGGTACATGGACACACTCTCCTCTCTCGTTGCTATGCATCACCATGATCTTGCGTGTGCGTAGGAATTTTTTTGAAATTACTACGTTCCCCAACACCGTTGGGTCGAGTTCGGCCCCGATGGATGCTGTCTTCTTGGGGTCTGTCGGGTGGACTTGAAATTTGACTATTTCATTTGTTGGTTTAAAGGAGGTGGATTTGGGTCTTTTTCTGGGATTACGTCGTCCCTATCCACCATGGAGCATAGTGCGGTTAATTCTCCGGCTGCTAGGGCTTCGGACAATGCCTCGAGGGCCAGGGATGCGGTCTTGTTTTCGGCGCGGAGTGCTATGTCCGGATCACTGACGAGAGTGATTATACCCTTAGGCCCAGGCATTTTGAGCTTCATGTACCCGTAATGAGGTAAAGCTTGGAAGCGTGTGAGGGAGTCCCAGACTAGGGGGTGTCCGGATAGCCGGACTCCAAGACTATGAAGATACAAGATTGAAGACTTCGTCCCGTGTCCGGATGGGACTTTCCTTGGCGTGGAAGGCAAGCTTGGCGATACGGATATGTAGATCTCCTACCATTGTAACCGACTCTGTAACCCTAACCTATCCGGTGTCTATATAAACCGAGGGTTTTAGTCCGTGGGGCGAACAACAATCATACCATAGGCTAGCTTCTAGGGTTTAGCCTCCTTGATCTCGTGGTAGATCTACTCTTGTACTACCCATATCATCAATATTAATCAAGCGGGAGTAGGGTATTACCTCCATCGAGAGGGCCTGAACCTGGGTAAAACATCGTGTCCCTTGTCTCCTGTTACCATCCGCCTAGACGCATAGTTCGGGACCCCTACCCGAGATCCGCGGTTTTGACACCGACATTGGTGCTTTCATTGAGAGTTCCTCGTGCTGCCGCCATCGGTAGGATGCCTCATCTCGTCTTTAAAGGCGATACCATCGCCAAAGAAGCCTTGGCCACTGGTCGACTCTTCGCTGGCGGTTTCTCATGACCGCTAGTTCGGCCGTCGCGCCGACGATGACCTCTCGAGTCATCGAAACCAATCTCCATGTTAGTTCGGAACTTGCCGAACAGTTAGATCCCATCGCCAAAGAAGCCTTGGCCACTGGTCAGACTCTTCGGCTAGGCGGTTTTCTCATGACCGCTAGTTCGGCCGTCGCGCCGACGATGACCTCTCGAGTCATCGAAACCAATCTCCATGTTAGTTCGGAACTTTCCGAACAGTTAGATCCGATCGAGCTCTCCTCCGTAAACGAGCTCTTGGATTGCATCGCCGCCCTGGGAGTCGCCACAGATTACGACCGGATCGGGCCTAAAACCGATCTGAGAGAGATCAACTCTCCCAGGCTACCCATCATGTTGCTGTGATAGAGGAGCAATGCGGCGACTCTTATCCTATCTTAAGGACTAGCTACGCCCGGATTTCCGATCCCTCCATGCCGGATTCCTGCGGAGGGACGGATGTCGATCAAGCCCTAAACTTAAAGTCAGGCGGCAGGTCGGACTCATTGGATAGCACTCAAAAATCCAAACTTCCGAGCTCGGAAACTTCCCGGCCCTTGAGTCCTAAATTGGACGGGGTTCCGGATTTAGTGCCACCCACCCACCCAAACATTAGCGATCTCTCTCGAATCCGGCAAGAGCCCGCCGAAACAGTACATCATTACTGGGCCAGATTCCTCCTGGTTATGAACAGGATAAATGACTGCCGAGAGGAGGACGCAATACCAATCTTCTGCAATAATTGCACGGACAAGGGAATCCTAAACGCCATAAGTCATCACGAAATTACACGCTTTGCTGACTTGGTGACCATCGTACAAAAATACTGTGCGATGGAGAGCGCCTGGAAAACCGAAAGTAAATTTTGGGATAATCCGGCCCCGAATACATCCCTAGTCCGGAACAAAAGGGTGCATCATTATCAAGCACCGGGTTGAATACCAAAAACCAAAACCCCTAAAAGTGCGAAACCGTCTTTGGAGGGTTGGCTAAGCGGACCTCGCAAAATTCATAGCACGAGGGCGCCACTCCAACTCATAGCCTTGAGCATGTTGGATACTACGGCGGTGGCCAAAAGTGGCGAAGAGCTTCTAGCTTCAAAATCCCAGCCCAGCAACACCATTACGGTGTTAACAGTCTTGAGACTTTCGCATCAAATAACATGCGAAACGACAACTCCATAACCTTGCGAAGTCTACCAAGTAGCAACAATAAATCCATGGAGGACACGGCTACTACCTTCAATGCCGGTGTGAACCTAAATTCGAACTGCCGGGCACCACCGCATTGGTCCTCGGCCCGATAGTAGACGGCTTCGCCTTACTAAGGTACTCATGGATGGCGGCAGCGGACTAAACCTCATCTATGAGGAAACCCTCCGAAAAATGGAAATAGACTGGAACCGCATTGAGCGAAGCAGCACAACCTTTAGAGGAATAATCCCCAGCCGGGAAGCATGCTGCGCTAGACGTAGTGTTCGGCTCAACGGACAATTACAGGTCCGAGGAGGTCACATTTCAAGTGGCCCCGTTCAACAGCGGATATCATGCTTTATTAGGACGAGAGGCATTCCCAATTTTTCAAGCTATACCCCACTATGGGTACATGAAGCTTAAAATGCCCGGTCCCAACGGAATCATCACTCTTGCTAGTGATCCGAACATAGCACTCCGCGCCGAAAATAAGACAGCCGCACTAGCCCTCGAGGCACTATCCGAAGCCCTAGTGGCCGAGGAACTCACCGCGATGCGCTCCACGGTGAACAGGGACGATGTGGTACTTGATAAAAGATCCAAGTCCACCTCTTTTAAACCAGCGGATGAAATAGTCAAATTCCAAGTCCACCCAACGGACCCTTCAAAGACGGCCTCCATCGGGGCACAATTAAATCCTGATGTAGACGCCGCACTACGAGAATTTCTTACAAGAAAACTGGGACATCTTCGCCTGGAACCCTTCAGACATGCCAGGAATCCCACGTCAGCTGGCCGAGCATAGCCTAAATATCCTAAAAGGATTCAAGCCAGTCAAATAGGCTCTTCGGCGCTTTTTCGAACCCAAGAGACAAGCCATGGGAGAGGAGCTAGCCAAACTTTTGGAGGCCGGATTCATCAGAGATATAAAACATCCGGACTGGCTAGCAAACCTGGTGATGGTACCAAAGAAGGATAAATAATGGCGCCTATGTGTTGATTTCAAAGACCTTAATAAGGCTTACCCAAAGGATACCATACCCCTCCCTCGAATTGATCAAATCATTGACGCTACAGCAGGACACGACTCATTGTGCTTCCTCGACGCGTACTCGGCTACCACCAAATCAAGATGGCGGAGCAGCACCAAGCTGCAACAGCATTCATCACTCCATACGGCCCGTTCGCTTCAACACAATGCCCTTTGGGCTTAAAAAGCGCCGGCGCAACATATCGGCGCATGATTCGGACATGTCCGCAAACCAGATCGGCAAAGCGGTGGAAGCATACGTAGATGGCGTGGTCGTCAAAACCAAGCACGTCGAAACTTTAGTAGGCGAATTGAGGCTCACATTCGACAATCTTCAAAATATGACATCAAGCTCAATCCGAAAAATCGTCTTGGCGTTCGGCCGGAAAGCTCCTGGGCTTCATCATGTCCGGTAGAGGAATTGAAGCAAACCCAGCCAAGATTCGAGCTCTGTCACAATTGGATATTCCAAAAGACCTCAAACAAATACAAAAATTGACGGGATGCGTAGCGGCGTTAAGCCGCTTTATCTCCCGTTTAGGAGAAAAGGCATTACCTCTTTACCGCCTCCACCGCCGCACCGAACACTTCGAGTGGACGGATGCCGCCACGGCCGGACTCGAAGAAATAAAGGCCATTTTGGCAACAAATCCGGTCCTGGCCGCGCCCAACATGGGCGAACCAATGCTATTATACATCGCCGCAACACATCAAGTTGTCGGTAGCGGTGCTCGTTGTCGAACGAAAGCAGGCGGACACGGTTCCCTATTCAAAACCGGTTTATTATGTGTCCACTGTCCTAACTCCATGCAAATCCCGGTACCCACACTATCAAAAGATAGCATACGCGGTGTTCATGGCATCCCGGAAGCTGCGACACTACTTTCAAGAGTGTTCGATAACGGTAGCCTCTAAAGTACCTCTTAATGACATTATAAACAACCGCGACGCGACGGGCCGGATTGCTAAATGGGCCATAGAGCTCCTCCCATTCGACATAACTTATAAGCCACGACGAGCTATTAAGTCGCAGGTTTTGGCCGACTTCGTGGCCGAATGGACTGAAGCCGAACTCCCTAAAGAGTACGGCGCATACTCCAATTGGATCATGCACTTTGACGGCTCCAAAATGTTGGCTGGCCTGGGGGCTGGCGTCGTCCTGACGTCCCCAACCGGGGACACAGTCCAATATGTCCTTTAGATAATGTATACGGACTCCAACAACGCAGCCGAATACGAGGCCCTTCTGCACGGCCTCCGGATGGCAGTCTCCATGGGCATTAAACGCCTAGAGGTGCGCGGAGATTCAAACCTCGCAATATCCCAAATTAACGGAGACTTTGACGCCAAAGATCCAAAAATGGCAGCATACTGCAATGCGGTCCTAAAAATGTCAGCACGGTTCGAAGGGCTCGAATTTCATCATATAGCCCGGGATAACAACCAGGCGGCGGATATATTGGCGCGCATCGGTGCAAAACGCGATGCCGTCCCACCCAATATCTTTTTGGAATGGCTGTTCAAGCCATCTGTACTATGGGAAGGGGAGTCCGGCAATAACAATCCGGACCCAACCGCACCGCCTGACGCCGCAACACTCTGACACAACCGGATGCTCCGCCCCCGAGATAACACCCTCTGCTCACGAAATAATGGCGGTTATCGCCCCATGGACGGAACCATTCCTAGCCTACCTAACTAGGCAGGAACTCCCCGAAGACCAAAATGAGGCTCGCTGCATAGTACGGTGCTCTAAAGCCTATAAAGTCCATGAGGGAGAGCTTTATAAGAAAAGAACTACCGGAGTCCTTCAAAGGTGCATCTCCGAAGAGGAAGGGCGAAACCTCCTGGCTGAAATTCATGCGGACTGGGTGGGCACCACGCCGCAGCCCGGCCCTTGTAGGCAAGGCCTTCCCGACAGGATTTTATTGGCCGACGGCCCTTGAAGATGCGCAGGACTTAGTCCAATGATCGTCGGTTGCCAGCTTTTTGCTAACCAAAGCCACATGCCACCCACCGCCCTTAAAACTATACTCATCACCTGGCCGTTCGCGGTCTGGGGGCTTGACATGGTTGGACCCCTCAAGGGAGGAACCCACAAGCAAAAATACCTATTGGTCATGGTGGACAAATTCACTAAATGGATAGAGGCCAAACCAGTTAAAACGGCCGAATCCGAACCAGTGATAGACTGCATATCAGGGGTAGTGCACCGTTACGGTGTCCCCCACAGTATCATCACTGACAATGGCACCAACTTCATGGCCGATGAGGTCAAATCATGGTGCAAAAACATGGGCATCAAGCTCGATTACGCCTCAGTCTATCACCCTCAAACCAACGGCCAAGTCGAACGGGCAAACGATCTAATCATGAGCGGCATTAAACCCAGACTAGTGTGGTCCCTCAAGGAATCTAACACGCACTGGGTCGAGGAGCTCGACTCCGTACTCTGGGGGCTGCGGACCATGGAATCGTACTACCGGATTCACACCATTCTTTATGGTGTACGGCGCAGAGGCAGTCTTGCCCTGCGACATAATACATGACTCACCTCGCGTACGCATGTATGAAGAAAGAGAAGCCGAGCTCGATCGGCAGGACAATTTGGACGCATTGGAGGAGGAGCGCGACGTGGCAAAAGCTCGTTCCACATTCTATCAACAGCAGGCTCGAAGATATCAAAGCAGGGAAGTAAGGGCCAAAGCTTATAACGTTGGCGAACTAGTTCTACGCCTGCCGGGCAAGAAAAAGGACAAACTCAAGCCCAAATGGGAAGGTCCCTTCATCATCGACCAGGTCCTGACCGGCGGAGCATACCGTCTGCGAAATGCATCAGATAACCGACTCGAGCCGAACCCATGGAACGCAACCCGTCTACGAAGATTCTACGCCTAAGTGCTGGACTCCAAGTTCGTCCCCCTCCTCCGTCCGCATTCTTTATTTTTGCTTTTTTGCTGTCTTCTATTTCTCTCCTTCCCCCTTCTTCTTCTTGTGGCCTCTAGAGGCTCGTTTGCGCTTTTCTCCCACACACTTGACGCGCTTTCCACGCTCATTATACCTGGGGGCTTCTTTAACAGAAGCTTATTTATACGGGCTTTCATGCCCAACACATGCGTTAAACTTCCGCATGTACCTTTTATTCACCATTATATGCATCGATATGACTTAAGTTTTGGCCAAGCTGGGTTGCCTGGCTCCTGTCCTTACCCCTACGTTCCCGATTGTTCGGCTAGGAGGTAAAGGGAGCACCTCTGTGATTATTCTTGCCGGTCAGCGGATGTGTACCTCGGATGGGTGAAGCCAAAGCTAAGCGTTCTTAAGGGAATATTCGGTCGGTGAACTGAAAGATGATTTTTAACTATTTACACATCTGCCCCCAGACGATTTTCTGCTTTTATAGCAGCTTTTACATGCACTTTAGGGCATGCATCCCAGCGAAAGGAACCCTTAACGGAACTATTCTCCCTGGAAGATGTTTCTTACTACCCATGTAATATAACATAACTAGTTGGGCACTTGTCTGATACAGCAACAATGACCCCTACGCCTGGTCTCCATGCATACCACGGTTCTTATATAACCACGAAGGTATTCGGACACACTCCGGACTATTGGGTCCGGAGGTCGAGGTGAAAAGGTCCGCTATGACAAACGATCTACAATCCGGCTAGAAGACATTCTTTCATGTCATATTTTTACATAGTCAACTCGACTCATTGTATTCCTCCTCAATGCCATCTAATAGGCTATCTAATTTACAATCTTGCTGGGAATACTTGGCGGCCAATTCTACTTGGCCGTACACTAAGCTTACAGGGATCTCCATCCCATCCGGCCCCACAGTCCGACCTCGGCCATGTGGTTTGGGTCAACAACCGTCTCAGCGTCTTCACCATGGCCGGGCCTCCTGGCGCCTTGACGGCAGGCCGATATCTTCCATAGCCGAAAGCGCCACCGTGCTCCTTGAAGCCGCTCCGCCAGCTCCCCAATGCCTTGGGCGGGGAGATAGATAGCCACAAGGCTTGGCCGATGCCTTTCATCACCTGCGGACTCATTCGATGCGGTGGCGAATTCGGGAAGAAGATCACCAAGAATGGGCATCTCCTCCTCGGGGCGACACGTGAGCAAACCTACAAACATGTTTATGTTAGTGGCCTTCCTCGCCGAACTCTTTTCAAAGTTCGCTCAAGCACTTACTGAAAATGTCGCGACGAAGCCGCCGATTCTCCTTTACGGAGTCAGCTAGCTAGGCACGAACGTCCTTTAGTTCCTCACCCAGCTTGGTGTTGGTGTCTTGGAGGTTATTCTTCTCCTGCCACACCCTCGTAAGCACACTCTCGCCGGCCTTTAACTGGCGTAAGAGTTGTTGCTTGTCCAGATCTAGTCCGGCGCCATCTGCAATGTTTTTGTCAGATTTACACACCCGCCGCACTTCGTAAATTATTTGTCTTCTGAAGCGTATATTACCAGAGGGGGTCTCTGTGGCTCCCCCCGTAGCGGCTAGTGCGGCCTCAAGTTGGGCCCTGCACTCTTCCAGCTCCTGGGACAGTCGGGTATTCTTTTCTGTAAGATCCTGCATAACAAAATGATCCTTAAAACAGTTATTCTAACTATTTTAAGTCTCGGGGGCTACTGGCATATATAACTGTCAAATTTCCTTACCCGTATGTCCTTCACATACTGCTCCGTGGCTCTGGCTAGACCATCTCGGCGGCACGAGGTGCGCATCTCCGAATCAAAGGCATTCAAGGCCTCTTGGGAGAAACACACGTCACGAAGAACTGTCGGCGGCGCCTATGATTCAAAGCGCTCTCCACCTCGGAGTTGGTGGCGGACAACCTGTCGGCATCCTCTGTCGGAGGAGCATCCGACGCACGTCTCGTGCTCGCCTCAGCCTCTGGACCCGGCTTTGAAGCTTGTCCGGTGAAGGTTCGATCGGCAGCCTCTCCGGACTCGATCCGCGGCGCTCTTTTCTGAAAAGAGCATCAGCGTTAGTACGCCTTCCAAGAATCAATCTTGAGAGTATGGTGACATGCCATACCGTTGCGGCAGAGTTTCGATCCGGACCGCACTTCTTTTTAACTCTTGGCGGCGCGCTGCCCCTTGTTGGCCAGCCGCGCGATTTCGGCTTCCGCCTCGAAGGTACCCCTGCGAAACACCATTGGTATCGGTGATCAAAAATAAGCACGGATGGGTCATTGTCGGGTTTTGGGATCTTGGTCTCGATTACGTAGGGCTGGAAGTATTCCGGTAATCGGCCGTAATGGCTACCAGAGCATTGTCGATGCTAAGTTGGTAGAACACCCCGTCGATCAACTCCACCGTTATATTCGGATCCTCTTCAGATGTCGGATTGAGGGATCGCTCCGGATCCTCGGGTTGTGGGGGCGGGCTGTGTATCTTCTCCACAGTCCGGCGCAGTTCCTGCGCAAAAACCATGAAATGAGATATTTAACTACGGGAATATGGATCGGACAGGTCACAAGGATGTTTGCTTACCCAGCTTCGAGGATTATTCGAAGAAAACTCCTTCAGTGGGTTAACACGGAGGAAATCCTCCTCTTCTCCTTTGTACATGGCAGACAAGATCTTCACCAGTTCGGTGACCGATCCTGGCCCTTTGCGGCCATGGCAGGTGGCATCGTCCTCCCCGTTGAAGTCCCACATGGGGTGGCCCTTGTATTGGAGCGTCTACACTCCCCTCATAATGCAGATTGCCATGACTCCTGTCATGGTCAATCCGGCATGAGCCAGTAACCTTATTCGACTCATCAAATAACGGACATCCCGGTCATCTTCTCTCCGGGGGCTCCGAGGGCGCCAGCTTAGGCGCTTCTTCAGAGGAGCATTGCTGAACTCCGGAAGGCCGATCCGAACAGGATCCGGCAGCGGGACGTCTTCCATGTAAAACCATTCCGAAGGCCAGTCTTCGGACGCCTTCTTTGGGGTTCCGGACAGGTATCCGGTCCCGGCGATGCGCCATAGCTGGGCTCCGCCCACTTGATATATTGACCCCTCATGAGAACGGGGTACTAGGCAGAATATTCTCTTCCACAGCCCGAAATGAGCCTCGACGCCCAGGAACAGTTCGCAAAGGGCCACGAAGCCCGCGATGTGCAAGATGGAGGCAGGAGTAAGATGGTGCAGTTGGAGGCCGTAGAACTCCAAGAGCCCCCGGAGAAACGGATGGATTGGAAATCCGAGTCCTCTTACTAGATAAGAGAAGAAGCACACCCGCTCTCCTTTAGAGGGATCGGGGACGCTCTCCGCTTGCTTTCCGCCCTTGTAGGTGGCAAGTCCGGCTCGAACCGGAACCATGAAGGCCGGAGGGAGAAATCCCTTGGCTTGGAGTATAACTAGCTCGCTATGCGGGATTGAGCATCTCTCCCAATTTCCTGGCTAGGGGCTGGGGCGCGAGAGAGGAGCCGCGTCATTGTCCATGATGGAATGGGCTTTGGTCGAGGCGCTCGATGAAAGCTTCATAAAGGGGATGGTGTGACTCAGATCTAGATCCTTGCCCTTTTATAAGCGGCTCCTTTTTGCGGCTAGGGGTAATTTTAAAAATAACCTGGCTTTTCGCATTCATTCAAACATGTGGAAGATGGCCATTATTGGGCGCAGGCCGAGGGCGCAGCATTTATCGAAGCGGACACTATTCGACAAGTATATGGAATTTGGAGAAGAACCCGCCTCGCAATGCGAAGACAATCAGCGTCGGACTCATCGTCATTGAAGCCTGGTTAGGGGCTCTTGAGGAGTCCGGACTAGGGGTGTCGGATAGCGGACTATCGTCACGGCCGGACTCCAAGACTATGAAGATACAAGATTGAAGGCTTCGTCCCGTGTCCGGATGGGACTTTCCTTCGCGTGGAAGGCAAGCTTGGCGATACGGATATGTAGATCTCCTACATTGTAACCGACTCTGTGTAACCCTAACCTATCCAGTGTCTATATAAACCGGAGGGTTTTAGTCCGTAGGAAGAACAACAATCATACCATAGGCTAGCTTCTAGGGTTTAGCCTCCTTGATCTCGTGGTAGATCTACTCTTGTACTACCCATATCATCAATATTAATCAAGCAGGAGTTGGGTATTACCTCCATCGAGAGGGCCCGAACCTGGGTAAAAACATCGTGTCCCCTGTCTCCTGTTACCATCCGCCTAGACGCATAGTTCGGGACCCCCTACCCGAGATCCGCCGGTTTTGACACCGACAGCGTGTAAATGCATCTCGCCCTAATAGGGCGTGATATCCATTGTGGAAAGGGGCCACTTGGAAGGTTATTTCTTCGGACTGATAATTCTCCGGCGTGCTGAATACCACATCGAGTGTGATTTTTCCCGCGCATCGCGCCTCCCAACTAGGAATAATTCCTCGGAAGGTCGTGCTACTTTGTGAGATGCATCATCCTGTCTATTTCCGTTTTGTTGAGTGTATCCTCGTAGATGAAGTTTAGTCTGCACCCCCGTCCATGAGCACTTTGGTGAGCCGGTATCCGTCCACGATTGGATTGAGGACCAAGGCGGCTGGTGCCCGGACTGTCCTGAATTTTGGTTCGTCACTGGCGTTGAAAGTTATGGCTGTGTCGTTCCAGGGGTTTATTGCTGCAACTTGGCAGACTTCGGCAAGGTTGCGGAAAGCCCTTTTATGTCGATTGTTTGAAGCGAAAGTATCGAAGACTGTCAATACGCTGGGATCGTCATCTTCCGGGGAGTGTTGCACTGATGTATTTTTCGTGAGGATATCCTCGCCGCTCTTGGCCACTTACCGGAGTATCCAACATACTCTAAGGCTGTGGGTTGGTATGGTGTCTGGTGTTGCATGTATTTTGCATGGCCTATCGAGCCATCCCTCCAGAACGGTTCCGCGCCCCGTGATGTGCTTAGATTTCTTTACTATTGGATCTGGTGCGCCGTGAGGGTGCACCCTTTTTGCCCAGATAAAGGGTTGGGTGGAAACCTGTGGTTCCCAGAGAGATGCCTAAGTTTTCCAGGCGCTTTCCATTGCGCAGTATTTCTGTACGATGGTTGCCAAGTCAGCAAAGTGTGATACGTGACGGCGATTGATGGCGTTGAGGAGTCCTTCGTCCATGCAATTATTGCAAAATGCTGAGATCGCGTCTTTGTCGCGGCAATCTTTAATCTTGTCTTTGCCAAGGAGGAATCTGGCCCAAAAGTGATGGACTGTTTCCTGAGACTGCTGCCGTATGTACGTGAGATTGCGTCTATCTGGGTGGGTGGGTGGCTTTAAATCTGAACCCTGACCCAATTTGGAATCCGGAGTTTGAAGAAATCCCGAACTTAATGGCTCGGGCTTTGGGATGTTAACTGATTTTTTAGGCCCGTCGTCTGATTCTAGGTCTGGAGGGCGGGCTATATCCTTCCGAAGGCAGGTGTTCGTCTCTTCGAGTTCAGAGATCCGAACGCAGTTTGTCCTCAATATAGGGGAAGAGTTGTTGTCTTGCTCCTCGACTACCGCTATCTGATGGGTGATCGGTGGAGATTTAATTTCTCTCTGGTCGGGTTTAAGCCCAATCCGACCATAGTCTATAGCGACCCCCAGGGCGGCGATGTGATCTAGGAGCTTGTTCAAAGACGACAACTCGGGTGGATCCATCTGCTTGGAGTATTCGGAGCTAACACGGAGGTGTTTTTCGATGACCCGAGAAGTCATCGTTGGCTTAACGGCAGTAGGGGCGGTCATGGTAAAGTCGCCCAGCCGGAGGGTTTGGCCTGAGGCCAGGGCACCTCCGGAGGAGATACTGTCCTTGATAACAAGGCGAGCCATCAACCCTGTCTTCGATGCCACAGCGGAACTCTCAATGAAAGCACCAATGTCGGCGTCAAAACTGGCGGATCTCGAGTAGGGGGTCCCGAACTGTGCGTCTGAGGTCGATGGTAATAGGAGACAGGGGACATGATGTGTACCCAGGTTCGGGCCCTCTCTATGGAGGTAATGGCCTACTTCCTGCTTGATTGATCTTGATGAATATGAGTATTACAAGAGTTGATCTACCATGAGATCATAATGGCTAAAACCCTATAAGTCTAGCCTGTATGACTATGATTATGATTATGATTCCTCTATGGATTAAGCCCTCCAGTTTATATAGACACTGGAGGGGACTAGGGTTATACAAAGTCGGTTACAGAAAAAGGAATCTTCATATCCGGACGCCAAGCTTGCCTTCCACGCCAAGGAGAGTCCCATCCGGACACAGGTGATAGTTTTTGGTCTTGTATCTTCACAGCCCATCAGTCCGGCCCATGTCCAACAGGCCGGACGCCCGAGGACCCCTTAATCCAGGACTCCCTTAGTTCTATCTTCTCAATAACGGCACTCATGCTGGATTTGACAAGCACATGAGTGCTTTTTATTGGAATGTTGCTGATAATAAACACAAGTATAGATTGGTTAAATGGGACCACATTTGCCGACCAGGCTAGGTATAATCAACATCTTGGTTATGAACAAGTGCTTGATCATTAAATGGTGGTGGAAGATCATGACCATCTCGGATAACCCTCTCTGGTATAATATTCTCAAGGCTAAATATTTACCTTCCTCCAGCCCTATGTTTGCCTGGCCTTGGGCTCGTCCCAACTTTGGAAAGACCTTGTCAAACTCCGCCCGGTGTTCCAACCCCTTGTCAAGTTTGTGGTTCATAACGGTAGGTCCACACAGTTCTGGCTAGACTGGTGGTGCGGTCTGGCCCCGTTGGTTGTTTCTTTCCCAGTTCTTTTCTCTTACTGCTCGAATCCCGAGATCTTGATCTCTGAGCTCTCTGACAATAACTGGGACCTTGAGTTGCGCCGTTCTCTGTCTCCTGAAGAGTTGGTTGACTGGTAGCGTCTTGTTGCCCTCTTCCCTGTGGTCTCAGAGGAGGAGGATTCGGTGTCTTGGCCCCACTATGTGTCTAGGCGCTTTTATGTGAAATCGATGTATGGCAAACTTATCTCTGGTTCAACCACTACTAAATTCAAGTGGATCTGGAAGGCCCGCATTCCCCCTAAGGTCAAAGTGTTCATTGAAGGAAATATGCCCTAGAGGCAACAATAAAGTTATTATATGATTAACGGGATCACATCATTAGGAGAATGATGTGATTGACTTGACCCATTCCGTTAGCTTAGCACTTGATCGTTTAGTATGTTGCTATTGCTTTCTTCATAACTTATACATGTTCCTATGACTATGAGATTATGCAACTCCTGTTTACCGGAGGAACACTTTGTGTGCTACCAAACGTCACAACATAACCGGGTGATTATAAAGGTGCTCTACAGGTGTCTCTAAAGGTACTTGTTGAGTTGGCGTATTTCGAGATTAGGATTTGTCACTCTGATTGTCGGAGAGGTATCTCTGGGCCCTCTCGGTAATGCACATCACTATAAGCCTTGCAAGCAATGCGACTAATGAGTTAGTTGCGGGATGATGCATTACGGAACGAGTAAAGAGACTTGCCAGTAACGAGATTGAACTAGGTATTGAGACACCGATGATCGAATCTCGGGCAAGTAACATACCGATGACAAAGGGAACAACGTATGCTGTTATGCGGTTTGACCAATAAAGATCTTCACAGAATATGTGGAAGCCAATATGAGCATCTAGGTTCCGCTATTGATTATTGACCGGAAACGTGTCTCGGTCATGTCTACATAGTTCTCGAAACCGTAGGGTCCGCACACTTAAAGTTTGGTGATGATCGGTATTATGAGTTTTTTTGTTTTGATGAACCGAAGGTAGTTCGAAGTCCCGGATATGATCACGGACATGACGAGGAGTCTCGAAATGGTTAAGACATAAAGATCGATATATCGGACGACTATATTCAGATACCGGAAGTGTTCCGAGTGGTTTGAGGAGAAAACCGAGTCTTGGGGTTACGGAACCCCCTCCGGGGAGTTAATTGGGCCTCATGGGCCTTAGTGGGAGAAGAGGGGCGGCCAGGGCAGCCGCGCGCCCCCTCTCCCTCTATTCCGAATTGAACAAGGAGGGGGGCGGCGCCCCCCTTTTTCCTTCTCCTCCTCTCTTCCTTCCTTCCCTCTCCTACACCAACAAGGAAAAGGAGGAGTCCTACTCCCGGTGGGAGTAGGACTCCCCCCTTGGCGCGCCCTCCTCCTGGCCGACCGCCTCCCCCCTTGCTCCTTTATATACGGGGGCAGGAGGGCACCCTAGAACACACAAGTTGATCTATTGATCTATTCCAGCCGTGTGCGGTGCCCCCTCCACCATATTCCACCTCGGTCATATCGTAGCGGTGCTTAGGCAAAGCCCTGCGTCGGTAGCAACATCATCACCGTCATCACGCCGTCGTGCTGACAGAACTCTCCTGTGAAGCTCCGCTGGATTGGAGTTTGCGGGACGTCATCGAGTTGAACGTGTGCTGAACTCGAAGGTGTCATACGTTCAGTACTTGGATCGGTCGGATCGTGAAGACGTACGACTACATTAACCGCATGTACTAACACTTTCACTTTTAGTCTACGAGGGTACGTGGACAACACTCTCCCCTCTCGTTGCTATGCATCACCATGATCCTGTGTGTGCGTAGGAATTCTTTTGAAATTACTACGTTCCCCAACAGTGGCATCCGAGCCTGGTTTTATGCGTAGATGTTATATGCACGAGTAGAACACAAGTGAGTTGTGGGCGATACAAGTCATACTGCTTACCAGCATGTCATACTTTGGTTCGGCGGTATTGTTGGATGAAGCGGCCCAGACCGACATTACGCGTATGCTTACGCGAGACTGGTTCTACTGACGTGCTTTGCACACAGGTGGCTGGCGGGTGTCAGTTTCTCCAACTTTAGTTGAACCGAGTGTGGCTACGCCCGATCCTTGAGAAGGTTAAAACAACACTAACTTGCCGAACTATCGTTGTGGTTTCGATGCGTAGGTAAGAACGGTTCTTGCTCAGCCCGTAGCAGCCACGTAAAACTTGCAACAACAAAGTAGAGGACGTCTAACTTGTTTTTGCAGGGAATGTTGTGATGTGATATGGTCAAGGCATGATGCTCTATTTTATTGTATGAGATGATCATGTTTTGTAATCGAGTTATCGGCAACTGGCAGGAGCCATATGGTTGTCGTTTTATTGTATGCAATGCAATCGCCCTGTAATTGCTTTACTTTATCACTAAGCGGTAGCGATAGTCGTAGAAGCAATAGTTGGCGAGACGACAACGATGCTACGATGGAGATCAAGGTGTCATGCCGGTGACAATGGTGATCATGACGGTGCTTCGGAGATGGAGATCACAAGCACAAGATGATGATGGCCATATCATATCACTTATATTGATTGCATGTGTTGTTTATCTTTTATGCATCTTATTTTGCTTTGATTGACGGTAGCATTATAAGATGATCTCTCACTAAATTTCAAGATAAAAGTGTTCTCCCTGAGTATGCAGCGTTGCCAAAGTTCGTCGTCCTGAGACACCACGTGATGATCGGGTGTGATAAGCTCTACGTCCATCTACAATGGGTGCCAGCCAGTTTTGCACACGCGTAATACTCGGATTAAACTTGACAAGCCTAGCATATGAAGATATGGCCTCGGAACACTGAGACCGAAAGGTCGAGCGTGAATCATATAGTAGATATGATCAACATAGTGATGTTCACCATTGAAAACTACTCCATCTCACGTGATGATCGGACATGGTTTAGTTGATTTGGATCACATGATCACTTAGATGATTAGAGGGATGTCTATCTAAGTATGAGTTCTTAAGTAATATGATTAATTGAACTTAAATTTATCATGAACTTAGTACCTGATAGTATTTTGCTTGTCTATGTTGATTGTAGATAGATGGCCCGTGCTATTGTTTCGTTGAATTTTAATGCGTTCCTTGAGAAAGCAAAGTTGAAAGATGATGGTAGCAATTACTCGGACTAGGTCCGTAACTCGAGGATTATCCTCATTGCTGCATAGAAGAATTACGTCCTGGAAGCACCGCTGGGTGCCAGGCCTGCTGCAGATGCAACTGACGACCTTAAGAACGTCTGGCAGAGCAAAGCTGATGACTACTCAATAGTTCAGTGTGCCATGCTTTACGGCTTAGAACCGGGACTTCAACAACGTTTTGAACATCATGAAGCATATGAGATGTTTCAGGAGTTGAAGTTAATATTTCAAGCAAATGCCGGGATTGAGAGATATGAAGTCTCCAATAAGTTCTATAGCTGTAAGATGGAGGAGAATAGTTCTGTCAGTGAACATATACTCAAAATGTCTGGGTATAACAATCACTTGATTAAACTGGGAGTTAATCTTTCGGATGATAGTGTCATGACAGAATTCTTCAATCACTGCCACCAAGCTACAAGAGCTTCGTGATGAACTATAATTTGCAAGGGATGGATAAGACAATTCCCGAGCTATTCGCAATGCTAAAGGCTGCGGAGGTAGAAATCAAGAAGGAGCATCAAGTGTTGATGGTCAACAAGACCACCAGTTTCAAGAAAAAGGGTAAAGGGAAGAAGAAGGGGAACTTCAAGAAGAACGGCAAACAAGTTGCTGCTCAAGAGAAGAAACCCAAGTGTGGACCTAAGCCTGAGACTGAGTGCTTCTATTGCAAGCAGACTGGTCACTGGATGCGGAACTGCCCCAAGTATTTGGCGGATAAGAAGGATGGCAAGGTGAACAAAGGTATATGTGATATACATGTTATTGATGTGTACCTTACTAGAGCTCATGATAGCACTGGTATTTGATCTGGTTACATTGCTAATATTTGCAACTCAAAGCAGGGACTACGGATTATGCGAAGACTGGCTAAGGACGAGGTGACGATGCGCGTGGGAAATGGTTCTAAAGTCGATGTGATCGATGTCGGCATGCTACCTCTACATCTACCTTCGGGATTAGTTTTAGACCTAAATAATTGTTATTTGGTGCCAGCGTTGAGCATGAACATTATATCTGGATCTTGTTTGATGCGAGACGGTTATTCATTTAATCTGAGAATAATTGTTGTTCTATTTATATGAGTAATATCTTTTATGGTCATGCACCCTTGAAGAGCGGTCTATTTTTGTTGAATCTCGATAGTAGTGATACACATATTCATAATGTTGAAGCCAAAAGGTGCAGAGTTGATAATGACAGTGCAACTTATTTGTGGCACTGCCGTTTAGGTCATATTGGTGTAAAGCGCATGAAGAAACTCCATACTGATGGACTTTTGGAATCACTTGATTATGAATCACTTGGTACTTGCGAACCATGCCTTATGGGTAAGATGACTAAAACGCTGTTCTCCGGAACAATGGAGCGAACAATAGATTTGTTGGAAATCATACATACTGATGTATGTGGTCCGATGAATATTGAGGCTCGCGGCGGGTATCGTTATTTTCTCACCTTCACAGATGATTTGAGCAAATATGGGTATATCTACTTAATGAAACATAAGTCTGAAACATTTGAAAAGTTCAAAGAATTTCAAAGTGAAGTGGAAAATCATCATAACAAGAAAATAAAGTTTCTACGATCTGATCGTGGAGGAGAATATTTGAGTTACGAGTTTGGTCTACATTTGACACAATGCGGAATAGTTTCACAACTCACGCCACCCAGAACACCATAACGTAATGATGTGTCTGAACGTCGTAATCGTACTTTACTATATATGGTGCGATCTATGATGTCTCTTACTGATTTACCGCTATCGTTTTGGGTTTATGCTTTAGAGACAGCCGTATTCACGTTAAATAGGGCACCATCGAAATCCGTTGAGACGACACCTTATGAACTGTGGTTTGCCAAGAAACCAAAGTTGTCGTTTCCTAAATTTGGGGCTGCGATGCTTATGTGAAAACGCTTCAACCTGATAAGCTCGAACCCAAATCGGAGAAATGTTTCTTCATAGGATACCCAATGGAAACTGTTGGGTACACCTTCTATCACAGATCCGAAGGCAAGACATTCGTTGCTAAGAATGGATCCTTTCTAGAGAAGGAGTTTCTCTCAAAAGAAGTGAGTGGGAGGAAAGTAGAATTTGATGAGGTAACTGTACCTGCTCCCTTATTGGAAAGTAGTTCATCACAGAAACTGGTTCCTGTGATACCTACACCAATTAGTTAAGAAGCTAATGATATTGATCATGAAACTTCAGATCAAGTTACTACTGAACCTCGTAGGTCAACCAGAGTAAGACCGCACCAGAATGGTACGGTAATCCTATTTTGGGGGTCATGCTACTTGACCAAGGCGAACCTACGAACTATGAAGAAGCGATGGTGAGCCTAGATTCCGCAAAATGGCTTGAGGCCATGAAATCTGAGATGGGATCCATGTATGAGAACAAAGTGTGGACTTTGGTTGACTTGCCCAATGATCGGAAAGCCATTGAGAATAAATGGATCTTCAAGTAGAAGACTGACGCTGACGGTAATGTTACTGTCTATAAAGCTCGACTCGTTGCGAATGGTTTTCGACAAGTTCAAGGGATTGACTACGATGAGACTTTCTCACCCGTAGCGATGCTTAAGTCTGTCCGAATCATGTTAGTAATTGCCGCATTTTATGATTATGAAATTTGGCAAATGGATATCTAAACTGCATTCCTGAATGGATTTCTGGAAGAAGAGTTGTATATGATGCAACCAGAAGGTTTTGTCGATCCAAAAGGAGCTAACAAAGTATGCAAGCTCCAGCGATCCATTTATGGACTGGTGCAAGCCTCTCGGAGTTGGAATAAACGTTTTGATAATGTGATCAAAGCATATGGTTTTATATAGACTTTTGGAGAAGCCTGCATTTACAAGAAAGTGAGTGGGAGCTCTGTAGCATTTCTGATATTATATGTAGATGACATATTGCTGATTGGAAATGATATAGAATTTCTGGATAGCATAAAAGGATACTTGAATAAAAGTTTTTCAATGAAAGACCTCGGTGAAGCTGCTTACATATTAGGCAGCAAGATCTATAGAGATAGATCAAGACGCTTGATAGGACTTTCACAAAGCACATACCTTGACAAAGTTTTGAAGAAGTTCAAAATGGATCAAGCAAAGAAAGGGTTCTTGCCTGTGTTACAAGGTGTGAAGTTGAGTCAGACTCAATGCCCGACCACTGCAGAAGATAGAGAGAAAATGAAAGATGTTCCCTATGCTTCAGCCATAGGCTCTATCATGTATGCAATGCTGTGTACCAGACCTGATGTGTGTCTTGCTATTAGCCTAGCAGGGAGGTACCAAAGTAATCCAGGAGTGGATCACTGGACAATGGTCAAGAACATCCTGAAATACTTGAAAAGGACTAAGGATATGTTTCTCGTTTATGGAGGTGACAAAGTGCTAGTCGTAAATGGTTACGTCGATGCAAGCTTTGACACTGATCCGGATGATTCTAAATCGCAATCCGGATATGTGTTTATATTGAACGGTGGAGCTGTCAGTTGGTGCAGTTCTAAACAAAGCGTTGTGGCGGGATCTACGTGTGAAGCGGAGTACATAGTTGCTTCAGAAGAAGCAAATGAAGGAGTCTGGATGAAGGAGTTCATATCCGATCTAGGTGTCATACCTAGTGCATCGGGTCCAATGAAAATCTTTTGTGACAATACTGGTGCAATTGCCTTGGCAAAGGAATCCAGATTTCACAAGAGGACCAAGCACATCAAGAGACGCTTCAATTCCATCCGGGACCAAGTCCAGGTGAGAGACATAGAGATTTGCAAGATACAAGCGGATCTGAATGTTGCAGACCCGTTGACTAAGCCTCTTCCCCGAGCAAAAGATGATCAGCACCAAAACTCCATGGGTGTTAGAATCATTACTGTGTAATCTAGATTATTGACTCTGGTGCAAGTGGGAGACTGAAGGAAATATGACCTAGAGGCAATAATAAAGTTATTATCTATTTCCTCATATCATGATAAATGTGTATTATTCATGCTAGAATTATATTAACCGGAAACATAATACATGTGTGAATACATAGACAAACATAGAGTCACTAATATGCCTCTACTTGACTAGCTCGTTAATCGAAGATGGTTGAGTTTCCTAGCCATAGACATGAGTTGTCATTTGATTAACGGGATCACATCATTAGGAGAATGATGTAATTGACTTGACCCATTCCGTTAGCTTAGCACTTGATCGTTTAGTATGTTGCTATTGCTTTCTTCATAACTTATACATGTTCCTATGACTATGAGATTATGCAACTCCCGTTTACCGGAGGAACACATTGTGTGCTACCAAACGTCACAACATAACTGGGTGATCATAAAGGTGCTCTACAGGTGTCTCCGAAGGTACTTGTTGAGTTGGCGTATTTCGATATTAGGATTTGTCACTCCGATTATCGGAGAGGTATCTCTGGGCCCTCTCGGTAATGCACATCACTATAAGCCTTGCAAGCAATGTGACTAATGAGTTAGTTGCGGGATGATGCATTATGGAACGAGTAAAGAGACTTGCTGGTAACGAGATTGAACTAGGTATTGAGATACCGACGATCGAATCTCGGGCAAGTAACATACCGATGACAAAGGGAACAACGTATGTTGTTATGCGGTTTCACCGATAAAGATCTTCGTAGAATATGTGGGAGCCAATATGAGCATCCAGGTTCCGCTATTGGTTATTGACTAGAAACGTCTCTCGGTCATGTCTACATATTTCTCGAACCCGTAGGGTCCGCACGCTTAAAGTTTGGTGACGGTTGGTATTATGAGTTTTTGTGTTTTGATTTACCGAAGGTAGTTCGGAGTCCCGGGTATGATCACGGACATGACGAGGAGTCTCGAAATGGTTGAGACATAAAGATCGATATATTGGACGACTATATTCGGACACCGGAAGTGTTCGGAGTGGTTTCAGAGAAAAACCGGAGTACCGGGGGGTTACCGGAACCCCCCGGGGAGTTAATTGGGCCTCATGGGTCTTAGTGGGAGAAGAGGAGGGGCGGCCAGGGCAGTCGCGTGCCCCCTCCCCCTCTAGTACGAATTGGATAAGGAGGGGGGCGGTGCCCCCCTTTTTTCCTTCTCCTCCTCTCTCCCTTCATCCCCTCTCCTACTCCAACAAGGAAAAGGAGGAGTCCTACTCCCGGTGGGAGTAGGACTCCCCCCTTGGCGTGCCCTCCTCCTGGCCAGCCGCCTCCCCCCTTGCTCCTTTATATACAGGGGCAGGGGGCACCCTAGAACACACAAGTTGATATGTTGATCTATTCCAGCCGTGTGCAGTGCCCCCCTCCAACATATTCCACCTCGGTCATATCATAGCGATGCTTAGGCGAAGCCCCGTGTCGGTAGCAACATCATCACCGTCATCACGCTGTCGTGCTGACGGAACTCTCCCGTGAAGCTCTGCTGGATCGGAGTTCGCGGGACGTCATCGAGCTGAACGTGTGCTGAACTCGGAGGTGCCGTACGTTCGGTATTTGGATTGGTCGGATTGTGAAGACGTACGACTACATCAACCACGTTGTGCTAACGCTTCCGCTTTTGGTCTACGAGGGTACGTGGACAACACTCTCCCCTCTCGTTGCTATGCATCACCATGATCCTGTGTGTGCGTAGGATATTTTTTGAAATTACTACGTTCCCCAACATTCATGTGGCAAGCGTTTCGTGGGTGCCTTCCAGTGGCTGATCAAATCCGCAAACGTAACGGTCCGAGCTCTGATTTCTGCGCTTTATGTGGCCAGAGGGAAGACACAAATCATATATTTTTCAAATGTGTCTTGGCATCAGATCCCGGCCTCATGTCTCCTAGAGACCCACTTCCTTCTCAGACCTTTGTCTTTTGGCTTCTAACCTGGTTGGGGCCAAGAGAAGATTGTTCTGGGTGGGATTCGCAGCTATGTGCTGGACCCTCTGGACGACGAGGGACAAGTTTTCTATAGAGCATATTTTCCCTGCTAAACCCTCTGATTGCTTATTTAAAACTTGCATATTCCTACAGCAGTGGAGATTATTGACTAAGGAGGAGGACTGGGATGCTTTTGATGGTATGTCTACCAGGATTCGGGCTATAGCTACCTCCCTTCTACACATGCAATCTGGCGGTTAGGAGTTATTGGCCCTGCTATCATCATTTTTTAGTCTCCGGTCTGCGTGCCGTGTACTGGCCTGGGAGCCATGTACGTTAACTTTTGATTGCTTGCGATTGGGCGTTGACACTCTCTGGGTGATGTGTACTTTGTTGTGGCTACGTTGTTAAGTCTGCCTGGTGGCTTTATTTATAAAGTCGGGATCTGGCCTATTCTCTAAAAAATTCTCCTTCTCGCCGCTGTTGCCACTCTTTGTCCTCCCACACACACAACGGTGCTCCTCCTGGGTCACGCATGTGCATCCCGCCGACCTCTAGTGAGAATGCGGTGACATTTTTTTATTTCTTGACTTCCCTGTTGTTATGAATATGCAACATAGTATTATTTGAAAGTCAAAGCCAACATATATACAAGTACAGGTAGGAGGCCAAAGGCCAAAATATAGAAAACCAAAGAGCATCACAAATATAACTCTAACCCCCCTGATACGTCTCCAACGTATCTACTTTTCCTAACGCTTTTCCGCTTGTTTTGGACTCTAATTTGCATGATTTGAATGAAACTAACCCCGGACTGACGTTGTTTTCAGCAGAAATACCATGGTGTTGTTTTTATGCAGAAATAAAAGTTCTCGGAATGGAATTAAACTTTGCGAGGAATTTTTATAAAATAAAAGAGAATTTCTGGAGCCAAGACCTGCCAGAGAGGGGCACCTGGGTGGGAACAACCCACCAGGGCGTGCCCCCCTCTCCTGGCGCGCCCAGGTGGGTTGTCCCCACCTGGTGGCCCCGCGGACCTCAACCCTGACACCATAAATTCCTATTTCCGGAGAAAAAAACAGGGAGAAAGAATTATCGCGATCCACGAGACGGAGCCGCCGCAAAGCCCTGTTCTTCCTCAGGAGGGCAGATCTGGAGTCCATTGGGGGCTACGGAGAGGGGGATCTTCGTTCTTCGTCATCACCAGTCCTTCTCCATCGCCAATTCCATGATGCTCCCCACCGGGAGTGAGTAATTCCTTCGTAGGCTCGCTGGTCGGTGAGGAGTTGGATGAGATTCATCATTTAATCGAGTTAGTTCTGTTAGGGCTTGATCCCTAGTATCAACTATGTTCTTAGATTGATGTTGCTATGACTTTGCCATGCTTAATGCTTGTCCCTTTGGGCCCGGGTGCCATGAACTCAGATCTGAACCATTTATGTTGTCATCATTATATCCATGTTCTAGATCCGATCTTGCAAGTTATAGTCACCTACTACGTGTTATGATCCGGTAACCCCGGAGTGACAATAACCGGGACTTCTTCCGGTGATTACCGTAGTTTGAGGAGTTCATGTATTCACTATGTGTTAATGCTTTGTTCCGGTTCTCTATTAAGGAGCCTTAATATCCCTTAGTTTCCAATATGGACCCCGCTGCCATGGGAGGGTAGGACGAAAGATGCCATGCAAGTTCTTTTAATAAAGCACGTATGACTATTTACGGAATACATGCCTACATTATATCGATGAACTGGAGCTAGCACCGAATCGCCCTAGGTTATAACTGTCACATGATGAATATCATCCAACAAGTCACCGATCCAATGCCTACGAACTTTTCCATATTGTTTCTACTAAGTTACTACTGCTATCATCACTGCTACACTTGCTACAAAATTACTGCTATCAGTTTCACTGTTACTATTGCTGCTGTCACTACTATCAAAACTATCAAACTACTTTGCTACTGATCACCTTGCTGCAGATAATTAATCTCCAGGTGTGGTTGAATTGACAACTCAGCTGCTAATACCTTCAAATATTCTTTGGCTCCCCTTGTGTCGAATCTATAAATTTGGGTTGAATACTCTACCCTCGAAAACTATTGCGATCCCCTATACTTGTGGGTTATCAAGACCTTTTTCTGGCGCCGTTGTCGGGGAGCATAGCTATATTTGTTGAGTCACTTGGGATTATTGTCAATTTATCACTATGAAGAATCTGAAGGATCCTATGATGCAGGACGCCTCGGAAACGATCTTTCATGGTGCCAAAAAAACTCACAAGGAGCAGCAACAAACTCACTCGAAACTTGTTTCAACAAACTTCGTTTCTCTCAAGTGGCAAGAACAAAAGGAAACACTCTCAGATAAATTGCAGCGGATAACTAGCTTGGTTTACAAGGATGCAACCAAAACCATGAAGCTTGTGAACCTATGAAGAATCACAAGAGGGAACCACAAGGATCCTATATGAATTGAGGACAGGCCCTCCAATCCACACACACGAGCTAACACTCAACGATACTAGTGCTCACAGCACAACACAACCTCACCGGCTGTCTACAAACATAAACTCAAAAATCTCATCCCCCTTCACATGGAACAGTTGGGGAGTATTTATACTAGAAGCACCCACTAGTTAGGTATGAAAACAACTCAAAATGAAGGGTAAATTCGTGAGCCCCAAGCTGTAGCAGGAGCAAACTTGTTGAGCCCCGCGCTGTTATAAATTCCTGGACAGCTTGCATGGAAACTTGCACAACTTTTGACTCAAGACCTCAAATGATGCACCGTTTTTTTGAATGAAAGCTGACTTCAAAGACCATCTTTTCCAGCCTCTATAAAGTGCTAGAGACTTCCATGATTAATTAGGTTTAGGTGGGAAGTTGCAGCTGGAAATTTGATGTGTCATTTCTCCCAAAATAGGCACCGGAAGCTTCCCAACTAAGATAATGGTTTTTCCCTTGTCTTCCTTTGGATGCTCTAATGGTTCAGCATTTGTGCTAGCATTAACCTCACTTTGGATGCCTTGGTCATGATCTGGTCCACATCATCCTAAGACTAAGATATTTCCCTCAAGTAGGAGGGGAGGTAAGAAACTGCCATCCAGTTCTGCTTTAGATTCACCTTCTGTTATGAGTAAACTTGCAACACCACCACATATATGCTATTAATTCTGATATGTAGCAATTTATTGATGATGCAACTTCTACTATGAATGATGCTAGTACCTTGCTTCATAATGATGATGTGCCACTTGGTGAATTTCTTGATGAACAAATTGCTAGAGTAATACAACATGATGTTGTTGAATCTGATGATGAGCTTGAAACTGAAACTCCTGAAACACTTGCTAGAACTAGCCCTCCTAGATATGAATTGCCTAAGGTACCGGAAGGTTATGTTATGAGTGAAGAAACAACTAGAGATATTCTTGCTTGTAATGATAGATATGATCTAGAGAAATTACTACACAAGTATAAAGAAAAATCTCTGAATGCTAGAATGAAATGTGATCCTAAGTTTGCTACTTCACCTATTTTTATTGATGATAAGGATTATGAATTCTCTGTCGACCCAGAGTTAATTACTTTGGTTGAATCTGATCCTTTCCATGGTTATGAAACTGAAATTGTTGTGGCACATCTTACTAAGTTGAATGATATAGCCACCCTTTTTACCCAGGATGAGAAAACTCACTACTACTTTATTCTCAAATTATTTCCTTTCTCATTAAAGGGTGATGCTAAAGCTTGGTACAATACTCTTGCTCCTGGTTGTGTGCGTAGTCCCCAGGATATGATTTATTACTTCTCCGAAAAATATTTTCCTGCTCATAAGAAACAAGCTGCCTTACAAGAAATATTTAACTTTGTGCAAACCAAAGAAGAGAGTCTCCCACAAGCTTGGGGGATGCTTTTCCTGTTACTTAATGCTTTGCCTGATCATCCTCTTAAGAAAAATGAAATACTTGATATCTTCTATAATGGACTAACCGATGCTTCTAGGGACTTCCTAGATAGTTGAGCTGGTTGTGTTTTCAGGGAACGAACTATTGGACAAGCTGAAGAATTATTGAATAACATATTGAAAAATTATGATGATTGGACTATTATTCCTGAACCACTACCTAAACCCACTCCAAAGAAGAGGGGTATATTATATCTCCGTCCTGAAGATATGCAAGAGGCAAAGAAATCTATTACGGAAAAAGGTATTGATACGTCTCCAACGTATCTATAATTTTTTATTGTTCCATGCTATTATATTATCCATCTTGGATGTTTTATATGCATTTATATGCTATTTTATATGATTTTGGGGACTAACCTATTAACCTAGAGCCCAATGCCAGTTTCTGTTTTTTTCCTTGTTTTAGAGTTTTACAGAAAAGGAATACCAAACGGAGTCCAATTGACCTGCCAATTTTTGTGGATTTTTTATGGACCAAAAGAAGCCCCCGAAGTAAAAGAGTTGGGCCAGAAGAGTCCCGAGCCATCCACGAGGGTGGAGGGCGCGCCCTACCCCCTTGGCGCGCCCACTGCCTCATGGATGACTCAGAGACCCCCCCCTGATTTTTTCCCAACACCAAAAATTCCTATAAATACAGAAACCCCCGAAAATAAACCTAGATTGGGAGTTCCACCGCCGCAAGCCTCTGTAGCCACCAAAAATCAATCGGGACCCTGTTCCGGCACCTGCCGGAGGGGGGAATCATCACCGGTGGCCATCTTCATCATCACAACGCTCTCCATGACGAGGAGGGAGTAGTTCACCCTCGGGGCTGAGGGTATGTGCCAGTAGCTATGTGTTTGATCTCTCTCTCGTGTTCTTGATATGGCACGATCTTGATGTATCGCGAGCTTTGCTATTATAGTTGGATCTTATGATGCTTCTCCCCCCTATCTTCTTGTAACGGATTGAGTTTTCCCTTTGAAGTTATCTTATCAGATTGAGTCTTTAAGGATTTGAGAACACCTGATGTATGTCTTGCGTGGGATACCCGTGGTGACAATGGGGTATACTATTGATTCACTTGATGTATGTTTTGGTGATCAACTTGCGGGTTCCGTGACCTTGGGAATCTATGCATAGGGGTTGGCACACGTTTTCGTCTTGACTCTCCGGTAGAAACTTTGGGGCACTCTTTGAAGTTCTTTGTGTTGGTTGAATAGATGAATCTGAGATTGTGTAATGCATATCGTATAATCATACCCACGGATACTTGAGGTGACATTGGAGTATCTAGGTGACATTAGGGTTTTGGTTGATTTGTGTTTTAAGGTGTTATTTTAGTACGAACTCTAGGGCTGTTTGTGACACTTATAGGAATAGCCCAATGGATAGATCGGAAAGAATAACTTTGAGGTGGTTTCGTACCCTACAATAATCTCTTCATTTTTTCTCCGCTATTAGTGACTTTGGAGTGACTCTTTGTTGCACGTTGAGGGATTGTTATATGATCGAATTATGTTATTATTGTTGAGAGAACTTGCACTAGTGAAAGTATGAACCCTAGGCCTTATTTCGAAGCATTGCAATACCGTTTGTGCTCACTTTTATCATTAGTTACCTTGCTGTTTTTATATTTTCAGATTACAAAAACCTATATCTACCATCCATATTCCACTTGTATCACCATCTCTTCGCCGAACTAGTGCACCTATACAATTTACGATTGCATTGGGTGTGTTGGGGACACAAGAGACTCTTTGTTATCTGGTTGCAGGGTTGTTTGAGAGAGACCATCTTCATCCTACGCCTCCTACGGATTGATAAACCTTAGGTCATCCACTTGAGGGAAATTTGCTACTATCCTACAAACCTCTGCACTTGGAGGTCGGACAACGTCTACAAGAAGAAGGTTGTGTAGTAGACATCAGGTATTAAAGCTGAGGATGTTAAAAATTTACCTCCTATTGCAGAAATACATGGCTTAATAAACCACCACTGCCTAAGGTGGTAGAGGTAAATTCTCTTACGAAGTTCAATGATAATGATAATCCTCACAATATGCATCCTAGTCAATGCCTTTATGAGTTTGAAAACTATATTAGAAAACAAGAGTACTTTAATGCAAATGTTATGAAACAATTGAAATATAATTATGATATGATTTCTCGCTTGAGTGACTTGTTATTTAGAATATCAAATGATATTAGAGGTGTTGGAAAACATGCTTCTATGGTTCAAACTCAATTAGAACAATTTGCTAAATCACAAAGAGAATTGCTTGATGAGATGAATCATAATATGCATGACTTTGCTGTTAGAGTTGCAACTAGAGGAGGTAAAATGACTCAGGAACCACTTTATCCTGAGCGACACCCAAAAAGAATTGAACAAGATTCACAAATAAATAACACTAGTGCACCTAGTCCTTGTAAAAAGAAAAAGAAAAAGAAAAATGGCAGGACTTCGCATACTTCTAGTGAACCTGAAATAGAAAAACCTCCTATTAATGATAATGAAACTTCTATCTCTGATGCCGAAACTCAATCTGGTAATGAACACTCATCTAGTGATAATGAAAAAGATAATGATGAGGTTCATGAAGACTCTCAACCGACCAATGAAAAAGAACCAGACAATGATGTTGAGATAGAACCACCTGTTGATCTTGATAATCCACAACCTAAAAATAAAAGATATGACAAAAGAGACTTTGTTGCCAGAAAACACGGTAAAGAAAGAGAACCGTGGGTTCAAAAACCTATGCCTTTTCCACCCAAGTCAACTAAAAAGAAAGATGATGAAGAATTTGAACGCTTTGCTGAAATGTTGAGGCCATCTTTTATGCATCATTGATCGATATCTTAAAAATGCCTCCTTATGCAAAGTATATGAAAGACATCATCACAAATAAGAGAAAAATACCGGAAGCTGAAATCTCCACTATGCTTGCTAATTACACTTTTAAAGATGGAGTACCTAAAAAACGTGGAGATCCGGGAATACCAACTATACCTTGCTCTATCAAAAAGAATTATGTGAAAACTGCTTTGTGTGACTTAGGAGCTGGTGTTAGTGTTATGCCTTTCTCTTTATATAAAAGACTTGATTTGAATAAACTCACACCTACTGAAATATCTTTGCAAATGGCTGACAAATCAACTGCCATACCTATCGGTATCTGTGAGGATGTGCCCGTTGTTGTTGCTAATTTACTATTTTGACTGACTTTGTTATACTTGAGATGTCCGAGGACGACAACATGTCGATTATCCTTGGTAGACCATTCTTAAATACTACAGGGGCTGTTATTGATTGCAATAAAAGCAAGGTCACTTTTCATATTGATGGTAATGAGCATACGGTGCACTTTCCGAAGAAACAATTACAAGTGAATGGTATTAATGTTATTGACAAATCTCCGACAATCACTATTGGAAGTTTTCAAATACCTCTACCTACTGCCAAAAAGAAATATGAAATACTTATTGTTGGGGAAATGCATATCCCCATTGAGGTAACTTAGTGACTTTACGGAAATTCTTCGGTTCATGCTAATCGAAAGTGGTTGCTAATAAGACCTGATCAACCTTATTAATGGATCATTTTTGAACGGTATGAAGTTGATGAATTTAGTAAGCACTACTTTCTATCCTTACCTTTCGTTTTATGTTTTTATTAGTTAAATAAAATAAAATGCCATGTTTTGTCTGTTTTCTGAATTTCCCACGCAATAAAAAAATGACCCAAAAATAAAAGTTCTCAGAATGCCCTGAAAATTTTACATGATTTTTTTCTGAATATTTCTAAATTTTTGGTGCAAATAATACCAGAGGGAGATGCACCAGGTGGGTTGTCCAGGACCCCCAGGCGCGCCCTGGTGGGTTGTGGTCCCCACGTGGGCCCCCTCACTTACGTCTTCATCCCACATCATCACTTTGTTGGGGAACGTAGCAATAATTCGAAATTTTCTACGCATCACCAAGATCAATCTATGGAGATTCTAGCAACAAGAGAGGGAGTGCATCTTCATACCCTTGAAGATCGCTAAGCGGAAGCGTTGCAAGAACGCGGTTGGTGGAGTCGTACTCGCAGCGATTCAGATCGCGGTCGATTCCGATCTAATCGCCGAACGGACGGCGCCTCCGCGTTCAACACACGTATAGCCCGGGGACGTCTCCTCCTTCTTGATCCAGCAAGGGGAGAGAAGAAGTTGAGGGAAAACTCCAGCAGCACGACGGCGTGGTGGCGATGGAGCTCGTGGTTCTCCGGCAGGGCTTCGCCAAGCACTACGGAGGAGGAGGAGGTGCTGGATGAGGAAGAGGGCTGCGCCAAGGAAGAGGTACGGCTGCCCTCCCACCCCTCCACTATATATAGGGGCAAGGGGAGAGGGGGAGGTGCCCTAGGGTTTCCCCTAGGGGGCGGCGGCCAAGCAGATTGGATCTCCCAAGGGAAAATCCTAGGGAGACTTGCTCCCAAACCAAGGAGGTGGAGGATTGCCTCCCAAGCCAGGTGGAGGCGCCCCACCTCCCCAAATAACGTGGGAAAGTGTGTGGGGGCGCACCACCCCTTAGTGGGCTGGTTTGCCCCTTCCCCTTTGGCCCATGAGGCCCTCCAACACTTGTAGGGGCTCCCGAAACACCTTTCGATCATGCTGGCCACAACCTGGTATCCCCGGAACACTTCCGTACTCCAATACCCTTCGTCCAATATATCGATCTTCACCGCCGGACCATTCCGGAACTCCTCGTGACGTCTAGGATCACATCCGGGACTCCGAACTACCTTCGGTAACCACATACTATTTCCCATAACAACTCTAGCGTCACCGAACCTTAAGTCTGTAGACCCTACGGGTTCGGGAATCATGCAGACATGACCGAGACATCTCTCCCGCCAATAACCAACAGCGGGATCTGGATACTCATGTTGGCTCCCACATGTTCCACGATGATCTCATCGGATGAACCACGATGTCGGGGATTCAAGCAATCCCATATGCAATTCCCTTTGTCAATCGGTGCGTTACTTGCCCGAGATTCGATCGTCGGTATCCCAATACCTCGTTCAATCTCGTTACCGGCAAGTCACTTTACTCGTTCCATAATGCATGATCCCGTGACTAACTACTTAGTCACATTGAGCTCATTATGATGATGCATTACCGAGTGGGCCCAGAGATACCTCTCCGTCAAACGGAGTGACAAATCCCAGTCTCGATTCGTGCCAACCCAACAGACACTTTCGGAGATACCTGTAGTGCACCATTATAGCCACCCAGTTACGTTGTGACGTTTGGTACACCCAAAGCATTCCTACGGTATCCGGGAGTTGCACAATCTCATGGTCTAAGGAAATGATACTTGACATTAGAAAAGCTTTAGCAAATGAACTACACGATCTTGTGCTATGCTTAGGATTGGGTCTTGTCCATCACATCATTCTCCTAATGATGTGATCCCGTTATCAATGACATCCAATGTCCATGGTCAGGAAACCATAACCATCTATTGATTAACGAGCTAGTCAACTAGAGGCTCACTAGGGACATGTTGTTGTGTATGTATTCACACATGTACTACGGTTTCCAGTTAATACAATTATAGCATGAACAATAGACAATTATCATGAACAAGGAAATATAATAATAACCATTTTATTATTGCCTCTAGGGCATATTTCCAACAGTCTCCCACTTGCACTAGAGTCAATAATATAGTTCACATCACTATGTGATTGTAATGAATCCAACACCCATGGTGTGTAATCATATCTCGCTTGTGAGAGAGTTTTATTAGTCAAGGGTCTGAACCTTTCAGATCCGTGTGTGCTTTACAAATATCTATGTCATCTTGTAGATGCAGCTACCAGGCGCTACTTGGAGCTATTCCAAATAACTGCTCTACTATACGAATCCGGTTTACTACTCAGAGTCATCCGTATTAGTGTCAAAGTTTGCATCGACGTAACCCTTTACGACGAACTCTTTTACCACCTCCATAATCGAGAAAATTCCTTAGTCCACTAGTTACTAAGGTTAAGTTTGACCGTTGTCATGTGATCCATTCCTGGATCACTCTTGTACCCCTTGACTGACTCATGGCAAGGCACACTTCAGGTGCGGTACTCAGCATAGCATACTATAGAGCCTACGTCTAAAGCATAGGGGATGACCTTCGTCCTTTCTCTCTCTTCTGCTGTGGTCAGGTCTTGAGTCTTACTCAATACTCACACCGTATAACACAGCCAAGAACTCCTTCTTTGCCGATCTATTTTGAACTCCTTCAAAATCTTGTCATGGTGCGTACACATTTGAAAGTACTATCAAGCGATTTTGATCTATCCTTATAGATCTTGATGCTCAATGTTCAAGTAGCTCAATCCAGGTTTCCATTGAAAAACACTTTTCAAATAACACTATATGCTTTCCAGAAATTCTACATCGTTTCCGATCAACAATATGTCAACAACATATACTCATCAGAAATGCTATAGTGCTCCCACTTACTTCTTTGGAAATACAAGTTTCTCATAAACTTTGTATAAACCCAAAATCTTTGGTCATCTCATCAAAGCGTATATTCCAACTCCGAGATGCTTACTCCAGTCCTTAGAAGGATTGCCGGAGCTTTGCATACTTGTTAGCATCTTTTAGGATTGACAAAACCTTCTGGTTGTATCACATACAACCTTTCCTCAAGAAAATCATTGAGGAAACAATGTTTTGACATCCTATCTGCAAGATTTCATAAATAATGCAGGAACTGCTAATATAATTTCAACAGACTCTTAGCATCGCTACGGGTGAGAAAGTCTCATTGTAGTCAACTCCTTGAACTTGTCGGAAAACATCTTAGCGACAAGTCGAGCTTTCTTAATGGTGACACTTACCATCATTGTCCGTCTTCCCTTTTAAAATCCATCTGTACCCAACAGCCTTACGACCATCAAGTAGTTCTTCCAAAGTCTACACTTTGTTTTATACATGGATCCTCTCTCGGATTTTATGGCCTCGAGCCATTTGTCGGAATCCGGGCCCACTATCGCTTCTCCACAGCTCGTAGGTTCATTGTTGTCTAGCAACATGACCTCCAAGACAGGATTACCGTACCACTCTGAAGCAGTACGGGTCCTTGTCGACCTACGAGGTTTGGTAGTAACTTGATCCGAAGTTTCATGATCATTATCATCAGCTTCCACTTCAACTGGTGTAGGCGCCACAGGAACAACTTCCTGTGCCCAGCTACAGATTAGTTGAAGTGATGGTTCAATAACCTCATCAAGTCTCCACTATCCTCCCACTCAATTCTTTCGAGAGAAACTTTTCCTCGAGAAAGGACCCGTTTCTCGAAACAATCACTTTTGCTTCCGGATCTGAAATAGAAGGTATACCCAACTGTTTTGGGCATTCTATGAAGATGCATTTATCCGCTTTGGGTTCGAGCTTATCAGCCTGAAACTTTTTCACATAAGCGTCGCAGCCCCAAACTTTTAAGAAACGACAACTTAGGTTTCTCTAAACCATAGTTCATACGGTGTCGTCTCAACGGAATTGCGTGGTGCTCTATTTAAAGTGAATGCGGTTGTCCCTAATGCCTAACCCATAAACGATAGTGGTAATTCGATAAGAGACATCATGGTATGCACCATATCCAATAGGATGCAGCTATGATGTTCGGACACACCATCACACTATGGTGTTCCAGGCGGTATTAGTTGTGAAACAATTTCTACAATGTCTTAATTGTGTGCCAAACTCGTAACTCAGATATTCATCTCTATGATCATATCATAGACATCTTATCCTCTTGTCACGACGATCTTCAACTTCACTCTGAAATTACTTAAACCTTTCAATAATTCAGACTTGTGTTTCATCAAGCAAATATACTTAGCATCTACTCAAATCATCTGTGAAGTAAGAACATAACGATATCCTCTGCGTGCCTCAGCACTCATTGGACTGCACACATCAAAATGTATTACTTCCAACAAGTTGCTTTCTTGTTCCATTTTACTGAAAACGAGGCCTTTCAGTCATCTTGCTCATGTGGTATGATTTGCATGTCTCAAGTGATTCAAAATCAAGTGAGTCCAAACGATCCATCTGTATGGAGTTTCTTCATGCATATCTACCAATAGACATTGTTCGCATGTCTCAATCTTTTCAAAAATGAGTGAGTCCAAAGATCCATCAACATGGAGCTTCTTCATGCGTTTTATACCAATATGACTCAAATGGCAGTGCCACAAGTATGTGGTACTATCATTGCTATTTTATATCTTTTGGCATGAACATGTGTATCACTACGATCGAGATTCAATAAACCATTCATTTTAGGTGCAAGACCATTGAAGGTATTATTCTAATAAACAGAGTAACCATTATTCTCCTTAAATGAATAACCGTATTGCGATAAACATAATCCAATCATGTCTATGCTCAACGCAAACACCAAATAACAATTATTTAGGTTTAACACCAATCTCGATGGTAGAGGGAGCAGGCGATGCTTGATCACATCAACCTTGGAAACACTTCCAACACACATCATCATCTCACCTTTGGCTAGTCTCCATTTATTCCGTAGCTCTTTTATTTCAAGTTACTAACACTTAGCAACCGAACCGGTATCTTAATACCCTGGTGCTACTAGGAGTACTAGTAAAGTACACATTTAATACAATGTATATCCAATATACTTCTGTCAACCTTGCCAGCCTTCTCATCTACCAAGTGTCTAGGGTAGTTCTGCTTCAGTGGCCGTTTCCTCATTACAGAAGCACTTAGTCTCGGGTTTGGGTTCAACCCTAGGTTTCTTCACTAGAGTAGCAACTGATTTGCCGTTTCATGAAGTATCCCTTCTTGCCCTTGCCCTTCTTGAAACTAGTGGTTTTACTAACCATCAACAATTGATGCTCCTACTCGATTTCTACTTTCGCGGTGTCAAACATCACGAATAGCTCAAGGATCATCATATCTATCCCTGATATGTTATAGTTCATCACCGAAGCTCTAGTAGCTTGGTGGCAGTGACTTTGGAGAACCATCACTATCTCATCTGGAAGATTAACTCCCACTTGATTCAAGCGATTCTAGTAGTCAGACAATCTGAGCACATGCTCAACGATTGAGCTTTTCTCCCTTAGTTTGCAGGCTTAAGAAACTTGTCAGAGGTCTCATACCTCTTGACATGGGCACTAGTCTGAAATCCCAATTTAAGTCTTTGGAACATCTCATATGTTCTGCGACGTTTCAAAAACGTCTTTGGTGCCTCAATTCTAAACCGTTAGCATTACGCACTGAACTATCACGTAGTCATCAAAACGTGTATGTCAGATGTTCGCAGCATCCACATACGACGCTCGAGGTTCAGCACACCGAGCGGTGCATTAAGGACATAAGCTTTCTGTGCAGCAATGAGGACAATCCTCAGTATACGGACCCAGTCCGCATAATTGCTACTGTCAACTTTCAACTAAATTTTCTCTAGGAACATATCTTAAGACAGTAAAACTAAAGCGCAAGTAACGACATAATTTGCAAAGACCTTTTGAATATGTTCATGATAATTAAGTTCATCTAATTTAATGAACTCCCACTCAGATGGACATCCCTCTAGTCATCTAAGTGATACATGATCCGAGTCAACTAGGCCGTGTCCGATCATCACGTGAGACGGACTAATCATCATCGGTGAACATCTTCATGTTGATCGTATCTGCTATACGACTCATGTTCGACCTTTCGGTCTCTTGTGTTCCGAGGCCATGTCTGTACATGCTAGGCTCGTCAAGTCAACCTAAGCGTTTTGCTTGTGTAAATCTGGCTTACACCCGTTGTATTCGAACGTTAGAATCTATCACACCCGATCATCACGTGGTGCTTCGAAACAATGAACCTTCACAACGGTGCACAGTTAGGGGGAACACTTTCTTGAAATTTTAGCGAGGGATCATCTTATTTATGCTACCGTCATTCTAAGCAAATAAGATGTAAAAACATGATAGACATCACATGCAATCAAACAATGACATGATATGGCCAATATCATTTTGCTCCTTTTGATCTCCATCTTCGGGGTGCCATGATCATCATCGTCACCGGCATGACACCATGATCTCCATCATCGTGTCTTCATGAAGTTGTCTCGCCAACTATTACTTCTACTACTATGGCTAACGGTTTAGCAATAAAGTAAAGTAATTACATGGCGTTATTCAATGACACGCAGGTCATACAATAAATAAAGACAACTCCTATGGCTCCTGCCGGTTGTCATACTCATCGACATGCAAGTCGTGATTCCTATTACAAGAACATGATCAATCTCATACATCACATATATATCATTCATCACATCCTTTTGGCCATATCACATCACACGGCATATGCTGCAAGAACAAGTTAGACGTCCTCTAGTTGTTGTTGCAAGTTTTTTACGTGGCTGCTATAGATTTCTAGCAAGAACGTTTCTTACCTACGCCAAAACCACAACGTGATATGCCAATTGCTATTTACCCTTCATAAGGACCCTTTTCATCGAATCCGATCCGACTAAAGTGGGAGAGACAGACACCCGCTAGCCACCTTATGCAACTAGTGCATGTCACCGGTGGAACCTGTCTCACGAAGCGCACGTAAGGTCGGTCCGGGCCGCTTCATCCCATGATGCCGCCGAATCAAGATAATACTAGTAACGGCAAGTAAATTGACAAAATTGACGCCCACAACAACTTGTGTTCTACTCGTGCATAGAAACTACGCATAGACCTAGCTCATGATGCCACTGTTGGGGAACATAGCAATAATTCAAAATTTTCTACGCATCACCAAGATCAATCTATGGAGATTCTAGCAACAAGAGAGGGAGTGCATCTTCATACCCTTGAAGATCGCTAAGCGGAAGCGTAGCAAGAACGCGGTTGGTGGAGTCGTACTCGCAGCGATTCAGATCGCGGTCGATTCCGATCTAAGCGCCGAACGGACGGCGCCTCCGCGTTCAACACACGTACAGCCCGGGGACATCTCCTCCTTCTTGATCCAGCAAGGGGAGAGGAGAAGTTGAGGGAAAACTCCAGCAGCACGACGACGTGGTGGCGATGGAGCTCGTGGTTCTCCGGCAGGGCTTCGCCAAGCACTACGGAGGAGGAGGAGGTGTTGGAGGAGGGAGAGGTCTGCGCCAAGGAAGAGGTACGGCTGCCCTTCCACCCCTCCACTGTATATAGGGGCAAGGGGAGAGGGGGAGGCTCCCTAGGGTTTCCCCTAGGGGGCGGCGGCCAAGCAGATTGGATCTCCCTAGGGAAAATCCTAGGGAGACTTGCCCCCAAACCAAGCAGGTGGAGGATTGCCTCCCAAGCCAGGTGGAGGCGCACCACCTCCCCAAATAACGTGGGAAAGGGTGTGGGAGGCGCACCACCCCTTAGTGGGCTGGTTTGCCCCTTCCCCTTTGACCCATGAGGCCCTCCAACACTTGCAGGGGCTCCTGAAACACCTTTCGGTCATGCTAGCCATAGCCTGGTACCCCCAGAACACTTCCGTACTCCAATACCCTTCGTCCAATATATCGATCTTCACCGCCGGACCATTCCGGAACTCGTCGTGACGTCCAGGATCACATCCGCGACTCCTAACTACCTTCGGTAACCACATACTATTTCCCATAACAACTCTAGCGTCACTGAACCTTAAGTGTGTAGACCCTACGGGTTCGGGAATCATGCAGACATGACCGAGACATCTCTCCGGCCAATAACCAACATCGGGATCTGGATACCCATGTTGGCTCCCACATGTTCCACGATGATCTCATCGGATGAACCACGATGTCGGGGATTCAAGCAATCCCGTATGCAATATCCTTTGTCAATCGATACGTTACTTGCCCGAGATTCGATCGTAGGTATCCCAATACCTCGCTCAATCTCGCACGCAAGTCACTTTACTCGCTCCATAATGCATGATCCCGTGACTAACTACTTAGTCACATTGAGCTCATTATGATGATGCATTACCGAGTGGGCCCAGAGATACCTCTCCGTCATACGGAGTGACAAATCCAGTCTCGATTCGTGCCAACCCAATGACACTTTCGGAGATACCTGTAGTGCACCTTTATAGCCACCCGCCACGTTGTGACGTTTGGTACACCCAAAGCATTCCTACGGTATCCGGAGTTGCACAATCTCATGGTCTAAGGAAATGATACTTGACATTAGAAAAGCTTTAGCAAACGAACTACGCGATCTTGTGCTATGCTTAGGATTGTCTTGTCCATCACATCATTCTCCTAATGATGTGATCCCGTTATCAATGACATCCAATGTCCATGGTCAGGAAACCATAACCATCTATTGATTAACGAGCTAGTCAACTAGAGGCTCACTAGGGACATGTTGTGGTCTATGTATTCACACATGTATTACGGTTTACAGTTAATACAATTATAGCATGAACAATAGACAATTATCATGAACAAGGAAATATAATAATAACCATTTTATTATTGCCTCTAGGGCACATTTCCAACACACTTACCTCCAGAAAAAATCCCCATTGCTCTCTCTCTCCCGTGTTCTTGACCTCAAACCCGTAGATTTCGATCTCTTTGCTCGAAGCTCCATTCCGAAACTGTTTCGGGGGATTGTTGCTTGAAAATTGTACGCAGACATGATGAACCTATTTGAAAGGAGTTCTTTGAGGAGACGATCCTCAGGGGCATCTTCTAGTGACAGTTCTGCTCGTCGTTCTTATGTTGAACCAAGTGAAAGTTCCACCCGAGATGCCGCCACCAAAATGTGCTTATGGCCTTGCGGTGAATATATGGTGCGTGTGGGCATTAAGGAGGAATTTGAGTAATATGTTTACAATGCCGACCTCGATCCCTACCTTTCAGATAAGTGTGAACAACACCAACTCCTCACTGAGTCATTTGTCAAAGGATTTACATTTTTCCCTCGTGAGTCTAGGGTCGCTTTTAGGCTTTATGATAGACCATTTACTATCCCATTGGAGAATTTTGCTTACCATTGCAAACTTCCATTTTGGGGCTCTCTTGATGAGCCACCCATGGCTGAGTTCGAGTCTTTCTTGACTAGCCTTTGTTACGGTGAAAATAGGGGAGTGAGACAAGGAAGAATAAAGAGCATTCACTTTACCGCAATTCAGTATTTTGCATTATTTAACGGGAAATGCATAGTAGGCAAGCAAGACTGTAGCATACTTTGTGCGCCAGACTTGAGCCTCATTCGCACCACTCTCACTGATGAAAGGAATTATAGCCTTGGAGCGATTGTTGCACGTAGACTTCAGCATAATGCTAACAGTGGCTGTTTCTATGGTGGAATTTATGCCACACGTTTAGGATGAGAGGTGGGTGTTTCACCTTTGCCCTCTGATCCTATCCTACCAACGCGGTATTTAGATTTTGACACTTTAAAAGAACATAAGATCTTTAAAGGAAAGGTTGATAATTTCACTTACAATCTAATGTTTAACCAAAAATCTGTTGTGGACACATATTTGCATGCGCTGCTCTTTTTGATTATCACAACAGGGGGAGATATTTTGTTCTTGAGAGTGAAGCCAGAGCTCATAACGCGGCAGTGGTAGCAGCACGGCAGGCCGAGACATCAGCACCGAGAGCCTCTGTGAGATACCATGCCGACTACTACCCTCCAGGCTACTGATTGATTACCAACTTAGACCAAAAGCCTAAGCTTGGGGGAGTACGTGTTTCCACCGACTTTACATTCATGTCCACTTATTCCATTTGTCGGTGTCCACACTTTTTCATTGTATCATCCATGCTTAGATTTATTTTCTTGCTTTCTTCTTATGTGTTTGAAAAACTTTAGAAAAACCAAAAAAATTAGTTGTAGTTAGTTTAATTTCTATGCATGCTTAGTAGTAATATTAAAAAGAAAACCCAAAAAGATTTCCGTGTTCTTCTTTTGCTTGTTGGAAGCTTTCCCGTGTAAATAGTTTTTCTCGTTTTGCTTTTGCCTTTTATTTGCTTGTTCAAGAAAACCAAAAACTCCAAAAATATTTCACTGTGTTTCTCTGAATTTCTTTTCCTTTTATTCGAGTTGTACCGAGGAGAAGACCATGATGAAAATGTTGAGTGGCTCTCATATGAATAATTGTTGATCTAATAAAGAGCACATTTTACCTTGTCTTCTCCTGTTGAATAAAATGTCTTGCAGATTCCAGCTTAGTCCACGACACTCTTGCACTATTATTATTTTCATATCGTTCGGTCATGCAAGTGAAAGGCAATAATGACGACATTCGATTAACTGGCCGTGGTAGAGAGAAACTGGTATGAAATCGACTTGTTCTGTCTGTGTAAATATGTTTAACCTAGTATCCTTGATTCAGCCCATTATGGTTAAACATGTTTGCAATGACAATTAGAGACTATAGTTTCTCATGCCATGCATAAGTAGCTGGGAGTTGATAATGATTTATCATGGATATCAACATTGTGTTAAAATGATTGTGATGTAGTATGATGATATGGTATCCTCCTCTAAATGTCTGAGTGGCTTGACTTGGCACATGTTTATGCATGTGGTTGAATCGAAACCAACATAGCCTCTATGATATTTATGTTCATGGTGTTCATATCCTACTCATGCTAGTGTCCAATGTTACTTATGCATAATGCATGGTTATGATCGTTGTTGCTCTCTAGCTGGCCGCTTCTCAATCTAAATTGCTAGCCTTCGCCTGTACTAAGTGGGAATTCTGCTTGTACATCAAAAACCTTGAACCCAAAGTCATTCCAGATGAGTCCATCATACCTACCTATATGCAGTATTACCCTGCCGTCCTAAGTAAATTTGCATGTGCCACCTCTAAAAACTTCTAAAAATATATGTCTTGTGTGCCTGGATCGTTCATGGAATGACAGGAGGTAGTCGGTATCTTCCATGCTAAGCGGGTTATTCTCAGGTCGAGTGTTTATTCACTCGCCATCGCACGAGAAAAGGGTGGTATTAGGGATGCCCAGTCCCAAATTGCAAAATACAAAAAGAGTTAATCACTCGAATAATCAAACAAAAGCTCCCAACGGAGTCAAAACCTTTACCTTTTATCACTTGGGAACCGCCACTAGCTTGTTTAGCATGGAAGATATTGATAACTAATAGTCGTGAAGTAAATGAGAAGGGTGCATGTCCCAAAATAATCATTTACCTCTGTTTTAAAAACTGAGCTCTGGCCCCTCTGCAAATCACTGCTTCCCTCTGCGAAGGGACTATCTATTTACTTTTATGTTGTGTCACCACCTTCTAAAACAAGCGCCAGAAACTGAGTAGAGCACAACTGTCATGATTTATGCATTATGTGTAGCTAATGTTGGGTGCATCATGACTGGATCTTTTCTACCATGAATTACAATGTTTAGTCGCTGCTTGAACTTTGGAGGTGCTCTGCATTTATGTTTTGCAGTCTCAGAAAGGGCTAGCGAGATACCACTATTGTCATGTTATATCATGGTTGTTTTGACAACGTGTTGCCGTTTGAGATATCTTATTATTGCTCGCTAGCTGATTATGTCATTGATATGAATCATTGTAATCTTTAAGAGTTATTGTTGACATGGTTAGTTATAACTTTGGCTGAAAACCTGGGTGCTGTTCAAGCTTATTTATGCAAACAAGAGCAAAAGAGTTCGTAAAAGTTTTTCTTTTCCACTTTCAGTTTATCAACTGAATTGCTTGAGGACAAGCAAAGGCTTAAGCTTGGGAGAGTTGATACGTCTCCAACGTATCTACTTTTCCTAACGCTTTTCCTCTTGTTTTGGACTCTGATTTGCATGATTTGAATGAAACTAACCCCAGACTGACGCTTTTTTCAGCAGAACTGCCATGGTGTTGTTTTTGTGCATAAATAAAAGTTCTCGGAATGGAACGAAACTTTGCGAGGAATTTTTATACAATAAAAGAGAATTTCTGGAGCCAAGACCTGCGAGAGAGGGGCACCTGGGTGGGCACAACCCACCAGGGCGCGGCCCCCTCTCCTGGCGCGCCCAGGTGGGTTGTCCCCACCCGGTGGCCCCGCAGACCTCAACCCTGACACTATAAATTCCTATTTCCGGAGAAGAAAATCAGGGAGAAAGAATTATCATGATCCACGAGACGGAGCCGCCGCCAAGCCCTGTTCTTCCTCGGGAGGGCAGATCTGGAGTCCGTCTGGGGCTCCGGAGAGGGGGATCTTCGTTCTTTGTCATCACCAACCCTTCTCCATCGCCAATTCCATGATGCTCCCCACCGGGAGTGAGTATTTACTTTGTAGGCTCGCTGGTCGGTAAGGAGTTGGATGAGATTCATCATGTAATCGAGTTAGTTTTGTTAGGGCTTGATCCCTAGTATCCACTATGTTTTTAGATTGATGTTGCTATGACTTTGCCATGCTTAATGCTTGTCACTTTGGGCCCGGGTGCCATGAACTCAGATGTGAACCGTTTATGCTATCATCATTATATCCATGTTCTAGATCCGATCTTGCAAGTTATAGTACCTACTACGTGTTATGATCCGGTAACCCCGGAGTGACAATAATCAGGACTTCTTCCGGTGATTACCGTAGTTTGAGGAGTTCATGTATTCACTATGTGTTAATGCTTTGTTCCAGTTCTCTATTAAAAGGAGGCCTTAATATCCCTTAGTTTCCAATATGGACCCCGCTGCCACGGGAGGGTAGGACAAAAGATGTCATGCAAGTTCTTTTAATAAAGCACGTATGACTATTTACGGAATACATGCCTACGTTATATCGATGAACTGGAGCTAGTACCGAATCGCCCTAGGTTATAACTGTCACATGATGAATATCATCCAACAAGTCACCGATCCAATGCCTATGAACTTTTCCATATTGTTTCTGCTAAGTTACTACTGCTATCATCACTGCTACACTTGCTACAAAATTACTGCTATCATTGTCACTACTATCAAAACTATCAAACTACTTTGCTACTGATCACCTTGATGCAGATAATTAATCTCCAGGTGTGGTTGAATTGACAACTCAGCTGCTAATACCTTCAAATATTCTTTGGCTCCCCTTGTGTCGAATCTATAAATTTGGGTTGAATACTCTACCGTCGAAAACGGTTGCGATTCCCTATACTTGTGGGTTATCACGCCCCCCCCCCCCCCTCAAACGCATGGTGGATCCACAACACCGAGTTTGGAGAAGTAAAACCCATGTTGCGCTCTAGTCCGAGCCTTCGCGAAGAAGTCCGCCAGCTGTAACTCGGAAGACACATAATGAAGAGCAATAACATGGTCATGCACATACTGGGTGGCAAAAAGATGACAACATCGTTGACGTACAACCATACGCCAGAGGCCGCATGCGAGGGGTGAGCCGCCGGAGCAGATCTCGCTGAACTACCCTCTGAATGAGCGAGTTGAGGACATCGATGACGAGGGCGAAGATCATGAGGGGGGGTTTCCCTGTCGAAGGCCACATGCGTGTATAATGAGTGGTCCAGGAACCCCATTAATGAGCACGGGCATGAAGCTGTTGAGAGGAAAATGGAGATCCACTCCGTCCACCAATGTCCGAAGCCAAGATGTCGCAATATCTCTTACAAGAATGGACAAGCGACCAGTCGAATTTTGTGGTGATGTCAAGCTTGAGAACCATGCTGTGAACTTTGAGATTGTGGAATAGGCATGCCATCTGTTGTACGGGCAAGAAGTTGTCGTAGATGGTACGGTTGACGATGAGCACACTTTGGTTGGTGGAGACCATCATTGCTAACCTAGGAACCAATCGAAGCGAAAAGGCTTCCATGGACTGATTATCCAGGAGGTGGATCAGGCTGATTGGGAGATAGTCAAAAGGTGAATTCACATCCGTTTCTTGGGGAGCAAGGTGACGAGTCTTCGTTCTAGCGAGGAAAGCTTCCCAATGACATCACAAAGGTTGTGCTTGATGACCTCCTAAGTGCTTCGAAGGAACTCGAAAGTGAATCTATCTAGCCAGGGAGCCTTATCGGATCGCAAACTCTTGACAGCGATCTAGATCTCCTCCTGGGTAAATGACAACAATCTAGATCTCCTCCCGGGTAAATGGTCTCTCGAGGTCAGATAGGTCAAAGTGCCCAGCGTGGATCTCACCAAGGTCAGGCGTGCGTGTCCTCCTCACCGGTGCCTAGAATGTCAACGAATTGCTCGCGCCTTGCCTCGGCCATGCCCACGTGATCCGACATAGAGGAGTCGGCCACCTCCATCCCAAGGATGCAGTTCTTTTTTTTTCTTTTCTTTTTTTGCGGGTGAAGGATGCAGTTCTTCGATGGATGTTAACCTTTTATCCTAGTATTCTGTTTCGAGTCAAAATAGTCCCTAACATTATAACAATTTTCATGTGTTATAAACTCCTAACAATTTCCATGTGTTATATAAACTCATTTCTTTTAAGGGAAATAAAGTGTACCTTAAATTTCATGTGATATACTCATAAATTTGGAACAGAAAGAAAAAAGGTAGTAAGACGAGTGAACGGGGAAGAAAAGCAGTAGAAGGCAAACGACGGAGCTCTCTCTCACGCTTCTCCCGTGGTCGACGTTGCAGTCCACACGCGGGCACGCGGCTGGGCGCGCCGGTTCCACCACCTCATCTCCCGCACTCCCTCTGCCTCGTATTTCGTCGCCTTCCTCCACCCCCCGCAGGAGCATTGCCAGCCGTCCGATCGCGCCCGGGCGGCGGTGGTTCCCTCTCCCCATGTTCCGCGGCCATGCGCCTCTCCATCGGCTCCCCATCCCCGTCGCCGCCGCCGGCGGTGGCCGCCACTCTCCGCAGCACACCCCCGTCGTGCCGTACCGCCAGTCATGTGAGCGCCCGCTGATCTTTTCTTCCTTTTCTCATATCGCTGTTTCGTGGTACCACGCTGCTCACTGTTACATGGACTGCTTGCGTTCGTGTTTTCCCGATTCCGTGCCCGTCCACATGTGTTTGAAGTAGAAGGATACCGGATTTGGTGTCCTAATTCATGTTCTGCTGGTACTAGTACTTTTTTTTCAACTTTTCTGGAATTGGTTCGATTGTGATAAATTCAGTAAACTGCACCTGGCTGAACAAATCTTTATTGGAGAACGGCCTATGAACTCAAAAAAATTACTGAACTGATGAAATTTGATCAGTTATGACACTTCACCTTATATAGCAGTGAATTTCTGAAGAGTTGTAGCTGATTTTTTCTCTCTGGAGTTCAGTGTACTGTCCTTCAGTTCTTCGATTTACAAAACAAATTTTTACGTGCTTAGTTTGAGGAAAGGATATTCCTCAGATTGCTTCACTAGGTTGTGACCATTTCCTTATCCTAATATCCTACTTATGCATTGTTTCCTGCAACTCTCTCAGGTTATGTTCAGGCAGAAGCTGAGTTTCATGGTGGCATTTCAGACTCAGCATCTGAAATATGCTCCTCGTTTGACCAAATCATTCGTAAAAGGTATTAGATCAAATATAACTGATGGTGATAATGGAACGACTGAGCCAGCTAGAGAGTTGCTGGAGCGGCTATTTGCCAAGACACAAAGTTTAGACACTGGTGCTTCTCATGATAGTGAACTGAGCGTGAGCATTGAGGTCCTGAAGTCTGAATTCGAGGGTGCCTTGTCTATCCTCAGAAACAAAGAGAGGGATCTTCGCAGCGCAGAGAAGAGGGTTTCCGATGATCGGATAAGATTGAGCAAGACGAAGCAGGACCTTGATCAGAGAGAGGAAGCGACCCGCAAAGCTTATGTAAGGCAACAAGGAATAGAGAAAGCACTGAAAAAGGCAAGTAGAGATCTGGCGTTGCGAGTGAAGCAGATCAGTAATCTGAAGCTTTTGGTTGAGGGGCAAGACAGGACTATTGCCAGTTCACAAGCCTTGCTTTCTCAGAAGGTAACTGAAGTGGAAAATCTCAAACGAGATGTGTTCAAGAAGAACAAGGAAGCAGACCTGATGCGTTCAGAGATCAGGTCCAAAGAACAGTTGCTTCTTACAGCTAATCAAGCTATTGCGCAGCAAGAAGCAACAGTTAGGGAGCTGCAGAGTGAAATTAAAAGAAAGACAATCGATATCGCCAGATCAAATGAATCGAGGAAAACTAATGAAGAGAAACTGAAAGTTGCTGAACAGGAACTTGAGAAGCAGAGTTTAGGATGGTTAGCAGCACAACAAGAGTTAAAGGAACTTGCACAACTGGCATTCAAAGATACAGATGATATCAAGGGTATTATCACTGACTTCAAACGTGTGAGGTCTCTCCTAGATGCTGTACGCTGTGAATTAATCTCTTCGAAAGATGCTTTCACTTCCTCTCGCAGACAAATAGAAGATCAAGCAGTGCAGTTGCAGAAACAAGCACTGGAACTCGAGGACCAACGGGTATTACTGATGTCTTACACCCATGATTTGGAAGCTGCTCAACTGGAGATTCAAGGGAAGACACAGGAGCTCAAGTACGCACAGTCTCGTTGTCATGAACTTGAATCACAGTTACTTCAGGAAATGGAGAAGGTCGAGTCTCTTGAAACCGAATTAACCAAAGAAAGACAGAGCTTAGATCATAGAACTGAAGAAGTAGGCTTTCTTCAGAAGGAGCTTGTTCAGAAAGAAAATGAGTGCACCAAATCACAGGAACTTGTTAAAGTAAAAGAGTTTGAGCTGTTAGAAGCCAGACAGGAAGTCCAAGATATGAAGTTAAAGGTAGAGTCTATTCAATTGGCTGTTCAAGAAAAGGATTCAGAGCTTTCTGATACACAGAGCAGACTAACTGAAGTCAGCAGTGAAATTGTTGAGCTTCAGCAGTTGCTAAATAGCAAGAAAGATCAACTGGTTCAGGCTAGAACTGAATTACATGATAAAGAACAACATATAGAAACACTGGAGAGTGAGTTGGATAGCATACGGTTCAGATGCTCGCAAGCTGAATCCATGGTTCAAAGGATGGCTGAGCTCACTGGCGATCTTGCTAGTTCCGTAAAAGCTGGAGAAATGGACATCTATACATTACTGGATGATGAAATTTCAAGCACAGGTACAGCCCTCGAGTCCAATTTGCATAAGCATAATCAACTGGAGGCTGACATAGAGATGTTAAGAGAATGCTTGCGGCATAAGGACATGGAGTTGAGAGCTGCTCATGAAGCACTTGATGCCAAAGATCAAGAGCTGAAGGCAGTACTTAAAAAGTGGGATGTGAAGGAGAGGGAACTACGTGAGTTGGAAGAGTTACCGGATCCCAGTGCCACAAATGAACTTGCTGGTTTTTCCAGTGAGACAACAGAGGGCGGCATTGTAGGAGAGATGGAGCTCCCTGAGCTTCAAATTGAAGCTGCGGGGGTCGAAGCACTTGCTGCTACGACTGCATTGAGGAAGCTTGCGGATATGACTAAGGATTTCTTCAAACACGGCAAAGCTGATTCTGGTATTGACTTGGTTGCATCAGAGAGTCAAAAAATCAGTAAATGTGATCCTAAAATGGAAGTACACAAGAAGACGGAAGTGATTCTTGAAGCTGAAAAAGAAATAGTTAGGCTCTTCTCATTGACAAAACAGATTGTCACTGATGACACAATAAACGATCTTGAGGAATGATAGCTTCAAACTAAAGCATGTTAGTCTTCCAATTCTATCAAGGTAGATCTTCCAAGATAGCTTCAGAGTAGAGATATACCAGATAGATCTTTCAGACATTTATGGACAGCGGTGTCGCCCAGAAGGATGAGATCTTCTCTGGTTGATATCACAACTGCCATTTTGACAAAGGGCAACATGTTGAGCAGAAGCTGATCATCTGATCCTTTGTGCTCCTTTTGTATTGTACCTCAAACTATTCCTCAGATCTTTGTTCAATGTGTTCCTCCTAAATATACATGGGAAGTTACTGATATGGCAATTGGTGCTGGTTTTAGTCATGCCAAAACTACTACTGAGATTGTGGTGAATGTTTCCATGTGCAGCAAAGTTGGTGCAGCGATGTTGCTGCGTGTTTGTTATTTTACTGTTTCATTGCAACTTCAAATAATTTCAAATCCCAAAGCTACTAAAGTAGATGGCTATCAAGTACTCTCTCTTTTTTCTTCAAAAATAAGTTAAATACTCTTGTCTTTCCGCTTGCTTTCGAAAACTCCGTAGTTCAAATTTACACAGGATGCTTGAGCATCAAACTGTTAGAAACAATGGGCCTAACCCACGTACAATTTCTAAAATCTCAGATAGAGGCCCGTAAATAAATGGCAAGTCAGGACATGGTTCATGTCTTGGGCTGCCAGGTGGGGAGTTTTCCTCAGGTCTACCTTGGGCTTCCTCTCTCCAACCGCAAGCTGACGATGGATGACTTCCTCCCTCTCATCGCCAAGGCCGAGCGTTACCTGTCCGGATGGCGGGCGCAGCTCCTCTCCTTTGGGGGTCGACTTGTCCTGCTCAACGCCGTCCTCGACTCCCTACCCACCTACACCATGGCGGCTATGGAGCTGCCGCCATCGGTGCTGCGCGCTCTGGATGCGCTCCGGCGCTCCTTCCTGTGGGCTGCTGCGGATAGGGCGTCGGGGGCCCAGTGCCTTGTTGCCTGGGGGCGGGTGGTCCGCCCCAAGAGCGAGGGGGGACTGGGGGTGCGGGCTCTCCCGGTCCAGAACCGCTCTCTCCTGCTGAAGCTGCTGCACCGCCTCCACTCTCAACAGGACTCGCCATGGGCCTCTTGGGTTTGGTCCGAGCTCGGGCGCCCCTTTCTCACCCCGATGGTGGCGTCGACCCTCCCTGGCTCCCACTGGGCCTCCCTGGCAGGGCTCATGCCGACCTCTGTGGCAATCTCCACCGCCCGCTTGGGGGACGGTGCACCATCAGTTCGTTGGACGCTTGGCTCCCAGGAGGCGCCCTTGTGTGGCGGCTGCCGTCGCTGTTTTCCCACACCACAGCGCTGGATGCCTCCGTGGCCCTGGTCCTGCGTCTCGGCATCGACGCGATGCTGGTCCCGCGCTTGAACCATGCTGGGGCGCGCGAGCGTGCCGAGCTGCTTCGGATTGTTGGTGGCGTGACCCTCTCTGAGTCGCCTGACGAACGGTCTCTGCGCCCTGGCTGCGCCAAGGGCTCGCTCCTCTCATCGGCCGGCGTCTACCAGTTGTGTCACTTCGGTGGGCTTGGGGTGCCATTCGAGACTTTTATCTGGGGCACTTCGCCTCACCGGCACGCTTCTTCGCTGGCCCGATGCGTGCCGTGGTCCACACTAGGGACGCCCTCCCCATAAGCACATCGCCGACGCTGCCGAGGCTGGTGCCCCCTGTTCCGCTCCCCTCGAGATCGCTGATCACCTCATCTTGGTGCGCGTTCGCCCGACGCTTCGATGCGGTGGGAAGAGCTCCTTGAGACTACCACCGTCTGCTCGCTTCACCTCCTCACCCCGCCGCCCGGTGCCGCCGGGATGGGGACACCTTCTTGCTACTCGCTGCGGGCAACTTTGGAAGCACCGAACGCGGTGGTCTTCCGAGGGCCCTCCGTCGCTCCTCGGGCTCCTCAGCCGGTGCAGGGGACGATGCGGTGCTCTGGCGTGTTCGGCTGCCTCGCCCCCTAAAACATGCGGTCGATGCCTGGCTGCACTGTTTTTTCCAATCCTGTTTAAGCCCCTGCTGCTGGGTTTGACCTCTCCACCCCCCTCTCTCTTGACCTTGTGAATGTACGATGCCTCATCTAGGCCTTTGGTCCACATATCTATACAAAAATTCAGGTGGGGAAAACTCCCCCCCGTGAAAATTCCAAAAAAAATAATAAATGGCAAGTGGTGGTGCTAAAGTTTAGAGGAAGTGTTTCACCACTTTATATAGTGGGTTCTCTTCTCTTTTTTATTTTGCAAGAAACTTTCAATCTATTGATCTTCAATCATGGTAGTACAACGAACACCAAATAATAAAAATGACATTTAGATTTGGAGACCACCTAGCGACTACTACAAGCACTGAAGCGAACCTAAGGCGCGCCGCCGTCATCGCCCGTCCCTCGGCGAAGTCGGGCACAACTTGTTATAGTAGACAGTCGGGAAGTCGTCGTGCTAAGGTCCTATAGGACCTACGCACCAGAACAACAACCGCCGCCGATGAAGAGAAACTTAGATCGAAAGGATCCAACCTCCACACTAAGTGATGTGTTGAGAAGAGAAATAGAATAACACACGCGCGCTTGCCTTGCCTCGCTTGGCCGGGCACAACTTCCATTTGTCGTTTTATTTTTTTGATGTCTTGGCAGGCAAGTTAATTATTTCTTGTCTGGTAAGTATATGACTTAAAAACCAAGTTGGTTTGAGATCGTGATCGCGACACGATACCGCTTCTGGTCCTATTATATATACCACTACCAGCCGCGGCCAAAGGCACAACGAAAACATCTAGGGTTTTGCCACATCTTGCAACTTACGCCACCACAGTAGTCTATTCCATCCCGAACGCCGGCGTGCATCGGCGTGCGCGAGAGGAGGTCTCCAGAAGCGCTCGTCCTTGCGATTCTGCACCGGGAGAGGATGAATTATGTTTTCGGGAAGTGCTCTGCGTGACTGGTCAAGTTCGTCATCATGGGTCATCTTCTGTCCAAGTCGAGCATCACTACTCATCGTCATCTACAACACCGTTAGCAAAAGATTCATCGTCAACATCGTCATCAACTACATCGCTCCTGCAGTAGCTAACGAACAATACGTCCATTGTAATCTGTTCATGTCTCTATTTGTCGTTGTTGTTACATATGTGATGATGCCGTGCATGTTATCTGGTTTGTCTAGTATGCTAGATTATTGCATGCTATTCTTTTTTAGTATTCATGAATTATTATTTACTGAAATTAATAATGGATTTGCCTAATATTCCAACACAAACGTGTACAAGCTAAGAAACTTGAGGCTTAGAGTTTAACTCTGAATCATCGAATCAAATATTTAAATCCATGCTGAAGAAACTCAAGGTCTTGGTCATTCTAGCACGCATATAAATTGTTAACAAAAAAGTATGTCTTCATCTTTTTGAAGACTGTTGATATCGATAAGTGTGACTCAAAAATGGAAGCAGACAAGAAGATGGTGATCAGATGTTGCTGTCCACTCGGAAGAAGATCCCCACCACCCATTGGGTGTGCCCCACGCTGCCACCTCGACAAGGCGGCAGCGACAACAAGGTTGATTAAAATCACTGATTGTGAGCCGAACAATGGTGAGGTCCCTATTAACGCCTCAGGGACAGGACCAGGGTACATAGGAAGAGGGAGGTGGCGGAAGGTTGGTGATGGTACCTCATAACTCTAGCCTGGCCTCCCTCTTAATTTTCCAGCCCTTCCCTCCTCTGTCCATCTCTAGCACTTTACAAGGTTATTATGGATGGTTATTATTTAGGAACCAAAATATTCTATGAGCTATAGTCGATTTTTTTTACAGTCTCTTGACATGAACAAATTCTACCCGCCATCTTTAAAATTCATCCATTCATAAACATTCCAAGATAGTTCGAAGGTGTGAAAGTTGCAGGTTCAAGTGTAAAAATATCGATTTCGAAAAGAAGGATAACTATCAGCATCATCATCGATTGATGCACATAACCATATATAACTTTCCTACTTATGAAGATTGGAGTTGATGGTCTTCTCGCATCACCCACCTGAATCCCCCTCCTTTCGTCTTCTTGCATCATCTAATCACCTACTCATGTTGTCTCTCACCACTAATCCCATTCGTGTCAACTGCCAAAACCCATCTAAGGTAGCCTACAAGTTTTTTTGAGTAAAGTAAATTACATCGTGTTTCCTTTGGTTTTGCGATGTAGCACAAGCAACTTGCTAGTAAGCAGTATAAAATAATGCTTAGCATAGACGCCAAAAAATTCGTCTTGCGAAAAAGAAAGGAAAACCCGAGGTCATCAACATTATTGGACCTACCTCATACTAGAATCTCCCCACAAACTTACCCCAACTCCATAACTATGATTTATAATTCAACAACGAGCCACACGTGACAGAACAAAGGAGAAAACTCCAAGACAATGCCTTCAACAAAGAATTGATGCTCAAATGCCGATGTTAGTTGGTTCAACCAAAGTCAAACCTAGGGCTATGATTCCCGAAGTAGAACTTCGAGCCAACACTTGCAATAAGGATACAAAGCACATACAATGATGTTGTCTGATCTAGCTAGAGGGCTAAATCATAGATTTTCAGCCCGGATAATACAACATCAATGTCGCAACTAGGTCGTACAACTCTACACCGTCTCACTTGCATGGAACTTGTCGGCCAAACAAGAATTCAACAAAAGAGAAGGCATCACCTTGGTGCTTTCGGTCAACAAGTTCTTCCTTATGATGCCCATCTTCGCCAACGAAAGAAAGACATCACCGCTGCATGGTAGATGGATGTCGTGCGCCATAACAACACCTAGCAGTATCCGCCACCACGTGTGTCATTCCCAATGGCGCCTGTCAGTGGAAGAGCCACGATGCCGCATGCCACACCACCTCACTGTGATCACCACCGTTGCTCGCCTCCATGACGTGCTGCCACGACCTGATGAGGACATGACTACCTTGGAAGCGACAAAAATATTGCATACGTGTATATTTTTCAGGTGGTTTCTAGTAAAAATTATGCAATAATTTAGTTATGTTCTCCGGAACAAAAATATTTCACCTATTTTTATTTCATGCCTAATTGCAGAATTACCGGACACTTGTACAAACCACGTGTAAAGAAAAAGAAAAAGAAATTAATTAGGTGTTGCTCAAGAAGTCCTCTCACATTACTTTTGGCTTGAGCCCCCCATATTCTGAACTCAGATTCGGACAGCACAAACCTACCCGACTTCAAATGCTTATAACTTTTGCATCGGACTATGAATTGAGTGAATCTTTTTCTTTTGGAAAGCTTACCTCTTGTACTTTCCAACCTAATTAGATTCACCATCAAATTCATTATGGGAGCGGATATAAAGAAAAAATGGTGTGATGCTACTGCAAAATCCAAGTCAAAAGGTGTTGTGTCATCTCCACTTGGGCCCATGTGCCTTGTACGACCTATGGTTAGGTTTTGACTGCTTTTGGACGTTCTTCCGCCCTCTTGGCCGCCACCACTTAGTTGTATATGAGTAGATCAATCTCATAGCAATTTCTTTGGCTTTTGTTTAGTCAACAGTTAGTCACCGCTGTAACTTCGTGTACTTCGCTTGTGTTCAACGACCATGTCAAGACTATTTTTGGAAACCCACTTTTATCAATACTTTATCTATATCCACAATGTTCATATTGTTTTTTATCATACTCTTGCTCGTTCTTTGGTTGCTTGCAGGAATAGACTTTTGTGGTCGGGTTGATCATGCTTTTGGTGTCGTCAAGTAACCTCCAGGAGATTGGTTTAGCGATTGCTAAGGTACAATATGGTCACTCATTTGTGGTCGGGTCTTCAAAGTCTTTCTCCATAAAAGTGATAATTACCCATCATCAGAAGATTGTGACACCTTTGCCCTATCACAACCCGACAAGTCACGCAGCAAAGCACTGACCGACCTCCATGCCATATCCGATTGTGGTTGTCATCAATCCGCCATTGCAATCCTCGCCGCCGCTAGCCATGGATGAGAACCAACTCCCGCACCATGAAACTAGGGGAGGCAGAGGAGGAATCTTTCCCGCCACGTACTGGAACTAAGCTCCTCGGTCGTGTACGTTATGCCGCCTGACAGGCCGGCATTGCTTGTGCGGCTAGGGCTATGAGTGTTCCAGTTCTAGAGTGTTCACGTCATAGGACAAGGCTTCTTCTCGCTAGTTGCGAGGGATAGATGAAATAAAGGGACTACCATCGGTAGGCGCATCTCGCTGCTCCGATGCAGCGTGCTGGAAGAAGAAAAAGAGGGGGTTGGGTTGGAGAAGGAAGAGAGGTGCCAAACCATGGATTTCAATCCAATGATTTGGACATAATCAACTTAGACAAAAATATCCGCATCCGAGACAAAATCTACTTACAATGAATTTTTTAAGCAACTTTTTTAGATAAAAGGCATACACCCAACTTTATAAATAAAGCCACCAGGCAGAGTAGCACAAGCAACACCCAAGCACCCACAGTAACAGGGCAGACATAGACAAGGAGTTCGGATAGATGGCTAACCAGCCAAACATGGTACGCAGGCCAGAGCTAAGACAAATAAAGGAGACGCCAGGGTTTAAGAAGCTTCACGTTGACTGCGCACCAAGGACAAAGCCATAGCCCGAATCTTGTACGCCATAGCATCGAAGGCCTTGTGATCAGCATCCCTAGTCAATGATCTCCAATGCTGCAAGAATATACCAGTTTTAAATAAGCAATCAACAGGATTAGCCGGGAAGATATGCTCGATGGTAAACTTGTTTCTAGTGGTCCACAACGACCAACAGATTCCTGCAAACCCAACCCAGAAGACCCTTTTTGAATTCCCAGATAAACCGTTAACCAATCCCCTAAGATCCTCGAAAGAAGAGGGATTCCACGACACCTGGAGCCAAGAACGGATGCAACACCAAACAAATTTAGCCAAGGAGCACCGGAAGAAAATGTGCTCCGTGTTTTCAAGGTCCCCACACAAGGCGCATCTATCCGAGCCCGGGTCGTTCCTTTTCCGGATTTGGTCCATCGTGGGAAGCTTCCCACGAAAAGCTTGCCACCGAAATTTTTTAATCTTAGTGGGACGCGGGCACTCCAAATGCACTTGAACTTGGAAGTGGGAGAGCCTGAAATAAGTTTAGCATATAAGGATTTAACCGAAAAGCGACCAGAGGCAGAGTAGGGCCAGATCACCGAGTCCTCTTCCTCCCAGAGCAAAGGGAAGCAAGCAGTAAGACGATGCCAGTCTTCCAACTCTTCAGGAGAAAGCGTCCTACGAAGGTCCAAGTCCCAATTATTCACCGAGAGCTCGAAGATCGAGATCTCCGGGTCAGAGCAGTAAGAAAACAAGACCGGGAACGTCACCGCAAGGGTGGCTTCCCCATACCATCAATCTAACCAAAAGTGAGTAGATTTGCCATTCCTGACTGTAAATTTGACCATAGACTGGAAAAACAGACGAACTTTGACGAGATGTTGCCAGAATTGGGAGCCGCCAGTAGCTGGCGCGAACATGGGGATCGACTCAGGGAAATATTTAGCTTTGAGAATGCTAAGCCACAACGGGGTCTCCGTGGAGGACATGATTTTCCACCACCACTTTATGATGAGGCATTTGTTCATGACAGCAGTGTTAATAATACCCAACCCACATAGGTTTTTAGATCTGCAAATAAGCTTCCATTTCACCATCCTATATTTACGCTTGTTGTCCGCCGAATTCCAGTAGAAGGCACCCCTGTGTTTGTCAAACCCGGTGTGGGTCCCTCCCGAGAGGAGGTAGAAGCCCATCAAGAACATGGGGAGGGAGGAGAGGCAGGCGTTGATTAAGGCGACCTTGCCAGCTTGAGTGTTATATCGGCCTCTCCACGACAGCACCCGGTTGCCCACCTTCGAGACAACCGAGGCGAAATCTTTAGCCAGCAGTTTGTAGGGGGAGATCGGGAGGCCAAGGTATTTGAAAGGAAAAGAGCCCAGGGAGCAGTTTAATAAATGTGCAACTCTGAGAGCCTCAGCGTCCGAAACCCCAGTAACAATAACTTCACTCTTGGCAGAATTAATCTTGAGACCAGAGAGAGCTTCGAAGCATAGGAGAAGGAACTTCAAGTGAGCCACACTTTCGTCATTAAGTTCAACCATAATGATGGTATCATCCGCGTATTGGAGGTGGGAGATGCCATTAGGGGCAAGATGAGAGCTGATCGGGGTGGTATGACCAGCAGCCGCGGCCCAAGTCAGGATGTGGGAGAGAGAGTCAGCCCTGATGTTAAAGAGCAGGGGGACGCCGGGTCACCCTGCCTCAGGCCCCTGCCATTGGCGAAAAAGTTACTGATATTCCCATTTACCGAAACGCAGTGTGGCCACCCGTGACCAACTGCATTAGTCTGTGCACCACAGCCCCATCAAAGCCCTTGGACAGGAGCACTTAACGAAGAAAATTCCAACTGACCGAATCGTAAGCTTTCTCGAAGTCAAGCTTTAGAATCACCGCTTTGGTGCCACGGACACGCAGGTCATGGACGATATCATGTAGACATAGGATGCCGTCCAGGATGAACCTACTTTGACAAAGGCCGACTGGAAAGGGCTAAGAGTACGATGAGCAATGGGGGATAGCCTAGTAGCAAATTCTTTTGCCGGAAATTTCGCGAAGTTATTGATGAGGGCTATAGGTCTAAACTGAGAAATCTTGTTAGCCCCTTTAACTTTAGGTAAGAGAGTGAGGACAACGTAGTTTAGACGAGAAATATCCACAGTTCCCAGCCAGAAGCCTTGGATGATAGCATGAACGAGGCCCCGAAGCTGAGGCCAGAAATGCTTGAAGAAAGGGATGGAGAATCCGTCTGGGCCCGAGGCCGAATTGGTGTTAGCAGAACGAACAGTTTCAAAGATCTCCTTGTCTGAAAGGGTGATCATCAAGGCCTCGTTTTCGTCGATGGAAACCTGCTCCTGGGCCGACCAAAGGAGTGTGCCAGTCTAAAACCAACCTCGGGCTTAGATGAGAGGAGGGTGGAGAAGAATTCGACCACATGAGACATGATCTGGTTATGGTCAGATACCCCAGAGTTATTGATGATCCGACTGTCAATCAGGCAGCGACGCCGCCTCCTATAAGCAATGGCAAAAAAATAAGCGGTGGGAGAGTCACCTTTCAAAGTCCAGTTAGTGGTGCCTCTTTGCCTCCAATACACCTCAGCCTAACGGTGTAAGGCCATTAGGGCCTCCTCAAGCGCATAACGGGTCTACCATTCTGGAGAGGAAAGGCCAGGGCCATCGGCCCGCGCATCAAGGGAATCAATTTAGGCGAAAAGACGCAGCTTGTCACAACGAGAATCAGCAGCATGGTTCCAGGCCCAGCCACGGAGAAAGTTTTGCAAAAAATACGAACACTAGTGCCAATCATCCATCGGGCCAAATGAGTGTCGGTCAGAAGCCAAGAAGGAAGTAAATTTAGACGAGAGCATCTCAGAGAAGCCATCAACAAGAAGCCACGAAGCGTCGAATTGAAACCGCGGGGAGGAAACAGAGCGGATCTCATCATCAAGGACAAGGGGGGCATGATCAGATCCCACTATGGTCAGAGCCCGAAGAGAAGCCCGTGGGAACAAGAAGTCCCATCTGGGACAAATAAAAAGCGGTCTAGGACAGATCTGATAGGAGAGGATTGGTGATTCGTCCAGGTGAAACGAGCACCCACCCTAGGCACTTCACGGATAGCTGAGTCACGAATGAAAGCATTGAAAGCATCAGCAAGCGCCCAGGAGAAATTAGGGGATTTTTTGTCCGAGGGGGAGCGCATTAAGTTGAAATCACCACCAGTCAGCAAGGGAAGGTCACAAGACTCAATCTTATTCAAAATCTCATCCAGGAACATGTGGGAGAGAGAGTGGTCAGCTGGACCGTAAACTACCATAACTTCCCAGAGCACGTTGAGAGAGCGGTGAGACACGACAGTGCTAGCCCAAAAAATACCGTGATCGAAAGCAACAAAATCAAACATGTCTCTTTTAGTACCAATTAGGATACCGCCAGAGTGGCCCGAGGAAGGCAGGAAGTTCCAATTGAATCTATCGATCCCAGCAACTGCGGAGAGTTCATTAGGAGAGAAGGAGGGTTTTAGCGTTTCAACAAGGCCAATGATGTCAATATTATCGTTCCGAACAAGGTCTTTCAGCTGGTCTCTACGCCCCCTAGCGTCGAAACCTCTGATGTTCCAAAACAGAGATTTCATCGGAAGGAGATATTTTTAATGCGAAGACTCAACCTACATGGGGCTATGCAGGATTTAGCACGTTTGCCCGCCCCGCGCCGAGGCGCAGTAGAGGACGCTTGATTCCTATCAGGTGCCTCCACGACCCCACCAGCCACAACTAGTGTGGGCCCAGCCTGGGTAGCAACATCCTTGGCCCTGGCAATATCAGCCTGGGCCACTTCATTGGCCCGAACAACATCCAGCAAGGCAGAGGGAGAGCCGAAACTAGAATCAAAAGATATGCCCACATCCGATAAAATATGCAGAAGATGTTCATTGGAATGCGACGGAAGGACTAACCGAACAGGAGAAGTAATTGGAAGAGAAGGAGTTGGAGGGCGAGTTGGAGTACACAGGGGGGGTTGGTCCTCGCTCGGTAGGTAGCAAGGCCGCCTTGATCGACCACCCGCCTTGTTGTTGAGATCCGACCGCTCTTGCGGGCTGTGGAAGCGGGGGAACGCACCGGCGTGGGGGGGGGGGCACGGCACGGAGAGGCCGCAGCAGAACAAGGGCCCGAGGCCGCACTCAGATCAGCTTCGAGCATGCGGCACATCCCAGTCGCAAACTGCTTAGAGCCCTCCGAGGCCCTGCTACGCGCGGAAAATTTTTTGCCAGATGATTTCTTCTTCTTCTTCTTGGACATGGGGCCGGCAGGGGGTAGATCTTCGATGCTAGAGAGAGAAGGCGATGCCGGGCGAGCTGGGAGATTAGAGCAGACGCCGGAGAATGGAGTGCCCCTCACCCCATCAGAAGCAGCAGCCCCTGCTCCCACGTTGCTAGCCGCATCCTTGTTCCCACCCCCGCCAGAGCGTTATCCTTGAGCAGGTCACGAAGGTCGGGTCATCCCACTTGGACTACGTGAATCGATGCTCAGTGTTAGGGTTCGAGTCATTAGGAAGGCCATTGTCATCCTTATCCGAGGCCGGCCGAGGGGGCGGGGGGGGGGGGGGAGGCCGGATTGGCCGCACCCTCGACCCGGACCCTGAGCCGGAATCCACTAGGAGAGGGGAAAACATCCACCGAGCCGCGAATGCAGAGCGGATCCACACACCAAACCCGCAGCCGGACAGGACCCAGGACAAGCAGCGACGCCGGATCGACCTCAATAGGTTTGCCGATAAGAACTCCAAAAGCCATAAGGAAGGTTGGGTACCGGAGCGTAGGTGGGACATCATCAACAAGTACCCAAACGTTAGACAAGGGGGAGATGGCTTTCGATCCATTGGATGCGGCCTTGACAGAGACAACGAGGTGGTTGAGGGGGAGAGTAAAATTGGTGCACGACGAGATCATCCGCAAACTTTCTTTGGAGGAAAAAATGGCTGCAAATTCAAACTCCGGCAGCTGGCGGATCTGCCAATCCCAGCCGCCATCATCCCATAACTGAAGCTCATCGAGGAGAACCTGGGGAGAGATTTTCTTGTCTTTGACGGTGATTATGCCAGCATTAGAGAGAGCAGGGATGGGAGTCACTTGAGGAATCTCGCTATCAAGCGCGAAGAAGGCGCAACCAGGGAGGCCGATGCCATAGTGCATGAAAGCAGGAGGTTTTTGACGGTTCTGACAATCAACAGTGAGGTGCCTATCCTTCCTACAGATGAGGCAAAATGAGGGTTTTGGCAGCGAGACTGAAAGTGGCCCGGGCGGTGGCAGGCGAAGCACGTGAGGGTGGGATTGCCGCTTGATTGGGAGGGGGAGCACGAGCCGGAGCAGGAAGTGGAGGAGGGAGGATGTCGTTCCCACAGGGCCCAGAAGTAGATCCCGAGCCACTGGAGGGAGGGCGGCGGCCCGGCGCCCCAGAGGACATGCGGGGCACGAACCGGCCGTGGCCACCGGCCGAGGCCGCCGGAGGACGGGCCAGGGCCCGCGCCGGAGCCACCGCACCGCGAGGAGGAGGGGTCGTGAGGGCGGGCCAGAAGATCCAGCCTTGCCCGCCGTAGCCGCCACCTCCCAGGGGTTCGAGGGGCGCGACGAGGAACCGCCAAGAGGAGCCGAGGGCCCAGCCGCAGCAGATCCAGAGCCATGAGACGAAGGGCTGCCGAGCTCCGCCACGGCCGCCTCCGCACGAGCGCGATCCGCCTGGAGCTTGGAGCGCAGGGCCACCTCATAATCCAGATCCACCTCCCCCTCGGCCGAGCCCTCCCGCCGGCGCTTCTGGCCTGACATGGCCCTGCTGGAGGAGCCGCGCGGGCGATCCATTGAGAGGATCGACGCAAACGAGAGGGAGAGAGGCTGAAGAGGACTAGATTTGGAGAAGAAGCGGATGGGGGAGCGGTAGCGCCGCAGATCAGAAGAGGTAGCTGGGAACCCTAGAAATGGGGGGAGGGAGCGCCTCCGGACCCATATATACCTCGACCGCGCCAGGCCGGGGCCGATAGGTTGGGCCAGAGGGGGAGCGGGGGGTGGGCCTGGGCCACTCGAGGCCCATAGTCCACGAGAGGTAAAGGAGGAAAGGCAGCAAAAACTGGAGAGGGGAGGGGGGGGGGGGGGCAGGCCCACCAGGCCCAACGGTCGTCGCGGCGGCCCAAAACCCAGGCTCAGGCAACCTCGCAACGGGCACCGCCAGATCTAGGTTTCCATCCGCCCCGACCGCCGCCGCCGGCGGCACCAGCAAGCCAGGGGTCGGAGCAGGAGACGAAGGAGGAGACGGGGAGGAAGGGCAAGAAACTGGGGACGCCACGGACGCACAGCACGGGTCAGGACCGAGGATTCCGCAGTCGGAAGACGGCGGAGGAACCTTGCGACGACGGCGGGACACGCGGGTCCAGCCACCATCGACCAGCGAGGCGGGAGCAGGGCGCCCGCGGCCGCCGGTGGCGAACTTGTGGCAGCGCGACGAAGAGGAGGCAGCGAGCGGAGCGAGTAGCGCCGCCAGAAGGGGGGCGAGGCCGGGGAGTCGGGGTCGGAGTCCGAGGCCTCAGGATCGAGGGCCCAAAACTTGTTGGAGGAGGCCACGGGGCGGAGAATGGACCGGGAAGTGGGGGCGGAGGGGGGAGGAGACCACCGTCTGGCGGCAGGGAGAGGCGGCCTGCATTTAACACGGAGACGAGGGGAAGGAGGCGCCTGGCGCCACCGTCGCCAGGCGGGGAGGAGAGAGGGGGAAAGGAGAGCCATCTTTCTCCACACATGTTTAAGCAACTTATATAATCGGTTTCATGAAACATGCCTCATGCTTATTTTATTCAAGTAACGGTAAACGGGCAGTACATTGGACAAACTCGTCACCGTTGACGATGCAAAACAACTATGCATCACATGTTTATTATGCAGAGGCTAGGGATAAACCCTCCTTTTCGAAAGAGAATCTACACCTTTATACGAACAGTTGGACGCAGGTAAAGATCATTCTTCCTTCGGATGGTGATGCCCATCTCCTCAGTCATGTCCAGCTCGCTCGGGCCCACCCCGTCCGGGAGCTCCCAGTCGAAGTGGTAGAGCAACACGGCGAGCACGATCTCAATGCTGGCCAGTCCGAACGCCAAGCCAGGGCAGAGTCTGCGCCCAGCCCCGAACGGTATGAACTCGAAGTCCGTCCCCTTGAGGTCGACGGTGGAGTTCTCGAACCGCTCCGGCTTGAACTCCTCCGGGTCGTCCCAGAACTTGGGGTCCCTGCCGATCGCCCATGCATTCACGAACACGACGAAGCCTTTGGGCACGTCGTACCCCATGATCTTGCACGTCTCGTTGCACTCCCTTGGGACGAGCAATGGCAGCGCCGGGTGCAGCCTCAGGGTCTCCTTGACGACGAGCTTCAGGTAGGTCATGTCTGCCAGGTCGGCCTCGGTCACGGTAGGCTTCCCGCGGAGTTTGTCGCGCAGCTCGGCCTGTGCTTTCTGCATCACTCTCGGGTTCCTCATCAGCTCTGACATCGCCCATTGGAGTGCATCTGATGACGTCTCCGTCCCGGCGCCAAAGAGATCCTGTAAAGTGCGCAGTTAGTCTGTTAATTAGTTCGTGAACAGAGTGAATAAATAGTGCATGAAGCACGAGTAAAAACACTTACTATCGTGACAGCCTTGATGTTGCCAATGGTGAGAGGCACCTCGAGGTCACCTTCCTCATGTATCCTCATGAGCTCGTCCATCAGGTCCTCCTCCTCTCCCGTCACGGAGTTCCTGGTCGACGGTACAGCCATGGCCTCCTTTCGCTTCTGTCGCTGCCGGTAGGCGTTCTCCACCAGCTCGTAGGTCGTGAGGTAGCCTCTGTGGCCGCGCCGCCTCGTGCCACCGAAGGCGCGCACGAGCCACGATGACGGGAACCATTCGGCCATGGTGAAACCCGATGCGATCTTGACGATGTCCGCCAACACCACCAGGAACTCGTCCCTCCTCTCGAACCTCTCGCCGATCATGGTGCGCATCGTCGAGTCCGCGATGACCCAAAAGATCTGCTCGCAGAGGTTGACGGTTTCTCCCGGCGGCGTGGCGGCGATGGCGGCTACGAGGCGGCCGGCCTCCTCCTCCCGCACGCGGTGGAACGAGTGGACGCGCCGGACGCTGAGCAGCTTCACGATGGAGATCTTGCGGAGCTGCCGCCACAGAGCGCCGTACGGCGCGAAGAAGATCCCCTTCCCCATGGGGCGCAGCTTCTGTATGGTGGGTGGATACGGCCGCCAGGCGAACTTCATGTCGTGCACCTTCATGATCTCGCGCGCGGCGTCCGCGGACGAGACGAACACGGCCGGGAGCTCCCCGAGCTGGAGGTACATGAGCGGCGCGTCCAGCTCGCGCGCGATGTCGGCCACGGCGCGGTGCGCGATCGGGCTGCGGAGGAGGTGGTGGAGGTTGTGGATGAACGGCAGCGACGACGGGCTTGGCGGCAGCTTCAGCGCCGGCGCCTTCGTCCTGGCGCCACGCTTCTTAATAAGCTTGAGGAGGAGGAGGGCCAGGAAGGCGCAGAGCCAGCACACGAGTTGCTGCATGGCCATGGTTGGTGCGTTAAGGTGATGGAGCTAGCCAGCGATTTGATCTGCTCATTATATAGCCATTTCCTGTAGGAGCGGTGCACGAAACAACCATCAAGGTTGGAAGCAGCTGGTTCCAACCAAGCTCCACTCCACTAGTGCCAAAGGCTGTTAGTTGGCAGCTTGGCGCCGGTGAAGGTCGTTCCAAACCGAGCTCATGCAGGGCGAGGCAGATTATGTCTGGACTCTGGAGTAGTAACGTTAGTTTTCACGTATGTACATGGCCACGTTACGTGCTTCTTGATGGTGTGAAGTTGTGCACTAGCTGTAAAGTTTCTAGTGCAGATGGGATGCGTGGAATGGAAGCGTAGGCAAGCAGGGGCGGGTGCATGTTCATATATGGACGAACAAGGTATAGGAGAGATGGGACACCTATGCATCAGGTACCTGAAATTCTTGTCTGTTTCAGTCACTTTGGTTCTGAGCCGCTGGATGGAAAATCAACGATCAGAAAAAACACAAAGAAAAAGTGACTGAAATTAGATTTAGTTTCAATCAAATCTGGATAGACAACAGAAAACCTGATGGGCACACCGAACCGGACGCAAACAAACCCCATAAACCCGCTAACTAGAACCCACCTTGCCGCGACTTTTTCTTGTAAGTGAGAAGGAGTCAAGTACAGAGGCGATCGCAGGGGCAAAGGCGCGAGGAGTTTAAAAGATGGTCAAAGAGCTTTTGGGTCGTGTGATGTATGGGCCGCTGGGCCGAGTGTTGGGTTGTAAGCCGCGATATATAAGTGAGCCAGTAGCGTGTTGTACGGTATGAAGTTTGAAATTGAAATCATTCTAGCCTCTCGCTTTCTCTTATCTCCTCTTGTGTTGTTTCTCTCCCTCTTTCTTCCTCAGCTCCGATCCCCGTCCCCTACCTACTACTCCGGCTCGCTACAGTTGGTATCAGAGCCATCGCTCATCGCCGCCGCGTTTCACTGGAATTTTTTTCCCGGTTCATACCCAGCAAATCCGAGGCGGCGGTGGCGGATCACCCTAGGGTTCGATCTGCGTAACTCCTGATCTGAGGTGGGTTGATTCGGGGAAACCGGCGACCACGACGACATTCAAGCCGAATCCGCAGTCGCGCTTCCTCACGGACGAGATGGAGGCGTTCCAGGAAAGGATGCTGAAGGAGTTCGCGGAGATCTGCGCCGCGCAGAGCAAATGGCTCGCCATCGATGGACTCAACGCGCAGCTCGAGGCCCTCGACGCCAAGCTAACCGAGCAGGGCGCGCGTCTCGATCGGGTACAAGTCAAGGTGGATCTCTCCTGCAACACGCTGGGATAGGTGCAACAGAGTCAAGCTCGTGCGGCACAGATGAACAAGCAGCAAGGAGTACCAGAGGTTTCGTCGCCGACTGCTTCAGAGGACTCAGATGGCATCGTCGGTGCGGCACCACGATCTGTAGGGCGACCTCCACCGCGTTCGATTCAGGTAGCTGAGATTCAGGATGTTCAGCAACCTCCTATACTTCCTGTGGTAGATGAGAGCATGGGCAAGGGGCAGTGGACGCCGAAAATGGATTTCCCTAGGTTTGATGGCATAGATGTGCGGATATGGTTGGACAAGTGTGAGGCATTTTTCAGGCTCTATCATATTCCTCATAGTTTTAAGGTCACATATGTATCTCTGTATCTGTTAGATAATGCAGCCCTTTGGTATCTGATAACCCACAAGTATAGGGAATCGCAACAGTTTTCGAGGGTAGAGTATTCAACCCAAATTTATTGATTCGACACAACGGGAGCCAAAGAATATTCTCAAGTATTAGCAGCTGAGTTGTCAATTCAACCACGCCTGGATAACTTAATATCTGCAGCAAAATATTTAGTAGCAACGTAGTATGGAAGTAACGGTAACAATGGCAAAATTAACGATAGCAATATTGTAGTGATTGTAACAGTGGCAACGGTAAAGTAACTAAGCAAAGATCAATATGTGAAAAGCTCGTAGGCATTGGATCGGTGATGATGGATAATTATGCCGGATGTGATCATTCATGCAACAATTATAACATAGGGTGACACAGAACTAGCTCCATTTCATCAATGTAATGTAGGCATGTATTCCGAATATAGTCATACGTGCTTATGGAAAAGAACTTGCATGACATCTTTTGCCCTACCCTCCCGTGGCAGCGGGGTCCTATTGGAAACTAAGGGATATTAAGGCCTCCTTTTAATAGAGTACCGGATCAAAGCATTAACACATAGTGAATACATGAACTCCTCAAACTACGGTCATCACTGGGAGTGGTCCCGATTATTGTCACTTCGGGGTTGCTGGATCATAACACATAGTAGGTGACTATAGACTTGCAAGACAGGATCAAGAACTCACATATATTCATCAAAACATAATAGGTTCATATCTGAATTCATGGCACTCGGGCCCTAGTGACAAGCAAAAGCACAGCAAAGTCATAGCAACATCAATCTCAGAACATAGTGGATACTAGGGATCAAACCCTAACAAAACTAACTCGATTACATGATAAATCTCATCCAACCCATCACCTTCCAGCAAGCCTACGATGGAATTACTCACACACGGCGGTGAGCATCATGAAATTGGTGATGGAGGATGGTTGATGATGACGATGGCGACGGATTCCCCTCTCCGGAGCCCCGAACGGACTCCAGATCAGCCCTCCCGAGAGAGTTTAGGGCTTCGCAACGGCTCCGTATCGTAAAACGCGATGAATCCTTCTCTCTTATTTTTTCTCCCCGAACATTAATATATGGAGTTGGAGTTGAGGTCGGTGGAGCACCAGGGGGCCCACGAGGCAGGGGGGCGCCCAGGGGGGGCAGGCGCGCCTCCCACCCTAGTGGACAGGGTGTGGGCCCCCTGGCCTTGATTCTTTCGCCAGAATTTTTTATATATTCCAAAATAATTCTCCGTTGATTTTCAGGTCATCCCGAGAACTTTTGTTTCTGCACAAAAATAACACCATGGCAATTCTGCTGAAAACAGCGTCAGTCCGGGTTAGTTCCATTCAAATCATGCAAGTTAGAGTCCAAAACAAGGGCAAAAGTGTTTGGAAAAGTAGATACGACGAAGACGTATCAACTCCCCCAAGCTTAAACCTTTGCTTGTCCTCAAGCAATTCAGTTGACAAACTGAAAGTGATAAAGAAAACTTTTACAAACTCCGTTTGCTCTTGTTGTTGTAAATATGTAAAGCTAGCATTCAAGTTTTCAGCAAAGATTATGAACTAACCATATTCACAATAACACTTAGGTCTCATGTTTACTCATATCAATGGCATAATCAACTAGCGAGCAATAATAATAAATCTTGGATGACAACACTTTCTCAAAACAATCATAATATGATATAACAAGATGGTATCTCGCTAGCCCTTTCTGAGACCGCAAAACATAAATGCAGAGCACATTTAAAGATCAAGGACTGACTAGACATTGCAATTCATGGTAAAAGAGATCCAGTCATGGTCATACTCAATATAAATTAATAGTAATGGATGCAAATGAAAACGATGCTCTCCAACTAGTGCTTTTAATAAGAAGATGATGACTCAACATAAAAGTAAATAGATAGGCCCTTCGCAGAGGGAATCATGGATTTGTAGAGGTGCCAGAGCTTGGTTTTTGAAATAGAGATAAATAATATTTTGAGTGGTATACTTTCATTGTGAACATAACAACCGAGAGGTCTCGATATCTTCCATGCTACACACATTATAGGTGGTTCCCAAGCAGAATGGTAAAGTTTATACTCCCCCACTACCAACAAGCATCAATCCATAGCTTGCTCAAAACAACGAGTGCCTCCAACTAGCAACAGCCCTGGGGGAGTTTTGTTTGCAATTATTTTGATTTGATTTGCTTAGAGCATGGGACTGGGCATCCCGATGACCAGCCATTTTCTCGTGAGTGAGGAGCGGAGTCCACTCCTCTTGAGAATAACCCGCCTAACATGGAAGATACAGACAACCCTAGTTGATACATGAGCTATTCGAGCATACAAAACATAATTTCATTTGAAGGTTTAGAGTTTGGCACATACAAATTTACTTGGAACGGCAGGTAGATACCGCATATAGGAAGGTATGGTGGACTCATATGGAATAACTTTGGGGTTTATGGAAGTGGACGCACAAGCGGTATTCCCGCTTAGTACAAGTGAAGGCTAGCAAAAGACGGGGAAGCGACCAGCTAGAGACCGACAACAGTCATGAACATGCATTAAAATTAATCAACACTGAATGCAAGCATGAGTAGGATATAATTCACCATGAACATAAATATCATAAAGGCCATGTTGATTTTGTTTCAACTACATGCGTGAACATGTGCCAAGTCAAGCCACTTGAATCATTCAAAGCAGGATACCACCCTATCATACCACATCACAACCATTTTAATAGCATGTTGGCACGCAAGGTAAACCATTATAAACTCCTAGCTAATTAAGCATGGCATAAGCAACTATAATCTCTAATTGTCACTGCAAACATGTTTATTCATAATAGGCTGAATCAGGAACGATGAACTAATCATATTTACAAAAACAAGAGAGGTCGAGTTCATACCAGCTTATCTCATCTCAATCATTCCATCATATATCGTCATTATTGCCTTTCACTTGCATGACCGAACGGTGTGGATAAGAATAATAGTGCACGTGCATTGGACTAAGCTGGAATCTGCGAGCATTCAATAAACAGGAAAAGACAAGGCAATATGGGATCTTAGTTAAATCAACAATAATGCATATAAGAGCCACTTTATATTTTCATCATGGTCTTCTCCTATCGACCCCCAAAGAAAAGAAAGGAAATAAAACTATTTACACGGGAAAGCTCCCAACAAGCAAAAGAAGAACGAGAAATCTTGTTGGGTTTTCTTTTAATTATTACTACTACAGGCATGGAAAGTAAACTAGCTAAAAGCTACAACTATTTTTTTTTCTTAAGGTTTTTCAAACACACAAGAAGAAAGCATAAAAAGAAAATAAACTAGCATGAATAGTACAATGAAAAAGTATGAGCACCGACAACTAGAGTGAGTGTGTGAACATGAATGTAATGTCGGTGAGAAATACGTACTCCCCCAAGCTTAGACTTTTTGCCTAAGTTGGTCTATGGCCACGGCTGGCCTGGCAGATATCCGAAGTTGTAACTCGGGTCATACTGAGATGCAGCCTCGGGATGCCACTGGTTGGGGATCTCCTCCGGATCCCACTGATAAACAGACTGACGGTGTGGATCAAGTAGTGGTTCCGGCTCTGGTTCTGGAGCTGGTGCTTGGTTCCGGTGGGCATGGATGGCCTCCGGCAGAACAAGGTACTTGCCTGAAGATAAGTTAAACAAAGAAGGAGCAGGCAAAGTAATAGTCTCAAAATAATTCGTATCAAATATCAGTCTATAGTTAAGCTCCTTTTTCTTATTCTTAACACTAAAATCATGTGCTACCATACTTTTATAGTCTAGAAAAACAGGAGGCAACAACTTTTCTTCTTTCTAATAATGCCTAATAGGTATGTTAAAGTGTGCAGTGAGGCGCGAGGTGAAGATACCTCCCAAGATGGGGCCCTTCGTACGGTTCAGATTTAACCGCTTTGCAACAATAGCGCCCATACTAAATGTGTTATCACGGAACAAGGCATGGCACAAAATAACAATATTAGGGGCACTAAGGTTGCCACAGTTTCTGCGACCAATTAAACATCTACTAGCAAATATTGCAAAATAACATAGAACAGGAAAGTGTATGCTAGTAAGTCTTGCATCGGAAACCTTCCTCGTTTCCCCTACAACAATTGTATCAATAAACCCTTCCACATCGTTATGATGTGGTTCCTCTACGCTGCCCGTAAAGGGCAACTTGCAAACCGCACAGAAATCAAAGAGGGACATCTCCTTATACTCATCATATAAATAGAAATCCACCGAAGGTGGTGACCTCTTAGCATGGAAATGAAAATTTTGCACAAAGATATTAGTGAGTAGGAGATACTACGTTGGTCGCGGAGGAAGTCGGTGAGGCCTGCATTCTCAGCCAAATCATAAAAATCATCATGAATCCCGGCTGCTCTCAAGAAATCATCACAAGGCCATTCACACGGCCGGACCTCCGCGGTGCGAGGGAGATTATATTTGGGCCTCTTATCTTCTTCACTTTGCTTATCCTTTGAGCTTCGGCTCGAAGAGCCCCTAAAAAATCTCTTCATTATTTTCTGAAAAATTCTGAAATTTTTAGTAACTTCAAATAAAGGTGAACCAAACTCAACAAAATTAATGGCAATGCTCCCACAAGTGCCTAGAGACTATATCATGCATTAGAACTACTTGGGACCAAATAAATTTTACTTGCAAGCTCAAGAACAAGGTCACCTAAGCAGCAAAAATTTGCAATAAATAAAGCACTAGAACAAAAACTAATTGGACCATTGGAGGAGTCACATACAAAGAACAATCCCCCAAAGCAGTTTTGTGAGTGGAGCTTTGAGTAAAGAGATCGAAATTGGCAGCAAGATGAGCTAGAACTCGTGCTTGAGCTGGCTGGTGATTTTTTTGGGAGGAAGAAGTGTGTGGGTGCTGGAATAAGTGGAGGGGGGCCATCAGGGGCCCACGAGGCAGGGGGCGCGCCCTGGACCCTCATGGTCAAGTGCTTGCTCCCCCTGATGTGTTCTCAGTGCCAGATATTCATAAATATTCCAGAAAAAATCATATTTCAATTTCAGGGCATTTGGAGAACTTTTATTTTCAGGGTATTTTTTTATTGCACAGATAATTCAGAACACAGACATAAAATACTATTTTTGATTTATTTAATCTAAATAACAGAAAGTAAAATGAGGGTACAGAGAGTTTTGCTTTCTAACTTCATCCATCTCATGCTCATCAAAATGAACCCACTAACAAGGTTGGTCAAGTCTTGTTAACAAACTCATTCTGAATCGCATGAAACCGGAGAATTTTCGAATAGCACTAGGTTACCTCAACGGGGATATGCACGTCCCCAATAATAAGAATATCATATTTCCTTTTGACAGTCGGAAGAGGAAATTCAAAACCTCCAATAATAGTCGATGGAATTTTTCCAATAGAGTTGATACTGTGAACTTGAGGTTGTTTCCTCGGAAAGTGTACCGTATGCTCATTACCATTAACATGAAAAGTGGCATTGCCTTTGTTGCAATCAATAACAGCCCCTGCAGTATTCAAAAAGGGTCTTCCAAGAATAATAGACATACTATCGTCCTCAGGAATATCAAGAATAACAAAGTCCGTTAAAATAGTAACACTTGCAACAACAACAGGCACATCCTCACAAATACCGACAGGTATAGCAGTTGATTTATCGGCCATTTGCAAAGATATCTCAGTAGGTGTCAACTTATTCAAATCAAGTCTACGATATAAAGAGAGATGCATAACACTAACACCGGCTCCAAGATCACATAAAGCAGTTTTAACATAGTTTCTTTTAATGGAGCATGGTATAGTTGGTACTCATGGATCTCCTAGTTTCTTAGGTATTCCTCCTTTAAAAGTATAATTAGCAAGCATGGTGGAAATTTCAGCTTCTGGTATCTTTCTTTTATTAGTAACAATTTCTTTCATGTACTTAGCATAAGGATTCATTTTGAGCATATCAGTTAACCGCATACGCAAAAAGATAGGTCTAATCATTTCACCAAAGCGCTGAAAATCCTCATCATCCTTTTTATTGGATGGGTTAGGAGGAAAAGCCATGGGTTTCTGAACCCATGGTTCTCTTTCTTTACCGTGCTTCCTAGCAACAAAGTCTCTCTTATCATAATGTTGATTCTTTGATTGTGGGTTATCAAGATCAACAGCAGGTTCAATTTCTACATCATTGTCATTGCTAGGTTGATCATCAACATGAACATCATCATTAACATTATCACTAGGCTCATGTTCATTGCCAGATTGTGTTTCAATATCAAAAATAGATATATCATTGGGATTCTCATGTGTGTCAGCAACAGGTTCACTAGAAGCATGCAAAGTCCTATCATTTTTCTTTTTCTTCCTCTTAGAAGGACTAGGTGCATCTAAATTGTTTCTCTGAGAATCCTGCTCAATTCTCTTAGGGTGGCCCTCAGGATACAAAGGTTCCTGAGTTATTTTACCTCCTCTAGTTGCAACTCTAACAGCAAAGTCATTATTCTTACTATTTAATTCATTGATCAAATCATTCTGAGCTTTAAGTACTTGCTCTACTTGAGTGGTAACCATAGAAGCATGTTTACTAATAAGTTTAAGCTCAGCTTTAACTCTAGACATATAATCACTCAAGTGTTCAATCATATAAGCATTGCGTTTTAATTTTCTACCAAAATAAGCATTGAAATCTTCTTGCTTAACCATAAAGTTATCAAACTCATCCAAGCATTGGCTAGCAAACTTAGTAGGCAGGATTTCAACTTTATCATATCTATAGAGAGAATTTGCCTTTACTACCTGTGTCGGGTTATCAATACCATGTGTTCCTCAATAGGTGATGAATTAAGACCATGTATTTCTTCAACAGGAAGTAATTTCTTAACATCTTCAGCTTTCATACCTTTTTCCTTCATGGATTTCTTTGCCTCTTGCATATCTTCAGGACTGAGAAATAGAATACCCCTTTTCTTCAGAGTTGGCTTAGGCGTTGGTTTAGGGAGTGTCCAATTATTTTCATTAGTCAACATATTATTCAAAAGTAACTCAGCTTGATCGACAGTTCTTTCCCTGAAAACACAACCAGCACAACTATCCAGGTGGTCTCTGGAAGCATCGGTTAGTCCATTATAAAAGATGTCAAGTATTTCATTTTTCTTGAGAGGATGATCAGCAAAGCATTAAGTAATTGGAGAAGCCTCCCCAAGCTTGTGGGAGACTCTCTTCTTCAATTTATAAAATTATATATTTCCTTAAAGCAGCTTGTTTCTTATGAGCGGGAAATATTTAGAGAGAAGTAATAAATCATATCCCGGGACAACGCACACAACCAGGATCAAGAGAATTAAACCATGTCTTAGCATCACCCTTTAATGAGAATGGAAATAATTTAAGGATATAACAGATGGCGAGTTTTCTCATCATTAGTGAACAGGGTGGCTATATCATTTAATTTAGTAAGATGTGCCACAACAGTTTGATTCATAGCCATAGAAAGGATCAGATTCAACCAAAGTAAATATCTAAAATCGACAGAGAAATCATAATCCTTATCAGTAATAAAGATAGGTGAAGTAGCAAAAGCAGGGTCATATCTCATTCTAGCATTCAGAGATTTTTCTTTCAACTTAGCTAATAATTTCTTAAGATCACTCCTATCATTGCAAGCAAGAAAATCTCTAGCAGTTTTTTCATCCATAACATAACCCTCATGCACAAAACGCAATTCATATCTAGGGGGAGAATCTTCATCATCACTTTCATCAATATTATCAGTTTCAATAATTTCATTCTCTCTAGCCCTAGCAAGTTATTCATCCAGAAATTCACCTAGTGGCACAGTATTATCAAGCATAGAAGTAGTTTCATCATAAGTATCATGCAAAGCAGAAGTGGCATCATCAATAACATGCGACATATCAGAATTAATAGCAGAAGCAGGCTTAGGTGTCGCAATTTTACTCAAAACAGAAGGAGATTCAAGTGCAGAGCTAGATGGCAGTTCCTTACCTCCCCTCGTAGTTGAGGGATAAATTTTGGTTTTCTCGTCTTTCAAGTTCCACATAGTGACCAGCAGATATAAATCCCAAGTGACTCAAAGAATAGAGCTATGCTCCCCGGCAATGGCGCCAGAAAATAGTCTCGATAACCCACAAGTATAGGGGATCGCAACAGTTTTCGAGGGTAGAGTATTCAACCCAAATTTATTGATTAGACACAAGGGGAGCCAAAGAATATTCTCATGTATTAGAAGCTGAGTTGTCAATTCAACCACACCTGGATAACTTAATATCTACAGCAAAGTATTTAGTAGCAAAGTAGTATGTAAGTAACAGTAACAGTGGCAAAAGTAACGATAGCAATATTGTAGTGATTGTAACAGTGGCAACAGTAAGGTAACTAAGCAAAGATCAATATGTGAAAAGATCGTAGGCATTGGATCGGTGATGGATAATTATGCCAGATGCGATCATCCATGCAACAGTTATAACATAGGGTGACACAGAACTAGCTCCAGTTCATCAATGTAATGTAGGCATGTATTCCGAATATAGTCATACGTGCTTATGGAAAAGAACTTGCATGACATCTTTTGTCCTACCCTCCCGTGGCAGCGGGGTCCTATTGGAAACTAAGGGATATTAAGGCCTCCTTTTAATAGAGTACCGGACCAAAGCATTAACACATAGTGAATGCATGAACTCCTCAAACTACGATCATCACCAGGAGTGGTCCCAATTATTGTCACTTCGGGGTTGCCGGATCATAACACATAGTAGGTGACTATAGACTTGCAAGATAGGATCAAGAACTCACATATATTCATGAAAACATAATAGGTTCAGATCTGAATTCATGGCACTCGGGCCCTAGTGACAAGCATTAAGCATAGCAAAGTCATAGCAACATCAATCTCAGAACATAGTGGATACTAGGGACCAAACCCTAACAAAACTAACTCGATTACATGATAAATCTCATCCAACCCATCACCGTCCAGCAAGCCTACGATGGAATTACTCATACACGACGGTGAGCTTCATGAAATTGGTGATGGAGGATGGTTGATGATGACGACGGCGATGGATTCCCCTCTCCGGAGCCCCGAATGGACTCCAGATCAGCCCTCCCGAGAGAGTTTAGGGCTTGGCGGCGGCTCCGTATCGTAAAACGCGATGAATCCTTCTCTCTTATTTTTTTTCTCCCCGAACGTGAATATATGGAGTGGAGTTGAGGTCGGTGGAGCACCAGGGGGCCAATGAGGCAGGGGCGTGCCTCCCACCCTCGTGGACAGGGTGTGGGCCCCCTAGACTTGATTCTTTCGCCAGTATTTTTTATATATTCCAAAATAATTCTCCGTTGATTTTCAGGTCATTCTGAGAACTTTTGTTTCTGCACAAAAATAACACCATGGCAATTCTGCTAAAAACAACGTCAGTCTGGGTTAGTTCCATTCAAATCATGCAAGTTAGAGTCCAAAACAAGGGCAAAAGTGTTTGGAAAAGTAGTTACGATGAAGACGTATCAGTATCAGGCGTTCAAACAGTCTGGGGAATTTCGCCATGTGGGAGCAGTTTTGTCAGGCGATACTTCTTGAATTTGATGTTGATGTGTACAGGCATAAGATGAAGGAGCTGATGCTGTTGAAACAAGTGGACACTGTCGAAGAATATAAACAGTAGTTTCTGCAGCTGGTTTACACTGTTAAGCTGTATGAGCCCACAATCAGTGACACTTTTTTGGTTACTAGGTTTGTGCTGGGCCTCAAAGAGGAGCTCAAGTCAGCAGTGGAGTTTCAGATACCGGGCACTGTTCAATTGGCAGCTTTGTATGCATCAGTTCAGGAAGGATTACTGCTTCAACAGAAAACACACAAAGCCAGTTTCCAGAAAGCTACCTATAACAAGACAGACACTCGTTCTGGTTTAGAACCTGGTGACTTATGGAAGGCCAAGCAGCTGAAGGAATATCATCGAGCAAATGGGATTTGTTATAAGTGTGGAGAAAAAATTGTGCCTGGTCATGTATGTAATTAGCCTATGGCAGGTGGGGCACAGTTAAAAGCAGCTGAGGTGCTAGCTACGCAGGAAATCATTTCAGATGCAGTGCTGGATGCATTAGTTGCAGGAGGATAGGAGGAATGTGCTACTATCTCAGTAAATGCTTGTCTGGTGCACCCAATCCCAAGACAATTCAATTGAGAGCTCTAGTACAGAACAAAGTGGTGTTGATATTGGTGGACTCAGGCAGCACACACACTTTTGTGGACAAAGCTTTCCTGGATAAGATCTCTGTAACTGCTGAGCCCCTGGTGACTCCTTTACAAGTGAAGGTAGCAAATGGCAGTCCACTCTCTTGTACTGAAAGAGTGCCTCAACTGACATGGTGGATACAAGGGCACAGTTTCAGTAATTCTATGCAGGTGCTGCCACTAGGAGGACATGCCATTATCTTGGGAACGGATTGGCTTGAACAATGGGGTGTGATGCAGTGTCATGATACGTCTCCAACGTATCTATAATTTTTGATTGTTCTGTGCTGTTTTATTATCAATCTTCGATGTTTTTAATCATTTTATAGTCATTTTATATCTTTTCTAGTACTAACCTATTAACATAGTGCCAAGTGCCAGTTGATGTTTTTCCATGTTTATTACATCACAGTAAATCAATATCAAACGAAGTCCAAATGCCACGAAACTCCACGATGATTTTTTATGGGCCAGAAGAAAGTCAATGGGCCCTGGTTGCACCTGGGGGGTGCCCCGAGGGGGGCACAACCCACCAGGGTGCGCCAGGAGGCCCAAGCGCGCCGTGGTGGGTTGTGACCACCTCGGGTGCCCCTGGACCGCCTCTTTGCTCTATAAATACCCCAAGAATACCAGAACGCTAGGGGATTCGACGAAATATTCATCCAGCCGCTGCAGAGTCCAGAACCACCAGATCCAACCTAGACACCATCACGGAGGGGTTCACCACTTCCATTGGTGCTTCTCCGATGATGTGTGAATAGTTATTTGTAGACCTTCGGGTCCGTAGTTAGTAGCTAGATAGCTTTCTCTCTCTCGCTGAATTCTCAATACAATGGTCTCTATGAGATCCATATGATCTAACTCTTTTGCGGTGTGTTTGTTGGGATCTGATGAACTTCGAGTTTATGATCAGTTATATCTTTTTACGTCTATGAAAGTTGTTTGAGTTTCTTTGATCTCTTATATGCATGATCTCTTATAGCCTCGTATTTCTTCTCCGATATTTGGGTTTTGTTTGGCCAACTTTATCTATTTATCTTGCAATGGGGAGAGGTGCCCGGTAGTGGTTCGATCTTACGGTGCTTGATCCCAGTGACAGAAGGGGAGCCGACACGTATGTATCGTTGCTACTAAGGATAAAAAGATGAGATCTATATCTACCGCCATATAGATAAATGGATCTTGCCTACATCATGTCATCGTTCTTATTGCATTAGTCCATTTTTCCATGAACTTAATACACTAGATGCATGCTGGATAGCGGTCGATGTGTGGAGTAATAGTAGTAGATGCAGGCAGGAGTCGGTCTACTAATCTTGGACGTGATGCCTATGTAATGATCATTGCTTGGATATCGTCATGATTATTTGTAGTTCTATCAATTGCCCAACAGTAATTTGTTTACCCACCGTTGCAGTTTTTCTCGAGAGAAGCCACTAGTGAAACCTACGGCCCCGGGTCTTCTTTCTCATATATTTTCCTTGCGATCTACTTTTCCTTTGCATTTTTATTCAGATCTATTAAACCAAAAAATACAAAAATACCTTTTTGTGTTTTATCTTTATTTATTTTATTTGGCGTTCGATCTATCATTGTACTACTCCCTCCGTTCCTAAATATAAGTCTTTTTAGACATTTCAAATAGACTGCAACATACAGATGTATATAGACATATTTTAGAGTGTAGATTCACTCATTTTGCTCCGTATGTAGTCACTTGTTGGAATCTCTAGAAAGACTTATATTTAGGAACAGAGGGAGTACAATTTACCTCACGTCTGTTTGCCTATCTTGAGGCGCCATACCCCGGAAGGGATTGACAACCCCTTTAACACGTCGGGTTGTGAGGTGTTGTTGTTTGTGTGCAGGTGCTGCTTACGTTGTGTTGCTTGGTTCTCCTACTGGTTCGATACCTTGGTTTCATAACTGAGGCAAATACCTACTGTCGCTGTGCTACATCATCCCTCCCTCTCAGGGAAATACCGACGTAGTTCCAGCTACCATCATGTCACTGGGCTAATAAATGGATACAGTTTCAGTATCAGGGCAAAGAGGTCAGATTACAAGGAGTGATGCCTGTACAACATGAGAATATAGAGGAGATATCTGCTGATCACAATTGCTTAAGTGGGAGAAAGGCAATGATGTGTGGGCTACTGCACTGTTAAACCGCATAGTAATGGCACCTGTCACAGAAGTTCCTCAGGAGGTGCAACAAGTGTTGGACAGAAACAAGCAAGTGTTCCAAGAACCACACTCCCTACCACCACATAGAGCTTTTGACCACAAAATAAACTTATTGCCAGATGCTGCTCCTGTCAACTGTAGGCCATACAGATACTCTCCTTTACAAAAGGATGAAATTGAGAAACAAGTTAAGGAGATGTTGGATGTTGGTTTAATTACACCCAGTATAAGTCCTTTTGCTACACCAGTGTTGTTGGTCAAGAAGAAAGATGGTACATGGAGGTTTTGTGTGGATTACATGAGATTTAATGCCATTACTGTGAAGAAAAAAAATTCCAATGCTAGTAATAGATGAGATCTTGGATGAATTAGGAGGAGCAAAGTGGTTCTCTAAACTAGATTTAAGAGCTGGTTATCACCAAATAAGAATGAAAGAGGAAGATGAATTTAAAACAACATTCAAAACTCATCATGAGCAGTTCCAGTTCAGAGTAATGCCTTTGGGTTAGCTACTGCTCCAGGCACTTTTCACTGTGTCATGAATTTTGCTTTTGCAGGGGCCAATAGAAAATATGTACTGGTGTTTATGGATGATATACTAGTGTTTAGTGGCACCTTGGAGGAACATATACATCATCTTCAGTCAGTATTTGATATCCTCAAAGAAAATCAGCTGTTTGTCAAAGAAAGTAAATGTGCTTTTGCCCAGCAGTCCTTGGAGTATTTGGGGCACATAATTTCTGACAAAGGTGTGTCTACTGATCCTGCTAAGACTGAAGCTATTCTAAATTGGCCAGTCCCCACATCTATGACTGAATTGAGGGGTTTTCTGGGACTAACTGGATATTATAGAAAATTTGTGAGGAACTATGGCTTATTGGCAAAACCCTTGACTTCTCAATTAAAGAAACAAGCATTTACATGGTCTGGTACAGCATAACAAGCTTTTCAACTGCTCAAACAGACCATGGTTAATACTCCTGTGTTAGCTCTGCCCAACTTTGACAAGACTTTCACTGTAGAGACTGATGCATGCAACACTGGGCTGGGAGTTGTTCTTTCCCAGGAGGGCCACCCTATTGCACACTAAAGCAAAGCCCTGGGGGTGCAAAATCAGAAGAAATCCATATATGAGAAGGAAATTCTGGCAATTATGTTGCCCATTGACAGGTGGAGATCTTATTTGAGCAGAGCACCATTTATTATCAAAACAGACCACCAAAGCCTATGTCACTTGGGAGATCAGAATCTCACATCTGACTTACAAAGGAAAGCAATGAAAAAGTTAGTAGGACTTCAGTTTTTTATTCAATATAAAAAGGTGTGGAAAACACTACTGCAGATGCCTTATCCAGGGTAGCACATTTATTCTCTGTACAAAGTGTTTCCACAAGCAAGCCAGTTTGGATAGAGGAAATTCTCAATTCTTACTCTGTTGACCCAGAGGCTTTATCCATGTTACAAAAGTTGGTTGTGGACTCCACATCTTGTCCTGGTTTCCAACTACAGGATGGACTGTTGAAACAAGACAATAAGATCTGTGTAGGAGCAAATGTTGGTCTGAAAACAAAGTTGATCCAGGCGTTTCACTCTACTAAAGTGGGAGGTCATTCAGGGATTCTGCCTACATACCACAAAGTCAAACAACTGTTTTGTTGGAAGAGAATGAAGACAAATGTGGAAAACTTTGTCAAGCAATGTGGTATCTGTCAGCAAGCAAAACATGAGCTGTCACTGGTACGCGTCGGTGCTATACAAACGGTTTTTAACCCCTTTCCGCGATGGCATTTGGAACCATCGCCGAGTGAGTGGGCGATAGGGGGGTCCTTCCCACACGACCCAGAAATCGTCGGGGATAGGCCCTCCTGGGACACAAGCTGGGGCCGTGTGCGATCGGGCGAGGCATCAAAACCCAATAATTTCCGTTCGTATGTACATCCCACACGGTGAATCCTAGATAAACATTTCCCTTCGTATGTATATCACACACAATCAATCCAAGGAATACGTTTCCGTTCTTATGTACATCCCGCACAGTCAATCCAGGGAAAATGTTTCCGTTCGTATGTATATCACACACAGTCAATCCAAGGAATACGTTTCCGTTCTTATGTACATCCCACATAGTCAATCCAGGGAAAACGTTTTCGTTCATATGTACATCCCACACAGTTTTATGTGCAGGCTCGTGTGTGAAAGGTGTAACTATCACACACGCTCTGCCTTGGTTAACTATTTGCTTTTATCAACTACATCACACACGATTTGATGAAGAAAACAGTGTGGCATTGGGCTATCCATCACAAGCGCTTTTATTGCTAGAACCGTTTGCAAAGTTCCATGACACATTTAGCAGGCTTATTAGTTTACAATTAATAATTCCAGTATTTTGCAAATTCACATTTCATATCGATCAACTGTTTGCCAATTTCATATCAGGCACATAAATATATTATAACATCACAGTACGATAGCTACATAAAAATAGCACAGTACAATATATAGCTAGCTCAACTTCATAAGAATAACATTAGAACAATATATTCATTTCCCTCGTCTTATCCACCTCTGCTTTCAGTTCAGTAAGAACATGTTTTGCACTGGCCAACTGGGAGAGTGCCTCCTCCTTCGCCAACACCATCTTAGCAAAGTCCGATTTAAAAAATCTGAGCTCATTCTCCACCTTCCCCTTTCTATCCCGCATCTTCAAATATTATTCAGCGTTGACAACACTTTTTCTAAGCCTACATCTGTTCTCTTCCTTATACATGCTCCAGAGCTTCGCTAGGCACATCTTCAAAGACTGTGGCCACTCTTGATCAACCCACTCCAAGTAAGAACACTTCCGTTCATCCTATAATATTTAGAACTAGATCAGTAACAATTGTAGGGGAAATGGGTTTATAGGAACATAGAAAATCACCAATGCTTATTTTGAAAAATGGAAGAAACATGTTAATTATGACATATCTTCTAAAAAAGATCAATGTGCAAATGAATTAATTGCTACTGAGACAACAACCAAATTCTGGAACATCAAAAGCTATAATTAACTACGACAACGCTACAAGTTCTTACTCATGTACAATAAATAACAAATTTAACATTTTATGAGGAAGGTAAATATAACTGCAACAGCATAGCGACAGTGTTTGGATGACAGCAAATTGATACTAGCAGGTGTGTACATGCACAAATAGCACTAACGCCGTCCACTATGTATGCCAAAACTAGTGTAAAGACAATTGTTGCTACATCTCGAATCGGTGCCCTGCACTGGCGAGCCGATGCAGCGGAAAAAAATCAGGGACCCAGACTCTGGAGCACCTAGTTGCTCCGATGCCCAGTTACTTCGTGCCATAAAGATTTAGTATTTTACTGCTTGACTTCTCGGATGTGTGGACCAAAGTTGGCTGCACAAACTGCGGAAGCGGTGCCATATAATTTTCTAGTGGCACCGCTTTTGAGATGGCAACAATTTTAGATACTAGGTACAAACCGTGACATTGTCTTAGGATGCGTTTGGTTGAAGGTGTGGTATGAATGGGTTGGGACCGTGACAGTTTCTAAATCACATCTAACAAATGATTTGTAACAACGAAAGAGTGTCTAACCTTCTCTGCACATGCCAGAAACTTCCTCTCACTGTCCATAGATTCAAACGCAACTAGCTTCATGCATGGAGATTGATGGTGACAACGAGCAGATAGATCTTCAGCCACCCCGCTCCATTTGTTGCCACTGATGGTCCTAGGGAGCTACAAGAGGAAGAAATGACTCAAATTGACCGCCGGGTAAAAATCCTTCATTCCAAGTCATAGCTCGAGAGAGAAAGAAGAGAGGCATACCCTGGTGGTGAAGGAGTCGTCACCGGAGGAGGAACCGCTAGAGAGGTATTTGAAGAAGACCATGGCGACCCCGGCGGTAGGATGCGAGATAGCGAGAGCGAGGAAGCGGCTATAGCTTAGGAAGGAAGGAAGGAGGAAATAGGGGAAATGTGACTTGTGGTCGGGGAGAAAAGGGGGTGGAGAAGGGGGAAGGGGCGGGGTATATATTTTGGCGGTAGGCCAAAATTTTGGAAATGTGGAGGGAAACTTTGCGTGCGGTGCCGCCAGACCATTCACTTTGAAAGATTGTGTGCATCGCAAACGATTCTTCTGCTTTACGTGGATGGGATGAGTTTGATAATTCAAATTTTGGTGGAAATTTCCCCGGGTACGTCATTGCATAATTTAACATCGCTTGCTAATTTGGGCACACAAAAGAGCGTACAGCAGACAGACCACACTTACTGAATCAAGCAATTTTAGTAATTAAACAGAGCCAGTTGACCTAATAATTGCTCTAACAAAAGACCAGTATTAAAAACAAAGCCTAAGTACGCATAATTTTAACAAATCCGCCACCTTGTTGGCCTATGCATCACCGATGTGAGATGAGACATCGATGACTTGTCTGGCGACATGCCGCCGTTGGTGGACTCCCCCGCTGAAGTCGACCGCGTCCTCGTCCTCATCCCCGTACTCGGTGCCGCCCTCAAGGTTGTAGTTCTCGTAGTAGTGGCTGCGCCAGAGCTCGCATTGTTACTCCACCGCCGATTCCTCGATGGACAGACTCTTATCTACCTCGACCTCGGCCACACGCAACTCCTCCTCCCGGCGCTCCTCGATCTCCACCGCCACCTGCATCTCCAGCTCCCGCTCGGTGACCTCATGAGGAAGCAGGTGCTCCATGGCGACCACCGCATTTTCAGACGTGGGTTGCATGCTGGAGTCCGAGGTGGCCTGGAATATCTTGGCGTGTGCATCCTCGATCTTGGTGTGGATGGCCTCGACCCGGGCCAAGGCGACATCGGCGGCACGGAAGGCAGCTCGACCGCTCTCGGCGTTTGTAGCCGTTGTCACAGCAGCTGCTGCAGCCGTCTCGGCTGCTGCAGCCGTCTCGGCTGCTGCTGCTTCCCTGTCGACTGCCATAGACGCCCTCTCGGTGGAAGCGACCGCGCTCAATGCGGATGCGGTGGCACTCTCGGCGTAGGCGGCCGCGTTCTCGGCGCAGGCAGCTGCGCTCGGGGGGGATGCGGCCATCGTACGGGCCTTCACGAAGCGTTTCCACGGCGTCATCTTTGCAAGAAGGGGGTGCAGGAATGGGGATCGGAATTCGTGGATTCGAGGGTTGCCAGCACTGGAGCAGACGAGCCGGCGAAGCTTCAGGAGGGAGACTTATATAGACCCAGATATTTTCATCACAAACGGTTCCAAGAAAACAACTATGTGTGATGTTGTAGATATGTTTTATTAGCTGTGAAAGACGAATTTGGAGTAAAGTGGCAATGGATGGTGTTTTAAATCTATGAGAAATTTTGTAGTACCAATACAATTGTCTTGTCAAATTTTGGAAAATTTCAAGGGTCATTTGACCTTTTAAGACTTTTAAGTGATTTTCTAGCCATTTAATGACCGCAATTGAAATTTAAACTACAAGTACATGAAACGGCTAACCATAACGGTTTGAAAATTCATATTTTGTGTAATTGTGTGCGATTTAATTCCATGTGCAGTAAATTGGAAGGAATTTTCAAACATATTGGTCTAATGGCTATGACATAATTAAGCATGGAGTTCCATGGCATTTAAATTCCAAATAACTAAAAAAATCAGAAACACAAGAAACCTTGGTTGATGTAATGTCATGCCACCAAGATGATGTGGTAAAATTTTTTGGCATGTGTGACGAAAGTTTGGACACACACCCCTCACAAACCGAAGCAACTCACTAGAAGGCTAGTGGTTCCGAGAGGGAACAATGCATGTTTGATGACGAATGGGAGATAGCTTCCTCTTACAGCCTTCAAATTTTTTCTACGTGTAACATGCACTAATACAACTTTCATGTGAAAATTTGGAAGATTTCAGGGGTCATTTGACCTTTTGAAGACATTTAAGTGGTTTTCTAGCCATTTAATGACCATAATTCAAATTTGAACTACATCTACATGCAACGGCTAACCATAACGGTTTGAAAAATCACATTTATGTACTTGTGTGTGAGTTAATTCCATGTGCAGTAAATTAGAAGAAATTTTCAAACATATTTATCTCACGACATGGACACATGCATATGTATGCATGGAGTGCCATGGCATTTTAATTCCAAAAAATTAAAAAATATCAGAAACACATGAAACCTTGGTTGATGTAATGTCATGCCACCAAGATGATGTGGTAAAAAAATTGGCATGTTTGATGAAAGTTTGGACACACACCCCTAACAAACCGGAGCAACTCACTAGAAGGCTCGTGGTTCCGAGAGGGAACAATGCATGTTTGATGACGAACATAAGATAGCTTCCTCTTACGGGCTTCAAATTTTTTCTACGTTTAACATTCACTACTGCAACTGTAATGTGAAAATTTGGAAAATCTAGGGGTCATTTGACCTTTTGAAGAAATTTAAGTGATTTTCTAGCCATTAAATGACCGTAATTCAAATTTGAACTGCATCTACATGCAGCGCCTAACCATAACGGTTTGAAAAATCATATGTGTGTACTTGTGTGCGAGTTAATTCCATGTGCAGTAAATTAGAAGGAATTTTCAAACATATTTGTCTCACGACATGGACACATGCATATGTATGCATGGAGTGCCATGGCATTTTAATTCCAAAAAATTAAAAAAATATCAGAAACACATGAAACCTTGGTTGATGTAATGTCATGCCACCAAGATGATGTGGTAAAAAAATTGGCATGTTAGATGAAAGTTTGGACACACACCCCTCACAAACCGGAGCAACTCACTAGAAGGCTCGTGGTTCCGAGAGGGAACAATGCATGTTTGATGACGAACGGGAGATAGCTTCTCTAAATTGCAGACTAAGGCATAGCCTAGTGGTGGGAAGGGGCTGATGCCTTCCCACCCACCCAGGTTCAAGGCATGGTACTTGCAATTTAGGTTTGTTGCACCAATTATACTGTAAGGGGTTCCCTTACAGTCTTTCTGTCAAAAACAAAATTTGGAAAATTCTAGGGGTCATTTGACCTTTTAAATACATTTAAGTGATTTTCTAGCCATTTAATGATCGTAATTCAAATTTGAACTACATCTACATGCAACGCCTAACCATAATGGTTTGAAAAATCATATTTGTGTACTTGTGTGCGAGTTAATTCCATGTGCAGTAAATTAGAAGGAGTTTTCAAACATATTTGTCTCACGACATGGACACATGCATATGTATGCATGGAGTGACATGGCATTTTAATTCCAAAAAAATAAAAAATATCAAAAACACATGAAACCTTGCTTGATGTAATGTCATGCCACCAAGATGATGTGGTAAAAAAATTGGCATGTTTGACAAAAGTTTGGACACACACTCCTCGCAAACAGGAGCAACTCACTAGAAGGCTCGTGGTTCCGAGAGGGAACAATGCATGTTTGATGACGAACCAGAGATAGCTTCCTCTTACGACCTTCAACTTTTTTCTACGTTTAATGTGCACTACTACAGCTGTAATGTGAAAATTTGGAAAATTCTAGGGGTCATTTGACCTTTTAAAGACATTTAAGTGATTTTCTAGCCATTTAATGACCGTAATTCAAATTTTAACTACATCTACATGCAACGGCTAACCATAACGGTTTGAAAAATCATATTTGTGTACTTGTGTGCGAGTTAATTCCATGTGCAGTAAATTAAAAGGAAATTTCAAACATATTGGTCTCACGACATGGACACATGCATATGTATACATGGAGTGTCATGGCATTTTAATTCCAAAAAATAAAAAATGATCAGAAAAACATGAAACCTTGCTTGATGTAATGTCATGCCACCAAGATTATGTGGTAAAAAAATTGGCATGTTCGACGAAAGTTTGGACACACATTCCTCACAAACCGGAGCAACTCACTAGATGGCTCGTGGTTCCGAGAGGGAACAATGCATGTTTGGTGACGAACAGGAGATAGCTTCCTCTTACGGCCTTCAAATTTTTTCTACGTTTAACGTGCACTACTACAACTGTAATGCGAAAATTTGGAAAATTCTAGCGGTCATTTGACCTTTTAAAGACATTTAAGTGATTTTCTAGCCATTTAATGATCGTAATTCAAATTTGAACCACATCTTGCAATGGCTAACCATAAAGGTTTGGAAAATCATATTTGTGTACTTGTGTGCGAGTTAATTCCATGTGCAATAAAATAGAAGGAAATTTCAAACATATTGGTCTCACGGCATGGGCACATGCATGGAGTGCCATGGCATTTTAATTCCAAAAATGTAAAAAATGATCAGAAAAACATGAAACCTTGCTTGATGTAATGTCATGCCACCAAGATGATGTGGTAAAAAAGTTGGCCTGTTTGATGAAAGTTTAGACACACCCCCCTCACAAACCGGAGCAACTCACTAGAAGGTTCGTGGTTTCGAGAGGGAACAATGCATGTTTGATGACGAACGGGAGATAGCTTCCTCTTACGGCCTTCAATTTTTTTCTATGTTTAAAGTGCACTAATAAAACTGTCATGTGAAAATTTGGAAAATTTCAGGGGTCATTTGACCTATTAAAGACATTTAAGTTATTTTCTAGCCATTTAATGACCGTAATTCAAATTTGAACTAACATCTACATGCAACGCTTAACCATAACGGTTTGAAAAATCATATTTGTGTACTTGTGTGCGAGTTAATTCCATGTGCAGTAAATTAGAAGGAATTTTCAAATATATTGGTCTCGCGACATGGACACATGCATATGTATGCATGGAGTGCCATGGCATTTTAATTCCAAAAAATAAAAAATGATTAGAAAAACATGAAACCTTGCTTGATGTAATGTCATGCCACCAAGATGGTGTGGTAAAAACTTGGCATGTTTGACGAAAGTTTGGACACACACCCCTCACAAAACGGAGCAACTCACTAGATGGCTCGTGGTTCCGAGAGGGAACAATGCATGTTTGATGACGAACAAGAGATAGCTTCCTCTTACGGCCTTCAAATTTTTTCTACGTTTAACCTGCACTACTACAACTGTACTGTGAAAATTTGGAAAATTCTAGCGGTCATTTGACCTTTTAAAGACATTTAAGTGATTTTCTAGCCATTTAATGACCGTAATTCAAATTTGAACCACATCTTGCAATGGCTAACCATAACGGTTTGAAAAATCATATTTGTGTACTTGTGTGCGAGTTAATTCCATGTGCAGTAAAATAGAAGGAATTTTTAAACATATTGGTCTCATGGCATGGGCACATGCATAGAGTGCCATGGCATTTTAATTCCAAAAAATTAAAAAATGATCAGAAAAACATGAAACCTTGCTTGATGTAATGTCATGCCACCAAGATGATGTGGTAAAAAAATTGGCCTGTTTGAAGAAAGTTTGGACACACCCCCTCACAAATTGGAGCAACTCATTAGAAGGTTTCGTGGTTCTGAGAGGGAACAATGCATGTTTGATGACGAATGGGAGATAGCTTCCCCTTACGCCTTCAAATATTTTCTATGTTTAACGTGCACTAATACAACTGTCATGTGAAAATATCTAAAATTTCAGGGGTCATTTGACCTTTTAAAGATATTTAAGTGATTTTCTAGCCATTTAATGACCGTAATTCACATTTGAACTACATCTACATGCAACAGCTAACCATAACGGTTTAAAAAATGATATTTTTGTGTACGTGTGTGTGAGTAAATCATCAGACGATGTAAATATCTGGTGTTCAAAAAAGAAAATGTAAAGATCTGGCAAGACAACCGGCCCCCACACAATTGGCACTCTATCTCGCGGCTGGAGGTTTGGTAGGTGAGTGGCGGGGATCATTAATCAGACACAGTTCTGTCTTGGAAACCGTCAACTATTATATTCACACATGGATTTTGCTGTGGGAATCGTGTGTAATTCAAACTACAGTACTCGTAAATTCTGGCGACCGGTGTGTGTACTGATCCCGTCGATCTAGATTCCGGCCGCCAATAAATACTACCTTGTTCACGTCGTCCCGCCTACATTCTCATCTACATCCTCCCCTCGCTCGCCCTCTCTCTCTCTCTCTCACTCAAATCTCAACCATGGCGCCGCCGGTCTGCCCACGCGCCGACGAGGAGTCGTCGGCCCCTGAGGACGCTCACTCGAATAGCAGCGACGAGGACCCCTACGCGCCACCGGACGAGGTTGCGCCGGACCCCCCCAACTTTGAATTGGTTTTGGGGCCAGTACAATCTTTGTCTGTGGAAGTCGCTGCCTCCGGCTGAGAAAGCCAGGCAAGTGGCATTCAAGAAGGAGATGGCGGAGGAGGAATCCAGGTAACAGGCGGCCTTTAAATCCCATGATGCCACCTGGAAAAAGGAGGTGGCAGAACTTTGGGGGCGGGCGCGTCGTCGTGCGGAGGAGGTGTACGAAGACGGGTGCTTCGCGAGGAAGGTCAAAGGCGTTGGGCGCCTCATCGCTGCATGGAGGTGGGCCGATAAGCTCCAGCGTGCTACCGACGAGGAGCTCCGGCGGGCGCCCAACGAAATGGCAAGATCGTTCGCGCTCGTCCGCCAGCAAGAGGCAGATCGGTACGTCAAGCGCTGTGAGGCGGAGGAGGCGGAGTACTGCCTCTGCAATGGGAAGACACCGCACACGGGGGAGCACTACGACGGTTGGAGACTCCGAAGACTAGGAGAATGTGAAGGCTATGAAGAATTCCTAGATTTATATGACCTAGGAAGGCTACTCTTATGGAACTTGGCAGACTATGGAAGCTGTCAATACCCGAGATCAAGGTGTATCGGAGAAAGACTGGAACATTGCTACATCTTTAGCTTTGCGTTGGTTTTCCTCGAAGAGGAGGGGGTGATGCAGCAAGTGTAGCGTAAGTATTTCCCTCAGTTTTGAGAACCAAGGTATCAATCAGTAGGAGGCTCCTCAAAAGTCCCACGCACCTACCCAAACAAACTGAGAACTCGCAACCAACACAATAAAGGGGTTGTCAATCCCTTCACGGACACTTGCTAAAGTGAGATCTAATAAAGATAGTATGATAAGATAAATATATTTTTGGTATTTTATAATATAGATGCAAAAAGTAAAGATGCAAATAAAAGTAGATTGGGAGCAAATATGATAAGAGATAGACCCGGGGGCCATAGGTTTCACTAGTGGCTTCTCTCAAGATAGCATAAGTATTACGGTGGGTGAACAAATTACTGTCGAGCAATTGATAGAAAAGCGCATAGTTATGAGATTATCTAGGCATGATCATGTATATAGGCATCACATCCATAACAAGTAGACCGACTCCTGCCTACATCTACTACTATTACTCCACACATCGACCGCTATCCAGCATGCATCTAGAGTATTAAGTTCATAAGAACAGAGTAACGCATTAAGCAAGATGACATGATGTAGAGGGATAAACTCATGCAATATGATATAAACCCCATCTTGTATCCTCGATGGCAACAATACAATACGTGCCTTGCAACCCTTTCTGCCACTGGGTAAGGACACCGCAAGATTGAACCCAAAGCTAAAAACTTCTCCCAAGGCAAGAAAGACCAATCTAGTAGGCCAAACTAAACTGATAATTCGAAGAGACTTGCAAGGTAACTCAATCATACATAAAAGAATTCAGAGAAGATTCAAATATTATACATAGATAAACTTAATCATAAACCCACAATTCATCGGATCTCGACAAACACACCGCAAAAAGAGTTTACATCGAATAGATCTCCACAAGAGAGGGGGAGAACGTTGTATTGAGATCCAAAAAGAGAGAAGAAGCCATCTAGCTAATAACTATGGACCCGTAGGTCTGTAGTAAACTACTCACAACTCATTGGAAGGGCAAGGATGTTGATGTAGAGTCCCTCCGTGGTTGACTCCCCCTCCGGCAGAGTGCCGGCGAAGGCTCCAAGATGAGATCTCGCGGATACAGAAGGTTACGGCGGTGGAAATTGTGTTTCGTGGTGCCCCTGGATGTTTTCGGGGTACGTAGGTATATATAGGAGGAAGAAGTACGTCCGTGGCCGCCCGAGGGGCCCACGAGACAGGGGGCGCGCCCTATAGGGGGGCGCGCGCCCTCCTATCTCGTGGAGGCCTCGGCTACTTCTTGACTTGCACTCCAAGTCCTCTGGATCACGTTTGTTCCAAAAAACACGCTCCCGAAGGTTTCATTCCGTTTGGACTCCGTTTGATATTCCTTTTCTTCGAAATACTGAAATAGGCAAAAAAAAACAGCAATATGGGCCTCCGGTTAGTAGGTTAGTCCCAAAAATGATATAAATGTGTAAAATAAAGCCCATAAACATCCAAAAGGGGTAATATAATAGCATGGAACAATAAAAAATTATAGATACGTTGGAGACGTATCAAGCATCCCCAAGCTTAATTCCTGCTCGCCCTCGAGTAGGTAAATGATAAGAGAGAATTTTTGATGTGGAAGGCTACCTAGCATAATTCATAATGTAATTTTCTTTATTGTGGCATGAATGTTCAGATCCAAATGAATACAAAATAAAAGTTCATATTGATAAAATAAATAGTAATACTTCAAGCATTCTAATCAAAGTAATCATGTCTTCCCAAAATAGCATGGCAAAAGAAAGTTTATCCCTACATAATCATATAGGCTATGCTTCATTTTCGTCACGCAAAGATGTTCCCAACTTCTATACCCCCGATGACAAGCCAAGCAATTGTTTCATACTTAAATAATCTCAAACTTTTTCAACCTTCACGCAATACATGAGCGTGAGCCATGGATATAGCACTATGGGTGGAATAGAATATGATGATGGGGATTGTGTGGAGAAGACAAAAAAGGAGAAAGTCTCACATTGACGAGGAAAATCAACGGGCTATGGAGATACCCATCAATTTATGTCAACATGAGGAGTAGGGATTGTCATGCAACAGATGCACTAGAGCTATAAATGCTCAACAAAAGAAAACTAGTGGGTGTGCATCCAACTTGCTTGCTCATGAAGACCTAGGGCATGTGAGGAAGCCCATCGTAGGAATATACAAGCCAAGTTCTTATAATGAAAAATTCCCACTAGTATGAAAAAGACAACTTATGAGACTCACTATATGAAAAACATGGTGCTACTTTGAAGCACAATATATGAGACTCACTACATGAAGAACAAGGTGCTACTTTGAAGCACAAGTGTGGAAAGAGGATAGTAGCATTGTCCTTTCTCTCTTTTTCTCTCATCATTTTTTTGGGCCTTTTCTCTTTTTTTGGCCTCTTTTTTTTCCTCCGGAGTCTCATCCCGACTTGTGGGGGAATCATGGTCTCCATCATCCTTTCCTCACTTGGGACAATGCTCTAAAAATAATGATCATCACACTTTTATGTTCTTACAACTCAACAATTACAACTCGATACTTAGAACAAAATATGACACTATATGAATGCCTCCGGCGGTGTGCCGGGATATGCAATGAATCAAGAGTGACATGTATGAAAAATAATGCATGGTGGCTTTGCCACAAATACAATGTCAACTACATGATCATGCAATGGCAATATGACAAAAGTAAAGTATGTCATGATGATGAACAGAACGGTGGAAAGTTGCATGGCAATATATCTCGGAATGGCTATGGAAATGCCATAATAAGTAGGTATGGTGGTTGTTTTGAGGAAGATATAGGGAGGTTTATGTGTGATAGAGTGTATCGTATCACGGGGTTTGGATGCACCGGCGAAGTTTGCACCAACTCTCAAGGTGAGAAAGGGCAATGCAGCATCAAGAGGCTAGCAAAGGCGGAAAGGTAAAAGTGCGTATAATCCATGGACTCAACATTATTCAAAAGAACTCATATACTTATTGCAAAAATTTAGAAGTCATCAAAAATCAAGTACTACGCGCATGCTCCTAGGGGGATAGATTGGTAGGAAAAGACCATCGCTCGTCCCCGATGCCACTCATAAGGATGCACAAGCCAGGTACACTTCATGTTTCAAATTTGTTACACAACTTTAACCATACGTGCATGCTATGGGACTTGCTAACTTCAACACAAGCATTCTTTAAATTCATAATCACCCAACTAGCATGACTTTAATATCACTACCTCCATATCTCAAAACAATTATCAAGTATCAAGTTGATCATAGCATCCAATTCACTTCTTATGATAGTTTTTATTATACCCAACTTGGATGTTCATCATTCTAGGACCAACTTTATGACCATAGAAAATACCATGCTGTTCTAAAGGACTCTCAAAATAATATAACTTAAGCATGAGAGACTAGCAATTTCTTCAAAATTAAGACACCACCGTGCTCTAAAAGATATAAGTGAAACACTAGAGCAAAAACTATCAAGCTCAAAAGATATAAGTGAAGCACATAGAGTATTCTAGCAAATTCTAATCAAATAGGCTTCTCCCAAAAGGTGTGTACAGCAAGGATGATTGTGGTAAACTAAAAAGCAAAGACTAATATAATACATGACGCTCCAAGCAAAACACTTATCATGTGGCGAATAAAAATATAGCTCCAAGTAAAGTTACCAATGAATGAAGACGAAAGAGGGGATGCCTTCCCGGGGCATCCCCAAGCTTAGGCTTTTGGCTATTCTTGAATATATTGGGGTGCCTTGGGCATCCCCAAGCTTAGGCTCTTGCCACCCTTTATTCCATAGTCCATAAAAGCTTTACCCAAAACTTGAAAACTTCACAACACAAAACTCAACACGAAATCTTATAAGCTCCGTTAGTGAAAGAAAACAAAACCACCACATAAGGTACTGCAATGAACTCATTCTTTATTTAATTTGGTATTAAACCTACTTTATTCCAACTTCTCTATGGATTATAAACTATTTTATTGGCCATAGATTCATCAAAATAAGCAAACAACACACGAAAAACAGAATCTGTCAAAAACAGAACAGTCTGTAGCAATCTGTAACTAACGCAAACTTCTGGAACTCAAACAATTCAGAAAAAATAGGACGACCTAGGAAATTTATTTATTGATCAGCATCAGTTGGAATCACTATTTTATCACGTTCTGGTGATTTTTAACAATTGTTTTCGTGAACCGAAAGTTTCTGGAAATTACAGCAAGATCAAACAACTATCATCCAAGAAGATCCTATAGGTTTAACTTGGCACAAACACTAATTAAAACATAAAACCACATCTAAACAGAAGGTAGATGGATTATTTATTCCTAAACAGAAGCAAAAACAAAAACCATAAAGAAAATTGGTTGCGTCCCAACTAGCGTTATCGTTTAACGCCCCTAGCTAGGCATAAAAGCGAAGATAGATCCAACGAGTGCCATCTTTGGCACTAAACTCATAAGTAGCACGCATGATAGATTCATAAGGTAATTTAACTTTCTTTCTTGGAAAGTTCTCCATGCCTTTCTTTAAGGGAAATTGGAATCTAATATTCCCTTCCTTCATATCAATAATCGCACCAATCATTCTAAGTAAATGTCTACCAAGAATAATAGGGCAAGAAAGATTGCAATCTATATCAAGAAAGATAAAGTCTACGGGCACCAAATTTCTATTAGCAACAATAAGAACATCATTGATCCTCCCCATAGGTTTTTTAATTGTGGAATCCGCAAGGTGCAAATTTAAAGAACAATCATCAAGATCATGGAAACCTAGAATATCACATAAAGTTTTCGGAATCATGGAAACACTAGCACCCAAATCACACAAAGCAAAACACTCATAATCATTAATTCTAATCTTTATAGTAGGTTCCCACTCATCATTAAGTTTTCTAGGTATAGAAACTTCCAAATTAAGTTTTTCATCATAAGATTGCATCAAGGCATCAACAATATGCTTGGTAAAAGCTTTGTTTTGACTATAAGCATGAGGGGAATTAACAAAAGCTTGCAACAAGGAAATACAACCTTTTAAAGAGCAATTATCATAACTAAATTCCTTGAAATCCGAGATAGTGGGTTCAACATTATTAGAAGTTGAGGATTCTCCAATCTCACTTTTACCAAATTTAACATTAAGATCTAAAGATTCCGAATTCTTGGGACGCCTTCTAGGCAAAGTTGATTCATCATCAGTCCCATAATCATCAAAATTCATATTGCAAAACATAGATCTAATCGGAGACGCATTAATAACTTTAAGATCCTCATCGTTATTTTCACGGAAACTAGAAGAACACACCTTTATAAAGCTTTATTTTTTAGCACGCAATCTAGCAGTTCTTTCCTTGCACTCGTCAATGGAAATTCTCATTACTTTGAGAGACTCATTGATATCATGCTTAGGAGGGGAAGATCTAATTTTAAGAGAATCAACGTCAAGCAAAAGTCTATCAACGTTCCTAGCCAAATCATCAACTTTGAGCAATTTTTCTTCAAGCAAAGCATTAAATTATTTTGAGAAATCATAAATTCTTTCACACTATTATCAAAATCAGAGGGCATCTTATTAAAATTACCATAATAATTATTGTAGGAATTTCCATAATTATTAGAGGGATTACTAGGGAACGGTCTAGCATTACAATTTCCTCTATAAGCATTGTTTCCAAAACTATTCCTACCAACAAAATTCACATCCATAGATTCATTATTATTCTCAATCAAGGAAGACAAAGGCATATCATTTGGATAAAGAGGAGTATTTTTAGTAGCAAACATCTTCATAAGTTCATCCATCTTTCCACTCAAAACATTGATTTCTTCTATAGCATGCACTTTTTTACTAGAAGATCTTTCGGTGTGCCATTGATAATAATTAGCCATAATATTATCAAGAAGTTTTGTAGCATCTCCTAACGTGATTTCCATAAAGGTGCCTCCCGCGGCCGAATCTAAGAGATTTCTAGAAGCAAAGTTCAAACTGGCATAAAAATTTTGTATGATCATCCATAAATTCAAACCATGAGTAGGGCAATTGCGAAGCATCAATTTCATTCTTTCCCAAGATTGGGCAACATGCTCATGATCAAGTTGTTTAAAATTCATAATATCATTCCTAAGAGTGATGATCTTAGCGGGAGGAAAATACTTAGAGTAAAAGCAACTTTGCACTTGTTCCAAGAATCAATACTATTCTTAGGCAAAGACGAAAACCAAACTTTAGCACGATCTCTAAGTGAAAACGGAAATAACTTCAATTTGACAATATTGTTATCCGTATCTTTCTTCTTTTGCATATCACACAAATCAACAAAGTTGTTTAGATGAGTAGCGGCATCTACGCTAGGAAGGCCGGCGAATTGATCTTTCATAACAAGATTCAGCAAAGCGGTATTGATTTCACAAGACTCATCATTATTAAGAGGAGCAATCGGAGTACTAAGGAAATCATTATTATTGGTATTTGAGAAATCACACAATTTGGTATTATCTTGCGCCATGGCAACAAGTAATCCAACACACAAGCAAACAAAAAAATGGCAAGCAAAAAGAGAGGAGGAGGTTGGGAAAGAGAGGGCGAATAAAATGGCAAGGGTGAAGTGGGGGAGAGGAAAACGAGAGGCAAATGGAAAATAATGTAAATGAGAGGGAGATGGGTTTGTGATGGGTACTTGGTATGTCTTGACTTCAGCGAAGACCTCCCCGGCAACGGCGCCAGAAATCCTTCTTGCTACGTCTTGAGCTTGCGTTGGTTTTCCTCGAAGAGGAGAGGGTGATGCAGCAAGTGTAGCATAAGTATTTCCCTCAGTTTTGAGAACCAGGTATCAATCCAGAGGAGGCTCCTCAAAATTCCCACGCACCTACAAAAACAAAGCGAGAACTCGCAACCAACGCAATAAAGGGTTGTCAATCCCTTCACGACCACTTCATGAAAGTGAGATCTAATAAAGATAGTATGATAAGATAAATATATTTTTGGTATTTTATAATATAGATGCAAAAAGTAAAGATGCAAATAAAAGTAGATTGGGAGCAAATATGATAAGAGATAGACCCGGGGGCCATAGGTTTCACTAGTGGCTTCTCTCAAGATAGCATAAGTATTACGGTGGGTGAACAAATTACTGTTGAGCAACTGATAGAAAAGCGCATAGTTATGAGATTATCTAGGCATGATCATGTATATAGGCATCACATCCATAACAAGTAGACCGACTCCTGCGTGCATCTACTACTATTACTCCACACATCGACCGCTATCCAGCATGCATCTAGAGTATTAAGTTCATAAGAACAGAGTAACGCATTAAGCAAGATGACATGATGTAGAGGGATAAACTCATGCAATATGATATAAACCCCATCTTGTTATCCTCGATGGCAACAATACAATATGTGCCTTGCAACCCTTTACATCCTTTGGGTAAGGACACCGCAAGATTGAACCCAAAGCTAAGCACTTCTCCCAAGGCAAGAAAGACCAATCTAGTAGGCCAAACTAAACTGATAATTCGAAGAGACTTGCAAAGATAACTCAATCATACATAAAAGAATTCAGAGAAGATTCAAATATTATTCATAGATAAACTTGATCATAAACTCACAATTCATCGGATCTCGACAACCACACCGCAAAAAGAGTTTACATCGAATAGATCTCCACAAGAGAGGGGGAGAACATTGTATTGAGATCCAAAAAGAGAGAAGCCATCTAGCTAATAACTATGGACCCGTAGGTATGTGGTAAACTACTCACAACTCATCGGAAGGGAAAGGATGTTGATGTAAAGGCCCTCCGTGGTTGATTCCCCCTCCGGCAGAGTGCCGGCGAAGGCTCCAAGATGAGATCTCGCGGATACAGAAGGTTACGGCGGTGGAAATTGTGTTTCGTGGTGCCCCTGGATGTTTTCAGGGTTCGTAGGTATATATAGGAGGAAGAAGTACGTCGGTGGCCGCCCGAGGGGCCCACGAGACAGGGGGCGCGCCCTCCTATCTCGTGGAGGCCTCGGCTGCTTCTTGACTTGCACTCCAAGTCCTCTGGATCACGTTTGTTCCAAAAATCACGCTCCCGAAGGTTTCATTCCATTTGGACTCCGTTTGATATTCCTTTTCTTCGAAATACTGAAATAGGCAAAAAAAACCAGCAATATGGGCTGGGCCTCCGGTTAGTAGGTTAGTCCCAAAAATGATATAAATGTGTAAAATAAAGCCCATAAACATCCAAAAGGGGTAATATAATAGCATGGAACAATAAAAAATTATAGATACGTTGGAGACGTATCAAACATGGAGCATTAGAACTCAAAGTGTTTGTCAATAAAACCCTAAGGCAGGAGATATCAACTATGGAATGATAGCTCATGGCAATGACAAGAGCAGAAACACGGCTATCCATGATGTTATCGCCTGCTTATGCTATTGCCACCGTGCTGAGTTGAGCATGCATATGCATGGAAGGATTGGATGGTAGAAGGCTGATAGAGCACCTATCAGCAAAAGATGAAGTTTTAACCTTAGCTGGTGTATCACCGGGATCTAGAGTGTTACATCAAGAAGTTTAAGATGGATCTGCAGGAAGCCGTATTTGGCAAGGAAGCAATTCGTGAAGAACTCAGGACCTAGAAGCTGAAACTAGCCAAGCTGGAGGAGCAGAACCTTTAGATACCGGAGATTCGTCAGGAACTGTAGGACAATAGGACCATGGTTCATGCCAAGGGTGTTGAAACCCAGAAGTTTGGAACGCAACTCCAAAAATATTAAAGGATGTCACGAGAGACTTCGCGTCAACAGAGATGATCTGGCAAAAGAACTTGAGAAGGACAAGCATGATCGGAAGAAGCCCATCAGAGTCATGAACAAAACTTGAAGAGTTTGGCAACGTTGAAGATTTATTGACCTTTAGAAGACCAAACCCCTATTATATACCTACGTTAGATGCGACGATTGTGAGCTGTCATTTGTTTGATGTTTTTCTTACAGCCACAATAAAAATATGTCTTTTCAAAACTATTGTTTGTATTGTGTGCATCCCTCTCTATCTCTCTTATCTCACCCCAAACCCATGGACCCAATAGAGGACGAATGGAGATAAGCTTGTATTTTCTGGACCGATGAGTCAATTGGAGACGGACCGATGGATTCAGAACATGGAGGATCATATGGAGAATGACACTATAGCTGGAAAGGATATGGCCCAGCATGCTCTTCAGTGCTTTGAAAGAGGTGCTGCTGCTCGATGGAGGACGTACCAAACCATCAATGGATGGCAAAGAGAAACCACTTGGGAAGAATTTAAGTTGACTTTGCCAAAGTGTCGGTTTGTGCCCCAGAAATTGAAGCCTTATGGAAATGATATGAAGAAGCCTTGTGCATGCAAGATCTGTGGAGAAATAGGACACAACCATAAGGAATACAAGGATGAATGCCTCATTGTGAAAGAAAGTCACCCAGAGGAAGAATGCCCAACTAGGTAGGTAACTTGTTTTATGTGTGAAGGGACTACCCACTACCCTGCTCAGTCGCATTTACCCCATGATTCGAAGAACCATCCAGCAGAAGAAAGAAGCGATGAAAGGAGCCCTCATGGAAATTTAAGAAGAACATGTGATGAAGGAAGAGGTGGGGGACACACCCAAAGAAGAACCAATTAAACCCTGCACCAAGTCATGCTATTCATGTGGAGAAGAAGGACACATCTCCCAAAATTGTCTGAATGGGGATCTAGTAGAATTCCCGACAAAGGAAGTAGAGTATGACCCACCGGAAATAGAAGCCCTAATTGGAACAGAAAAGTCCAGGAAGAGAAGTAGATTGGATTCCAGGAAGGACCTGAGTCATATCACCTGTTTCAGGTGCAAGGAGTCAGGGCACTACTTCAGCAGTTGCCCAAACAGGAAGTCGAGGACCCAAGGAGGCTATGTAATCATAAGGAAACCTTGAGACATGTCAGAAGTAATATGTTTTCGTTGTAATGAAGTAGGGTACTTTGCCAGAGATTATTCCAAGGAGAAGGAGACTTGTGATAATTAGTTGTGTCTGTGAGAAATATAGTAGTAGCAGTGGGAACATTTCCTTTATATTGAGGTGTTGAGTTGAGGCATGTAATGGATATACATGAGATTGTAATAATTTGAGGATCAATAAAGTTAGCATCGTTGGTACTGATTTGGATTTTATGAGTTGTTACTCTATGAAGAAAGATTTTGACCATTTTCGAGGATATGAGAAATATGGTCTATGGAAGATTGGAGCATTTTAAGGGTGGTAGTACCCTGTGAGGGCACTTGACCCTTAGTAAAGATAATGAAATTCCACGGAGTGGACTTCATAAGTACGAGTTTTATCTCGATATGTGGGAAACCCCAGGAGTATGAAGTGAAGAAGTATTATTGGATGTAAAGGAGGTAGAATGTTGGTAATATGGAGCAATCGTGACTCCATGATGAGTCTGAGTAATCACGTCTTAGTTTGGTACCAATAGAAGGAAGAGAGACAATACAATTGGATGGATTTAAGAATGCTAGGAAGATGGATGTTGGAATAATGATCAGTTGCCCCGATGATGAGTTCAAGGTTTACAAGTGATGAGATGGGCCATAACCCACAGGCCCCAGGACCTGCCAAGAAGCAAGCACACTCTTGCTGAAGGAAAAACCCTGAAAGAAGATACGACCTTATCGACAGACGATTTTATAGGAGTAACACAAAACCTGAGAGTTGTGAAGGAACGATAGATGTTTGGTTTGGCTTGCAGAATCCATGGATTTATCCGAACTTGGTTCGTCGACAAGAGAAATTCTGCAATGCTTGTGAGGAAGACCGAGTGTTAGAATGCGAGATTCGCTAAACCATATACAAGGTAATGATTTGGGTGCGGGATGGATTGATCGCCATACCGACTTACTCTTATTATTCGCCTTTGCTATGTGGGATGGTAAATCTGAGTGACTTACCTATAGTAGAGAGACGACGATATTAAACCTTGTTTGAACCTTAGAATGGTATAGCAATTTTCCCTTGTACAAGGCAGCTGCTGCCAATCGTAGGTTATACGGTGAGGTTCAACCCAGACCCATTTCCTACAGGAGAAACCATAAATTGTTGACCACCATGAGATATCGATAGTTCTTTAGTATTGGCGCCAGACCTGTCAGACAAGAAGACCCAGTCTCGGGATAACCTTACCAAGATGAAAGGATAGAAGAATTGAGGAAAAGGTTATGCCACTACTGGAAGACCCTAGAAAAAAGAATTTTCCCAAGGATCTGAGAAGACCGACATTGTTAAGAATAAGGATGGAGTATAGGAGTTTTGATGGAACCGTAACCATCATTTTATGGGTGTTAGCACCCGAGACCCCGGAGACGATCGATGGATTTTGAGAAGACCCTCGACCCTAACCTATTTCTTTCTAGCCTCTCCGAATCTCGAGGACGAGATTCATTTTAAGGGTGGTAGGTTTGTAACATCCCAAAATTCTAATTTTTGGAATGTTATAAATAGATAGAGTTGATTGATTGTTTGATTGATTGCTTGATTGACTGTGTGAAATTGAGTGAAATTTGAAACTCTTTGAAAGTTAAATGAGAGGGAATAAAAGCACTTTCCCAAACTTTCAATTTTTGCATTTACGATCTCCGTGAATTCAAATTCTTTTCAAATACAAAACCCTAGAGAGAACATGACATGACTTCTTCCATTTAATTAAATGAAAATGGTATTTGAAAATATTTGAATTTCATTTGGAAATATTTTTCAAATTCAGAACTTTAAGCAACTCAATGATTTTCATGAGAGAAGATAAAATGACTTCTTCAAAACATATGAAATATGAGTTATGAGTTTTGAAGAATCAAATTTAAAGCCCCTTTGAAGGCATTTTGAAATTTGGAGTTATTTTGGATTTTATTCAAAATATTTTTCTCCAAAAATAAAATATATGGAAATTAGGGTAAAATGATTCCCTACATCAGAAAATAAAATATCTTCCGGGTAACCGAATGCCCAGTCCTAACGACATCATACCACGGCCCGGTCATTATTCGAACCGTTTTTCCCAACCAGCGACTACACACATTGCGAGGCAGTTTCATTGGCACGTCTTGTCGAAGCAGAGATTCTGTCCCCTTATCATGGGATTCTCATCAATACGGGTGTGGGTAACCCAACCACGCCATCAATTACGGCGCTTGGGGAATAAGCGAGTTTTACCAGGCAGGTGGGGAGGCGTATAGTTTCTTCCGCCTTTATAAAGGGACAAGGATTCTTCTTTTTCACCCACGCCTTCTTACTCCTTGCACATCCATTCTTGCGCACTCGAGCTCTAGCACCAAGTTCGCATTTCCTCCTCAAACCACTCCAAGCATGTCCGGAGCAGGAGGCAAGTGGATGGTATCCTCCGTTACGGAGGAGAACATCACAAAGCTACGAAGAGCCAGATATCTGGCCGCGGATATCGCACACCGGCTGCCAGATGCGGGGCAGATCGTCCCTACTCCAGAACCCCATGAGAGGGTGGTTTTCCTTACCCACTTCGTCCGCGGATTGGGATTTCCTCTCCACCCGTTTGTCTGCGGGCTCATGTTCTACTACGGGCTGGACTTTCACGATCTGGCCCCAAATTTCATCCTCAACATCTCGGCATTTATCGTCGTGTGCGAGGCCTTCCTCCGCATCAAGCCCCACTTCGGCCTGTGGCTAAAGACCTTCAATGTTAAACCGAAGGTGGTGGTCGGCCAGCAAGCGGAGTGCGGAGGTGCCATGGTGGGAAAAATGCCCAACGTCACCTGGCTCGGAGGCTCCTATGTGGAGACCATAAAGGGGTGGCAATCGGGGTGGTTCTACATCACCGAGCCGCGCGACACCAACTGGGTGGCGGCCCCCGAATTTCGATCCAAAATCCCCATGCGGCTCACTTCCTGGAAAGAGAAGGGCCTATCCTGGGGTTCCTCGGTGGAGCTGACCGGACTCCAGACCTGCGTCAAAAACATGATGAGCAAGAAAATCAAGCTCGTCAACGTGGTCCAAGTCATGCTCTTCCGCCGGATCCTCCCGTGTCAAAGACGGGCATTCAATTTGTGGGAGTTCGACCCGGCCGAGCACCAAACGTTGCGAGAGCTCTTCGACACGACGCACAAGGACGTCTGGAATGTGCTGTTCAAGGGCGCCGAGGTACCTCCTCCCCTTACCGAGGACCGCGGACTCTGCGCAAAGCGCCCCGCCAATCCGGTAAGTCTTCTACATCTCATAAGATGTTATTTTCCCCAGTATAACCACGCGCGGGATCTAAGCCTCCACGCCATTTTAACAAGACTGGGTAGAGACAGCGGAGCAGATCGATTGTCCAGCCCCCCTGCCCGAAGATCCAGCAGACGCTCTCCTAACGTTGATGCTGGTTCCGGCGCCTTACGAGGTGCCGGCGAAGAAGGCCAAGAAGAAGGCCACGGGGACCCGTAAGGGTCTCCAGCGCAAGGTTATATCGGACTCATCATCCGAAAATACCGAGGCGCACTCCTCCCACGAAAACGAGGAGGAGGAAGAGGAAAGTCCCCCCCCCCACCTGCCGGGGGAGACAAGAAAAGGAAGGCCGCCCCATCCGGGGAGGCCGAAGGGTCCAAGAAGGGAAGGACCCTCCTCCCAGACTGCTCCACGACGGCCGTTTATAGCGACAACGAATGGTTGCCCAGGGACAAGCCCCTGGCGAAGTCGTAAGTATCCGGATACCATAATAATCCTTGATATGTTGTATTGCACTGCTTCTCATCACGCCGCACATGATTATGCAGCCCGTCTCGAGCCCATATCGACGTATCTTCGTCGGATGGTTCTTTGGATCCGTCGGATCTGAACAGCGATTCACTTCCGACTGCTTCCTCCCCTCGCCCTACAGACAATGCCGAGGTGTTGTCTCAAAGGTCACTGAGCCGAGGGGAGGTAGTCCTGGAGGCACCTCAAGGCGACATTCCGGACACTGGGCGCAAGGGGAGCAAGACTCCCATGGGCTCCGATGACGGGGGCAGCAAATTCGGCCCCCAGCCAAATACTGCGTCGGAACCTCCAGTGGTTCCAGACTCTGTCAAGGCAACCCCTCGCCAAGAGGGGCAAGCCGCCTGTGCCGACGGCCTCTGTCCATCCAGAGGCATCAGACAACTTGCTGGAAGCACTTCATGGCGCTTCCATTGACGAAGAGCACCGCACTATCATGAGTGCGGTGATCGAGAAGGTTCGGTCCGCCAAAAGCGGACTGACTGAAGCCTGTGCTAGCCTCCTAACAGGCTTTGAGGTAAGTAATCAAACTATAAGAAAATGTTACAGCATAGACAGTAGCCCTTGATGCTCTGTTTGGCGTTCGCGAAGAAAGGCCGAATAGAGGATCAAATAATAACCGCAGGAGTCTGATCGGAATATGTCTATGTGCATATGCAGGCTTGATGCTAGAAGCTGCCGCCGCATCATGCGGAGGTTGCTGCACTGAAGCAGGACCTTGAGCGGTCCAAGGAAGAGCTCGGCCTTACCAAGAGGCAGCTTGAAGAGAACAAAGGTAAGCGATACCCCGTCTGTAGATTGAAAATTTTGGTTTTAGAATAATAAGATTGTCATGAATTTTGCTAGGGGCCATGACCGAAGTGGCGGCCCTGAAGAAGGCATTATCCAAGGCCGAAGACAAAGCAGCCAAGGAGCGCACTAAGCGCAAGAAACAAGAGGCCCGAGTTGGCGAGGTGCAGCAAGAGCTCCAGGCTCTCGCCAAAAAACATGAGTCCTTGGAGCTTGACTCTAAGACGCAAGAGTCCGAGCTTGCGAAGGCCCTCGAGAGCGCACAACATGCCAAGGCCGAAGCCCAAAAGGCCCTCCAGGAAATTGAGGCGGTTAAGAAGATAGCAGCGGGTAAGGCATTCATTATGCAAAGCAAGCATGTGAAGGAAACTTTCCTTTTACTTACCCGAGTTCGGAGCTCTCCAGGAGCGTTCGCAGATCTTCCCCGCAATGTGTCAGATGCCGCTGAGTTCTACTGGGCTGAGGAAGGGAGCTCGACGGAGAAGTTGTTCTGGTCTCAGTATACTGGGACCGAACACCAAATGCCCTTGAGAGACCAGCTGAAGCAACTGGTCGAGCTCCACAAGGCAGCCGAACAGGCCATGAAGGGTCTTATAGTCCGGATGTGGCCTGGCGAGCCCCTTCCTGATAGCTACTTCGGTCTGGTGAGGCGGCTTGTGAATGCCTGCCCCTGGCTCGAAGTCATAAAGCGGTCCATCTGCATAGAGGGTGCGCGCTGGGCTTTTGCCCGGGCGAAGGTGCACTAGGCGAAGCTGGACGTCGAAAAGCTGGTGAAGGAGGGGCCGCCGGAAGGCAAGGAGCATCGCCACCCCGAGATGTATTATAACAGTGTCCTGAAAGGTGCTCGCCTTGTGGCGGATGAATGTGCGAAGGATGTAATATTTGAATAAATGTACTCATGCGATCTTGTGATATGAAACGAGTTTATTTGCGCTATGCAACGCTTGTGAATTTAAAATATTACCTTCTGTGCTGCCGTTTATAAGATCTAAGAGTTGGCCAGTCGTCGGCTTCTGCCCCCATGTAACTAGTACTGGGGTGTTCGGGATAAATCTGAGCACTCTTTATCCCAATTTTGGGTCCTTCAAGGGAGGTGTTCAGCGCGACGAACTAGGCAATCGGACTATAAGGCTTTATCACTCTCACTTAGCCATAGAAGTCTACAATTTTAAATTTTAGCGAAGCCCCTAGTATTCGGAAGGCCGAATTTGGGGCGCTATATACGCCTAAGTTGGGCCAGGCCGACTCCTCGCTCGAAGCGGAAAAAGTCTTTAAGAACTTGAGACCTCTCGAACAGCGACCGGCTCTCGCCTCATCATGATAGTCAGTTTTCGGCTTTCTCTACTGAGGTGCTCGTCCGGAAGAACCGGGACACAATGCAGTAGTTCTCCCAGCGCTACCTTAGCCGATATTTTGGAACGTAAGGTACCAAAACATGGGAGCCGGGCAAACGCAACTATTGACCCAAGACATGATTCGGAGCTGATGCATATAATGCTATAAGTTCGGGGTGCCGCACTGTCCAAAGTGTTTGGACTTCTCACGCCGTATTTATGGGATATACTGAAGCCCCAGGCGTGCTGGTCATACCAGAATGTACGGGTGCAATTTGTCGTAAATAAACAGACAAGAGAAAAAAGGAAGGGTAATGCAATAATAGACTAATGCTATGTATTGTTATTTAAATAATACGTCGAAGCGTATGGATACAAGTAGTGTGATAAGCTAAAAATAGGACTATTTGACATGTCCTATCCAAGGGCAAGTTGCGCATGGGTATTTAAAATAGGTATTTTGATCGTTATCAGAGACCACCTGGGGATTCCCTTGTACGTCTTAGCTTCTTGCCTCCTTGGTATTTCCCTCCTGTAATGCGTCCAACAATCAGACTACCGAAAAGGGCTTCCAGAGAGTAAGGTCCTGAAAGAGAGAAAATTATAAAGGTATACAGCCCCTGGGGCGGTTGAGCCGCATTGTGGGATGTGTCCTGGCCGTGCCTCCGCCTGTGCCCATGGTATTTTTAGTGCGTAATTATGTACGCGCGACATAGATTTCGTCGCTTGACTGGGACTAGGATGGAGGCCGAATTGCTAGGTGAGCTCTGAACGTGCCAGGCGATCCTGTTGCAGGTTACTCTGGACTTGCTTGAAGGTGTCCGGGGGCTTTATCGCCGAATTGGCGGTTTGCCTTAAAAGGCTGCTTTGTGCTTCTGCTGCGAGGGCCACAGTGTGCTCCTCCGTGCGGAGCGAGCGTTCTGTGTTCCCCTTGACTGTCATAACCCCCCGAGGTCCTGGCATCTTGAGCTTGAGGTATGCATAATGCGGCACCGCATTGAATCTGGAAAATGCGGTTCGTCCAAGCAGTGCGTGATAGCCACTGCGGAACAGGACAATATCGAAGATTAACTCCTCGCTTCGGAAGTTGTCCGGAGATCCGAAGACCACTTCCAGTGTGATTAAGCCCGTGCAATGGGCCTCTACACCTAGGATGACACCTTTAAAGGTGGTTTTAGTGGGCTTGATCCTTGAGGGGTCTATACCCATTTTGCGCACTGTATCCTGATAAAGCAGGTTCAGGCTGTTGCCGCCGTCCATAAGGACTCCAGTGAGGTGAAATCCGTCAATGATGGGGTCAAGGACCAATGCGGCAGATCCGCCATGACGGATACTAGTGGGGTGGTCCCTGCGATCAAAGGTGATCGTACAAGAGGACCATGGGTTGAACTTTGGGGCGACTGGCTCTATCGCATAGACGTCCCTTAGTGCACGCTTCCGCTCCCTCTTGGGAATATGGGTTGCATATATCATGTTCACCGTTTTCACTTGTGGAGGGAACCTCTTCTGTCCTCCTGTGTTCGGCGGCCGAGGCTCTTCCTCGTCGTCGCTATGCAGCCCCTTGTCCTTGTTTTCGGCGTTCAATTTGCCGTCCTGCTTGAACACCCAGCATTCTCTGTTGGTGTGGTTGGCTGGCTTATCGGGGGTGCCATGAATTTGACACGAGCGATCGAGTATACGGTCCAAAATGGACGGGCCCGGATTGCTTCTTTTGAACGGCTTTTTCCGCTGACCGGATTTAGAGCCACTGAATCCGGCATTGACTGCCTTCTCTTCGGTGTTATCGCTGTTGCTGCGGCGCTTGTGTCTGTTACGGCGTGGTCTGCCGTTAGTATCTTTGGCATCTAAAGTGCCAGGATTCCTTGATGTATTGTTTCTACGAGCCAGCCAGCTATCCTCGCTCGCGCAAAAGCGGGTCATGAGTGTCGTGAGGGCTGCCATGGACTTCGGCTTCTCTTGGCCGAGGTGTCGGGTGAGCCACTCGTCACAGATGTTATGCTTAAATGCCGCTAAGGCCTCTGCATCCGGACAGTCGACAATTTGGTTTTTCTTAGTTAGGAACCGAGTCCAGAATTTCCTGGCCGATTCCCCTGGCTGCTGAGTTATATGGCGCAAGTCATCAGCATCCGGTGGTCGCACGTAAGTGCCCTGGAAGTTGTCAAGGAATGCATCTTCCAAATCCTCCCAACTGCCAATGGAGTCTGTTGGCAAGCTATTCAGCCAATGCCGAGCTGGTCCTTTGAGTTTTAGTGGGAGGTACTTGATGGCATGTAGATCATCACCGCGAGCCATGTGGATGTAGAGGAGGAAATCCTCGATCCATACCACGGGGTCTGTTGTGCCATCATATGATTCAATGTTTGCGGGTTTAAAACCCTCTGGGAATTCGTGATCCATTACTTCATCAGTGAAGCATAGGGGGTGTGCGGCGCCTCTGTGCCTAGCTATATCACGACGCAGTTCATACGAGTCTTGTCTGTTGTATTCAGCCCGGCCGGATTTGCTTTTAGTGTATCCGACGTGACGATCATCATCATGCGTTGGGGCGCTACCCTGTGATCCGTAGATTGATCTTGTATGCCCTACTTTGCTTTCCAATACGTCTCGCAGGTCCCGCGTGTTGCCCCGGGCCTTGGTGTTTTTGGTTGTCTGGCGACGGGGTGCGGGCTGGACTTCGGGCTGATATGGCCCTCTGTCTCGGCCACGAGGTGGCCGATCCGCCGCATCATATGCTGGTGATGTAGGTTTTAATGCTTCCTCCTCGAGTTGGGGTAGCAACCTACGTTTTGGGTAACTCTTGGTTGGGCGTTCGAGTTCGTATTCCTCGGCCGCTAGGACTTCAGTCCATCTGTCTGCTAGCAGATCTTGATCAGCTCGAAGCTGTTGTTGCTTTTTCTTCAGGCTGTTTGCTGTGGCTATAAGCCGGCGCTTGAAGCGCTCCTACTCGACGGGATCCTCAGGCACGATAAATTCTTCGTCACCGAGGCTCACCTCGTCTTCGGAGAGAGGCATGTAATTGTCGTCCTCCGTTTCTCCGTCTGCTGCCTGTTCTGGAGGGCTAGCTTGTTCATCCTCCTGCTCTAAATCTGGCTGGAGGGGATTGTCGTCGTCTTCGGCACTATCCGGAGTGTTATTGTCCCTTGTGCCGGTATCGCTACTTTTTCTATGGCGGGACTTAGAGCGGTGCCGCTGACGTCGGTGCTTGGGTTGCTTCTTGGAGGGGTCATCCTCCGCTGTTTTATCGCCATCGCCTTCTTTGGGGGTATCCAGTGAAGCTCTTGGAGAGGTAGACTAGCAGATGTAGTGGGTTGTAGGTGGTACTGTCTATCCAGAGTAGAGAGTTAATGCTTCAGAAAGACTGTGTCTCGGTCATCCATTTCTCAAACACCATGTAGTGCGAGAAATTCAACGGAGGAGATCGAGTCTTGTGGGGAAAAGTGCGCAAACCTCTGCAGAGTGTACAAACTAATCATGATTAGCCGTGTCCCCGGTTATGGACATCTTGAGTATCTAGTTCTTGGATTATCATGTTGATCTCATCATGTTACTTAATTAATTTGTTGGGTTGTTAACTTTTAATTAGGATTGAGTTGGAGGAACCTTCTCAATAATTTTCAACCAACTTTGTAGTTAAATAAAATATATTCCTTTGTAGTAGAGAAAAATTGGCTTTTCGCAAAAACATTATAATCATAGAGCTTTTCCACCAGCCAAATATGAATGTAGTGATAGATATTATTCATCATTATCCTATGGTGTGAATTTGCCAGTACATTCAATGTACTGACCCTTTGTGGCTGCAATGTCTCATGTTGCAGGAATCTTACGATGAGTAAGTGATATGTTAGGGTTACGATTTCTACACTCAACTTTGCATTTGGTGTTCATGGGAATCCACAACCTTTTTGTTACTTCCGCTATTTGGGTTGAGGTAATAGTATTTACGTTACTTTATACATGTGATTTACATCTGTTATAAATCCTCGAGTATTGTGTGTGTCAGCATACTGATCCAGGGATGACACTTAAGCATAGAGACTTGACCGTCTGAGGTCAGGTCGCTACAGATTGAAGGGGGACCAATATATCTTAATGCTATGGTTGGGTTTTACCTTAATGAACATTAGTAGTTGCGTACGCTTGCTAATAGTTCCAATCATAAGTGCATAGAATTCCAAGTCAGGGATGACATGCTAGCAGTGGCCTCTCCCACATAAAACTTGCTATCGGTCTAGTAAAGTAGTCAATTGCTTAGGGACAATTTCGCAGCTCCTACCACCACTTTTCCACACTCGCTATACTAACTTTATTGCTTCTCTACCTAAACAGCCCCTACTTTTTATTTATGCTCTCTTTATTATCTTGCAAACCTATCCAAAAACACCTACAAAGTACTTCTAGTTTCATACGTGTTCTAGGTAAAGCGAACGTTAAGCGTGCGTAGAGTTGTATCGGTGGTTGATAGAACTTGAGGGAATATTTGTTCTACCTTTAGCTCCTCGTTGGGTTCGATACTCTTACTTATCGAAAGAGGATACAATTGATCCCCTATACTTGTGGGTTATCAAGACCTTTTTCTGGCGCCGTTGCTGGGGAGTTATAGCGTGGGGTGAATATTCTTGTGTGTGCTTGTTTGCTTTATCACTAAGTAATTTTTATTTGTTGTTCTTAGTTGTTCTCTATCTTTAGTTATGGATATGGAACACGAAATACCAAAAAAAAAGGTTTACTTGCCACTCATGGAGATGGGGAACCTCCTAAAACCCTCGATGCTCGTTATGTGATAGATATTATGTACTACTTCGATAATCCTGAGAAAACCCCGTTCAATTTTGTAATGGGAGACACATTGGATCAACGTGAATACTTTAGGACTTATCGCTTGACTCAAAAAGGGAAAGTATTATGGGATCAAATTTATATGTTGAAGTGGTATGCTCGGCAACTATGCTTGAGATATGATTATACTTGTTGCTCTAGGATGAAGGCTCCACATCTTCCCTTTTCATGCAAATTTAATGATAATAAAACTTTAGCTTCTTATGCTAATGGTTTATATGATTACTATGATGTGGAACAAATAGAAGAATTTGTTGCTTTTATGGGTGCTTATGAAATTGAATCTTTGTTCAATGAGTGTGAAAATCTTTATGATCCTGTTTATAGACCTGAAAATTTAGCTATCCTTAAATATTGCTATGAGAATTATGAATTCAATTCCCATATTGATGAATTTATTGAGAAAGTCTCCGCTGTCCAAGAAGATACTAATATTTTGCAGGAGTCTATGGAAGAAGAAATTAATGACATTGTGAGCCCATTGGTTGAAAAAGACGAGGAGGAGAGCGACGAACAAAAGGAGGAAGAGCGGATTGATCACCCGTGCCCACCTTCTAATGAGAGTAACTCTTCAACTCATACATTGTTTAATTTCCCCTCGTGCTTACCGAAGGATGAATGCTATGATGATTGCTATGATCCCATTAATTCTTTTGAAATATCCCTTTTTGATGATGCTTGCTATGCTTGTGGCCAAGATGCCAATATGAATTATGCTCATGGAGATGAACTTGCTATAGTTCCTTATGTTAAACATGAAATTGTTGCTATTGCACCCCACACATGATAGTCCTATTATCTTTTTGAATTATACCGACTACACTATATCGGAGAACTTTGTGCTTATTAAGGATTATATTGATGGGTTGCCTTTTACTATTACACATGATGATTCTGATAGATATAATATGCATGTGTTTGCTGCTCCTACTTGCAATTATTATGAGAGAGAAACTACATCTCCACCTCTTTATGTTTCCAACACGAAAAAATTGCAAGAAACTGTTTATACTATGCATTGGCCTTTACTTTGTGTGCATGAATTGTTCTTTTATGACATGCCGATGCATAGGAAGAGAGTTAGACTTTGTAACGCCCCGGATTCGATGCGCCAGGTGTCCGTCAGTTATTTGCCGTCCTTGCCATGTCATGTGCTTGCGTGTTGCATTTTGCCATGTCATCATCTGCATTTCATATCATGTCATCATGTGCATCGCTTTTGCATACGTGTTCGTCTCATGCATCCGAGCATTTTCCCCGTTGTCCATTTTGCAATCCGGCACTCCCATGTCCTCCGGCGCCCCCTTTTACCTCTTTTAGTGAGCGAGTGTTAAACTTTCTCGGAATGGCCCGAGGTTTGTCAAGCGGCCTTGGTATAGCACCGGTAGACCGCCTGTCAAGTTTCGTGCCATTTGGAGTCCGTTTGATACTCCAACGGTTAACCGGGTAACCGCAAAAGCCCCCTTCTCTTTGAAGCCCAAAACCCCTTTCAAAGTGGCCCAAAACCCAGCAAACTCCCCCCCATGCTCTCGGTCGTTCGATCACGATCGTGTGGGCGAAAACCGCTCCTCATTTGGACTCTCCTAGCTCCCTCTACCTATAAATAGGTCCTCCTCCTCCATTTTTCGCGGATGAATCTCCTTAACCCTAGTCTCCTCCTCCCTCTCGCCCGGCGGACATGTCCGCCCGCTGCCGGATGAACCGCGCCACCGCCCCCGCCCAATCCGAGCACGTCATGTGGCACCCGTGCCCTCCCCGCCGTCATGCCCGCTGAGCCCATCAAGGGCCCGCTGGGGCCTCGCGCCCGCCGCCGCCCGGCCCATCTCCGCTACTGCGCCCGCCCATGGTGCTCCCGCTCCCGACCGCCGCCGCGGATCGCCCGCCGCCCGCCGCCCGCCCCGCCGCACCTCGCTGCCGGCCGAGCCGAGCCGACCTCGCGCCGCGCGCGCCCTGCGCTCCGTGCCCGCCTCCTCCGCCCGACCTCGCGCCGCCGCCCGCCTCCCCGTCTCCCTCGCCGGAGCGCCGCCATCTCCGCCTCTGTCCTCGCCGGCCCTCGCCTCCGGCCGGGTCCGCCGCCCGCGTCCTCCCCGGAGTCGCCCCCGACCTCCTCCGCGTCCTCCTCGCCGGAGAGCTCGCCGGAGCTCTCGCCGGCGCCGGATCCGGGAAGGTGGATGAGATCCACCCGTCCCCCAAACCAAACGCGTCCCCACGCCCGGATCCCTCCGTCCCGCTCCGTCTCGTCCCGGGTTGACTTTTCCGGAGGGTAATATTCGTCTAAGTCCCAGATTCTGCAATAATTTTCATGCCATGTTTGACCTATTGTATCTCTGCATCCGTAGCTCCGTTGTGTGCGTGTAATATGTCAAATTGTTCGTCTCAACGAGTACTTCATTTCATTCCATTGCATCATATTCATTTGAGTCCATCTTGATGCATGAATCATCGTTGCAAGAGTGCTATGTGATGTTAATCTGCTGGAACTGTTATAACTTGATGATTTGTCATTTTTGTTGCATTTGATGTGTGCATCTTATGAGGTTGATGTCTACATGAGTTTTGATCTATGCCATGCCATCTTTAAAGTGGTGCTATCCATGTATTTTTGTGATTCCTGTAGTGAGTGCATCAAGCTTGTTAACTAGGGTACTTGCTGTTGCTGTTTTACATGTCTGATTATGTTATATTATGATGCTATATAAACCTGCTTCTACAAGTCATTATATGCATAATCTGGAGATGTTCACTAAGGATGTTTTGTTATACATGTCTTCCTCTATCCATCCATGCCCTTTGTTGCAATTATAGTCTGCTGTAACTTGTTGTAATCTTGCTCTAAAGTTGCTAAATAATGTTGCTGTCAACCTGTTAACATTAAGTTCAATGTTACCATGATTGTTGTTAGTGATCCATGCACCCTATGAACTTGCTCTTGCCATGATTAGCTTCATAAACATGTCTTCTTACTGTGACTTGCCTTGCCATGCCATGTATTGCTCTGTGGTGAGTGGTTCAAGCTCACCAACATGCCTACTTATTGTTGTTCCTGCTATGTTTAAATCTGTAATATAACTTGCCATGTTTACATGGGTGCCATCATATTTTCTGATACTTTTTGGCTTATAGTCAGTAAAGGACTTTTGTTCTATGCATTTAGTAGTATCATGCCATGCCTTTGTTTGCCATGATAAGTTCCTGTAACATGTTGTTTGATAGCTCTAAACATTGCAACCTGATGTTATTTCTGCTAAAGTCTGAAACTGTTATCATTTGCAATCTTGCCATGTGTGTTTGAGCATGTTCTAGTGATTTCTGGAGATAGCTCACTGTTCATGTTTTGTAATGCTTTACCTGTACATCATGCCCATGCCTTTTGTTCTCATGTTAAGATGCTGTAGTTTGTTGTTTAGGTGCTTGCAATATGCCTACTTGCTGTTTTGGACAGATTGTTGTCATGACTTGTATAGGGTGTATGTGTTGAACCGTTGCTCCGTTTTGAGTGTGCTCTATATGAAACTTGCTTGTTTTTGCATGTAGTTTCATATTATCATGTTGCATCCTTGTTTTGAGGTGTTTGCTTGATGTTTGTATGCATTTTGCACCAATGCCATGCTTATCTTGTTTTGCTCATATCTTCTAGGCCGTAGCTCCGAATTTAATGAACTTTATATGTAACTTGACTAGAATTTAGTGTAGATCATCGTGGTGCATCTTAACTTGCTGTTAAACAACTTGAACATAAGGTTTATTCAGATCTGGACCAATTTCGAAATTTGGATATGAGGACTTACCAGAATTGTTATATGTTGTTTCCGGCCTCATTTAAACTTGCCTTGATGTGTTGCTCTTGTATGCATCATCTTTTGCCATGAGTAGCTTCATGTAGCTTTGTCATGCATCATGCTTGTTGTGCATCATGCCTTGTTCATGTGTGGTGTGTTTACTATGTTGTGTGCTTCTTCTCGATAGTTCCCGTTTCGTTGCGATCGTGAGGATTCGTTCGTCTACGCTTGGTTCGACTTCGTGGCTTCATCTTCTTCATGGACTCGTTCTTCTTCCTAGGGATTTCAGGCAAGATGACCGCTACCCTGGATCTCATTACTGTCATTGCTATGCTAGTCGCTTCGTTCTTTCGCTATGCTGCGCTACCTATCACTTGCTGCTCAAGCCTCCCAATTTGCCATGTCAGCCTCTAACCTTTGTCACCCTTCCTAGCAAACCGTTGTTTGGCTATGTTACCGCTTTGCTCAGCCCCTCTTATAGCGTTGCTAGTTGCAGGTGAAGATGAAGATTGCTCCATGGTGGACAGGATTTTGGTTGGGATATCACAATATCTCTTATATTATTAATGCATCTATATACTTGGTAAAGGGTGGAAGGCTCGGCCTTATGCCTGGTGTTTTGTTCCACTCTTGTCGCCCTAGTTTCCGTCATATCGGTATTATGTTCCCGGATTTTGCGTCCCTAACGCGGTCGGGTGATTTATGGGACCCCTTGACAGTTCGCTTTGAATAAGACTCCTCCAAAGAAGGCCCAACCTTGGTTTTACCATTTGCCTCACCACCACCTATACCCTTCCCTTGGGTCGGCCAACCCAAGGGTCATCTTTATTTAGCCCCCCCCCCCCGGGGCCCGTGCTTCTCTAAGTGCTGGTTCGAACCGAGCTGCCTGCGGGGCCACCTTGGGGCAACTTGAGGGTTGGTTTTACTCGTAGCTAGTCTCATCCGGTGTTGCCCTGAGAACGAGATATGTGCAGCTCCTATCGGGATTGTCGGCGATCAGGCGGTCTTGCTGGTCTTGTTTTATTATTGTCGAAATGTCTTGTAGCCGGATTCCGAGACTGATCGGGTCTTCCGGGAGAAGGAATATCCTTCGTTGATCGCGAGAGCTTATCATGGGCTAAGTTGGGACACCCCTGCATGGTATAAACTTTCAAAGCCGTGCTCATGGTTATGTGGCAGATGGGAATTTGTTAATATACGGTTGTAGTAAACTTGAAGTAAACTCTTCTAAAATACACCAACCGTGTGCGTAACCGTGAGTGTCTCTTTTCGGGGTTGATCGAGAGGAGAACACGGTTTCTGGGTTATGTCTGACGTAAGTAGGAGTTCAGGATCACTTCTTGATCATTACTAGTTGACGACCGTTCCTTTGTTTCTCTTCTCGCTCTCATTTGTGTATGTTAGCCACCATATATGCTTAGCCGCTGCTGCAACCTCACCACTTTACCTCTTCCTTACCCATTAAGCTTTGCTAGTCTTGATACCCATGGTAATGGGATTGCTGAGTCCTCGTGGCTCACAGATTACTACACCAACAGTTGCAGGTGCAGGTTTCGCGATGATCATGACGCGGGAGCGATGTTTGCTTATTTTGGAGTTCTTCTTCTGCTTCTTCTTGATCGGGGATAGGTTCCGGTCGGCAGCCTGGGCTAGCGAGGTGGATGTCGTTTGAGCTTCATTTATGATTCATCCGTAGTCGGATGTTGATCTTGTATATGATGTTGATGTATTCTTGTGGCATTTGTGCCTTATGTATGTATCCCCATCTATTATGTAATGTTGATGTAATGATATCCACCTTGCAAAAGCGTCTTCAAGATGCGCTTCTATCCTTGGTGGGACCTTCGAGTTCCTTTAGGATAGGCTCGCATCTTAGGCGTGACAAGTTGGTATCAGAGCCTCGACCGACCCTAGGAGCCCCCTTGATTGATCGTGTAGTTTGGTCGTTGTTGAGTCTAGAAAAAAACTATTTTTGGAGTCTAGTTATATCGGAGAGTAGGATTTCTTTTTACTCCTCTGCCCCTTCGTCACTCTGGTGAGGAATCTTGACGTAGGTGTTTTGAATTACTCCTCTTCCCGTTCAAATTTTTCTTTAGGATCACGTGGTTAGTTTCGTGGGTTGTCCATCCTCTTTTGTCCGGTGCATTTCTCGTCAAGTCGACTCGACCATCTTCATCTTTGCCAAGTTCAATCCTCAGTTCTTCCTCCGACGTCGTTGTTTTTTCCTTGTCCGAAGTTGTCCTTGTTTTTCCCACCCGCCCTCCCTTTCTCTCGGAACCAGAGTCTGTAATCGAGTATCCATCCTACTCGTGCGAAGTGTTGTTTTCTTTCTTCAATGATTTCAACCGGTGGTTTCTCTTCAAGATATTCGTCGATTTCCCCTTCCAGTTGCCTATGTTTTTCCCGCCCTCCCACCTTTTTCTTTCCGGAGCCTGAGTCTGTTTCGACCATCAATTTCATTCGTGCAGAGCCTCTTCAGTCTTTCCTCAATTACCTCAACCGGGGAATTCTCGTCTCGTTCGTCATTCTTCATCTCTTTTCTTCTCCGGTGGATTCAATTCAAGTTTTTCGGTGTTGATCATATTCTTTCCTTGGATCAAGTGTTTTCCTTGCTCGTTCGCCTCTCGCCAGTTTATCCTTCCGGAGTGATGAGGACATCTCAGGAGATTCGTTTGTGTTCCAATTAATTCGAGGTTGTCACCTCATTCAAATATTTCAATTGTTCTGGTGCTTCATCTATCTGTTCAACATCCCTTTCCAACGGTGTTTTCTTTTAGTGGGCCCTAACCCACGTGTCTTTCCTGGATCTTACGACTCTTTTAATTTCCCCGGAGCTATTCCCAATTCTTTTCAAGTGTGACGTAAGAATGGATTCCGTCAGTCACATGCCTTTTCCAAGATCAATTTCAAATCATTTCATTGTTGGCTCAACCTCTCTGTTTTTCATTCTTCCGGAGTATCTCATTAATTTTGGTGGTGTTTCTCGTCGTCATTTGAAGACCGAAGAAGAGTTTTTCCTCTAAATCTTGTCCGTTCTCTCGAAGTTTCATGGTTCTAGCTTCAGATTATCCTCTCGAATTTATTCCATTTGTCAGATATTCATTCTTACTCATCCGGGGTATTTCAGGAGTTATTCTCCCGTTCTTTTTCACCGGAGGCCATCATTCTAGAAGAATTCTTCGCCCTCATCATTTCAGATATCGTTCTCTATTTATCCCGGTGCTTCGCTCAAGTGTTCTTAATCAGCTCATGATCTCTTTGTTCTTTTGCATCTAAATCCCCTTGAGCATATTTGTTCTTCTAAGTCTTCCCGGTGATTCATTCTCAGTCATTCTTGATTTCTTACGGTGGTTCGTTCAAGATTCTTTTTCCTTGATTATAATTCAATCCGTTCGTTCTTTTGAATCCTACCGGTGGTTCAGTAAGACCTTCTCAAGTTCACCATATGTCACTTCTCAATTCTTTTTCAAGAAGAATAAGTAGTATGCAAAATCCATTGCTTGTCATCAATTTAATTTGATGAAGGTTAAGCATACAATAAATCTTATTCTTATTTCATCCAAGTGAGTAATCCCTTCCTTCGGAGTTTGTTCGTGAGGAATAAATTATAGTTCCAAGTGTCTTCATCTTTTATTTTCTGGAGTTCAATTTACTTGGCCATCTCGTCGGAACCTCCATCTAAATCATCGCAAGGCTCACCTTATTCTTTCATCCTTCATTTCGATCTCATCATCCTTTTTGTTACCAGAGTTCTTCACGGTGGATCGTCATGATTTAATTCATTCTTCAAGAGTTCATCAAGTATCATTCCGTCCTCTCAAGCTCGTGTTCTATTCCTCCATGTTTTAGCCGGAGTGCTGCCTAAATCCTTCCAGTCTTATTCGTTTTCTTGTCTCGTTCTAACCGGAGTGGTTTCATAGTCTATCTGATTCCGTAAGCTTTCAATTCTCGTCATTCTCGTTGTTTCTCTCTTCTTCTCGTGTACTCTCGATTCTTTGCTTCTTCTCTTGAGTTCTTGTTTCACCTCATCCCTTTTTCCCTTCCGTCTCGGTCCTAAGATCTCGGGACGAGATCTCTTGTTAGTGGAGGAGTGTTGTAACGCCCCAGATTCGATGCGTCAGGTGTCCGTCAGTTATTTGCCGTCCTTGCCATGTCATGTGCTTGCGTGTTGCATTTTTCCATGTCATCATCTGCATTTCATATCATGTCATCATGTGCATCGCTTTTGCATACGTGTTCATCTCATGCATCCGAGCATTTTCCCTGTTGTCCGTTTTGCAATCCGGCACTCCTATGTCCTCCGGCGCCCCCTTTTACCTCTTTTCGTGAGCGAGTGTTAAACTTTCTCAGAATGGCCCGAGGTTTGTCAAGCGGCCTTGGTATAGCACCGGTAGACCGCCTGTCAAGTTTCGTGCCATTTGGAGTCCGTTTGATACTCCAACGGTTAACCGGGTAACCGCAAAAGCCCCCTTCTCTTTGCAGCCCAACACACCTTTCAAAGTGGCCCAAAACCCAGCAAACTCCCCTCCATGCTCTCGGTCGTTCGATCACGATCGTGTGGGCAAACACCGCTCCTCATTTGGACTCTCCTAGCTCCCTCTACCTATAAATAGGTCCTCCCCCTCCATTTTTCGCGGATGAATCTCCTTAACCCTAGTCTCCTCCTCCTCTCTTGGCTGGAGATGTCCGCCCCCCCGGACGAACCACGCCGCCGCCCGCCCAATCCGGGCACGCCATGTGGCACCTGCGCCTCCCGCCGCCCATGGCCATGGAGCCCATCCAGGTCCCAGCGGGCCCGCTCCGCGCCCGCCGCCGCCCGGCAGCGCCGCCGCCCGGCCCATCTCCGCCGCCCGCGCCCGCCTGCTGGTGCTCCGCTCCGACCGCCGCCGCTGATCGCCGCCCGGCCGCCGCCGCCCGGCGCGCCTCGCTACTGAGCAGCCGAGCCCGCTGCCTGCGCGCGCGCCGCACTCCGTGCCCGCCTCCTCCGCCCGGCCGAGCGCGCCGCCCGCCTCCCTCTCCCTCGCGGAGCGCCGCCATCGCCGCCTCTGTCCTCGCTGCCTCGCCTCCGCCGGGTCCGCCGCCCGCGTCCTCCCGAGTCGCCCGACCTCCTCCGCGTCCTCCTCGCCGGAGAGCTTCGCGGAGCTCGCCGGCGCGGATCCGGAAGGTGGATGAGATCCACCGTCCCCTCAACCAAACGCGCCCCACGCCCGGATCCTCCGCCCCGCTCCGCCTCTCGTCCGGGTTGACTTTTCCGGAGGGTAATATTCGTCTAAGTCCCAGATTCTGCAATAATTTTCATGCCATGTTTGACCTGTTGTATCTCTGCATCCGTAGCTCCATTGCGTGCGTGTAATATGTCAAATTGTTCGTCTCAACGAGTACTTCATTTCATTCCATTGCATCATATTCATTTGAGTCCATATTGATGCATGAATCATCGTTGCAAGAGTGCTATGTGATGTTAATCTGCTGGAACTGTTATAACTTGATGATTTGTCATTTTTGTTGCATTTGATGTGTGCATCTTATGAGGTTGATGTCTACATGAGTTTTGATCTATGCCATGCCATCTTTAAAGTGGTGCTATCCATGTATTTTTGTGATTCCTGTAGTGAGTGCATCAAGCTTGTTAACTAGGGTACTTGCTGTTGCTGTTTTGCATGTCTGATTATGTTATATTATGATGCCATATAAACCTGCTTCTACAAGTCATTATATGCATAATCTGGAGATTTTCACTAAGGATGTTTTGTTATACATGTCTTCCTCTATCCATCCATGCCCTTTGTTGCAATTATAGTCTGCTGTAACTTGTTGTAATCTTGCTCTAAAGTTGCTAAATAATGTTGCTGTCAACCTGTTAACATTAAGTTCAATGTTGCCATGATTGTTGTAGTGATCCATGCACCCTATGAACTTTCTCTTGCCATGATTAGCTTGATAAACATGTCTTCTTACTGTGACTTGCCTTGCCATGCCATGTATTGCTCTGTGGTGAGTGGTTCAAGCTCACCAACATGCCTACTTATTGTTGTTCCTGCTATGTTTAAATCTGTATTATAACTTGCCATGTTTACATGGGTGCCATCATATTTTCTGATACTTTTTGGCTTATAGTCAGTAAAGGACTTTTGTTCTATGCATTTATTAGTATCATGTCATGCCTTTGTTTGCCGTGATAAGTTCCTGTAACATGTTGTTTGATAGCTCTAAACATTGCAACCTGATGTTATTTCTGCTAAAGTCTGAAATTGTTATCATTTGCAATCTTGCCATGTGTGTTTGAGCATGTTCTAGTGATTTCTGGAGATAGCTCACTGTTCATGTTTTGTAATGCTTTACCTGTATATCGTGCCCATGCCTTTTGTTCTCATGTTAAGATGTTGTAGTTTGTTGTTTAGGTGCTTGCAATATGCCTACTTGCTATTTTGGACAGATTGTTGTCATGACTTGTATAGGGTGTATGTGTTGAACCGTTGCTCCGTTTTGAGTGTGCTCTATATGAAACTTGCTTGTTTTTGCATGTAGTTTCATATTATCATGTTGCATCCTTGTTTTGAGGTGTTTGCTTGATGTTTGTATGCATTTTGCACCAATGCCATGCTTATCTTGTTTTGCTCATATCTTCTAGGCCGTAGCTCCGAATTTAATGAACTTTATATGTAACTTGACTAGAATTTAGTGTAGATCATCGAGGTGCATCTTAACTTGCTGTTAAACAACTTGAACATAAGGTTTATTCAGATCTGGACCAATTTCGAAATTTGCATATGAGGACTTACCGGAATTGTTATATGTTGTTTCCGGCCTCATTTAAACTTGCCTTGATGTGTTGCTCTTGTATGCATCATCTCTTGCCATGAGTAGCTTCATGTAGCTTTGTCATGCATCATGCTTGTTGTGCATCATGCCTTGTTCATGTGTGGTGTGTTTACTATGTTGTGTGCTTCTTCTCGATAGTTCCCGTTTCGTTGCGATCGTGAGGATTCGTTCGTCTACGCTTGGTTCGACTTCGTGGCTTCATCTTCTTCATGGACTCGTTCTTCTTCCTAGTGGGATTTCAGGCAAGATGACCGCTACCCTGGATCTCATTACTATCATTGCTATGCTAGTTGCTTCGTTCTTTCGCTATGTTGTGCTACCTATCACTTGCTGCTCAAGCCTCCCAATTTGCCATGTCAGCCTCTAACCTTTGTCACCCTTCCTAGCAAACCGTTGTTTGGCTATGTTACCGCTTTGCTCAGCCCCTCTTATAGCGTTGCTAGTTGCAGGTGAAGATGAAGATTGCTCCATGGTGGACAGGATTTTGGTTGGGATATCACAATATCTCTTATATTATTAATGCATCTATATACTTGGTAAAGGGTGGAAGGCTCGGCCTTATGCCTGGTGTTTTGTTCACTCTTGTCGCCCTAGTTTCCGTCATATCGGTATTATGTTCCCGGATTTTGCGTCCCTAACGCGGTCGGGTGATTTATGGGACCCCTTGACAGTTCGCTTTGAATAAGACTCCTCCAAAGAAGGCCCAACCTTGGTTTTACCATTTGCCTCACCACCACCTATACCCTTCCCTTGGGTGGCCAACCCAAGGGTCATCTTTATTTAGCCCCCGGGCCCGTGCTTCTCTAAGTGCTGGTTCGAACCGAGCTGCCATGGGGCCACCTTGGGGCAACTTGAGGGTTGGTTTTACTCGTAGCTAGTCTCATCCGGTGTTGCCACGAGAACGAGATATGTGCAGCTCCTATCGGGATTGTCACAAGATCAGGCGGTCTTGCTGGTCTTGTTTTATTCTTGTCGAAATGTCTTGTAGCCGGATTCCGAGACTGATCGGTCTTCCCGGGAGAAGGAATATCCTTCGTTGATCGCGAGAGCTTATCATGGGCTAAGTTGGGACACCCGCATGGTATAAACTTTCAAAGCCGTGCCATGTTATGTGGCAGATGGGAATTTGTTAATATCCGGTTGTAGTAAACTTGAAGTAAACTCTTCTAAAATACACCAACCGTGTGCGAACTCGTGAGTGTCTCTTTTGGGGTTGATCGAGAGGAGAACACGGTTTCGGGTTATGTCGACGTAAGTAGGAGTTCAGGATCACTTCTTGATCATTACTAGTTGACGACCGTTCCTTTGTTTCTCTTCTCGCCTCATTTGCGTATGTTAGCCACCATATATGCTTAGCCGCTGCTGCAACCTCACCACTTTACCTCTTCCTTACCCATTAAGCTTTGCTAGTCTTGATACCCATGGTAATGGGATTGCTGAGTCCTCGTGGCTCACAGATTACTACACCAACAGTTGCAGGTGCAGGTTTCGCGATGATCATGACGCGGGAGCGATGTTTGCTTATTTTGGAGTTCTTCTTCTGCTTCTTCTTCGATCAGGGGATAGGTTCCAGGTCGGCAGCCTGGGCTAGCAGGGTGGATGTTGTTTGAGCTTATGTGTTTCATCCGTAGTCGGATGTTGATCTTGTATATGATGTTGATGTATTCTTGTGGCATTTGTGCCTTATGTATGTATCCCCATCTATTATGTAATGTTGATGTAATGATATCCACCTTGCAAAAGCGTCTTCAAGATGCGCTTCTATCCTTGGTGGGACCTTCGAGTTCCTTTAGGATAGGCTCGCATCTTGGGCGTGACAGACTTCGTCATTACATGATATATGTTACTTTGTGCTCAATACTAAATTACAAATCATTGTTAATTAAAATTGGCTTTGATATACCTTGGGATCCGTGTGGATCCATTACTTGAGCACTATATGCCTAGCTTAATGGCTTTAAAGAAAGCGCTGCCAGGGAGACAACCCGGAAGTTTTAGAGCGTCATTTATTTCTGTTGAGTGCTTTTATAAAGTTTAAAAACAAAAAAAAAAGAGGGGAACCCAAAACTTTTTCAAAAAGGAAAGTGAAAGTGAGAGAGACAAGTATTGTTGAAGTGGGGGAGCTCCTTGAACTTTGTTCCTGCTCACGGAAACTTTGTGAATCTTGATTACAAAGTCTTTTCAACAAAAATAATTATCCCCTTGTACAATTCCATTGTATTATAAAAATAATGTGCCACGGTTTGCCTTTAGGATGTTTACAATGCTTGTTGGTTGATAACCCACAAGTATAGGGGATCGCAACAGTTTTCGAGGGTAGAGGATTCAACCCAAATTTATTGATTCGACACAAGGGGAGCCAAAGAATATTCTCAAGTATTAGCAGCTGAGTTGTCAATTCAACCACACCTAGAAACTTAGAATCTGCAGCAAAGTGTTTAGTAGCAAAGTAATATGATAGTGGCGGTAACGATAACAAAAGTAAAGACAGCAAAAGTAATGTTTTTGGTATTTTGTAGTGATTGTAACAGTAGCAGCGGGAAAGTAAATAAGCGAGAACCAGTATATGGAAAGCTCAGAGGCACCGGATCGTGATGGATAATTATGTCGGATGCGGTTCGTCATGTAACAGTCATAACATAGGGTGACATGTAACTAGCTCCAATTCATCAATGTAATGTAGGCACGTATTCGAATATAGTCATACGTGCTTATGGAAAAGAACTTGCATGACATCTTTTGTCCTACCCTCCCGTGGCAGCGGGGTCCTATTGGAAACTAAGGGATATTAAGGCCTCCTTTTAATAGAGAACCGGAACAAAGCATTAGCACATAGTGAATACATGAACTCCTCAAACTATGGTCATCACCGAGAAGTATCCCGATTATTGTCACTTCGGGGTTGTCGGATCATAACACATAATAGGTGACTATAGACTTGCAAGATAGGATCAAGAACTCACATATATTCATGAAAACATAATAGGTTCAGATCTGAAATCATGGCACTCGGGCCCTAGTGACAAGCATTAAGCATAGCAAAGTCATAGCAACATCAATCTCAGAACATAGTGGATACTAGGGATCAAACCCTAACAAAACTAACTCGATTACATGATAAATCTCATCCAACCCATCACCGTCCAGCAAGCCTACGATGGAATTACTCACGCACGGCGGTGAGCATCATGAAATTGGTGATGGAGGATGGTTGATGATGACGACGGCGACGAGTCCCCCTCTCCGGAGCTCCGTATCGTAAAACGCGATGATTTCTTCTCTCTGATTTTTTCTCTCCCCGAAAGCCAATATATAGAGTTGGAGTTGGCGCGGAAGGTGTCGAGGGGCCCACGAGGTAGAGGCGCGCCCTAGGGGGGCCCCCACCCTCGTGGACAGGGGTGGCCCCCGGTCTTCATCTTTAGCGAGGATTTTTATTATTTTTATAAGACATCCCGTGGAGTTTCAGGTCATTCCGAGAACTTTTGTTTTCTGCACATAAAACAACATCATGGCAATTCTGCTGAAAACAGCGTCAGTCCGGGTTAGTTCCTGTAAGTGCATCTAGTGCCCCTTAGTGATTTTGGTGTATTGAAGACTTATAGGTTAAGGAACTAATGCGTTTGTGAGTGTACACAGGTCTATAAGTCTATGAGGAGTTTGTTATTTACAGAGAAAGTCGACCCTAAAAATGAAGTTCTTCAATCAAGACTTTGATATTCTCAAGACTTTTCAAGACTTTGAAAGTGAAGAAATTGGTGTGACCTTGAAGACTTGGTATTCATTTGAGGAACATGAAGCGTGAAGACTTTTGTTTTCGTACTTTCATTTTCTCTTTCTTGAGTCATAGGAAACACCGTCTTTGTTAAAGGGGTCGAGGAAATACTAAGGAAAAATTTCCATGTGATGCTCAACTCAAAATCCTACACCTACCAATCCCTTGAGTGAAGCCTTTGAAATCTCATACAGATTCAGTCAATTTTTCTTGAATGAGACGAAGTTCTTCCGTCACGAGAAATTTGTTCGACCGAGGAGTTAGGAATTCGCCATCATGGATTACCTACGATGAGGAACATGATAGCCCCGAGAATTTGATATCCAAATTTTCGACCGTTCTTTGTCTTCTTGCGCCAGCTGTCCCAAAATATCTTATCCACCTAACGGTCATATCATTGAAGGGCATTTATGTCTTATCATGTCGGGCTGCTCCCTAGGCTATAAATAGCCGCCCCCTACAACCACTAGCTGGTTGGCTGCTCCGAGAGAACTTGACACTTGTCATTTGAGAGCAACCCATCCTCTGAGGACTTTGAGCGAAAATCATCAAGTGAGGAAAAACCCAAAAACCAAACCCCTACAAACCCAAAGTGATTGAGCATCACTGAAGAAATTGATCCTGCGTGGATCCGACGCTTGTTACCTTTGAAGACTGTGCTTCTTCCAGACGGTTAGGCGTCATGGTCTAGAGCATCCAAGAGGAATTGTGGATCGCCGAGTGACCAAGTCTGTGAAGGTTTGGAAGTCGCCTGAAGACTTACCACGAGTGATTGGACGAGGTCTGTGTGACCTTAGTTCAAGGAGAATACGGTGAGGACTTGGTGTCCTGAGCTGCGTGCTTTCGAGAGGCGGGTGTCCGGACTGTGTGTCCTCGAGTTTAAATACTCAGCCGCTCCAACCAGACGCATAACCCGAGACAGCAGTTGGAACTGGTCTACCAAATCATTGTCTTCACCGACCTAACTGGTTCTATTTCCTCAACCCTTTCATTTCCTCATTACTGTGTTGAGTGTTTGTTCATATCTGTGTTTGAAGACTTTGACTGAAGACTTTCTCAATTTCCTCAGTTCAATTTCTTCAGTCTGTTTGTCTTCATCTTGTGCTATCCTGTGATTACGCTTTCTGTACTCTGTGATTGTCTTCATTTCATCATGATGACTATGCTTGTAATCTGTCATGCTTACTTCTGAGTACTTATTCCACTTCAAGTAGTTCTTCGCTAAGGAATTTCCTCACCGGCAAATTCCTCAGTGAAGAATTCATAAAAATCGCCTATTCACCCCCCCCCCCTCTAGTCGATATAACGCACTTTCAGTTCCATTCAAATCATACAAGTTAGAGTCCAAAACAAGGCCAAAAGTGTTTGGAAAAGTAGATACGACAGAGACGTATCAACTCCCCCAAGCTTAAACCCTTGCTTGTCCTCAAGCAATTCAGTTGACAAACTGAAAGAGAAAAAGAAAAACTTTTACAAACTCTGTTTGCTCTTGTTGTTGTACCTATGTCAAGCCAGCATTCAGGTTTTCAGCAAAGATCATAACTAACCACATTGGCAATAACTCCTAGGTCTCACGTTTACTCATATCAATAACATAATCAGCTAGCAAGCCATAATAATAAATCTCGGATGACAACACTTTCTCAAAATAATCATAATATGATATAACAAGATGGTATCTCGCTAGCCCTTTCTGAGACCGCAAAACATAAATGCAGAGCACCTTCAAAGATCAAGGACTGACTAGACATTGTAATTCATGGTAAAAGAGATCCAATCATAGTCATACCCGATATAAATTAACAGTAATGAATGCAAATGACAGCTGTGCTCTCCAGCTAGTGCTTTTAATAAGAAGGTGATGACTCAACATAAAAGTAAATAGATAGGCCCTTCACAGAGGGAAGCAGGGGTTTGTAGAGGTGCCAGAGCTCGGTTTTGAAATAGAGATAAATTATATTTTGAGCGGCATACTTTTATTGTCAACATAACAACTAAGAGATGACGATATCTTCCATGATAAACAAATTATAGGCGGTTCCCAAACAAAATGGTAAAGTTTATACTCCCCCTCCTCCACAAGCATCAATCCATGGCTTGCTCGAAACAACGAGTGCCTCCAACATTCAACGGGTCCCAGTGGGAGTTTTGTTTGCAATTATTTTGATTTAGTTTGCATAAAGCATGGGACTGGGCATCCCGGTGACCAGCCATTTTCTCGTGAGTGAGGAGCGGAGTCCACTCCTCTTGAGAATAACCCGCCTAACACAGAAGATAAGGGCAGCCCTAGTTGATATATGAGCTATTCGAGCATGCAAAACAGAATGTTTATTAGAAGATTTAGAGTTTGGCACATACAAATTTACTTGGAACGGCTGGTAGATACCGCATATAGGAAGGTATGGTGGACTCATATGGAATAACTTTGGGGTTTAAGGGATTGGATGCACAAGCAGTATTCCCGCTTAGTACAAGTGAAGGCTAGCAAAAGACTGGGAAGCGACCAACTAGAGAGCGACAACAGTCATGAACATGCATTAAAATTAATAAACATTGAATACAAGCATGAGTAGGATATAATCCAGCATGAACATAAATATCGTGAAGGCTATGTTGATTTGTTTCAACTACATGCGTGAACATGTGCCAAGTCAAGTCACTTGAATCATTCAAAGGAGGATACCACCCCATCATACCACATCACAACCATTTTAATAGCATGTTGGCACGCAAGGTAAACCATTATAACTCATAGCTAATCAAGCATGGCACGAGCAACTATGATCTCTAATTGTCATTGCAAAACATGTTTATTCATAATAAGCTGAATCAAGAACGATGAACTCATCATATTTACAAAAACAAAAGAGGTCGAGTTCATACTAGCTTTTCCCATCTCAGTCAGTCCATCATATATCATCATAATTGCCTTTCACTTGCACGACTGAACGATGTGAATAATAATAAGAGTGCACGTGCATTGGACCAAGCTGGAATCTGAGAGCATTCAATAAACAGGAGAAGACAAGGCAATATGGGCTCTTGGTTAAATCAACAATGATGCATATAAGAGCCACTTCAACAATTTAATCACGGTCTTCTCCTACTGACCCCCAAAGAAAAGAAAAGAAATAAAACTATTTACACGGGAAAGCTCCCAACAAGCAAAAGAAGAACGGGAAATATTTTTGGGTTTTCTTTTTAATTACTACAGCAAAGAAATAAACTACCACTATTTTTTTGTTTTTCTTAGGTTTATTAAACACACAAGAAGAAAGCAGGAAAAATAAAATAAACTAGCATGGATATTACAGTGAAAGAGTATGAACACCGACATCTAGCAATGAGTGTGTGTGAACATAAATGTAATGTCGGTGAGAAATACGTACTCCCCCAAGCTTAGGCTTTTGGCCTAAGTTGGTCTATTGCCAGGGATAGCCTGGCGGATACCCGTAGGTGTAGCTGGGTCATATTTTGACGCAGCTGGCTATGGCCTCTGAGCTGCAGCGTGGCGTCGAGCCGCCTCCGCTCTTCTCTCGTACTCATCGCCTCCTCTCTGGTAATAACATATCTTCCTTTTGTCCGAGAATCAAAGAAGGCAGGAGCGGGGAAGAGTAATACTGGACAACATGCCGTTTGTTAAAGATTAGTCGATACTAGAGAGGTGGTTCAGTCCTCTCAACAAACTGGTGGGAAACCATAGAGTCAAAATCTAAATAAGTATGGGGTAACTCCATATCACCCTCACGAATGTCTATCTCAAGAAAATTAGCTAAGCGGGTTGCATAAATTCCTCCAAAGAAATCTCCGTTAAATCTATTATGATGCAACCTAAGAGCTACAATGGCTCCCATATGATAAGATTGGTCTCCTAACACAAAGCACTCACGAGAATCTTTGAGATCAGGGACACACATGTGACATGCTTCATCCTTAGCATTTATGCATCTACCTATGAAGAGAGCAAAATAATGTATAGTAGGAAAGTGAATGCTCCCTATAGTGGCTTGCGTTATATCTCTAGATTCCCCCACAGTTATACTAGCAAGAAAGTCTCTAAATTCAGATTTAGGGGGATCCCTGACACTACCCCAAGATGGAAGTTTGCAAGCAAAAGTGAAATCCTCTAAGTCCATGGTATAAGATTTGTCATAAAGGTCAAAAATGACTGAAGGAGAATTACGCGAAGATGAAAATTCAAACCTCCTCACAAATGAACTTGTGAGATCTTGATATTGGGGGCATTTGTCAGCCTCGAAGTCCACAAGATCGGCATTACGCAAATATGCGTTAAATTATTCTTTGATTCCCGCTTGATCCATAAAATTTTCCGAAGGCTATTCACAAGGCCTCACAAGAGCGTCTCTTGGTGGTTCCTCGTCAGCATCACGCATTGCAAGCCTGGGACCTTGCTTCCTTGAAGAACCACCTTGGAACATCTTCCTAAACATATTGTTTCCTCTGAAAAATTTCTGAAATTTTTAGTAACTTCAAACAAAAGTGAACCAACTTCAATAAAATTGATAGCAACTACTCCTACAAGTGCCTAGAGTCTATATCAAGCATTAGAACTACTTGGAACCATATAAATTTGACATGCAAGCTCAAGAACATGGTCACCTATGCAGCACAAATTTGCAAAGAATAAAGCACTAGAACAAAAACTAATTGGACCAATGGAGGAGTCACATACCAAGGAACAATCTCCCCAAGCAGTTTTGCGAGAGGTGCTTTGAGCAAGGAGATCGAAAATCACAGCAAAAGTGGCTGGAACTCGTGCTTGAGTTGGTTTTTCGGGTTTGTGTGAGGCAGAGGAAGAAGATGGGTGCAGGGATAAGTGGAGGAGGGCCACCGTGGGCCCACGAGGCAGGGGGCGCGCCCAGGGGGGTAGGGCGCCCTCCACCCTCGTGGCCAGGTGGCAGCTCCCCCCGCGGTGATTTTTGCACTATAAATCCTCAAATATTCCCGAAAAAATCATATTAAATTGGCATGGCATTCTGAGGACTCCTATTTTCGGGGTATTTTTATATTGCACAGATAAATCAGGAAACAGACAGAAAAATACTATTTTTTACTTTATTTCAACTAAATAACAGAAAATATAAAAAGGGTACAGAAGGTTGTGCCTTCTAGTTTCGTCCGTCTCATGCTCATCAAAAGGAATCCACTAACAAGGTTGACAGGTCTTGTTAACAAACTCATTCCGACTAACATGGAACCAGAGAAATTTCGAATAGCACTATGTTACCTCAACGGGAATATGGACATCCCCAATAATAAGTATATCATATTTCTTCTTGACAGTAGGGAGAGGAAATTCAAAACCTCCAAATATAATCGATGGAATTTTTCCAATAGAGTTGATACTATGAATTTGAGGTTGTTTCCTCGGAAAATGTACCGTATGCTCATTACCATTAATATGAAAAGTGACATTGCCTTTGTTGCAATCAATAACAGCCCCTGCAGTATTCAGAAAAGGTCTTCCAAGAATAATAGACATACTATCGTCCTCGGGAATATCAAGAATAACAAAGTCCGTTAAAATAGTAACGTTTGCAACCACAACAGCACATCCTCACAAATACCGGCAATGTATAACAGTTGATTTATCAGCCATTTGCAAAGATATTTCAGTAGGTGTCAACTTATTCAAGTCAAGTCTACGATATAAAGAGAGAGGCATAACACTAACACCGGCTCCAAGATCACATAGAGCAGTCTTAACATAATTTCTCTTAATGGAGCATGGTATGGTAGGTACTCCTGGATCTCCAAGTTTCTTTGGTATTCCACCCTTAAAAGTATAATTAGCAAGCATGGTGCAAATTTCAACTTCCGGTATCTTTCTCTTATTTGTAACGATATCTTTCATATATTTAGCATAAGGATTCATTTTGAGCATATCAGTCAATCGTATGCGTAAAAAGATGGGTCTAATCATTTCAGCAAAGCGCTCAAAATCCTCATCATCCTTTTTCTTGGATGGTTTGGGAGGAAAAGGCATGGGTTTCTGAACCCATGGTTCTCTTTCTTTACCATGTTTCCTAGCAACGAAGTCCCTCTTATCATAACGTTGATTCTTCGATTGTGGGTTGTCAAGATCAACAGCAGGTTCAACTTCTACATCATTATCATTACTAGGTTGAGCATCATCATGAACATCATCATTAACATTTTCACTAGGTTCATGTTCATTACCAGTTGTGTTTCACATCGGACATAGAGATATCATTTGGATTCTCAGGTGGTTCAGCAATAGGTTCACTAGAAGTTTGCAAAGTCCTATCATTTTTCTTTTTCTTCCTTTTAGAAGAACTAGGTACATCAATATTATTTCTATGAGAATCTTGCTCGATTCTCTTAGGGTGGCCTTCAGGATACAAAGGTTCCTGAGTCATTCTACCAGTTCTAGTAGCCACTCTAACAGCATAATCATTTTTCTTACTATTCATTTCATCAAGCACTTCTTTCTGAGCTTTAAGTACTTGTTCTACTTGAGTGGTAACCATAGAAGCATGTTTGCTAACAAGTTTAAGTTCACCTCTAATATTAGCCATATAATCACCCAAGCGTTTAATCAAATAAGCATCTTGTTTTAATTGTCTACCAAAATAAGCATTAAAGTCGTCTAACTTAAACATAAAGTTATCAAACTCATCCAAGCACTGACTAGCAATTTTAGTAGGAGGGACTTCAGCTTTATCATATCTATAGAGAGAATTTACCTTTACTACCTGTGTCGGGATATCGGGATCAGGAGGTTCTTCAGTGAATAAAGAATTGAGATCATATACTTCTTCAACAGGCGTGTAGGACCTTGAAGTATGTCTAGAGGGGGGGGTGATTAGACTACTTGACCAATAAAAACTTAACCTTTTCCCAATTTTATAGTTTGGCAGATTTTAGCTACTTTAGGACAAGTCAAGCAATCATCACACAATTCAAGCAAGCATGCAAAGAGTATATAGGCAGCGGAAAATAAAGCATGCAACTTGCAAGAAAGTAAGGGGAAGGGTTTGGAGGATTCAAACACAATTGGAGACACGGATGTTTTTGGCGTGGTTCCGATAGGTGGTGCTATCGTACATCCACGTTGATGGAGACTTCAACCCACGAAGGGTAACGGCCTTGAGTCCACGGAGGCTCCACCCACGAAGGGTCCACGAAGAAGCAACCTTGTCTATCCCACCATGGCCGTCGCCCACGAAGGACTTGCCTCACTAGCGGTAGATCTTCACGAAGTAGGCGATCTCCTTGCCCTTACAAACTCCTTGGTTCAACTCCACAATCTTGTCGGAGGCTCCCAAGTGACACCTAGCCAATCTAGGAGACACCACTCTCCAAGAAGTAACAAATGGTGTGTTGATGATGAACTCCTTGCTCTTGTGCTTCAAATGATAGTCTCCCCAACACTCAACTCTCTCTCATAGGTTTTGGATCTGGTGGAAAGAGGGTTTGAGTGGAAAGCTACTTGGGGAAGGCTAGAGATCAAGATTCATATGGTAGGAATGGAATATCTTGGTCTCAACACAAGAGTAGGTGGTTCTCTCTCGGAAATGGTAAGTTGGAAGTGTAGGTTCGTTCTGATGGCTCTCTCCACGAATGAAGAGGAGGTGGAGGGGTATATATAGCCTCCACACAAAATCTAACCGTTACACACAATTTACCAAACTTGGTGGGACCGAATCGTTAAACTCGGTCGGACCGATTTAGTAAACCTAGTGACCGTTAGTGATTTTCGGTGGGACTGACATGCATCTCGGTGAGACCGATATGGTTAGGGTTAGGGCATAACGTAATCTCGGTGAGACCGATTACACAAACTCGGTGAGACCGATTTGGTAATAAGCTTTCCAGAGAGTTGGTTAGGTAAACTTGGTGGGACCGATTTTCTCTTTTCGGTGAGACCGAAATGTTACAAAAAGGAAACAGAGAGTTTACATTGCAATCTCGGTGGGACCGATCGCTCACTTCGGTTGAACCGAAACGTTACGAAGGGAAACAGAGAGATTGCAACCCCATCTCGGTGAGACCGAGATCCCTATCGGTAAGACTGATTTGCTTAGGGTTTGTGGCAGTGGCTATGACTTTTGGAATCGGTGGCGCTGGATAGAAAGAATCGGTGTGACCGATTTTGGCTTTAGGTTTAGGTCATTTGTGGATGTGGGAAAGTAGTTGAGGGTTTTGGAGCATATCACTAAGCACATGAAGCAAGAGGCTCATTAAGCAACACCTCATCCCTTCTTGATAGTATTGGCTTTTCCTATAGACTCAATGTGATCTTGGATCACTAAATGTAAAATGAAGAGTCTTGAGCTTTTGAGCTTGAGCCAATCCTTTGTCCTTAGTATTTTGAGGGATCCACTTTCATCATCCATGCATGCCATTCATTGAGCTTTCCTGAAATAATAGTCTTGGCATAGCATTAGCTCAATGAGCTATATGTTGTTATGAATTACCAAAACCACCTAGGGATAGTTGCACTTTCAATCTCCCCCTTTTTGGTAATTGATGACAACATATAGATCAAAGCTTTGACAAAAGATAATAAAATTTAAATAACATAAATAAGCTTTGAGAAGTATGTGATAAGCAAGAGCTCCCCTAAATTTGTGCATAGTTTTAGATTTGCTTTGGACTGCAAATGCACAATGAATTAGGCTCATGGGTTACTCTTCCATGTCACATACATCTTGGTGGAGCGCTCAAAATAATAAACAATGAATACATGCACTCATCACCAAGCATAGTGAGTGATCACATAAGATAGATAGGATAATATCAAGCATGCATAAGTGTAGCTTATGATCAAACACATGATCATCAATGTCTCACAAGCATAGTATCTCAACCAAAAGCAACCAAAGATGGAAAAACCATCAAATAAAGCAAGAGAGAACAAAAGCAACACTCTCTCTCTCGAAGCCTATGATCTATACATTTTTCTCCCCCTTTGGCAACAAGTTACCAAAAAGTTCATAGAAAATGCATAGTGCTAGATCGACTCTCAGGCTTGATCTGCTGGTGGTGGAGTCCGGATAACGCCGAGGACGAAAGCTTCAGTTGAAGTAGATGGAGCTGGAGCTGATGTAGATCTTTGGAGCTGGTGGCACTTGAGGCTGTAGGTGGTGTAGATGAAGTTGCTCTTGTGTCGAAAGCGCACATGCAGATGACCTCTGGGCTCTAGGCACTCTGGCAAATGCATCAGTTGTTGTTTTGCCCTTCCTCTCTGCATGTCATCTTGTAGTTCCTCCACTGCAGATCTGAATCTCGATTACTTTCACATCTAAGTTATAGAACTTTTGTTCTATGATTCTCTCCAGGCTCTCCTGATTTTGAGTGAGGGTGGCCAATCCCTTCTCAATCCTCAGGGTTGATGCTATTAAGTATCCGAGCTGATCTTGCTTGTTCTTCAAGAAATACTCAGATGCCTCCTCTTGAGTTGGCATCTTGGCAGCCTTCTCCCTCTTTGCCTTCTCCTTCTTCTCCTGAGCTTGAACTGATTGTGGATCATCTTCATTCATGACAACCTCATTGTCCTCAAAGTCTGGATAAAGTGGAAAGTGTTCCTTATCCAAGCTGATATTTTCTGTGCCCATCTTTGAGTTTATCAATTCTTGAATCGAGGTGCATATCCACAGCTCCTCTTACGATCTGCTGCAGTCCTCTTGATTGTTTCAATGATCGGGCTCATGACTTTGAACTTCGTGGCACATCAAACACATGCAACATGTTGATGGCATGCCCTCTGATCATGTTATGGTCACGGACTTGGGCAACAAAGTGTGCCTCGAATCCAATTTATGGTTGGCAACCACGGACAGAGAAAGTGAACTGATCCAAACTTATGAGTTCCTAATGCCTTGTCTGGAATTTCCTTGTACATGTAAGCCATTGAATTGTGACCCATCTTCTTCTTTACATAAATGTCTAGGTCATCCTCATTTTCCTCTAGGGCATTTATCAGCTTTGCCGACTCCTCAACAGTTGACTGGTACCTTGTACCTTCAGACATCCAAACAATTTTTCCAGCTGGGTAAAAATGTGTTGTGGAGTAGAACTGCATGATAAGCTCATCATTCCAATTTGTGAGCTTTTGCCCAACAAAATCTGCAACTCCACAAGCAACAAAGCTATCTTGCACTCCAGGATAGTGCTCTTCATTCTCCTTCATGTAGGTCCAGTCGACCCACCTCATATCACAGACTATGGGCTTCTTGTCCAACAGAATTGTTTCATAGAAGTCCTGCTGTTCCTTTGTATGGAACCTGTAGTCAACAGCAGTTCTTCTTCTTGAAGCATATGGATCTGCCATCCTCCATATCCTCAACCCTGAATCCTTCCTGATTCTCATGTCCTCGACCACAGGATGGGCATCATTGTGGTCTGGTATCTTGGGCTTGAGCTTCCTCGAACTTGTCCTTCTTCATCTTCCTCATCAGCATCCTCATGCCTTTGGGGCCTTGTTCTTCTCGGCATTTGGAATACTCCTGGTATTCCTCTTTGGTCTGAACTTGGCCTTGGGGCAGCTTTGGGTGCTTCCTTGGGCTTAGATGTGGCAGCCCCGATCTAATAGCATCACCCATAAGCTTTGGTGCCTTTGGAGCTGGTGCAGCAATTTCATCTTCCTCTTCCATCATGGAAGGCTTCCCAATAACTCTGGCCATGGTCATCTTGACCCTTTCCTTTCTTTTCTTTCCTTCAGCAGCAGGCTCTTTGGGATCAGGCTTCTCAGGTAGTTTAGTTGATTCTCTGGCCTTGGACATTGGTTGTCTTCCTGCAGGCCTTTTGGTCTTCATGCACGGCTTTGCATTCTTTGTTGAGCCATATTCCTTCTTGAGCACCACTTTATTGGAAGTTGCCTCATCTTCTCGACTTTGTAATCTTCATCCTCTGAATCTGAAGTTCTTTTCCTCCTTTGCCTAGTTGCAGCCTTAGGCAAATTGCTAGGAGTACTTCTGCTCCCTTCATCTGAAGTTGAGGGACTAGTGCCCTCACTCAAGTCCATCTGCTCTTGACTGTTCGGCTGTCACTTTGATCGGACATCTTGCAAAAGCTGATTGCTGACCACTGTGAAGAGTTATAGATGAGATAGAAAAGATGAGCATCACAAAATGCAGAGGTTTTTGCAAAGAATGACTCAAAAGTTCAGTCTTAGTTTTCCACGAAAGCATTTCGGATCCACGATTTTCAAACTCGGTGATACGAAGCAGTTTTGGAACCTAAGCGATGATCTCGGTTGGACCGAGTTTGATTCGGTGGTACCGAGACTGCTAGGGTTTCACAGAATCCTCAAATAGGTTGCACCGATTAGTAATTCTCGGTCGGACCGAGAGTCACTAGTGCAATGGCATAAGCCAAATCGGTGAGACCGAGTTTTTCAACTCGGTGGGTCCGAGATGGTTTCGTGAAACCTAAACCTAAAAATTTGAATCACATCTAATCTATGAACTACTTTGGCTGGATAGATGAGTTTCAATCGTGGCAAGAATCAATATGAAAACAATGTGCGGGAATCGGGCGTGGATAGCACAAAGATTAAGTCCATACCCTAACTTGGCGGTGGACTTGCTACGGCGGCTGTGGCGGGTCGAAATCCGCTTGGTGGCGGAGACCAGTGTGAGGAGGCTCTTTGGCGGCGAGGAGGCGATCCGAAGACCACAATGGCAGAGCGAGCTGTTGCTTGGCGAAGGGTTTGGAGAAATTTCAAAATTTTGCCCTGGCTATATATAGCTCGACCACATCGGTGTGACCAAGTGGAACAACTTCGGTGGCACCGAGATGCATCTTGTGTTCGATTCTGACAAATCGGTGAGACCGAAAACTTCAAATCGGTTGCACCGAGATTGAAAACTCAGATCAACTTGATGATCTCGGTAGGACCGAAATGGAAGGATTGTCGGACCGAGAATCACTAAGAGGTTTTGGAAGTTTAAGTCTATGATGAATCGGGGACTCAGAGTGCTCCTCACCTGAGTGGTTCGAATCGACTTGATCAAATTTTGTGATGTAGCATGAATAGAGTTTGAGGCGAGAAAAGCATAGATAGCTAAAGAAGGTTCTTAGGCATTCTTGTCCATCCACTTGGCACAAAGAAAAGAATCCAAACAAACAAAACAACAAGTGGATGTCCTTGAATGAGTAAAATATGCACCAACATGCTCACACAATAAGATGGCAATTGAAATATGTGGCAAAGCATGCACAACCAATTTTAGCAACTATCAAGCAATTGGCGATGACTAGGTCATCTATATATGAGTATATTGACTTAGGAGTCAAATGAGATCATTTGATCATAGGTCATACTCATCGTTTAAGCTCAAGTGGGGTTACCACTTTTACATAATGCATTAATGTGTTCACACCATTAGAGTTGCTTTGACTCAATTCTTAGAGTTAAGCTCCCCCTAGATGTGAGATTCCCCCTTAGAGGATGAACTAACCTTGGGTTTTGTCGATGATGACTTCATGTAGGTGTTGAAGATGTAGATGCTCAATGTTGATGTAGATCATTTGGAGCAATCCTTTGGAGTGAGTTGCACTTTCAACTTGCCTACATGGGTTAGTCCCACAAGGAACAAACAAGAATATCCATAGACATAGAGTGATGCACACACAAGATGATGTCCATGAAAACATTAGGTTACCTTGTCCCTTGCCTTACCAACATGAGGGTTTGTGACTCCTTGAACTAGTGCAAGATGTGAAGGTTGATTGCACTTGTTCTTGCCAAAATGATATGAGTGAAGAATGTTGGCGGAGTCACCCTCAAGAACTCTCTAGTTCTTCTTCTTGGGATCCACATCATCTTGATGGGAATCCTTGGAGTTATAGTTGTACTTGATGAAGTAGAACTTGGCGTAGTCTTGGGGACCCACTCGAGCGAGGCTTTAGGTGCTTCTTCAAATGCATCAATCTCTTCTTGAAGCTTGTCCTTGCCTTTGTTCTTGTGGTCTTGTGGTGGAAGATCATCTTGAGCTTGTGTCCCTTGAAGGAAGTAGGATCATACTTCTCTTGTTGAGGAACAAACTTTGTCTTGGGGTATTGATCTTCTTCCCCTCAACTCCATTGGCGTTGAACTTTCGTTCAAAACCAACACCTTGATTCTTCGGTGCCTTCCTTGCTTGCGTACAATTTCCTCGAATTGCTTACTCCGGCAAGGCTCTTGTAAACACCTTTCTCTATAATTCCCTTCAATAAACTATTTTCTTGCTCAAGTGTAACTTGGCTAAGAGAATCATTAGTGGAATCAAGAGAACTACTAGAAGCAACAACATTGGATTTGACATTATTATTGTTACTACTAGAGGAAGTATCTTTCTTGTACTTGTTACTAGACTTGACTTGAGGCATGTAAGTAGATAAGAGTAAGCGCTTGGCAATGTAAGAAGAACTTTTCTTGCGGAGATCATCATTGATTGCCTTTAAGAACTCATGCTCTTGCTCAAGATTGAGCTTTTCAAAGCGTAACTTCTCATGAGCCCTTAAAAGTTCTCGATGATCTTCGAAGATAGTTTCATGAGCCAACTTAAGAGTGTTTAGTTCTTTAGTTAGAAGCTCAATTTTCTCCTTATCATTGTCATTAGTTTGATTAGCATGATTAATTGACGTTTCATCATAGTATTCATCACTAGAGTTGTCAACAAGTAAATCATCATCCACAAGCAAGTCATCTTCATCACTATTAAAATCAACATACTCGGGATGTGTTACCTTAGGACCTTTGGCCATGAAGCATCTACCAATTCCTTCATTTGGTGATTCAAATATGTCGTAGGAGTTGGTTGACACAAGTGCTAGACCGGCAACACCTTCATCTTGAGTATATTCGGAGTCGGAGTGATAGCTTCTCTCGGAGTGATTGTCGGAGTCGGAGCCGGAAACCCATTCACCAACATGAGCTTGATGTCTTCGTTTTGTGTAGCTCTTTGATGACTTGTCCTTCCTTTCCGAATCCTTGCTTCTCCGTGAGGGTCTTCGTTCATAACGATCATCTCTACTCCTCCTCTCTCTTGGTGGTGATTCTTCTCTTGCTCCTTCTTCTTGGAGAATCTTCTCTTCTTTTGTAGGGTGCCGTACACTCATTGGAGTAGTGTCCGGGTCTCCCACAATTGTAGCAATTGCGCTCTCGACTAGAAGATCTCTTGTCATTGTAAGACCTTGACTTGGAGCTTCTTTCTTTGCTTCTACTTTTGTAGAATTTGTTGAAGTTCTTCACCATTAAGCTCAATTCTTCATTGAAGGTTGGTTTCTCACTTGATGATGTGGGGCTTCACTTGAGGCTTTATAAGCACCACTTGACTTGTTGTGAAGTTCCTCCTTATCCTTGAGTGACATCTCATGAGCAACAATCCTTCCAATGACTTCCGTTGGCTTGAGATCTTTGTAGTTTGGCATCATTTGGATCAATGTGCACACGGTATCATACTTTCCATCCAATGCTCTTAGGATTTTCTTGATGATGAATTTGTCGGTCATCTCTTCACTCCCTAAGCCGGCAATCTCATTTGTGATAAGAGCAAGCCTAGAGTACATTTCAGCGACACCTTCACCATCCTTCATTTTGAACTTGTCAAGCTGACTTTGGAGCACATCAACTTGGATTCCTTGACGGACTCGGTACCTTCATGCATATCAATCAAAGTATCCCAAATTTCCTTTGCATTCTCAAGGCGGCTGATTTTGTTGAATTCTTGAGGCACAATCCGTTGAAGATGATGTCACATGCTTGGCGTTGTATTGTAGCATCTTCAATTCTTCGCATTAGCTTCACGGTTCGGTTCTCTCCCATCGAAGAATTCACCTTGCAAGCCAATACAAATAATTGCCCAAGCGGCGGGGTTATGTTCAAGAATATGCATTTTCATCTTATGCTTCCAACTAGCAAAATTAGTACCATCAAAGTAAGGACCTCTCGGTGATAATTTCCTCGCTAGGCGCCATACTCTCCTAGGTTGTGAAACCAAGGCTATGACCACCAAAAGCTATGGAAATCAAAGCAAATGGAGACCAAAGCTCTGATACCACTTGTAGGACCTTGAAGTATGTCTAGAGGGGGGGCTGATTAGACTACTTGACCAATAAAAACTTAACCTTTTCCCAATTTTATAGTTTGGCAGATTTTAGCTACTTTAGGACAAGTCAAGCAACCATCACACAATTCAAGCAAGCATGCAAAGAGTATATAGGCAGCGGAAAATAAAGCATGCAACTTGCAAGAAAGTAAGGGGAAGGGTTTGGAGGATTAAAGCGCAATTGGAACACGGATGTTTTTGGCGTGGTTCCGATAGGTGGTGCTATCGTACATCCACGTTGATGGAGACTTCAACCCACGAAGGGTAGCAGTTGCTTGTGAGTCCACGGAGGGCTCCACCCACGAAGGGTCCACGAAGAAGCAACCTTGTCTATCCCACCATGGTCGTCGCCCACGAAGGACTTGCCTCACTAGCGGTAGATCTTCACGAAGTAGGCGATCTCCTTGCCCTTACAAACTCCTTGGTTCAACTCCACAATCTTGTCGGAGGCTCCCAAGTGACACCTAGCCAATCTAGGAGACACCACTCTCCAAGAAGTAACAAATGGTGTGTTGATGATGAACTCCTTGCTCTTGTGCTTCAAATGATAGTCTCCCCAACACTCAACTCTCTCTCATAGGTTTTGGATCTGGTGTAAAGAGGGTTTGAGTCGAAAGCAACTTGGGGAAGGCTAGAGATCAAGATTCATATGGTAGGAATGGAATATCTTGGTCTCAACACAAGAGTAGGTGGTTCTCTCTCAGAAATGGTAAGTTGGAAGTGTAGGTTCGTTATGATGGCTCTCTCCACGAATGAAGAGGAGGTGGAGGGGTATATATAGCCTCCACACAAAATCTAACCGCTACACACAATTTACCAAACTCGGTGGGACCGAATCGTTAAACTCGGTCGGACCGATTTAGTAAACCTAGTGACCGTTAGTGATTTTGGATTGGGTGACATGCATCTCGGTGAGACCGATATGGTTAGGGTTAGGGCATAACGTAATCTCGGTGAGACCGATTACACAAACTCGGTGAGACCGATTTGGTAATAAGTTTTCCAGAGAGTTGGTCAGGTAAACTTGGTGGGACCGATTTGCTCTTTTCGGTGAGACCAAAATGTTACAAAAGGAAGCAGAGAGTTTACATTGCAATCTCGGTGGGACCGATTGCTCACCGGTTGGACCGAAAGCGTTACGAAGGGAAGCAGAGAGATTGCAACCCCATCTCGGTGAGACCGAGATCCCTATCGGTAAGACCGATTTGCTTAGGGTTTGTGGCGGTGGCTATGACTTTTGGAATCGGTGGCGCGGATAGAAAGAATCGGTGTGACCGATTTTGGCTTTAGGTTTAGGTCATTTGTGGATGTGGGAAAGTAGTTGAGGGTTTTGGAGCATATCACTAAGCACATGAAGCAAGAGGCTCATTAAGCAACACCTCATCTCTTCTTGATAGTATTGGCTTTTCCTATAGACTCAACGTGATCTTCGATCACTAAAATGTAAAATGAAGAGTCTTGAGCTTTTGAGCTTGAGCCAATCCTTTGTCCTTAGTATTTTGAGGGATCCACTTTCATCATCCATGCCATGCCATTCATTGAGCTTTCCTGAAATAATAGTCTTGGAATAGCATTAGCTCAATGAGCTATATGTTGTTATGAATTACCAAAACCACCTAGGGATAGTTGCACTTTCAAGGCGGTAGATTAAGACCATGTATTTCTTCAATAGGAGGTAAATTCTTAACATCTTCAGCTTTAATACCTTTCTCTTTCATAGATTTCTTTGCCTCTTGCATATCTTTAGGACTGAGAAATAGAACACCTCTCTTCTTCGTAGTTGGTTTAGGAATAGGCTCAGCAATTGGAGCAGGAGCTGGCTCAGGAGGTGGCTCAGGAGGTGCCCAATTATTTTCGGTTAGTCCATTATAAAAGATATCAAGTATTTCAGGTTTCTTAAGAGGATGATCAGGCAAAGCATTAAGTAAATTGAGAAGCCTCCCCAAGCTTGTGGGAGACTCTCTTCTTTAATTTGCATGCGGTTGTATATTTCCTCAAAGCAGCTTGTTTCTTATGAGCAGGGAAATATTTAGCGAGAAGTAATAAATCATATCCACGGGACTACGCACACAACCAGGATCAAGAGGATTAAACCATATCTTAGCATCACCCTTTAATGAGAACGGAAATATTGTGAGTATATAAAAGTAGCGCGATCTCTCATCATTAGTAAACAATGGCTATATCATTTAACTTAGTAAGATGTGCCACAACAGTTTTGATTCATAGCCATAAAAGGATCAGATTCAACCAAAGTAATTATATCGGATCAACAGAAAATTCATAATCCTTATCGGGGAACACAGATAGGTGAAGTAGCAAAAGGTGGTCGATTTCATTCATCTCTAAGAGATTCTTTGTTCCATTTAACTAATAACCTTTTGAGCTCATATCTATCTTTGCAAGCAAAAATAACTGCAGAAGATTCCATATCAAAACATAACCCTCGGGAATAACAGGCATATTTTCATCATCACTTTCATCATCGTATTCAGATTCAATAATTTCTTTCTCTCCAGCCCTAGCAATTTGTTCATCTAGAAATTCACCAAGGGGCACAGTAGTATCAAGCATAGAAGTAGTTTCATCATAAGTATCATGCATAGCAGAAGTGGCATCATCAATAACATGCGACATATCGGAACAAATAGCAGAAGCAGGTTTAGGTGTCGCTAGCTTACTCATAATAGAAGGTGAATAAAGTGCAGAGCTAGATGGCAGTTCCTTACCTTCCCTTCTAGTTGAGGGATAAATTTTTGTCTTAGCGTCTTTCAAATTCTTCATAGTGTCCAGCAGATATAAATCCCAAGTGACTCAAAGAAAAGAGCTATGCTCCCCGGCAACGGCGCCAGAAAAAGGTCTTGATAACCCACAAGTATAGGGGATCGCAACAGTTTTCGAGGGTAGAGTATTCAACCCAAATTTATTGATTCGACACAAGGGGAGCCAAAGAATATTCTCAAGTATTAGCAGCTGAGTTGTCAATTCAACCACACCTGGAAACTTAGTATCTGTAACAAAGTGTTTAGTAGCAAAGTAATATGATAGTGGCGGTAACGGTAACAAAAGTAAAGACAGCAAAAGTAATGTTTTTGGTATTTTGTAGTGATTGTAACAGTAGCAGCGGGAAAGTAAATAAGCGAGAACCAGTATATGGAAAGCTCGTAGGCACCAGATCAGTGATGGATAATTATGTCGGATGCGGTTCGTCATGTAACAGTCATAACATAGGGTGACACAGAACTAGCTCCAATTCATCAATGTAATGTAGGCATGTATTCCGAATATAGTCATACGTCCTTATGGAAAAGAACTTGCATGACATCTTTTGTCCTACCCTCCCGTGGCAGCGGGGTCCTATTCTAAACTAAGGGATATTAAGGCCTCCTTTTAATAGAGAACCGGAACAAAGCATTAGCACATAGTGAATACATGAACTCCTCAAACTATGGTCATCACCGAGAAGTATCCCGATTATTGTCACTTCGGGGTTGTCGGATCATAACACATAATAGGTGACTATAGACTTGCAAGATAGGATCAAGAACTCACATATATTCATGAAAACATAACAGGTTCAGATCTGAAATCATGGCACTCGGGCACTAGTGACAAGCATTAAGCATAGCAAAGTCATAGTAACATCAATCTCAGAACATAGTGGATACTAGGGATCAAACCCTAACAAAACTAACTCGATTACATGATAAATCTCATCCAACCCATCACTGTCCAGCAAGCCTGCGATGGAATTACTCACGCACGGTGGTGAGCATCATGAAATTGGTGATGGAGGATGGTTGATGATGACGACGGCGACGAATCCCCCTCTCCGGAGCCCCGAACGGACTCCAGATCAGCCCTCCCGAGAGGTTTTAGGGCTTGGCAGCGGCTCTGTATCGTAAAACACGATGATTTCTTCTCTCTGATTTTTTCTCCCCGAAAGCCAATATATAGAGTTGGAGTTGGCGTCGGAAGGTGTCTAGAGGGCCCACGAGGTAGGGGGGCGCGCCCCCCACCCTCGTGGACAGGGTGTGGGCCCCCTGGTCTTCATCTTTGGCAAGGATTTTTTATTATTTTTTATAAGACATCCAGTGGAGTTTCAGGTCATTCCAAGGACTTTTATTTTCTGCACATAAAACAACATCATGGCAATTCTGCTGAAAACAGCGTCAGTCCGGGTTAGTTCCATTCAAATCATACAAGTTAGAGTCCAAAACAAGGGCAAAAGTATTTGGAAAAGTAGATACGACGGAGACGTATCATTGGTTTGTACGGTGCAGGACAGAAACTTTGGCTGTAGTGCGTGATTTTAATTTTTTTACTGGAACGTCAAATGGTTCTGAAACTTTTTGCACTGTCTTTCTAAACAAATGTTTTATTTTTCCTAATTTTGGTAGAATTGTTGGAGTACCAGAGGTATGGCGAATGTTCAGATTATTGCAGACTGTTTCTGTTTTAGACAGATTCTGTTTTTGATGCATAGTTTGCTTGTTTTGATGAAACTATCAATTTATATCAGTGTATTAAGCCATGGAAAAGTTATATTGCAGTAGCTACAATGCAAAAACAAAATATGAATTTGTTTGCAACAGTACTTAGAGTAGTGATTTGCTTTATTATACTAACGGATCTTACCGAGTTTTCTGTTGAAGGTTTGTGTGGATGAAGTGTTCGAGGATCGAGGAGGTCTCGATGTAAGTAGAAGGAAGAGAGGCAAGAGCTCAAGCTTGGGGATGCCCAAGGCACCCAAGTAAATATTCAAGGAGACTCAAGCGTCTAAGCTTGGGGATGCCCCAGAAGGCATCCCCTCTTTCTTCAACAAATACCGGTATGTTTTCGGATTCGTTTCGTTCATGTGATATGTGCAGATCTTGGAGCGTCTTTTGCATTTAGTTTTCACTTTTCTTTTATGCACCATGCTGGTATGAGATAGTCCTTGGTTGATTTATAGAATGCTCTTTGCACTTCACTTATATCTTTTGAGTATGGCTTTATAGAATGCTTCATGTGCTTCACTTATATCATTCGAAGTTTGGATTGCCTGTTTCTCCTCATATAGAAAACCGCCATTTGTAGAATGCTCTTTTGCTTCACTTATATTTGTTAGAGCATGGGCATATCTTTTGTAGAAATAATTAAACTCTCTTGCCTCACTTATATCTATTTAGAGAGATGACAGGAATTGGTCATTCACATGGTTAGTCATAAAATCCTACATAAAACTTGTAGATCACGGAATATGATATGTTTGATTCCTTGCAATAGTTTTGCGATATAAAGGTGGTGATATTAGAGTCGTGCTAGTTGAGTAATTGTGAAATTGAGAAATACTTGTGTTGAGGTTTGCAAGTCCCGTAACATGCACGTATGGTGAACCGTTATGTAACGAAGTTGGAGCATGAGTTGTTCTTTGATTGCTTTCCTTATGAGTGGCGGTCGGGGACGAGCGATGGTATTTTCCTACCAATCTATCCCCCTAGGGGCATGCGTAGTAGTACTTTGCTTTGAGGGCTAATAAACTTTTGCAATAAGTATATGAGTTCTTTATGACTAATGTGAGTCCATGGATTATACGCACTCTCACCCTTCCATCATTGCTAGCCTCTTCGGTACCGTGCATTACCCTTTATCACCTCGAGAGTTGGTGCAAACTTCGCCGGTGCATCCAAACCCCGTGATACGATACGCTTTATCACACATAAGCCTCATTATATCATCCTCAAAACAGCCACCATACCTACCTATCATGGCATTTCCATAACCATTCCGAGATATATTGCCATGCAACTTCCATCATCATCATATACATGACTTGAGCATTTATTGTCATATTGCTTTGCATGATCGTATAATAGCTAGCATGATGTTTTCATGGCTTGTCCATTTTTTTGATGTCATTGCTACGCTAGATCATTGCACATCCCGGTACACCGCCGGAGGCATTCATATAGAGTCATATCTTTGTTCTAGTATCGAGTTGTAATATTGAGTTGTAAGTAAATAAAAGTGTGATGATCATCATTATTAGAGCATTGCCCCGGTGAGGAAAGGATGATGGAGACTATGATTCCCCCACAAGTCGGGATGAGACTCCGGACTTTAAAAATAAATAAGAGGCCAAAGAAGCCCAAATAAAAAAAGGCCAAAGAAGCCCACCAAAACAAAAAAAAGAGAAAAAAAGGAAAAAAATTAAAAAAAAATGAGAGAAAAAGAGAGAAGGGGCAATGTTACTATCCTTTTACCACACTTGTGCTTCAGAGTAGCACCATGTTCTTCATATAGAGAGTCTCTTGAGTTATCACTTTCATAAACTAGTGGGAATTTTCATTACTGAACTTGGCTTGTATATTCCGATGACGGGCTTCCTCAAATGCCCGAGGTCTTCATGAACAAGCAAGTTGGATGCACACCCACTTAGTTTCAGTTTGAGCTTTCATATACTTATAGCTCTAGTGCATCCGTTGCATGGCAATCCCTACTCCTCACATTGACATCAATTGATGGGCATCTCCATAGCCCGTTAATTAGCCGCGTCGATGTGAGACTTTCTCTTTTTTTCGTCTTCTCACACAAACCTCCATCATCATATTCTATTCCACCCATAGTGCTATGTCCATGGCTTACGCTCATGTATTGCGTGAGGGTTGAAAAGGTTGAAGTGCGTTAAAAAGTATGAACCAATTGCTCGGCTTCTCATCAGGGTTGTGCATGATTTGAATGCTTTGTGTGGTGAAGATGGAGCATAGCCAGACTATATGATTTTGTATGGATGAGCTTTCTTTGGCTATGTTATTTTGATAAGACATAACTGCTTGGTTAGTATGCTTGAAGTATTATTGTTTTTATGTCAAATGATAGACTATTGCTTTGAATCACTCGTGTCTTAATATTCATGCCATGATGAGATTACATGATCAAGATTATGCTAGGTAGCATTCCACATCAAAAAGTATCTTTTTTTATCATTTACCTACTCGAGGACGAGCAGGAATTAAGCTTATGGATGCTGATACGTCTCTGTCGTATCTATAATTTTTTATTGTTCCATGCCAATATTATTCAACTTTCATATACTTTTGGCAACTTTTTATACTATTTTTGGGACTAACATATTGATCCGATTGCGATGCAGTTCTCATCATTGCATGTTTTTGTTTCATAGAAAGCCCATATCAAACGGAGTCCAAACGGGATAAAAACTGACGGAGATTTTTTTGGAATATTTATGATTTTTTGGGAAGAAGAATCAACGCGAGACGATGCCCGAGGGGGCCACGAGGCAGGGAGCGCGCCCTGGACCCTCGTGGCCACCTCGTAAGGCGGTTGGAGCTCTTCTTTCGCCGCAAGAAAGCTAATTTCCGGATAGAGATCGTGTCCAAAATTCAGCCCAATCGGAGTTACGGATCTCCGTCTATAAAAGAAACGGTGAAGGGCCAGATATGAGAACGGAGAAACAGAGAGAGACAGAGAGACAGATCCAATCTCGAAGGGGCTCTCGCCCCTCCCACGCCATGGAGACCAAGGACCAGAGGGGAAATCCTCCTCCCATCTAGGGAGAAGGTCAAGGAAGAAGAAGAAGGAGGGGGACTCTCCCCCCCTCGCTTCCGGTGGCGCCGGAGTGCCACCGGGGGCCATCATCGTCACCGCAATCTTCACCAACACCTCTGTCATCTTCACCAACATCTCCATCACCTTCCCCCATCTATCTACAGCGGTCCACTCTCCCGCAACCTGATGTACCCTCTACTTGAACATGGTGCTTTATGCTTCATATTATTATCCAATGATGTGTTGCCATCCTATGATGTCTGAGTAGATTTTAGTTGTCCTATTGGTGATTGGTGAATTACTATGATTGATTTAATTTGCTTGTGGTTATGTTGTTTTCCTTTGGTGCCCATCATATGAGCGCGCGCGTGGATCACACCATAGGGTTAGTTGTATGTTGATAGGACTATGTATTGGAGGGCAAGAGTGACAGAAGCTTCAACCTAGCATAGAAATTGATGCATACGGGATTGAAGGGGGACCAATATATCTTAATGCTATGGTTGGGTTTTACCTTAATGAACGTTAGTAGTTGCGGACGCTTGCTAATAGTTCCAATCATAAGTGCATAGAATTCCAAGTCAGGGATGACATGCTAGCAGTGGCCTCTCCCACATAAAACTAGCTATCGGTCTAGTAAAGTAGTCAATTGCTTAGGGACAATTTCGCAACTCCTACCACCACTTTTCCACACTCGCTATACTAACTTTATTGCTTCTCTACCTAAACAGCCCCTAATTTTTTATTTATGCTCTCTTTATTATCTTGCAAACCTATCCAAAAACGCCTACAAAGTACTTCTAGTTTCATACATGTTCTAGGTAAAGCGAACGTTAAGCGTGCGCAGAGTTGTATTGGTGGTCGATAGAACTTGAGGGAATATTTGTTCTACCTTTAGCTCCTCGTTGGGTTCGACACTCTTACTTATCGAAAGAGGCTACAATTGATCCCCTATACTTGTGGGTTATCAATCCCTCATGCGCTGGTCCTCCGCTTCGGGATGCAGGAGACACGCTCCAATGACCCGAGGTAGCACGCTCGGTGGTGGATGTACCGGTCTACCACCGCGCCGCAATAGTCGGATACGCTCCGCGTTGGCTCGCGAATGGAGCGCGTCCACAACGTTGTCCTGGCCGTCCCCGCGCCTGTCAACACGGACTATTGAGACCGCTTCCATCCTGATCTCCTCGTGCACGACGATGTCTCTGACGCCGAGTCGTCTAACTCAAAGTACCTTCAGCTTGAATCCGACAACGACTCTGGCTACAAACCAGACTCGGAGTCATCTGGCGAGGAGGATATCGAGGTGGTCGTCATCTCTGACGATGAGACGGATGTCCAAATGGTGGCGCCAGTCCTCGACACAAGGAGGGTGATAAGAACCTCCCGATTGACGTCGATCTGCTTCCAGATGTTGTTGTCATGGTCAAGCAAGAGGTGGAGGTGGTCTTGGCACTGGAAGCACATGCGGAGGTGATACGTCTCCAATGTATCTGTAGTTTATGAAGTCTTCATGCTAATATATTATAATTCTTGGATGTTTTACATTTATGGCAACTTTATATCATTTTTTGGGACTAACCTATTAACCCAGTGCCCAATGACAGTTGCCGTTTTTTGCTTGTTTTTTACATCGCAGGAAATCAATATCAAGCGGAGTCCAAACACCGCAAAACTTTTTGTGGTTTTTTTATGGTCCAGAAGACTCGATGGACCGAGCAGCACACTGGGTGCCAGGAGGCACAACCCACTGAGGCGCGCTGGGGCCAGGCGTGCCCAGTGGGTTGTGCCCACCTCGGTGGCCTCGCGTACCCCTTCTTTGCACTATAAACTCCCAAATATTCAAAAACCCTTCGGGGTTAACCTAGATCAGAAGTTCCGCCGCTGCAAGGCTCTGTAGCCACCGAAAACCAATCTAGACCGGTTACGGCACCATGCCGGAGGGGGGAATCATCTCCGGTGGCCCTCTTCATCATCCCAGCGGCCACCATGATGAGGAGGGAGTAGTCCACCCTCAGGGCTAAGGGTTTGTACCAGTAGCTATGTGTTTAATCTCTCTCTCTCTCTCTCTCTCTCTCTCTCTCTCTCTCTCTCTCTCTCTCTCTCTCTCTCTCTCGTGATCTCTATGATTGGATTTGTTAACATAGATGGATCATATGGTGTTTCTCCCCTCTATACTCTTGTTGTGATGAATTGAATCTTTACCCTTTTATGTTTTGTCTTGTCGGATTGAGTATTCAGATATGAGAACACATGATGTATGTCTTGCGGTATGAATACTTGAGGTGACAATGGGGTATCATATTTATTCACTTGATGTATGTTATGGCACTCAACTTGCGGATTCCCGAGGTGACATTGGGGTAATCTATGCATAGGGGTTCATGCATGTTTTTATTATATTTTCTCCGATAGAAACTTTGGGGTCTCTTGTACTTCTTTGTGTGGATTGAGTATTATGAATATGAATTTGCTTTGGTGTTATTTTAGTACGAACTCTTGATTAGATCGATCGGAAAGAATAGCTTGCGTTATTTAGTACGAACTCTAGGATAGATCAAACGGAAAGAATAGCTTTGAGGTGGTTTCATACCCTACAAACAATTTCTGTCTTTGGTTCTCCGCTAATAGGAACTCGGGAGTGATTCTTTATTGCACTTTGAGGGATAATCATATGATCCAACTATGTTAGCATTGTTGAGAGATTGCACTAGTGAAAGTGCGGACCCTAGGCCTCATTTTCAAGCATTGCAATACCGTTTTTGTGCCCGTTTACTATTTGCTACCTTGCTGTTTTTATTTATTCAGATTATAAAAATATATTTCTACCATCCATATTACACTTTTATCACCTTCTCTTCCGAACTAGTGCACCTATACAATTTGCCATTGTATTGGGTGTGTTGGGGACACAAGATATTTCTTGTATTTGGTTGTAGGGTCATTTGAGAGAGAGACCATCTTCATCCTACACCTCCCACGGATTGATAAATCTTAGGTCATCCACTTGAGGGAAAATTGCTACTGTCCTACAAAACTCTGCGCTTGGAAGCCCAACACGAGTCTACAAGAATAAAATTGCGTAGTAGACATCAAGCTCTTTTCTGGCGTAGTTGCTGGGGAGGTGAGTGCTTGAAGGTATGTCTTTAGATCTTGCAATCGAATCTTTTAGTTTCTTGTTTTATCACTAGTTTTCTTCATAAAAGAAAGCTGCATAAAAATGGAATTTAGGTTGCATCATATTATTGATCATCTTTATAATATCTTCCTTGAAAATGATGCATCGGAAAATTGTGCTCAATTGTTAGAAGAATAAGTCAATAAAATGCTTGGCACAAAATATTTGAATGATGAGCATGATTGCAATGTTGTTAGCGTGAATTCTTGGAATATCCAAAATGCTAATGATGATTGCACAAGTCATGACAAAAATGTTTCTTATAAGCATGTCACTTTTTATGGAGTGAATTGGGAGTGCAATTGCACACCAAAAAGGGAAGATAGATTTTGTAAGAAGCATAAATATTTAGAAACAAAAAAGTTGCAAGAGAAGCTAGATGATTGTGCTGAAAGATTTAATTTTTTTGCCATCCTTGTGAACTTTGCAATGAACATGGTCATTTAATTCTCCAATGCAAATTCTTTCATGATCAAATCGTGTCCAAATTTTTTGATAACTTGATCACCCTTGAGCATCATCAAGAGCTTAGTCTTCTTTTGGGGTATGAAGCAATGAATATAACTAAGCGTATTCCAAAATTTAATCTCAAGAGATTTCTTGATTTTGATCTAGAGGAAATTTATATGTTTTGTGTGATAAATTGCATTGAGAGTCCTTATATTGCCAACTATCAAAAGATAAGAAAACAAATAGAATATGAAGAGAGTACTAATGAAAGGGAAAATATTTCCCAATACCCTCCTAGTGTTTATTATGATGAATCAGGTAACGAGGAGGAACTTCCTATCCAATCAATCTCTTCAACAAGGAGCTCAAAAAAATTAATTGAACCAACACATGATGTGGTGAAGAAGAAGAAAAGAAGAAAGAATAGAGGTAAAAAGGTATCTCTCCCAAATAATGTTGCTCCTATTATTGTTGTGCCCCATGAAAATGAATCAAAAATTATTGTGGAAGATGATGAACTTGATGATGATATTTGATACGTCTCCATCGTATCTACTTTTCCAAACACTTTTGCCCTTGTTTTGGACTCTAACTTGCATGATTTGAATGGAACTAACCCGGACTGACGTTGTTTTCAGCAGAATTGCCATGGTGTTATTTATGTGCAGAAACAAAAGTTCTCGGAATGACCTGAAACTCCACGGAGCTTATTTTTGGAAAATATAAAAAATATTGGCGAAAGAATCAAGGCCAGGGGGCCCACCACCTGTCCACGAGGGTGGAGGGCACGCCTGCCCCCCTGGGCACGCCCCCTGCCTCGTGGGCCCCCTGGAGCTCCACCGACCTCAACTCCAACTCCATATATTCGTGTTCGGGGAGAAAAAAATCAGAGAAAAAAGATTCATCACGTTTTACGATACGGAGCCGCCGCCAAGCCCTAAACTCTCTCGGGAGGGCTGATCTGGAGTCCGTTCGGGGCTTCGGAGAGGGGAATCCGCCGCTGTGGTCATCATCAACCATCCTCCATCACCAATTTCATGATGCTCACCGCCGTGCGTGAGTAATTCCATCGTAGGCTTGCTGGACGGTGATGGGTTGGATGAGATTTATCATGTAATCGAGTTAGTTTTGTTAGGGTTTGATCCCTAGTATCCACTATGTTCTGAGATTGATGTTGCTATGACTTTGCTATGCTTAATGCTTGTCACTAGGGCCCGAGTGCCATGATTTCAGATCTGAACCTATTATGTTTTCATGAATGTATGTGAGTTCTTGATCCTATCTTGCAAGTCTATAGCACCTACTATGTGTTATGATCCGGCAACCCTGGAGTGACAATAATCGGGACCACTCCCGATGATGACCATAGTTTGAGGAGTTCATGTATTCACTATGTGTTAATGCTTTGGTCCGGTACTCTACTAAAAGGAGGCCTAAATATCCCTTAGTTTCCATTAGGACCCCGCTGCCACGGGAGGGTAGGACAAAAGATGTCATGCAAGTTCTTTTCCATAAGCACGTATGACTATATTTAGAATACATGCCTACATTACATTGATGAATTGGAGCTAGTTCTGTGTCACCCTATGTTATGACTGTTACATGATGAACCGCATCCGGCACGATTTTCCATCACTGATCCAATGCCTACGAGCTTTTCACATATTGTTCTCCACTTTTTACTTTTCCGTTGCTACTGTTACAATCACTACAAAACCCAAAAATATTACTTTTGTTATCGTTACCGTTACTTCCATACTACTTTGCTACTAAATATTTTGCTGCAGATACTAAGTTATCCAGGTGGGGTTGAATTGACAACTCAACTGCTAATACTTGAGAATATTCTTTGGCTCCCCTTGTGTCGAATCAATAAATTTGGGTTGAATACTCTACCCTCGAAAACTGTTGCGATCCCCTATACTTGTGGGTTATCAATATTGCTTCTATGTCTTATGGCACAATGTCCGAGAGCACTATTGATGATGATTTTGTTATGCCTATTGCTTGTTGCGATGATTATGATTGGGAAGATAATGATACTTCTTATAATCTTGGAAATCTTTTTGGCACTTGCTTGGAAGAATATGATAATAATGTTTGCTATACTATTGGTGACATTCATGCTATTGATAAGAATGATTGTGATGATATGCAAAACCACAAGCTTGGGGATGCTATGTTTAATGAGTATGATATGTTTGAAGATTTATTTGCTGGAAATAATGCTTGTCCTAAGCTTGGGGATTTGCTTAATGAATATGATCATTTGATTCCTTCTACTTACGATAAGAAAATTATTACGATGATAGTATGCTTCCTATTTATGATGATTACATTAATGAAAGTGGGTTTGGAAGAGTGTCAACTCTAGGTAGTAGTGATCCCACTATTTTGAAGGGTGTTGAATCTTATTACAATATTGATGAAAGTGGATTTGGAGAGTTCATGACTTTGTTTAGTGATACATTCACTATTTTGGAAGAGGTTTCAATTGATTATGACAATGAAGTTGCTATCTATGATGATTATTATGATGACATGTATGCCATAAAGAGTAATAAATTTTCTAAGATTGTGCATCATTAAAAGAGTGTTGTATGTGATAGTTATATTGTTTAATCCATTCATGATGTTTCTGAAAATTATTATGAGGAAGGAACTTATGCTCTTACATATCTCAACAATATCAAGTTTCTTCTCTTTGTGTTGATTGTTTTGAAGTTGCACTTCTTTTGCCTTCCTATGCTAGTTGATTCTTGCTCCCATAAGTTGTTTGCTCACAAAATCCCTATGCACAGGAAGTGGGTTAGACCTAAATGTGCTTGCCATATGCTTCATGATGCTCTCTTTATGTTTCAATTCTTATCTTTTATGCGAGCATCATTGAAATCTTCACGCCTAGCTTAAAAGGCATTAAAGAAAAGCGCTTGTTGGGAGACAACCCAACACTTTTACCTACTGTTTTTGTGTGTTCACATGATTATGCTACTCTATTGATCATGTTTTATAGCTTTTGTTTCAATAAAGTGCCAAGTAAAGACTATGGGATCATGTTGGGTGATAGTTGATTTGACCCTGCTGAAAAATAGAAACTTTTGTGCTTACAAAAATAATTATTATTTTTAACAGAAGAGTGCTTTTGAGTTGATTGTTTTTGCATAAGTTTAATATACAAATTAATCACGTGTTCCTAATTTTTTCGTAATTTTTGGAGTAGCAGAAGTATGGTTTGAGTACAGATTACTACAGACTGTTCTGTTTTTGACAGATTCTGTTTTCAATGCATAGTTTGTTTGTTTTCTAGTTTCTATGGCTTATATTGCTCAATATAAATTTTGGAAATGATATGCTACAGTAGGCATTGTGTGGAAACAATTCTGAATCTTGTCTTTGACAGTACCAAAGTGAAATGGTTTGCTCTTTATCATACTAACCTATCTCATGAAGTTCCATTAAGTTTTGCGTGATTGAAGCTTTCAAGTTTTGGGTGAGATGTCGATATGAGGAGAATAAGGAGTGACAAGACCCTAAGCTTGGGGATGCCCAAGGCACCCCAAGTTAATATCCAAGGAAGATCCAAGCAACTAAGCTTGGGGATGCCCCGGAAGGCATCCCCTCTTTTGTCTCCAACATTATCACTAACCTCACTTGAAGCTATGTTTTCATTCATCACATGATATTTGTTTTACTTGGAGCATCAATTTATTTTGCTAGGATTTGTTTTCTGTTATTTAAAATAATGTTTTGCATCATTCTTTTCAATAAAAATGTCAAGTATAGCTTTTGCCATGCTTATTTTGCAAGTCTACATGTTGCTGTTTGAAAACAGAAAGTTTATCGGTGTTGCAAAAATTCCCCAGAAAATTTAGAATGTGATAAAATGCTGAAACTTTTTGCATAATAAGCTCTATTAAATTTTCTACAGTGTGGTAAATTTTCATAATTTTTGGAGTTAGGGAAGTATTGATACTCTTGCATTCTTTACAGACTGTACTGGTTTGGCAGATTGTTGTTATGTTTGCATTGTTTACATATGTTTGCTTGTTTAATGATTCTATTTGAGAATAGGAGTATTAAATATGCAGAGGCATTTAGTATGCAATGTTGAATAATAATGTGACGCCCCCGATTCAATCGTACACTAATCATGCACGCAAATGTGTACGATCAAGATCAGGGACTCACGGGAAGATATCACAACACAACTCTAAAACATAAATAAGTCATACAAGCATCATAATACAAGCTGGGGCCTCGAGGGCTCGAATACAAGTGCTCGATCATAGGCGAGTCAGCGGAAGCAACAATATCTGAGTACAGAAATAAGTTAAACAAGTTGCCATGAGATGGCTAGCACAAACTGGGATCAGATCGAAGAGGCGCAGGCCTCTGCCTGGATCCTCCTAAACTACTCACGGTCGCCGCGTCAGCGGGCTGCACGTAGTAGTAGGCGCCCCGTGTAGTAGTCGCCATCGACGGTGGCGTCTGGCTCTGGCTCCATCGTCTGTTGCAGCAATCGAGTAGAGATAGGGGAAAAGGGGAACAAGGCAACCATGAGTACTCATCCAAAGTACTGCAAGCAAGGAGCTACACTACATATGCATGGATATATGTGTAAAGGGCCATATCGGTGGACTGAACTGCAGAATGCCGAATAAGAGGTGGGATAGCTAGTCTTATCGAAGACTACGCTCGTCACCTTCGTCTTGCAAATGTAGAAGAGGGTAGGTTGAAGTCCTCCAAGTAACATCACATAGCAATAATCCTACCCGCGATCCCTCCTCATTGCCACGAGAGAGAGCGACCACGGTTGTATCGGCACTTGGAAGGGTGTGTTTTATTAAGTATCCGGTTCTAGTTGTCATAAGGTCAAGGTACAACTCCAAGTCGTCCTGTTATCAAGATCACGGCTATTCAATAGATTAACTTCCTGCGGGGTGCACCAACTTACCCAACACGTTTGATCCCATTTGGCGGACACACTTTCGGGTCATGCCCGCCGCGGAAGATCAACACGCCGCAGCCCCACCTAGGCACAACAGAGAGGCCAAGACGCGGTCTAAACCTAAAGCGCAGTGCAGGGCCCATCGCCTACGAGCACACCTGCATGTTGCGTGGGCGGCGGAAGACCTAGCCTAGTGGCGTTCAGTCCAATCCGGCGGCGCGCTCGATCGCCGACGTCACGAAGTGCCGCCGATACCACGACGCCGAGTGCCCATATCTTTCCCACGAGTTGGTTAGTGCGTATAGGCTCGTAGCCAACTCGGATCAAATACCAAGATCTCGTTAAGCGTGTTAAGTATCCGCGAGCGCCGAACAGGCCAGGCCCACCTCTCTCCTAGGCGGTCTCAACCTGCCTGACGCTCGCCACAAAGATCCATCCAGAGGGCCGTCGGGACACAGGTCCTTTCAGCCCCCAATCCGTGAATCACTCGCGGGTGCTCCACAAGCCGACCCGACTTTAGTCACCACATGTATCATGTATAAGTATATAGTATATACCCGTGATCACCTCCCGAGTGATCACGGCCCGATAGTATAGCACAGCAGACGGACAAGAATGTAGGGCCACAGATGGAAATACTAGCATCCTATACTAAGCATATAGGACTGCAGGTAAAGGTAACAACAGTAGTAGCAAGGACAGGCTATGCAGCAGTATAGGATTAACTGAAGGCAGTAACATGCTACACTACTCTAATGCAAGCAGTATAGAGAAGAGTAGGCGATATCTCGTGATCAAAGGGGGGGCTTGCCTGGTTGCTCTGGCAAGAGAGAGGGGTCGTCAACTCCGTAGTTGAACTGAGCAGCAGCAGCGTCGGTCCCGTAGTCTACCGGAGAGAAGAGGGGGAAGAACAAATGAATACCATGTAAACAGATGCATATCGATGCATGACATGACAAGTAACGATGCTAGGTGTGCCCTAACGTGGTATGAGGTGATACCGGTGAAGGGGGGAAACATCCGGGAAATTATTCCCGGTGTTTCGTGTTTTCGGGCAGAGGAGCCGGAGGGGGAAAGTTGCGAGTTCGATAGGTTAGGGGTGTGTGGCGGATGAACGGACTGCGTATCCGGATTCGTCTCGTCGTTCTGAGCAACTTTCATGTTGAAAATATTTTAATCCGAGTTACGGATTAAAAGATATGATTTTCTAAAGATTTTATTAATTTCTGGAATTTAATTAATCATTTAATTAATTCGAAAAACAGGTTAATGACATCAGTCAACAGAGTTGACTTGGTCAACCTGACGTGTGGGTCCCACTGTCATTGACTAAGATTAACTAAAACAGATTAATTAGTTTAATTAGTGATTAGGTTAATCTAATCAGGATTAATTAACTTAATTAATTAATTAATATTTTAATTATTTTAGTTATTATTTATTTATTTATTTAATATATATTTTAATTACATATTTTATTTATTTATTATTATTATTATTTTTTAAACGTTCCAGGGCGGGCCCCACGTGCCATAGGCACAGGGGCCTATCGGGCGCCGCTTAGCTAGCTGGGCAAGAACGGTGTCGGGCACCACCGAAGCGGTTTAGACGTCTTGGCGAACCCGACGACAGGCGCCATGGCGTGGTCAAGCTCGAAGCGGCGATCAGCCAATGTGAGTGCGGCAAGACGACGAGGCCCCCAGCCGCAGCAACGAGGACAAGGCGCGGTGCGCGAGCTGCTGCGGCGGAGGCATGGATCGGGCGGAGCAGAGCTCGGCGCCTGGCCGTCGGCGATGAGGCGAGCCTCGGCGAGGCGGGTGGTCGGGTCGGCGGTGACCAGCAGGGTGCGACCACGGTGGCGCGCAAGACGGAAGGAGGCCATGGCGGCGAGGCAGGCACGCCACGGTGCAGGTGGGCGCGCGTGCAAGGCGTCGGCCGAACGAGGCAGAGGAGAGAGGAGAGGGGGTAGCGGCTCAGAGGGGTCCGTAGGGTTCGGGGCAACGGGGCTTGGGGAGGAGGACGAGGAGGCGACGACGACGGTGGATGGCTCCGTCGGCGGCGACGGTGTACGGCGGTGACGTCGGGGGCGCCAGGGGCGCGGACCAGATCCGGTCAGGGACTTCGAGGAGACGAGGAAGAAGCAGTCCAGTGGGGCCGGTCGAGGAAGGGGAGGTCGAGGTGGAAGGCGGCGGTGGCGGCTCCGGCGATGTGGTCCCGGGCGGCGGCATCGGGGTCGATCCCCCGATCTGGACCGAGGGGAGGCAGAGGGAGTCCGGCGGGGAGGGCGGCAAGGTGGTTCCGACGAGGGGGGCTCCTGGCAGCAGCGGTCGGCGGGGGCGGGGTCGTGGTCGCCCCGATCCTGATCTGGATCGGGGGAGTGGGGGAGAGCGAGTGGATCGTGCGGGGGGGCGAGTGGGTGGATTAGGCTTTGGGTTCGTGGGGGGATAAGGAGAAGTGGGGAGGCGGTTGGGCGCGGGCGAAAAGGGCCGTCTCTTTGGGCGAAGCCGGTGGGGCCTTCTCTCTTTCCTTTTTTTTTTCTAGTTTTAGTTTTCATTTTCTTTTTATTTATTCTCCTTTCATTTAATTTCATTTTAAACTACTTAGGCATTTTATAAAATGGGTTTGTTGCACCATAATTATCTATGTAATATCTAGTACAAACCGAACAATTTTATTTTAATGTTTGAAAACTTTTATTATTTACCAAATTTTGAATTTGAATTTGAATCGGTTTCGAACTAACTCGAGATTAGCAACTATAATCGAGGTGACGTGGCATCACTAGCAGAGGATCACTGTAGCTTAATTACCCGGGCGTCACAATTCTCCTCCACTACAAGAAATCTCGTCCCGAGATTTAAGAGGGGGGCTAGGGGGGAAAGGTCTGGTTACGAAATCCTAACGAATCTTCTCGTCTTTGGTTGCTCTCCTCGAAGAGGTGGATCCATAGCATTGATGTCTTCACTCCTATGCCTCAATGCATCATGATGAAATCGTCGTCCTTCCTTCAGGATCTCCATCGTACTTAAGAAAGAACAAAGGGGGGGGGGGTATTCCGGGGGAACGAACCTCTGCAAGGTTGATTATCTGGTCAATAACAACAGGGAAGGTGGTGGGAAGTAACTCCCGAATTGAAACTAAAGAAAGTATCGAGAGCAAAGTACGGAGGTATCATGAGAAGTTTCGAGCGGGTAGGCAATCGTTCGGTGCCTGAAACAAAGGGTGAAAGGGGTCCAGAGCAACGAGAATAAGTATTGCATCTGATACCAGATTAGATCGTCTCTAGGAAGGTGGTTGGTGATCTTCATACGAAGCCAATCGTGAGGAATAACTTCGGAGATATGGGTGTGCCGGAGAGTCAGGTTTCGATCCTGTGGAACTCTGGGTTATGGGCCCACCATGTGGTTAAAGTAGGAAGGGCGGAGACGTCTTGCACGATCATGTAAGCAAGGCATGTCAGAGGGTGGCCCGTCGATTATGTCGGCAGCAACGTCGCTACCAAGGGCGAGGGACGAAGAGAACCAATTCCTGCTCGTTGAACGAGGCGGACCAATAGACAAGGTTCTTATCCATTGGTGGTTACCGGAATGTTTTCAACAATAGTAACAGGGTCTTGCTGACAGAGTTGTACACCGAGGTGTTTACATAAGCAGGAGAATATTACTTCTTAGATCATATAGATCACAAGAAAGGTTAAACAAAACAATGGAAAGGAAATGTGATCAACAGATTAAACAGAACAACTTAAGGAAAATGTGTTTAAACACATATTTCAGGGGTATATCCTTTCCAAGGGCAAATAGAGCATGATATCCATGACAGGATATAAAGTAGAAAACCCTTTTAGGTACGGGGAGAGAAATTTCATGACATTACCCATACAGCGGTGTTTGGATAATTGAGCAGGAAACATTTAGCATTGGGCTTCAAATGTTCTTATTGAAAATCGGAGTACCACAGACAAGCTTTTGAGATAGCATTGACATGGTCTCCAAACAAAGGTCGGACTTTAGATACTCAATGGATCCATCAGGAACAACTTATAAAATAGGTCTTACAATTTCCTCCAGGAAGAATGGTTATCCTTGCAAAAGAATTTATAATGATCGGTCCTCCACCTAGGGGGGGTGCTAGGCATGACATCATGTTACCGGTTCATCAAAGGACCAATATCATAACTCTTGGAAAGTTGTCCCAGCCATCATATCTGACCGAGATTCAGATCCGATTGGTGTCATGATACCTCAGACTCAGGATGTCCGAGAAGAAAAGGTGCAACACAAATAGACGAAATGACATTTCAAGATTCTCAGGAAATGAACTACGGGAGCGGGTTCTTGAAGCAATAGTTCATCCTTAAACCAAGGAGAGGATGATGAGGTGGCTGATGGACTCAGCGATAATTCAACGAGGTATCCAAAAGATGGATCTCCACAATTATGTGGATAAGGGGATAACATCTGTCAGATTAAACGATATAATGGGATATGCTCGAGGAAATCATACATAATTAAACATTGGTTGAACGGTGCGCCCGAAATACGGGTTGGGTTGCACGACCAATGTCGGAATGGTGATTCAATAATCAATAGACTAAGAATGAACGGCCGACTATTAACTTCAAAGCAATAGGGTTGCTAGAAGTGCAGGATCCAAACAGCACCGTTCACTTGTTGGTACCCCGGTTGGAATCAACACGAGGACCATGAAAGAGTGGTGATGGTGAGTAGTATCACTATACCAAGAACTCTTTAAGAGGTGGAGCAGTCCTCACAACATCCTTGATACTAGAAGATGGTAATACTCCAAGGTAAGAAAGAGCAAATGCTGGATAGTAGGAATCTCAAGGTATAACTCAAAACACGAACAAGTTTGTGTTGAACGGAAGGCAAATAAGTGGTCAAAGGTAACACAAATCATCAGGGGCAAGGATGGTATTTCTCATCATGAACTCAATTGATATCCTGGAAGAGCTCATAAGGTTGATGATGATCACGACGCATTTGTCGAGAGATTTCATGAAGATGTAATCAATCAGTGACGACATCAAGTCAAAGGAATAATGAAGCGGAAGGTTATTGGAACCATGGGTAGGACACAAACTCGAAATCAAGCTTGCTGTCCAAGGACCAACGGTATGACGAGGAAGATCGATTGTAAGATTAGCTCACCGTCGAATTTTGTGCTCCGAGGAGAAGGACCCGGTAGCACAGTTAAAATTTAGCATGATAATGATATAGCCGATCAGGCTAGGAATGATGTGATCGGGTACAAACTCGTACTTATAGAAGCTTACCGAAGGGTTGTTGAACCGTAGTGTGGACTCGGTTCAGTTATTGGTGTCTTTGAGTGTTTAGTAATTCAGAGCCCGTGAAAAATTGGAAGCAGTGGGAACGTAGCACTTGATGAAGAACTCATAAGAAGTTATGCAGTTCCATGATAATCTCGAGATACCAGGGGGTAATACTCGACGACAGATCAAAATAGAGGTTGGACTGGGGTATTGCTCTGCAGAAGACAAGTGCTTAAACTTGCACGAGAATTTGGTATTTAAAGGAGAACATGGTCGGAACCACGATTAAAAAAGGCCAGATCCCAGATATAAGATGAACTTATACCAAAGGAATAACTAATTTAAGAGAATCTTTAACGATAAGATCTACATCGTGTCCATGGGCATGAACACAAGTTCAAGGTCGACTCCCACATCTCCAATGCATAACCTTTTATTCACTTCTCACCTTCGAGGAAGTTGTAGTGTTGAAATTTTATCTGGCAAAATACCAGAAGTGTATGACTCATGAAAACTGTCGATTTCACACATATTAAGGAAGGCATAGGTTCAACCCATCAGGGTATCGTGGAAATATATACCACAAGCTTCAATAGAAATACCACTAGCTCGAAAGCTGGCAGGCTGAAAGCGAGAGGATACAATTTACCAAAGGCAATGTGTATCGGATGAAGAACTCACAAAGTGATTAATTATGAAGGACACTGTCGGATAACAATCCAACAAAGGACTTGATGGTCCACAAAGGATCTGATATGAGTATCGATACTCAGCCAGAAGAGGAAGGCATGCAAATGCAACAGGTTATGGAAGCATCTGAATAATTCGCAGCTTAAACGCAAAGGAATTATGATTTCCAAAACAAAGGATCGAGGCGACGCTCGATCAAGGATGGATCAATTGAATATACCGAGGCACAATCGATTTACGATAGTTTGGTGAGCACCAGCTCATGTTCAAAATGACGTCGAGCGGAAGGATGAATTCTAGGATCTATTTGAGGATTGCGAGAATTCGCAACATATTGAATCAACAGACTCAAAATGATGGTGACAAAGGATGCCAATATGACTATTATACATATGGAATTAATCATAATGAAAGCAAACAAGAAATTCCAGAGCAAAAGGTTGCTGAGGATTTTCGGAATACCGAATGGTATTTCGAAGACTTTTGTGTAACACATGATCAACTAGGGGATGAGCGGATACTCGATAAGTGCAATAATTAACCGTAGGGGTATTCAGTGACCAAGAACAGCAAGGCGAGAAGCTCAAAGGATTATCGAAACAACGACGAGTTTTCGGGTTATCTTGTAATAACAAGACCAATCTGGGATGAATGTAAGAATAACAACCGCAAGTAGTTATCCATAAGGGTTTGCGGTGGAAGGGAATTGCAAACGCGATGAACACAAGTTCTCGGGTTAACAGCGGAGAGTATCTTCAGGGTCTTCTGGCGCAGCAGACGATCATCAGTAATAAGGGGCTCTCCGGGTGAAAGTGATAACGAGATCCTAATGTTAGATTTAGCAAAACTCATTTAACCCGAATAGAAGAGAGTTCAGAGTCCCAGAGTAAAGGTCGAGGAGTAAAAGATCCTAATACCACCCAATGGCGACGTGGGCCCATGGGCCGCACAGCCATATTAGTAAAAGTTTTGTAAAGTCTAGACTCGACTTCGGCCAAGGAGTTGGAAAGGGGGATTCCTACAGGCAGTCGGCTCTGGTACCAACTTGTGACGCCCCCGATTCAATCGTACACTAATCATGCACACAAATGTGTACGATCAAGATCAGGGACTCACGGGAAGATATCACAACACAACTCTAAAACATAAATAAGTCATACAAGCATCATAATACAAGCCAGGGGCCTCGAGGGCTCGAATACAAGTGCTCGATCATAGACGAGTCAGTGGAAGCAACAATATCTGAGTACGGACATAAGTTAAACAAGTTGCCATGAGATGGCTAGCACAAGCGGGATCAGACGAAGAGGCGCAGGCCTCTGCAGGATCCTCCTAAAATACTCACAGTCGTCGTCGCTGGCTGCTGCGTAGTAGTAGGCGCCCGGTGTAGTAGTAGTCATCGACGGTATGGCGTCGCTCTTGGGGTCCATCGTCTGTTGCAGCAATCGAGTAGAGATAGGGGAAAAGGGGAACAAGGCAACCGTGAGTACTCATCCAAAGTACTGCAAGCAAGGAGCTACACTACATATGCATGGATATATGTGTAAAGGGCCATATCGGTGGACCTGAGCTGCAGAATGCCGTAATAAGAGGGGATAGCTAGTCTTATCGAAGACTACGCTCGGTCACCTTCGTCTTGCATGTAGAAGAGGGTAGGTTGAAGTCCTCCAAGTAACATCACATAGCAATAATCCTACCCGGCGATCCCCTCCTCATTGCCCTGAGAGAGAGCGACCACCGGTTGTATCTGGCACTTGGAAGGGTGTGTTTTATTAAGTATCCGGTTCTAGTTGTCATAAGGTCAAGGTACAACTCCAAGTCGTCCTGTTACCGAAGATCACGGCTATTCGAATAGATTAACTTCCCTGCAGGGGTGCACCAACTTACCCAACACGTTTGATCCCATTTGGCCGGACACACTTTCCTGGGTCATGCCCGGCCGCGGAAGATCAACACGTCGCAGCCCCACCTAGGCACAACAGAGAGGCCAACACGCCGGTCTAAACCTAAGCGCCGCGAAGGGTGCAGGCCCATCGCCTCGAGCACACCAAGACGTTGCGTGGGCGGCGGAAGGCAGACCTAGCCTAGTGGCGTTCAATCCAATCCGGCGCCGCTCGATTCGCCGACGTCACGAAGTGCCGGCCGATACCACGACGCCGAAAGTGCCCATATCTTTCCCACGAGTTGGTTAGTGCGTATAGGCTCGAGCCAACTCGGATCAAATACCAAGATCTCGTTAAGCGTGTTAAGTATCGCATGAACGCCGAACAGGCCAGCCCACCTCTCTCCTAGGCGGTCTCAACTCGCCTGTCGCTCCGCCACAAAGATCCATCCAGAGGGCCGTCGGGACACGTGTCCTTTCAGCCCCAATCCGTGAATCACTCATGGGTGCTCCACAAGCCGACCCGACTTTAGTCACCACATGTATCATGTATAAGTATATAGTATATACCCGTGATCACCTCCGAGTGATCACGGCCCGATAGTATAGCACAGCAGACGGACAAGAATGTAGGGCCACAGATGGAAATACTAGCATCCTATACTAAGCATATAGGACTGCGGTAAAGGTAACAACAAGAGTAGCAAGGACAAAGCTATGCAGAAGATATAGGATTAATCGAAGGCAAGTAACATGCTACACTACTCTAATGCAAGCAAGATAGAGAAGAGTAGGCGATATCTCGTGATCAAAGGGGGCTTGCTGGTTGCTCTGGCAAGAGAGAGGGGTCGTCAACTCCGTAGTCGAACCGAAAGCAAAGAAGAAGGTCGGTCCGTAGTCTAACGGAGAGAAGAGGGGAAGAAACAATGAATACCATGTAAACAGATGCATATCGATGCATGACATGACAAGTAACGATGCTAGGTGTGCCCTAACGTGGTATGAGGTGATACCGGTGAAGGGGGGAAACATCCGGGAACTTATTCCCGGTGTTTCGTGTTTTCGGGCAGAGGAGCTGGAGGGGGAAAGTTGCGAGTTCGATAGGTTAGGGGTGTGTGGCGGACGAACGGATTGCGTGATCCGGATTCGTCTCGTCGTTCGAGCAACTTTCATGTTGAAAATATTTTAACCGAGTTACGGATTAAAAGATATGATTTTCTAAGGATTTTATTAATTTCGAATTTAATTAATTATTTAATTAATTCGAAAAACATGTTAATGACATCAGCATGATGTCATGCTGACATCAGCAGTCAACAGAGTTGACTTGGTCAACCTGACGTGTGGGTCCCACTGTCATGGACTAAGATTAACAAAAACAGATTAATTAGTTTAATTAGTGTTTAGGTTAATCTAATCAGGATTAATTAACTTAATTAATTAATTAATTAATTAATATTTTAATTATTTTAGTTACTATTTATTTATTTATTTAATATTTTTTTAATTATATATTTTTTTATTTTTATTATTATTATTATTATTTAAACGTTCAGTAGCGGGCCCACGTGCCATAGGCACGAGGGCCTATCGAAGCGCCGCTTAGCAAGGCTGGTAACTGCAAGTGTCGGGCACCACCGAAGCGGTTTAAGCGTCAAGGCGAACCCGACGACGACGCCGTGGGCGTGGCGAAGCTCGAAGCGGCAACCAGCCTTGCAGTGCAAGACGACGAGGTTCCCCGAGCCGCGGCGGCAACGAGGACAAGGGCGGGTGCGCGATGCTGCGGCGGCGGAGGCATGGATCGGGGTGGAGCAGAGCTCGGGCGCCTGACCGTCGGCGATGAGGCGAGCCTGGCGAGGCGAGGGTGGTGGTGCGGGTCGGCGGTGACCATCAGGCGCGACCACGGTGGGTAGCGCATGGGAAGGAGGAGGCATGGCGAGGCGTGGCACGGCCACGGTGCAGGTGGGCGCGCTGGTAAGCGTCGGCCGGAACGAGGCAGCGAGGAGAGAGGAGAGGGGGTAGCGGCTCACAGGGGTCCGTAGGGTTCGGGGCAACGGGGCTTGGGGAGGAGGACGAGGAGGCGACGACGACGGTGGATGGCTCCGTCGAAGCAGCAGCGGGACGAGGCGGCGACGGTGTACGGCGGTGACGTCGGGGGCACCAGGGGCACGGCCCAGATCCGGTCAGGGACTTCGAGGAGACGAGGAAGAAGCAGTCCAGTGGGGCCGGTCGAGGAAGGGGAGGTCGAGGTGGAAGGCGGCGGTGGCGGCTCCGGCGATGTGGTCCCGGGCGGCAGATCGGGTCGATCCCGATCTGGACCGAGGGGAGGCAGAGGAGTCCGCGGGAGGGCGGCAAGGTGGTTCCGACGAGGGGGCTCTGCAGCAGTGGTCGGCGGGGCGGGTCGTGGTCGCCTGATCTGATCTGGATCGGGAGTGGGGGAGAGCGAGTGGATCGTGGGGGCGAGTGGGTGTATTAGGGTTTGGGTTCGTGGGGGATAAGGAGAAGTGGGGGAGGCGGTTGGGCTGCTGGCGAAAAGGGCCGGCTTCTTTGGGCGAAGCCGATGGGGCCTTCTCTCTTTCCTTTTCTTTTTTTTTTCTAGTTTTAGTTTTCTGTTTTCTTTTTATTTATTCTCCTTTCTGTTTAATTTCATTTTAAACTACTTAGGCATTTTATAAAAATGGGTTTCTTGCACCATAATTATCTATGTAATATCTAGTACAAACCGAACAATTTTATTTTAATGTTTGAAAACTTTTATTATTTACTAAATTTTGAATTTGAATTTGAATCGGTTTCGAACTAACTCGAGATTAGCAACTATAATCGAGGTGACGTGGCATCACTAGCAGAGGATCACTGTAGCTTAATTACCCGGGCGTCACAAATAATTTTAGCGATTTGCTACAGTAGAGAACGATAAAGATTTTGCATTGGTTTATACTAACTTATCTCACGAGTTCTTGTTGAGTTTTGTGTGGATGAAGTTTTTAAGATTTAGGGAAACCATGATATAAAAGGAATTAAGGAGACACAAAAGCTCAAGCTTGGGGATGCCCAAGGCATCCCAAGATAATATTTCAATAAGTCTCAAGCATCTAAGCTTGGGGATGCCCCGGTAGGCATCTCACCTTTCTTCATCAACAATTATCGGTTAGTATCGGTTGAACCTAAGTTTTTGCTTCTTCACATGATGTGTGCTCTTCTTGAAATGTCATTTTATTTTCATCTTGCATGCTGTTTTAATAAAAATACCTAGATCTGAAACTTTTAAATAAAAGAGTCCTCACATAGCTATCTATTTACTTAACTACTCGCATGATGTTCACTTATATCTTTTTGGAGTAGTTTGTCATTTACTCTTGTGCTTCACTTATATTCTATGAGTAAATTGTTGACTAAATTGAATGTCATGGAGTTGAAATCATTTCATGCCTAGTGGTAGCTTCACATTGGGTTTAGAAAGTGAAACCTTTTGAGGCTTGACAATCACAATATTGGTCATACAAGCAATTCACGAATAATTAGTATAAGGAAGAGAACTTTCACATGCAAATACACTATCATGGAAATCTTTTGTGATTGTGAGCCCCCATCAAAATATTATATGCCAAAATTGTTGACATTGGACAAGGAAGAAAACGTAATGATTTATGTTTGTTCATATTCACATAGAAGTTATATTGTCATAGATCCTTCAACATGTGGTGCTTGCCCCCATCTTTGCTAGCCAAAAATTCTGCACCAAGTAGAGATACTACTTGTGCATCCAAAAAACCCAAATATTATCTTCAAGAGTCCACCATACCTACCTAGGGATTGAGCAAGATCCCTCAAGTAAGTTGTCATCGATGCAATAAGGCAATAAAAATTGCTTCTAGAAGTGTAAGATCATTTAGCGTAAGAGAAAATTGAGCATTGTACGAACTTGTGATGGTAAAGCAATAAAAGCGACAGACTGCATAATAAAGGTTGCCATCACAAGGGGCAATGTAATTCTTTTGCACTAAGGGATTGAGCATACAAACAAATAAGCGCATGACAACCTCTGCTTCCCTCTGCGAAGGGGTTATCTTTTACTTTTCAGTATTTATTTTTATGCAAAGAGTCAAAGTTTTTCTCTCTATTCCTTTTTATTTTTATCTTTTGGCAAGCATCATGTGGTGAGGAAAGAACTAGGCACATATGTCCAGTTGAATATGGGTAGCATGAGTTATTATTGTTGACATCACCCTTGAGGTGAATACGTTGAGAGGCGAAATCATAAGCCCCTATCTTTCTATGTGTCTGGTTGAAACGTTTTGCTCATGTGTATGTGGTGAGTGTTAGAAATCATAGAAGACTATATGATGGTTGAGTATGTGGAGCTCTTACTTAGACTCCATTGAATAAGTTGAATTGCAATTGCTTGGTGACTAAGAACATAGGTTGTTGGGTTTCAAGAGATTTCATTGTTTAAACCTTAACATGTGAATTGGTTGCCACTATAACATGAGAAATTTTATTAGAAACAATTGATGTTATGATGCTAGGAAAAGTGATTGAAATTGGCATTGGTCAAACTTATGCACTTTGATAGCATTCACACTTCATAAATTATTTCTTTTATCATTTACCCACTCGAGGACGAGTAGGAATTAAGCTTGGGGATGCTGATACGTCTCCAACGTATCTATATTTTATGAAGTATTCATGCTAATATATTATCATTCTTGGATGTTTTACAATCATTTTATAGCAACTTTATATCATTTTTTGGGACTAGCCTATTGACCCGATGCCAAAGTGCGATTGCTTTGTTTTTGCTTATTTTTACATCACAGAAATTAATATCAAAGGAGTCCAAACACATGAAACTTTTTGTGGATTTTTATGGGCGAAGACTCGATGGACGGAGCAGCACTGGGGTGCCCGAAGTCACACCCACCAGGGCGCTGCTGGGGCCCAGCGCGCCAGTGGGTTGTGCCCACCTCGGTGGCCTCCGTAGCCCTTCTTTGCACTATAAATTCCCAAATATTCCGGAACCCTTGGGTTAACCTAGATCGAAGTTCGCGCCGCAAGGCTCAGAGCCACCGAAAACCAATCTAGACCTGTTCGGCACCGACGGAGGGGGAATCATTCTGGTGGCCATCTTCATCATCCCGGCCACCACGATGAGGAGGGAGTAGTCCACCCTCGGGCTGAGGGTTTGTACCCATAGCTATGTGTTTAATCTCTCTTTCTCTCTCTCTCTCTCTCTCTCTCTCTCTCTCTCGTGATCTATATCATGGGCTTTGTTAACATAGATGGATCATTTGATGTTTCTCCCCTCTATACTCCTGTTGTGATGAATTGAATCTGTAGCCTTTGAAGTTTTGTCTTGTCGGATTGAATATTCAGATATGAGAACACATGATGTATGTCTTGCGGTATGAATACTTGAGGTGACAATGGGGTATCATATTTATTTACTTGATGTATGTTATGTCACTCAACTTGCGGATTCCCGAGGTGACATTGGGGTAATCTATGCATAGAGGTTGATGCATGTTTTTATTATCTTTTCTCCGATAGAAACTTTGGTGTATCTTGCAGTTCTTTGTGTGGATTGAGTATTATGAATATGAATTTGCTTTGTTGTTATTTTAGTACGAACTCTTGATTAGATCGATCGGAAAGAATAGCTTGCGTTATTTAATACGAACTCTGAGATAGATCGAATGGAAAGAATAGCTTTGAGGTGGTTTCGTACCCTACAAACAATTTGTATCTTTGGTTGTCCGCTAATAGGAACTCAGGAGTGATTCTTTATTGCACTTTGAGGGATAATCATATGATCCAACTATGTTAGCACTGTTGAGAGATTGCACTAGTGAAAGTACGAACCCTAGGCCTCATTTTCAAGCATTGCAATACCGTTTTTGTGCCCGTTTACTATTTGCTACCTTACTGTTTTTATTTATTCAGATTATAAAAATATATTTCTACCATTCATATTACACTTTTATCACCATCTCTTCACCGAACTAGTGCACCTATACAATTTGCCATTGTATTGGGTATGTTGGAGACACAAGAGACTTCTTGTATTTGGTTGCAGGGTCGTTTGAGAGAGACCATCTTCATCCTACACCTCCCACGGATTGATAAATCTTAGGTCATCCACTTTGAGGGAAAATTGCTACTGTCCTACAAAACTCTGCGCTTGGAGGCCCAACACGAGTCTACAAGAATAAAGTTGCGTAGTAGACATCAGGAGGTGGCAGAGAACAAGAAGAAGAGGAAGATGCCAGGTGCAATTGAGGTTCGCCAGTCAGAGCGCTTGAAGAAGATGAACAACTGAAGATGCCCAAGAAGTGAAGAAGATGGTTAGTTAGGTATGCTGAAAGTATACATAGTTTCAGCATATAAGTTATAACTAGAGATGTTTGGTTAGGTGTGCTTGTATAATGTGAGCACATAAGTTAATAGTACTGTCTGCTGGTCTTCTTTTGGTAATGTGATGTGATGGCTGCTGCTGAACTATCTATTTGTGGACAAGTACTATGAAATGCTAAAGTGTTGCTGTCATTGTTGCTACTGTGTTGATGTTTTGTTTCTGTGTGTTGACATTGTTGCTGTCATTGTTTGTTGTTAGGTATGCTGAAGTGTTACAGTGTTGTAGGAGATATGGTGTTGTTGTTTAACTGAATTTTGTCAGTTAAATGAATTCTGAGAGTTATCTATGCCAGTCAAAATTCAGTTAAGCATTTCTGTCTTTTGTCAGTAAACTGTTAGCACCGTAAAAATGCATATGGGGTTGACTAGATTTTGTTAATTAAATGAATTCTTGCAGTTATTATCTATGTCAGTCAAAATTTAGTTAGCCATTTTCCATGACTTTTGTCAGTACACTGTTAGCACTGTAAAATGCATATGTGGTTAGCTGCTAAATAAACAAATTCACTTGACAAACAAAACCATCCAACTGGAAATTCAACATCTAGTACAACATCAGTTCAAACAAAATCATTCAGCATCTAGTACAACATCAGTTCAATCAAAATCATTCAACATCTAATACAACATCAGTTCAGTCAAAATCATCCAACATCCCCTTAAGCTTCCTTATCTTCTCCTTGGTGTTCTCTTTGTGTTTGAACAAGTCACCAATCATGTATCCAAGCTTTCTCTTCTCTTGCTTTAATTTATCCCTCTCTCCAATGACTTGGTCCCTCTCCTGCATGACTTGGTCTCTCTCTTTTTCTGCCTTAGCCCTGAATACCTGATGAATGCTTGTTACTGTTTTATCATTCATCTTCCTCTTCTCAAGTTCTTCCTTAAGATTAGCCATAGCAACTTGTGTGCTGCCTAATTGGCTAATTGCCTGCTCCTTCTCAGCCACCATAGTAGCAAAATCAAGTTTGAAACTGCTAAGCTCTTTTTCCATCTTCTTCTTCTCTTCCATAATCTTCAAGTTTTCCTCAACATTCAGAACATTTTGTCTGAGATTCTGTTTTGTCTCCTCTTCATACATGCCCCATATCCTAGCTAGGCTCATCTTCATAGCATCAGGCCACTCAGGGTCAACCCACTCCACATAGTTGCAGCTAGGTACTTCCTATCAATTTAAAACAAACAAAAATTCAGTTGACTACTCAAGAAATTCAGTTAACTACACATAGCACATGAATGGCATACAAATTCACTACTCAAGAAATAACTAAAATTTGAACTTAACTAGACCTCTTGCTTTATCTGAGCTTTCTAAACTTTTGATAGTGTGACTGAATTTGTACTAACCTTCTGGCCACAGGCTAGGAACCTCCTGCCAGTATCAATTGATTCAAATGCCACAAGCTTCTCACACAAAGATCCATGCTCACATGTAAAGCTATGCAGATATGTCGCCAGGCCTCTCCATTCCTCACATAATATTGTGGCAGGAGGCTAAAACAAATACAGATTGGATTCAATCCACATATGGAGAAGAGAAACCCTAGCTGCTGGTAACCCTAGAAGGAGATGAGGATGAGATGCCAACCTTGCTGGTAATCGAGTCGTCTTTAGAAGAGCTAGGGAGATCATCCCACGACACCATGGTTGATGCTGGAGGAAGAGGAGAAGAAGGGGAACGAGTGGTGATGGATCTGGTGGTGGAAGAAAAAAGAAGAAGATGAAGCTTGTGGCTGGGGAGGAAGAAAAGGTGGATCTGGTGGTGGTGGACTAAAGGTACACGTAGAATGCAAGTTGTAGGGTGCCAGTGTGCATGGGATGCTCTTTAGTTCTTTTCAGTTCAGAAAAGACAAAGTTAACTGAATATTTTCTAGTTAAGTTCATTTACATTTCATTTCGTTTAAGCTTAGTTAACCGAATCTTTTTCAGTAAAGTTCAGTTACATTTTGGCTATATTGTTCTCCATATCATGATTTGTTGTGTAAACATAAAATTTTCAAATGACAACAAATTGGAAGATTTTACTTGATAGATCTCTATCCATTACAACCATACAGCTAAAATAATATCATGTTTGCTCAATTAAGAACACCTTCAGCTGAGACACCTACTCATTTATCAACATCTCACTTCTTCATAATTAAAATGGAAGACATCACACAAAGCACCACAACACTAGTCATAACAAGCTTTAGCACTAGTAGGATCTCTCTACCTAATTCAAGAAGCATAGCAACTTGCTTCTTGGTAACAAGGTTCTTCTCACTAGGGCTGTCAAAATTCACTCTGCCTGCAATGCCTCTTCCGGCCAAGGCCCTTCCGGCTAAGTTTCTTCCTACCATTGAGTCAGTCCTCTTCCTCTCAAGCTCTTCCCTTATGTCCTCAGCTGCACCTATTGCATCTACAGCAGCATTACCAACAAGAACTCTAGTTAGATGCTGCACATATTCCAGCTCCCAACGCCAGAAATCACAAGTGACATACAAGAAAGATACAAGTTAACTGAATAACCTGTTCGTGGGAATTATTTCAGAACAACCAAAGCAATGCAATGTGTGAAAATGACTGAAATAGCTCTGTTAATTGTAAAAGTTCAGTTTAACTTGGAACACAGTGACCACAGAAAATGTGTCCAGGATGACTGAAAAACTTCAGTTAACATGAAAATGTTCAGTTACCTACTAAATTTGCAATAGTCACTATTAGTTCAGTTAACTAGTAACTAAAATAAAATAATTAACTACTAAAATTCAGTTAACTAGATAATCGGATTTTTTCAGTAAACTAAGTAACCAGGGCAGATTCATGGCTACTGAGCAGATTCAAGACTTCTAAGTAGATTCATGGCCACTGAACATATATCAGCTAGTAGGGCAGCATCAAACATGAATCGAACAGATCAAGATAGCTTACATTGTGATGGGTGCACTTGTAGAAAACCCAACCATCGTGCTCATCGGTGCTAGAGCGGTAGCACTTGACAGGGTCGCCACAATCGGGGCATTCGACCAATGGCACCTCAACAGAGCGGCTACGCAGACCAGAGCACAGAGTAGAGCTGGAGCTCGCAGATGACATGTCGACAACGCCGTCGGCGAGGGGGCAGTAGATCCAGGCGACGACAGCCTAGGCGGTAGTGGTTGCGGCGACGACGGCGGAGGCGGCGACGGCGACGGGGGATTTGTGGTGACTAGGGTTCGAGAGGGGAGAGGAGAGGAGAGCGGTCCGACCAGGTATGGCGAGGAGCGAGGGTGGGGCCGTCCAAGTGTTGCTCTCGTTAGTTTAGGAGCAACGTGCGGTCCAACTAGGCGGGGGAAGAAACGTAAATACATCGATTTTGGGAAAAACACCCCCCAATCGATCGGCCCAGACCAGGTGCTGATGAGTTGGTGATCAACGCACACGTGGACATGCCATTTAACTGTCAAATCAGTGCGTACGTACAAGAAACCGTAGATTGGACCGTATATGACCATCTGAGACAAATTCAGTGACTGTATTTTGGGTATTTGTAAGTACGAGAACTAAATCGGCCAACGCGAGTACTAGTACCTCCAGTGAATTTTTCTCTTTGTCGGTCCAGACCGATTTGCCAAGGGAAAACCCTCCCCGTTATCTTTCTTCCCCCCTTTCAACTCCGGCGATGCTCCTCCTCTACCGCCGCCCCTTCCCCTCTCCCTGTCCTCCACTCCGCCGCCTCCTACGATGCCGCTGCACCTATTCTTCCGCCTCCTCCTCCATTGCTCCGTATCACCAATCCTTCGCCCGTCGCATGGCCCTCGCAGGCATCCACCCCCACCACCGCATTGGTACGCCGCTCCCCGCCGCCTCCACTTGCTACTTCGAATCCAGTGCCCTCTTACGCGTGTGGGGAAGGAAGAAATACGTATAATATAGTATCAATCAGATTACGAGAAGTGCCTTTTTATCTGGTGCTATCTAGGATTCTTACTTACTGCAGATTCCTGTCTTCTTGCAGCGGTTGGGGTATCGGGTGGGCCGGACTCTACGGCGCTGTGCGTGCTGACGGCGGCTTGGAAGAAGGCGGCGGAGGGCAGGTCCGGGAGGAAGTCCGAGGGATTGGTGGAGGGGCTCTTGGGGGTCGTGGTAGACCATGGGCTGCGGCTCGAGAGCGCCGACGAGGCGCAGCTAGTGCGTGACCGGGTGCACGGCATGGGTAAGCTTATGACATGCAACTTCTGTATTATTATTTTTGAATAAAAGCTGGTTTACAAGAACTTTGGTAGAGCTGCTGATACTTAGGTGTCTCGGGCTGCATTTGCATAAGACATGAAAGTTGATGATTCTTGAGGTGTTATGACTCTGTTGTAGGTGTTATGTGCGAAATTGCCAGATGTGAGTGGCCTAATGGGCGGCCAAACCTAGGGCATCTGCAAGAGGCAGCCCGCGAAATGAGGTACTGTCTGTCCTGTTTTGCCCGTTATTGATATCAGATTATTTTCACTTGATACAAACTCAGTGTTCATGGCTATTTATATGTTGGAGGCATTGAAATATAGAGTTAGTTTGGCCAAATTTTCTTTAAGTTCATTCCGCTGTTCTACTTTACCATGTAATGCTTTGTGTTCTTTGTCAACGATATCCAGATATGAACACATAAGTGTGCTATAGAAGCTCGAGATAAGTAGGATATTCATCACATCAGTACTGTGGTTATATGAAAGGACCTATGTTGGTCGAGCAATCTTCATAGTTGTGGCTTCTGCTAAGACACAATTGTTTTTCTAATCATTTCAGACGGGAACACATTTTTGGCGTCTGCTAAGACATAGTTGTGACTCTCTGCTAAGACACAGTTTGTCCCATTGTCATTTCATAGTTGTGATGGAAATTATTGTTGTGTTGGTTGTGGAATATTCACGTATATGTACCTAAGTGTCTGAACATTCTTTGTGGAGTATTTGCCTATACATGTAACTGAATTTTCTTCAGCATCGTTGACATCCAGAACTGTGGTGGCTAAGTGGCTACCTTTGCCTAGGTCACATGTGTCCTCTTGCCAAGAAAGAATTGAAATACTAAAATTTGACATGTTGTACACTGACCACTAAAATATATAAATCTATTAATATACCACTGATGGAAATGATACTTGTGTTCTTCGTGGAATATTTGCCTATATGTACCCAGTGTAGTGTATATGTTCTTTCAATTCTGTCTGCCAGTTTGTTCGCAAAAGAACATCTTAGTCCATTTTGATAAAGCCTGACGCAACTTGTTCTTATGAATTCAGGTACCAAAAACTGTTGGACATTTGTATAAAGCAGCAAATAGGGGTGTTGCTTATTGCACACCACTCTGATGACCAGGTCTGTTAAGATGAAGATGTGTTCATTTTTTGTTTTAATGGTGAAGATGTCCGCACTCACAAAGAATTACTTCTATTAAAGAGCATGAAACTAAATGACAGCTGTTGATATATTCAAAGGCGTGCAGTAATTTTCAAGTTTCTCAGCTTATGCTAGTACAAACCCCACTAGAATTCATAAAAAGTGAGTTAGCTTTAGATATGGCGCTATTGTGCATTCATACACCACTCTATCTTGATTTGCCCACTTAGTTGCTAGGGTAAATCTACATGGGCATTTGATTGCATGGATGAATGGTATGGAGTGAAGACATAAAAGCCTTTTAGTTTAATTTTTAACAATGTTCATTGTGATGCCTGAGGATCAGTTAATCTAATGTATAATTGCATCTTTGATGATCTACTTGTCAATCATTGCCACTGCAGACTATACTTTGTATCTGAATGGATTAAGTCTTCCAATTGCAGGCAGAGCTCTTTGTTCTGAGATTATCTCGCAACAGCAGGGTTCTAGGTCTTGCTGGTACAGCCTTTGTGTCCCAATTGTTTGCACCTAATTTAAAATATGATGGACATAATTTTTGTCGTTATGGCATCCTTCTTGTTCGGCCCATGCTTGACTTTTCAAAAGATGACATGTATAAGGTAAGCTTTTGATAACGTCTCATGCTATTTGGAATCAGTAATTCATTTTAGTCCACAACTTTGTGTAAATTGGCTGACAAAGGCCCAGTCCTATTCTTATTATAGTTAGGGATGACATGGCACTTGAGCAAAATCAGATTTTGATCATATGATCAATTTAAATGTCATTGGGCAACTTTTACAAGTTTAGATTAGTATTGATCAAACACATGATTAAATTTTAGGTTAAGTAGGGCTTGAAGTGCCATATCATTATGATGATTAGTTGGTAATCAAATATATTTAGGCCTTTATTGACACACTTATACAGATTTAGGAGGTTTAAATGCCAAGTTTACCAACCCAAGTAACATTTTACCAAGCCTTTTATTTTCAGAGTTTCATAGAGTCAGCCTATCTTTACTGAATGGCATTCTTACCCACATCACTAACAATTCTGAAGGAGAAATGATAACTTGATAAAGTTCATATGGACACTAAAGCTTCTTTTATCTGGTTTTGAAAATAAAGCCTTCCATAGAAAAATCTCTATTAATGGCGGACACTGCCACGTGAACTGGAACAGAGTTTGCCGCCCCATCGAGCTTGGGGGCCTGGGCGTGCGAGACCTCGAGCGTGCCGGTCTCGCCCTGCGACTACGCTGGTTATGGTTCTCCAGAACGGACCCGGAGCAAGCATGGCAGGGGCTGGACCTTCAATTCTCGCCCACGGAACGTGCCCTGTTCTGGGCATCCACGTTCACGCTCATTGGGAATGGGCAGACCGCCCTGCTCTGGGAGGACCGATGGATAGATGGCCAATCCGTGCGCGAGCTCATGCCTAACCTCTACGGCTGCATCCCCAAGCGACGACGGAAGACGAGAACCGTGGCGGACGGACTCAATGGCAACTCCTGGGCACGCGACATCCAAGGCAACCTCGGCCTCCACGAGATTGGTCAGTATCTGCAACTCTGGCAGATCATGCAGCACACTGAGCTCTCCACCACACCGGACAGGTTGATCTGGAGATGGACGGCGAAGCGGCACCTACTCCGCGCAGTCCTGCTACACGCCACCTTCCATGGATCAACGGGCTGCCATTCCTGGAAGCTCATCTGGAAGTGTTGGCGCCGCCGCTGGTCAAGTTCTTCCACTGGTTAGCCAACCAGGACCGCTGCTGGACGGCAGAGAGGCTGGCGCGCCACGGTTTACAGTATCATCCCGCTGCCTCCTATGTGACCAGCAACCGGGACGATCGACACCTGCTGCTGGAATGCCCCTAGCCCGACAGGCATGGCACGAGACCCTGGCCTGGCTACGCATACCGCCCCGATCCCAACACAGGAACTGTAAACACGGATTGGTGGAACCATGCCAGCGAAGACACGCCGCCGATCCTTCGCAAGGCCCTGAAATCTGTCGCGCTGCTCGTGCCTTGGATGGTCTGGAAACACAGGAACAGCTGCGTCTTCGACAATACGACTCCATCCCTTAACACGCTCCTAGATAGCATTCAGGACGAGGCCCGCTCATGGGCGGCAGCTGGGGCACCTGGTCTCCGACTTGTGCTGCCCCAAACCTGGGATGTGCATTAATCCACCTGCTGTAACCCACACATCCTCAGATGTCTGTAACTGAACCTCCCCCTTTTCAATGAAAAGAAACGCAAGGCTTTTGCGTTTTCTCGAAAAAAAAAAAAGAAAAATCTCTATTGATTTGAGCTGTCAGTTATTTCAAAATGAAATTTTATGTGCCTTTCACGAATTGGTAAACCGTTCTCCACAGATATGTCAAGGAAGTAATCATTTGTGGGTTGAAGATCCAACAAATAATAGTATGCAGTATGCCAGGAACCGCATTCGAGCATCTTTGAGATGTTTATCCACAGAAGGTTTGCAGTTGCACTTAGCTACCAATATTAATTTTTTTATAGTCCTCGTGCGTTGTTTTCATGATCCTCATGTCTTCTGGTTGTTATCAAAATGCTATATGGTGTGAGGAGGATGCTTGTCATCAGGTGCATAGCTCATTTTTGTATCAATCAACTATGCTGTTGACTTGGAATATGTATTGACAAGCATTGGATAGCTGATTATTGTTTAGCTGAGCATTCATAGTTCCTTACATGTTATGTTAGACATGCTTAATTCCTTGAGGTTTGAGTCTTAGTGTTTTCACACAATTAACTATGATAAGTGTCATACTTGGTTATTGGGACAAACTTGATCCATTGTCCATTGCCCATCCACAATTGTGTAATTCCCTTGAATAGATGAATAATAATGCTCATCGAATGGAGCTTTTTATCTCCTGGAATCAGGATAAATTTTCTGTGTGATTTATTGGGTTTTAATATTTCTTGCTTGGGTCTGATTCTATTTTGAACATGAAATCTTAATATTGTATAGTGAAGCATGTTCTGTGTCTTAATTACACAAAAAATGGAGTCAGTAGGAGGAACACAGTAGTTAAGTTAATCTTACTCGTTTAAGGTGGTTATTCAATCTGTGGTTCAAAAGAGAGCATAATTATGTTTTCATGGTATCTAATTCTCGATAAAGTTGTCTGTGCTAACTAATTCTCCCTCCAAGTCATAATATAGATCGTTAGAGTTGAGCATGATAATTAAGGGAGTGAAATGAGCAGACGGCATTGTCAAATGAGCAGTCGAGCATGCATAATTAATTGCATTATCACCATTCTTACTTTTCTAATTAGAGTTACTTGTGAATTATATGGGAATGGAGACATCGAGTAGAGCTATTAACCAGACACATATGAGGAACATGTTTGAGTTAATCACAAGATTTCTACCTACATATTGTGTGTGTGTGTGCGCCGGGGAGGTGCGGTGTTTATATGCATTCATCTGATAAGACCTTTTATCTTCAGGTACCTTTCAGTCAGAACTTCAGAAACTGATATACGCATGCCGGTTGACACGAGCGTGTGTCGACAATGCCTGCAGTATGGCTGTCAAGCAGTCTATCACAATAACGGAGGTCTGCCCTTCTTCTGTACCTGGATTTGAAGTCTCCTAGTACCATGCTATTATTGAATTTCCTGGACTCTTTCCCCCCTTAAAATTCCTTTATTGTTTGCAGTATGGGTATGCTGTCATTGACCTAGAAAAACTTGATGCGCAAAATGTTGATGATCTTTCTCTTTCACAATATTTAGCTTGTGTGTTACAGGTACATTTTAAATTCATCATAGTTTGTTTATAGTAACACATATTGTCGAAAGGCTTTCTATTAAAGTTTCTCATCAGATTGTTTGTGGGATGGGATATTGATATTTAGTTGTTTTTAGTTTGTTTCACAGAGGCATAGGCCAATCCGTGGCAGATCTGCTCGATTGTTCATGGACTACATTCGTAATACACCTTGCAAGGTTCTTTCTTCTTACCTATTTCAGTGTTATCTCACAAACTTCTAAATGAGCTACATATGTTGCTTCCTTACAGTCTCCCTTAAAAAAAGAAGAGTCTCAGCTTGTTATTCTTTAGGCCTATCCTATTGTACCAAAGGATATAATCTAGGGTCCGATATCTTATAATAAAATGAATTATGCAGTAGTAAACAGCACATGTGGATTCTCTTTACGGAAACATTATTGGGCTCTATATGCATTTATGCCTGTCACGATTAGCTATATTCTTCAGCCTCTAGCATAAGAAGATCTTATTGATTCACCGAGTAATACTTCAATCTCCTGCAGGGTGCCCTTACTGTAGCTGGTTGTTACCTTTGTGCTTTTCCGAAGTCTAAAGGTACAAAAGTGCTAGTCTGTTCCTCTGTTGACTCGATGGAGTCATTTTCTGTTGAGATGTCCTACAAGTGTTCCTATGAAGAACAGCCTTCACCAGTACCTGAGATCGATCAGATAGCACGTGAAGCACGCGTACACTCCAACGAATTTTTACAGTGCTCAAGCATACCTTTTGTGAATTATAGTTCTTCTACTGATGTTCTGAATAGAGCAAAGGATCACAATATAATAGGTGATTTTGTGTTAGAAAAACTCCTTTACCTGCAAACAGAAGAGCATCAGAATTTTTTTGCAACAAAACATAAAAATGAACAGTACTTGGAGAAAACAAACTTTCCTGATGTGAAAGTTCTTTTTCTCTGGCCTGGTGAAACATGTCACTTTATGAGCAAGTTCTTGATTACATGGAATGCTTTGGAGGTTGTTTCAAATGAAATATGCTCACAAGACAGTAAAAACCTCCTATGCCAGCATTGTGCAGTGAATCAGGATGGAAGTCTTGCAGTTCGTCACATGTTTGATACCGATTGGTTGTTCCTTGCTGAAGTTTCTAAAATCCGCTCAATGGAAGAGAATCAGAATGTCTCAAAAGTTTCCATTAATAAATTGGAGGATGATGGACTCATGAAGCACTCTAGATATTTACAGTTATCAGCAATGAAAGCTCTTGAGGTCCTGAAATCTATTCCAGCTTCTGCAAGACGAACACTGCCAGTATTGACCAATTCTCAAGGTGACGTACTAAGCGTACCAGTAAGTGTCCATTCAAATCCCCTTACATGTCTCCCTGCCTATAATTTCGACTGATTTCATGATATTCTATTCTAAGAAAAGTTGTCTCATCCATCAATCCTTTGGAGGCCTAGTTCTAGTAGATTACGTATGAATTAATGGATGGCAAGAGAGACGACCTATCTACCTGCTTCATGGTTATAATAGAGTAGTGGGGTCTCGTACAGTTTGAAACACGGTTGCTCCAAGGAATATTGGCAGCCACTGATCTGGCATTCTGGCCTGAAAAAGTACAGTTGGTTTTCAAGTTCTGTGGAACCAGAATAGTTGAATGTTTTAAAGCTTTGGGTATTGTTATTTGTTAGCGATTAACATAAAATTACCAGAAGAATTGACCATGTTTCTAAACAAAATCCATTTACTTGATCTGCAACATACTCCCTCCGTCCGGAAATACTTGTCGGAGGAATGGATGTATCTAGACATATTTTAGTTTTAGATACATCCATTTTTATGCATTTCTCCGACAAGTATTTTCGGACGGAGGGAGTATTATCTTATTCTTGCTTCTATTACCATGCATAACCTTAACAGAAAATTCAGTAGCTCCATGATTCTGGAGGCCAGCAGATAATCCACACACTTGAGGCTTTGGGTGATATTTGTATCATTGTATGTAGCTTTTCTAGAACTTGCTGACATTCGGTATGATATAGTTGTCAGCTCTATGAAATACAAGTATACATTAGACGGTGAAGGCAGCTTTCTTGGCTCTCCGTATCAGCTAGAGATGACAGTAAAAACATGCAAGACAATGAGTTATTTCTAGCAATTATTGCTTGCATTCCTCTTAAATTGTGTGATGATGATTTAATCAGAAAATGTATAACTAGGGGGGCATCTGGTACAACTGTGGTAATGCTTTCCCTTATTACTCTAAGAGACCATCCATTAGCTAAGGCAGTCGTCTCTCTTTTCCAACTCAGCAAAAATCCTATGTGATATCTCTGGGGAAGGATGACATCAGTCCATTGTACAATCCCTTAGTAATGTTGCAATGGTGCATTCATGGGTCAATTTCGGTCAAAGAAGCTTTACTACTCTTGAGCTGATATTCTTACTTTTTTCACTAGAGTATTGGCTTCCAATGTTGCCCAAGCCTGTCAATCAAAGCATTATTCCATCCAAGAGTACCACTTGGTGGGGGATACACTTCATATTTATGATGGCTCGAGCTTTACTTTTGGCAAAAAAAGAGGACTTATCAAGGACATTTAGATATGAGCAACTTCCAGTATTTCAGAAATATTATTGGTAACTTCTCTCACTCGGTCAATTGTGTTTGTGCTTATTTAATCTCAATATATTTTCTTGTCAACCTATTTCAGGTGTTGAATTGCTACTGTCTGAACCTTGGCAACTCTGGGCGTGCTAAATGAATGATTGCACGCCACAGTATTGTGCAGACTGATGGGGAACTTGGACTGCTGTAGAGCATATGCCTGTTCATATTGCAGAGGAAGACCATCTTTTGGCTCAATAGCTGTAACTTACGAACGAGCTGCATCGAGATTCAAGGTGTGCAAGAGCTACAAACATATGCTAACCAGCTTGAAATTAGGATGGGAATTGTACTAAATGATAATATCCAGTGGCGGTGATGAATCACTACATCAATTACAGGTGAAGTTGGTCTGATGCGCTTGTATATACTTATTTTCTAAATAAAGTTTAATATATTGTCAGGGACTTCCTTATAATTTATGCACTCTTACAAACAGGGGATTTTGTTCAGACACTTATTGAACGTCAGGATGACAAAGATTGTAGTCTGATGGTCGATTTGTGAATGCGGTTCAGGTTGTTATAGGGCAGTAGCAACTTCAGCTCTAACCTTCGTGGGCTTGTGCTAGGTGTTCTGGGATGAAGCCACTGTCAAAGTGCTGAGAATTTATTGGCGATACCACTGAGAAGTCAGTAAGTCACTGAGGAGGTAATTTGGCTTTGCTAACTGGGAGAGGCACATAGGCCAAATCGTCAAAGATAATTGGAATAGGTTGAAACTACTACTGAGAGAGGCAAGAGTTATCAGTCGGATTCTACTCAACTAAATGTCATGGGTACTAAAACAGCTGCAGTTTTCACCAACGATTGGTGCCAATATATATATTTCATACCCTCAGTTTCTCAACAGTATTAGGGTTATCGTGATCTGTTGTAGTGGGACACTGATGACCTTAGCCCTAAGGGTGCAAGCGGTGGCCCGCTAGAACCTGCATCGTGCTTTTCAACATGCAGATCCTTGGTGTGTCTAGCACTACTAGGAAAAGGCCTGTTAGTGGCGCACCTGTTTTGGCCATTAATGGCGTACTACAGGTGCGCCACTATCATCACGCCATTAGTAACTAATACTAATGATGCATCCCTGGTGTGCCATTACTAGACAGTAGTGGCGCACCAGGCAGTGCGCCATTAGTATGTCCCCTGGTGCGCCATTAGTATGCCTCACATATTTACCTTGTGCTCTGGGTTACTAATGGCGCACTAATAGATAATGCGCCACTAGTACTTTTTACAGCAGTGCGCCACTAATGTGCTGTATGGTGCGCCACTAGTATGAATATTAGGAATTTTTTTTTCTGATATTTGCATAGGTTACAAAATATATTACTGCACAGAATATAGACAACAAAACATAAACAACAGATTCATTGAATACAAATAGAAGATTAGTCTTCGAATACAATTCATCATATTAGCTAGTCTCTGAATTCAAAATACCGAACAAAGTTAGAACATTACAAATCTTGAGACCGTGAGTAGCGAGTTTGTTTTCAAATTACAAGTCGATACCGATCATCTAAACTACCATCACATAGAAGAGAGCTACGGTCATCACGATGAAACTGGTCTTCATCCGGTTCCTCCGACGCTCCCTCCTCTCTCCCGCTAGATAGCGCGCGTATCTAGCTTTCGCCTCTGCCCTAGTGGTGTACCCTTTGTAACTGTTATCGCTGAAACGATGAACCTGTCTCCGACACTCCTCCCAGTCGTCGTAGACTCTGGGAACCTTACCCTTGTACACGACATACGACGACATCTCTATGCACTAGCCAAGCAAAACATTAGTAGCAATTCACAGACAATACATAAGCAATATATAAGTATGCAACAAAAGGATCGGAAGAGAAAAGTAAGACATTGATAGCACGATCCATGGTCCTACTAATAAATAGCATCGATTACATATAAGTTGAGCGACTGTTCAAACCAAAGAGACATACAAGTTCATTAAAGTTTAATTACAACATGAGCTAATCGATATTTCAGAACTACATAGCATCACTACTTTCGACTCGACTCAGGGACCGGAGCGTGGATGAAGCCGCCGTCTGTCGTGATGGTCATGAAATCATGGCGTTGTCACTGCATTTGTAGCGTTGTTTCTATCTCACCGTTGGACGGTTGATATCGAGGTAGAACTGCCCCGAGGTACGAAGGACATCTTGATGGATGATTTCCGCAAACTCCGACTGCGAAAGAATTCTTGTCTGATGTCTGCGTCCTGGATTTCCGACAAGCGTGCAAGCCAATCTTTGAGATTATTTGGTAGCAGAAGGTGATTATGGTCCCGTCGATCGCTTTGCATGTGATGGAGGGCGTAGTAGGCATCCTTCGACCGCCCGGTATTTGCTTGACGCGAGGGAAAGTCGTATTGTGGGTGAACACGTGCTTGCCGTACCTACGAACCGACCTGCTGAAGGTGCCTCCAGATCTGCGTAGCCAGGGAGAACATCATCAAGAACTTTCTTGATATTTGTGTAGTCTTTCTTGTTGACGGTCCGAGTCGAAATCGTGGCCATGGAATATTTCGGGCTTAAGAGGATGAGTGTGCAATGTGTCTTTGCACAAAACACGGAATGTTCAAAAAAAGAACGATCGAAATCTAAGAAATCATATGTTACAGGCGGTGAGGGATGACTTACTCGGGAAAGTAAGGCACGAGGAAGTTATCCTTATCTGGGTTTGCGAATAGCGCCCGAGGTATGAACTCGCGACTTGCGGTCCCAGTACTGCCCAAGATCTTGGCACGCATGTAGAAGGGGTCGACTATCAAGATGTCAGGGTCTTGTCATCTAATGATCCGCATCTCAATACTCGTGAAAATAGCGAGCGAAGGTGTAGTGCAGCGGATGAAGGTTAAACATAGCGAAGATGTCATCAAACCGCGGGACGATCGTACCCCGATGGCGTTATCCACAAAGCCCTTGCCCTCGGCACCTTAGGCCACGAAACCGGGTATGCCACATCATTCTGAGAGACGCCGCTTCTCAAAGAAAGAACAACATCATGCGGACTCCGCATAGCACGGTTGCAGCATTGAGCATATTAGTCGGTAGCATCGGCCTACCCGCCACATGCACCCTCTTCAAGATATCCTTAGGTGAAGGTGGACCGTCCCGAGTACGGATCGTACTCGGTGCGGTAGCTCGCACCCTTGTTAGTCTTTCTTTTCCGTCCCTTCTTACGCTATAATGGGATCGAGTTACGCTCGAGACCGCCTTCTTGAGTGTGTTGGGGCTGATAATATTTCGCACCTCGGCTATCGAGGCTCGGTGAAGGCGGCGGTGGGCGTCTCTGAGAACTGAACGCATGGCGACACTGTTGCAATTGGGTTTTCAGCGGTACCAGCTAGATCGCGATCGTCTTTTGCAGGGTTGGGTTCTTGAGAAGGAGGCCCCAAGAATACGTCATCGTACCCATGTTCGTTGAAGTACTTATCGACGTTGGTAAATGTACCGGCGTCGTCGTCGTCGTCCGGATCTGTGCCATATGCATGTTCGGATCACGTGCCATATCTGCGTCCGACATGTCCGATAGCGTTGCGGGGTCTTGCCATGGCTTGGCGCCGACGACGGCTGGCGGTGTTGTGCGTGGGGTGGTGTCCCCGCCCCCAAGCGAATCTGGCTCTTCGCCAAAGCATGGGCCGGCTTATGCGGCCGAGGGTCATCACATCATCTTCGTCGGCCCCATGGGGTCGTCACGGAGGTAACATGTCGTCGAAGCCAGGCAGCACCTGAACCAGTTGAACCCTATAAACGGTGGGTGGCATCGGATTACCGTGGAACACGCGGCTGCCCGGTTGAACGATTCTGCCCTTGGCGACATCGACCAACTCGTCGTTCACGAAGTGCAGGAGAGTGCACGAAACGTTGGCGGCGCTCTGCGAAAACACGTAGGGCATCAGGGATGCCCAATCAAAGGCAAGGAGATGAAGTCATAGGCCGAGAGGCTTAATTAGTTACCGTGATGGCGTCGAGCTCGGCTAATGTCGAGGCACCGCCAACGGCGGCGTCTGTAATCGACGGAGGGCCGCTTCTTGCCGAGTGCCGGTGGCGTATTCTTCCCACACCGGGTGCATTAAGCTGCATGCGGCGCCGCCGCGGAGACACCAATGCCGCCTCCGCGGAGACACCAATAAGCGCCGCCCGTACGTTGCGCGTGATTCTTTGCCCGTGAAGCTGGGAATCGGGGGTAGCCCCTGTTGGCCGCCCGCCACCCACGCCTGCAGCCCAAAAACCAAGGTAGGCATAATGGCAGTGATCGTCGCTCCCAGTTGGTATTGCACTTGCTCTTCGACCATCTCCGGAATCCGCGCCACTTGTGCCTTGAGTTGTTCAACCTCGCGCTGCTGGCTTTCCGAGCTGGTCTTTCTCTCCTTTCGCCCAGCGGTATAGTATTCCGACCATTTCGTGGACAAGCCTTTGCCGGCCACACGACCAGCTGACGACGGCTTACTGAGCTTATCCTTGTTTTTCATTATGTTCAACGCCCTATTTAAAGGGGTGTCGAAAGGGAGCTCGAGGCGACCCAGCGCCATCGCTTTCGGTGTCTGCGGAAGGAGCGTGAACCATTTAGAAATTTGGCTTCATTAACTAGAATGCAACCATATATGGAGCTAATTACGCGGGGTGTATTCCTTACCGAACTTTCTCAAGCGCCTTGGTCTTGGATCCGTGGTAAGCTCCTTGTTTACGGGTCAATCTTGTACCGGGCCCGACATAGTTCTGGTGCGCTTGTCATGGTATTTCTCGAAGCGGGCGGTAGGCCTTGCTCGGCACGCTCCGCGTCCTCCTTGTCCCATATAGGTTCCGCCACTCTGTAACCGCCGGGACCAAGTTTGTGGACCCCTAAGTTCAAGTCCCGCATATCTTTCCCCCACTGACTTGATTCCTCGGATGCATTGCTCTCGCACTTGATCTTGAACTCCCGGTAGTCATCTTCGCTGATCGAAGGATTTTTCTCCTTGATCTTCTCATAACTATCACCTTTTTCAATCATGCTCTTCATCGCGCCTCTCCAAGTAGCTGGGCCTTGCTCATCTTCGTGAGGCGGCCTTTGTTCACTTTATTCCACGAGGCGTGTGTTTGCGAAGTCACCAGGGAACTTGTATCGTTTGCGCAGCTTCGTGAAGAGGAGGTTGCGCAAATTCCCTCGGTCATGATGTCTTAGGTTCTCGGTGTTGATCGAGACGGTGCTCCGGAGAATGCACCCGAGCTGTCTCGCGTACCCCTTGACTATTTCTTTGGGCGTCGTTGGATGCCCCTCGGAGGACACTTCAGTAAATTCCTCCTTGACGGTGCCGAGCACGTTCGGGCGCCGGTCCTTCCGTTGCCTCTTGGGTTGGTTGCCATCTGTGCGTGCGCTGCCATCATCAGTGGTGGCATCCTCGGCGGCACCATCAGTGGTGTCATCCCCGACGCCACTAGGCGTTGTGTAGTCGGGATCGGCGTCTTCCGCTGCATCCTCATAGCGGTGAGGTTCTTCCTCCATCTCCTGGGATAGCTCCTAGAATGCCTTGCCCGAACCGCCGGCCTCATCGTTGTGGGCCATGTTTCGCTCTAAATAGGAAAAAAATTGGTCAAAAAGTTGGTTATTGTCAAGGAACAAGATCATGGTCCCATCACTTAGGGTTTGTCGACACCGAGGCATCCTAAAAGCTAAGCTTTTATCATTTAGGGTTTGTCGACGCCGAGCCACCCTAAAAGCCTAAGCTTTCATCATTTAGTTTTTTATCGACACCGAGGCACCCTAAAAGCCAAGGTTTTATCATTTAGGGTTTGTCGACGCTGAGGCCCATGCATAACACAAGAGGCATTTGATCCTACTTAATTAAGTACTAAGATACCCCGGCTCATGCATTAGTCGCAAGTACCCCATATGTCCTATTTTTAGCAAAGTCATGCTAAAATTCACGAAAAATTTCAGCATGACCTTTGCTGAAAATAGGACATATGGAGTACCCGAATTTGCAAGAATGGAAGTTAATCGACATTCCGGCAACCTCAAGGGCCTCTCGGGGTACCTGCAAAATCATCACGACACGATGGTCGGAGACAAAACCCAGCAAACTAGCACCACAATGTGCCTCTACTTTCATATGGATGAAAAGGCCACAGACCATATGGTCCTCTGCTTTCATATGGACAAAAATCAGCTCAACTTATGTGAGCTTCCATTCCAGATCTAATAGGTCACCCAACAAAAAATCATCAATAGTTTAGCAAGTCTGTACCCTCAAGAATGAACATATAGCAATATCTGTTGTCCCCCCATAGCATACGGAAATCAAAATCAGCTCAACTTAGATGAAAATTGCCTTTGCTGCATGGAATAGAACATAACGTAAGGAGGTGTTGCAACAACGTATATACTTTATCACATTATAAGTCCTCACACCATCAACTATGACAAAATCTAAGAGTATAAGTCTGGTTACATTCACCCAAGTCCAAACATAAAATTTTGTCCAACATAGTACAACCCACTTTGATAATTTCATAGGATTTAATATACCAAACGAAACCTGACAAGTGATATGTGTTTTAAATATCTACAGAACAACCTCTAAAATTTTCATGTTGTAACTTTATTTTAATACCACCTCTAACAGGGCCTAATCTCCCATATCAAAATACTGTACCCAGGAACATATATTTCGGGACATCAAAGTAAACTGATAGCTGCTCTCAAACCGTACAAATGACACAAATAAATACTCTAAAGAAACCTTGAAACTTTATCTAAAACTTATGTAAAGGGGCCAACTCAAAATTCTGAGCCTAGCTAACTCATTTTTCAGATATAAGCTTGCTGTCCAGATTTGTGATGTAGTTTTTAACGAACCCATTCAGTTTACTGACGAGTCACCCACGATCCAGATTTTCTCTAAAAGGCAACCAACATCTCGCAATATTGCTCATGAATGGGTTATCATCCCTAACTAATTTGGCTAAACAAAGGATCTAGCATAAAATAGGGCTGCTATGCACCTTACATGGATGTTACAAAAACACCAGAAATCCAAGTTCAATACATTGCAAATTGGTTTAATTGCCGCATAGTGCTTTTAAAAAAGTTGAATGGCAAAGGATGCAAATGATCCACATACTGACCATAATAAAACCGCTAGGACCAGCTGGTAACTAGAGGGGGGATACTCTAAAATTCTTGCAGAGTTAAGAGACAATAACAAAGTACCATGGTGGTATCATATTTACAGTAACAGATCTTTGCAAATGCATATGACTGAATATGATTTTACAAGACATGCCGAAGATAAGCTGTTGTATTGACAGATTAATTGTACAAAATAAGAGTACGCGGTTCCCTGTTATGGTAGTTGCGTCAGCCATTGGAAAGTAGTTGTGTCAGCTATTCCGATGATCAAGCATGTTATTGCTTTGAAAATGAAGATACACAAGTCTTTTGGACTCATTGGAGGTGCCATCATAAACAAATAAACAAAATGTCATACAGCCCACATCATTTGTACCAAAATAGACATCTATTTGTCCACATTTATAATCTATCCCAACAATTTCAACAGGACCAACTACATCGTTAACTAGGTCAGCAGTGATGTAGCGACCAGACATCAAACAGTCTAATCTCTGTGCATCCGTGTCATCCCTGGATCAGTAATGCTGACACGCACAGTACTTGAAGGATTTATAACAGAGTAGCAATCACACACTTATTACATCGAAAGTCTCAAAAGAGAACTTATTACAATAAATATGGCTTAAGGCCAACTAATAACGATAACAACGGAAGGCTTGGAAGATAAGCGAGTCCATCAACTCCAACGGCATCACTGAGTATAGAACCACGACCTAAGGCACCTTACTCGTCATTTGAAAAGTCTGCAACATGAACGTTGCAACCCGAGAACGGGTCAACACATGGAATATGCTGGCAATGTAACACATAGAGAGCAATATGAAAGAGTAATGCTATACTACATGCATATATGGCTGGTGGAAATGCTCTATGGTTACAGTTTTGCGTAAAGCCAATTTTTTCCTACTGCAAAGGAATAAATTTTATTTAACTATCATGGTGGTTGTTAAACATTGAAAATGGTTGACAGCATTCTCAATCCCAATTAAGCATCATCAAGAAAAACCTAACAATATTAATTAGAGTAACATGATGAGATTCACATGATAATCCAAGTACTAGATACTCAAGATGTCCATAACCGGGGACACGGCTAACCATGATTAGTTTGATACACTCTACAGAGGTTTGTGCACTTTTCCCCACAAGACTCGATCTCCTCCATTTGATTTCTCGCACTACATGATGTTTGAGAAAACGGATGACCGAGACATAGTCTTTCAGAAGCGCTAGCACCTTACGAACGGGTAGACCGTACCAACCTACATCCCCTACATCTGCTAGTCTACCACTGTAAGAGTTCGCATGACTTAGTCAACTATGCTAGAGCCGATAGTAGCTTGTGGCTGCACATGGAAGTTTCTAGCATGAATAATCTCATGATCCCTTTGAGCCTGGGTGGCGGTCCAAAAAGAAACATGCAATCCTGGAATACCCAGGTACCTCAATCCACCCAGATGTGTGTTTAAGTTGCCACCTTAAATAAACCATTAATTTAACAATCTCACATCTGTCATGGATACACTCACCCAATCCACGTCTACTAGCATAGCTGGCAATATAAGCAAACGTAGAAGTAACTCCCAAGGGTTTGATAATAACAAAGGTAATAGGTACTACCTCATATACTTCCCAAAACTCACAATTTAATTAGATCATAATCATGCAATGTTTTAGGATTGATCTAATGCATAAAAACTGGGTATGAAAAGAGGTATGATCAAAGTGTTACTTGCCTTGCCGATGATCCGCGAAACCTAGAGATTCAAAGTAGCAAGCGGCGCACTCCGGGTACTCTAATGCAAACAAACAAACATACAATGATTACTCATCTAATGCACAGCTAAAACCCAAACAAAAGATCTAACCAGAAAGTTCAACTTAAGAACTCCGGTTTGCAAAAAGAATCAACTCGAACGAAGCAACGAAAGTCAAACGGCGAAAGAAACAAGCTTCGTGTTACCAATCTGGACCTAAGTCAAATTTTACAGTAGCAAAACCTGGTTTGAGTTGATTAATCGGAAAGAGGGTTTCGAGACGAAACTCTAGGTGCTTGAATCGCCTGATTTCGATAAACGAGCGAAAAGTTATACTAGATCGAAAATCGGATCAGAAATAACCGCGGAAAAATCCGAGAAAAAGAAAAACGACGAACAGCTTAACGAATGGACGTTCGTTAACTGTAACTAAACGGTGAACGCGTTCGTTAAAACGAACGAACGCTCGCCGGATAAATAAACTGATAAAACCGATCTAGAAAAAAAATGAAAACCTAGGGGTTTTTCTAAAAAAACCCGAAGTGGTTTTTCTTAAAAAAACCGGTCCGTGGCTCGGGCGATACCTCGGCGAGGCACTCCGCGGGCGGGCGGCTCGGCAGGCGGCGGGTGGGGCGGCTCGGACGGCGGCTCAATGACGGCAAGCGGCGGCGGCGATTTATATAGGGAGGAGGCGGTGGCTTGGGCGAGGCGGGAGGCGGAGTCCATCCCGGACTCGGGGCGGCGTCGGCCACGGACTCGATCCCGAGCCGGTCTGAGAGACGATGGCGGCTGGGCGGCTGGTGGGCCTTGCCCGGTCAGGTCTTGCTGCGTTTTTTAAAACAATTCCGCCGAAAGTTAGAAAAATTCTAGAAAAATAAATAAAAGTCTAAAAATGCCAAAACAAATTTTCACCGCCTAAATAAAATATTTAAAACGAGGTGAACATTTTCTTGGCCCTAAAATGCAGTTTTGAAAACGTGCAATTTTTCCTAGATTCAAATAAAATAGCGATAATCTCCAAAATAAAATCTTATTTGATTTTTTATTAAACCTTCAATATTTCTTTATTTTGGGAAAGTCATTTTATTCCCTCTCTCATATTTTGATAATAGAAATAATTGAAGATAAAACAAATAAAATCAAATGATCCTATTTTCAGAATTTGAGAAAACTCAAATATGAAAATAACGAAATCTCCAACTCTCTCCGTGGGTCCTTGAGTTGCGTGAAATTTCTAGGATCGAGCCAAAATGCAATAAAATATGATATGCAATGATGATCTATGTATAAGATTCCAAATTGAAAATTTGGGATGTTACAAACCTACCCCCCTTAAGATGAATCTCGCCCTCGAGATTCGGGTTGGCTAGAAAATAGGTGAGGGTGGTCCTTCAGCAGGTCTTCTTCTCGCTCCCAGGTGGCTTCATCCTCAGTGTGGTGGCTCCACTGGAGTTTGCAAAACTTGATTACCTTGCTGCGGGTGACTCTATTGGCATACTCAAGAATTTTGACTGGTTTCTCCTCGTAGGTCAAATCATTACCCAACTGAATTGCTTCCAGTGGCACAGTATCTCTCAGAGGTATATCAGCCATCTCTGCGTGGCACTTCTTCAACTGGGAAACGTGGAACACGTTGTGAACTCTTGACAATCCTTCGGGCAATTCCAACTTGTAAGCAACTTCTCCCATGCGCTCCAAAACTTTGTATGGTCCCACAAAACGTGGCGCTAATTTTCATTTAACTCCAAAGCGCTTAACTCCTCGAAGTGGAGATACTCGAAGATAGACTCTATCTCCGACTTCGAAAACTGTTTCCTTGTGTTTTGAATCCGCATAGCTCTTCTGCCTGGATTGGGCTACCTTGAGCCTATCGCGAATCAACTTCACCTTCGCTCGACTCCTTAATCAAATCTGGTCCAAACAATGGCGGTCTCCAACTTCATCCCACAACAATGGGGTTCGCACCGCCTTCCGCATAAGGCTTCGAAGGGCCATCTTCAAACTGGTTTGATAGCTATTGTTATAAGAAAACTCCGATATGGCAAGTTGTCATCCCAACTTGATCCATAATCCAATGCACATGCTCTCGGCATATCCTCCAAAATCTGATTGACTCTCTCGGTGCATCCATCTGCTCGGATGAAAAGTGTGCTAAATTCTAGTCTGGTTCCCAAAGTTTCGTGCAACCGATTCCAAAACTTTGAGGTGAACTGGTTCCTCTATCGTCACGATACTCCTCGGAACTCCATGCAGACATACGATCCTGGTCATGTATATCTTAGCCAACTTGGCACTGCTGTAGGTAGTCTTTACTAGGATGAAATGAGCTACCTTCGTCAAGCGATCAACTACAACCCAAATCGAGTCATAGCCTGAACGAGCCTGGGCAATCCCGTGATAAAATCCATGCCCAACTTTTCCCACTTCCATTCGGGTATCGGCAATGGCTGTAACAATCCAGCTGGCTTCTGATGCTCCGCCTTCACTCTCTGACATACATCACAAACTGCTACATACTCCGCAATATCCTTCTTCATTCCGGTCCACAGAAAGTATCCTTCAAGTCCAAATACATCTTGGTATTTCCTGGGTGAATCGAGTACGGCGAATCATGGGCCTCTTGCAAAATCAACTTCCTGATCTCCGGATCACTAGGCACATAAACGCGGTCCTCAAACCATAGGGTATCATGCTCATCCTCACGAAATCCCTTAGCTTTTCCCTTGCTCATTTTCTCCTTTATAGCGGCAATCTCCTTATTCGTTTTCTGAGCTTCTCTGATCTTATCCATCAATGTAGATTGTACCTCCAATACTGCTACATAGCCTCTCGGAACTATCTCCAAACATAGCTCTCGAAATTCCTCGGCTAACTCTTTTGGTAATCCTCCGGTCATTAGTGTGTTGACATGGCTCTTGCGGCTCAACGCATCTGCTACGACGTTAGCCTTTCCGGGGTGATAATGCAATCTCATATCATAATCCTTGATGGGCTCCAACCATCTCCTTTGCCTGAGATTCAACTCCTTCTGCGTGAAGATGTATTTCAAACTCTTGTGATCCGTGTACACCTCACAATGGTTTCCAATAAGAAAATGTCTCCAAGTCTTCAATGCATGTACTACGGCTGCTAACTCCAAGTCATGAGTAGCATAATTCAACTCATGAGGTTGAAGCTTCCGTGAAGCATACGAAACAACTCTTCCTTCCTGCATAAGCACTGCTTCAAGTCCTCGACGTGAAGCGTCGCAATACACCTCATAATCCTTGCGCTGATCTGGCAGAATCAACACTGGTGAGGTAACCAAACGTTTCTTCAACTCTTGGAAACTAGTCTCACATTCCTCAGTCCAAATGAACTTGGTATCCTTCTTCAATAACTCCGTCATAGGCTTCGCAATCTTCGAGAAATTCTCAATGAATCTCCGGTAGTATCCTGCTAGTCCAAGGAAACTCCGGATCTCTCCAACTGTCGTTGGTGCTTCCCAGTTTGTCAAAGTGACAACTTTGGTGGGATCTACTGCTATACCTTCTCCGGATATAACATGTCCGAGGAATCCAACTTCTTTCAACCAAAACTCACATTTCTTTGAACTTGGCGTATAAGCGATGTTCTCGAGCTTCTCAAGTCTTGAACGAAAATGCTCCTTATGCTCTTCTTCATTCTTGAGTAGACCAAAATATCATCAATGAACACCACGACGAACTTATCCAAAAACTCCATAAACACCTTGTTCATCATGTTCATGAAATAGGCAGGTCGTTAGTCGGACCAAATGACATAACGGTATACTCATACAGCCGTGCACGGTGGTAAAAGCCGTCTTAGGTATATCCTGCTCCCGTATCTTTAAGCGATGGTATCACGATCGCAAATCGATCTTGGAAAATACCTTAGCTCCTTGCAATTGGTCAAACAAGTCGTTGATCATCGGCAACGGTACTTATTCGAATGGTCACTTCATTCAATCATCGGTGATCAACAACCATTTTAATGATCCATCCTTCTTCTCCACTAGAAATCTTGGCGATCCCCAAGGCAAAGAACTTGGGAATAAAACCTTTATCTAGTAACTCCTTAATCTGCTTCTTAATTTCTTCCAAATCTTGTGCGGGCATCCGGTACGGTCTCTTAGATATCGGCCCTGTGCCTGGCAACAGCTCAATCATAAACTCAATGTCTCTGTCCGGTGGCATGCCTGGCAACTCTTCTGGGAACACGTCCGGGTAATCCTTTACCACGGGTACTTCCTCCTGCACAACTCCTGACAAGGAATTTACTTGTGTCCTCCTCGGCTCATGCCATGACACATACTTGATCCTTCTTCCTTCTGGGGTGGTAAGAAAAATCGACTTACTGGCGCAATCAATGTTCCCTCCATACTTCGATAACCAATCCATGCCTAATATCACATCCAATCCTTGCGATTCCAAAATTATTAGGTCCGAGGGAAACACGTTGTTACCAATCCTTAATGGTAATCGATCACACCATAGACTAGCCATATATTCTGCTCCAGGCGAGGTTACTAGCATGGGTGACCTAAGGGCTTGGGTTGGAAATTTATACTTGTCCACAAATCCCCTTGATATGTATGAATGCGATGCACCAGTATAAAAAAGAACGACTGAGTAAATGTCTTAACCAAAAACTTACCTATTACTGCATCTGGCTGAGCTTGAACCTCCTCCACGGTAACGTGGTTCACCTGTCCCCTGTTAAAAGGGTTCGACTTCTTCCCTGAGCTTCCATTGCCATTTCCATTTTGGGCTTCAGGACATTCATTTGCATAATGTCCAGTCTTCTGACACTTAAAGCAAGTGACTTGGCTCAGGTCTCTCTTGGTTGGGGTTGACGGGTTGGTGCGGTTTTGTACATTGCTTCCTCCATTCCCGTTTCCATTCTTGGAACCATTATGATTGTGCGAGCTACCTCCTCCATGGGTATGCTGAAATTGTCCTCCCGGTTTTGGGGTAAAGCGTAGCTTCTGCTGAGCTCCAGCATTGTACTTCCCCTGTCCATACTTCCTCTTGCGGTTTTCAATCTGTTGCTGCTTCCCTTTAATCATAAGAGCACGATCTACCAACTCCTGGTAGTTGTTGAAAGTTTCTACCATCAACTGCATGCTCAGCTCATCATTCAATCCTTCTAGAAATTTCTCCTGCTTAGCTGCATCTGTAGCAACGTCATCTGGGCCATAACGTGCTAACTTACTAAAATCCTCCACATACTGGCTTACAGTGCGTCCTCCTTGGCGTAAGTTGCAAAACTCACACTTCTTCATGGCCATAGCTCCTGCTGAAACATGGGCAGTACGGAAAGCTTACTGAAAGTGGTCCCATGTGACAGTGTTAATAGGGTGTGTGGTTGTGTAATTCTCCCACCATGATGCTGCGGGTCCATCAAGCTGATGTGCGGCAAAACGCACTCTCTCCGCATCTGTGCATCCTGCAGTGGCCAGCTCCCTTCCAACCTTGCGGAGCCAATCATCTGCAACAATCGGCTCGGTGCTACTGGAAAACACCTACGGATTTAGCCTCAAGAAACGAGTCAAATGGTCAACAGGCGGTGGTGGTGGTGGGTTGTTGTTGTTGTTGTTGCTGTTTTTGCCTTGGTTCTGTACCAGTGTTTGAATCAAAGCATTCTGCTGCTGAATCAACTGAGTGATCTCCGGTGGGAAAAAAAATCCGGTGTCGCGTCTCGGAGGCATCTGGGGGTGTTAGAGAAGATGAGAAAACAGAATAGAATGAGGTCTAGTGAGAAAACACTACCCATATGCATATGACACAAATGCAATCAATATCACTCCAATCAATTCAAACAAGGGCATACAACGGTCTAACTATCGTTACAAAAGTGCTTGGACTAAACTAAATACAATGGGGGAATTCTACTACTGTTATGGTGGTCAACTAGAAAAACTGCTCCGATGAAGACTCCATGATATCCGCTCCAGCTTCATCAACATAGTCATCATCGCTGTCGTCGGGATCCGAATCGGTGTCGTCGATGATGATATAATTATTCTGGCAAGTGGAATCGTCATCAGTTCCTCCTGGCGCGGGGTCTCCCATGAAAACTCCTAGCTTCCTGGTTAAGTTGTCATTCTTCTCCACTAGTACTTCAATTTCTTCCATGTAATCTTCACGTGTAGCCTTGAGTTCTTCCTTTAGCTCCTTGATCTTGGTCAAGGCCTTCGCAGATCCTCCATGCTGCAAGACATCCGATTCTCGACGTCGGATGTCTTTGGTTTAACTCTGGATATATCTGCGATTGATCTATCCCTCTGGTGCTGATCATCTCCCATTGCTCATCTCGGCGCCCACTAATTTGGTAGATAGTATCCTTGTGATCATTGCGGTAAACTTCTCCAATACGTCCCATGGTGATGTGGGCTGCCATGCTCTTTCCTAGACTCTGTGTTGGTGCATCAAAGGAAAACTCTATGGGCTCCGTGGTAGTGCGAATGTCCTTCTGGAACTTGATCTTGAATCATCCAGCGCTCCTCTTGGGTAAAGTGGCGTTGTCGGTCCGGTGAAGCTTGGTACTCCGATGTTCGGTATCTAGTGACTTCCTTCAAGTCGCATCAAAGGGTGTATCTTCATCCGGTTGTGTGAACTTGTTCCTTGCATCCGCCATCCTAAAAGAGTAGAAAAGATGAGGAGTCGAAATGAGAAGAAAAGTAGTGATCTAGGGCTTTAGCTTAGTGGTGCGTGTCCTACGGTTAGCGTGTGCTCGATACCATCTTGTAGCGACCGGACCTCAAACGATCGATCTCGTGCATCCGTGTTATCCTCGGATCGAGAATCTTTGACGCATGATGCTTGAAGGATTCATAACAGAGTAGCAATCACACACTTATTACATCGAATGTCTCAAAAGAGAACTTATTACAATAAATATGGCTTAAGCCAACTAATAACGATAACAGCGGAAGGCTTGGAAGATAAGCGAGTCCATCAACTCCAACGGCATCACTGAGTATAGAACCACGACCTAAGGACCTTACTCGTCGTCTGAAAAGTCTGCAACATGAACGTTGCAGCCCGAGAACGAGTCAGCACATGGAATATGCTGGCAATGTAACACATAGAGAGCAATATGAAAGAGTAATGCCATACTACATGCATATATGGCTGGTGGAAATGCTCTATGGTTACAGTTTTGCGTAATGCCAATTTTCCCTACTGCAAAGAAATAAATTTTATTTAACTATCATGGTGGTTGTTAAACATTGAAAATGGTTGACAGCATTCTCAATCCCAACTAAGCATCATCAATAAAAAACCCAACAATATTCATTAGAGTAACATGATGAGATTCACATGATAATCCAAGTACTAGATACTCAAAATGTCCATAACCGGGGACACGGCTAACCATGATTAGTTTGATACACTCTGCAGAGGTTTGTGCACTTTCCCCACAAGACTCGATCTCTTCCGTTTGATTTCTCGCACTACATGATGTTTGAGAAAACGGATGACCGAGACATAGTCTTTCAGAAGCGCTAACACCTTACGAACGGGTAGACCGTACCAACCTACATCCCCTACATCTGCTAGTCTACCACTGTAAGAGTTCGCACGACTTAGTCAAGTATGCTAGAGCCATAGTAGCTTGTGGCTGCACACGGAAGTTTCTAGCATGAATAATCTCATGATCCCTTTGAGCCTGGGTGGCGGTCCAAAAAGAAACAGGCAATCCTGGAATACCCAGGTACCTCAATCCACCCAGATGTGTGTTTAAGTTGCCACCTTAAATAAACCATTAATTTAACAATCTCACATATGTCATGGATACACTCACCCAATCCACATCTACTAGCATAGCATGGCAATATAAGCAAACGTAGAAGTAAATCCCAAGGGTTTGATAATAACACAGGTAATAGGTACTACCTCATCTACTTCCCAAAACCCACAATTTAATTAGATCCTAATCATGCAATGTTTGAGGATTGATCTGATGCATAAAAACTGGGTATGAAAAGAGGTATGATCAAAGTGTTACTTGCCTTGCTGATGATCCGCGAAACCTAGAGATTCAAAGTAGCAAGCAGCGCACTCCGGGTACTCTAATGCAAACAAACAAACATACAATGAGTACTCATCTAATGCACAGGTAAAACCCAAACAAAAGATCTAACCAGAAAGTTCAACTTAAGAACTCCGGTTTGCAAAAAGAATCAACTCGAACGAAGCAACGAAAGTCAAACAGCGAAAGATACAAGCTTTGTGTTACTAATCTGTACATAAGTCAAATTTTACAGTAGCAAAACCTGGTTTGAGTTGATTAATCGGAAAGAGGGTTTCGAAGCGAAACTCTAGGCGCTTGAATCGCCTGATTCCGATAAACGAGCGAAAAGTTATACTAGATTGAAAATCGGATCAGAAATCATGATCAGAAATAACCGCGGAAAAATCCGAGAAAAAGAAAAATGACGAACAGCTTAACGAACGGACGTTCGTTAACTGTAACTAAACGGTGAACGCGTTCGTTAAAACGAACGAACGAGCAAACGCTCGCCGGATAAATAAACCGATAAAACCGATCTAGAAAAAAACGAAAACCTAGGGTTTTTTCTAAAAAAAAACTAAAGTGGTTTTTCTTAAACCGCCCGGCGGCGGCGGCTCGGGCGATACTCGGCGAGGCACTCCGACGGGCGGCGAGGCGGCGGCGACTCGGCGGCGGGTGGGCGGCTCGGTCTGCGGCTCGGCTGGCTTGTGGCTCAAAAGTGGCGGCGATTTATATAGGGGGGGTGGTGGCTTGGGCGAGGGGCGGGAGGCGGAGTCCATACGGACTCGGGCGGCGGCGGCGGGCCGGTCGGGACTCGGTCCCGAGCCGGTCTGGGAAAATGGCAATGGCTGGGTTGTCTGGTCGAGCCTTGACCCGATCCAAGTCTTGGTAGCGTTTTTATAAACAATTCATGAAACTTAGAAAAATTCTAGTAAAACAAATAAAAATCTAAAAATGCCAAAACAAATTTTCACCGCCTAAATAAAATATTTAGAACGAGGTGAACATTTTCTTGCCCCTAAAATGCAGTTTTGAAAACGTGCAATTTTTGCTAGATTCAAATAAAATAGCGATAAACTCCAAAATAAAATCTTATTTGATTTTTTATTAAACCTTCAATATTTCTTTATTTTGGGAAAGTCATTTTATTCCCTCTCTCATATTTTGACAATAGAAATAATTGAAGATAAAATAAATAAAATCAAATGATCCTATTTTCAGAATTTGAGAAAACTCAAATATGAAAATAACGAAATCTCCAACTCTCTCCGTGGGTCCTTGAGTTGCGTGAAATTTCTAGGATCGAGCCAAAATGCAATAAAATATGATATGCAATGATGATCTATGTATAACATTCCAAATTGAAAATTTGGGATGTTACAAGTGAACAGAACATACTTCACTCTACAACATTCTACCTGTAAGTGGCAATGTATCAGTTTAACCCCTAGATGACATGCAGGTGGCTAAACCATAAGCCTAACCAGATGACATGTAGTATACTGAACTTGGATTTACATGGATGTTACAAATAGTGGAGGCGCGGTCGCGGTGCGGTGAGCGCGCCTGGGCGGGGCCAGGGGCCGAGGGGAGCACGACCACGGGGGGCGGCAACCAGGAGCTGGGGCGCGATGGTGCGGCAGTCTACGGAGACGAAATCGAAGGGGGGGGGGGAAAGGGGAACCGGTGCAGCTCACTGAGAGGAAGACGATGGCGAGCTCGTGCAGGGTCGGGGTTGACGAGGTGACGCGGATCGACGGTGAGGCCGCGGTGGCCGGAGGTGGAAGAAGACCTCGATCCGCACGATGCAGAGTCGTCAAGCTCAAACGGGTGGCCGTAGATGACGTAGAAGAACAATGCAGAGCTCCTGGACTCCTTGGTGGGTTGCGGGGACGACGGTGGTCGCGGGGACGATGCGGTGACGGCGACGACCTAGTCGGGTAAAGCAGCGTGAGGGGAGGGGAAGTGGGGAGGTGCTAGGGTGTGGGGCGGGCGCGGGGGTCATCGGAGCAGGCGCGGGGGAGCCGGAGCGGGTGTGGAGCGGGCGCGGGGGTCGTCGGAGCGGGTGTGGCGAGGGAGGGAAGGGGGATCTGGCGAGGGAGAGGGAAGGGGGATCGGGCGAAGGTGTATCCAGCTAGAGGGGGGAATGTAAGTAATGGCGCATCGTCTAGGGGTGCGCTATAAAAACACTCATAGCAATGGCGCACCATCCTCTGATGTGCCAGTAGTAACTTTTTTTTTCTGATAGCAATTGCGCACCCTCCTCTGGTGCGCCATTAGTAAGTTTTTTTCATTATTTTTTGTTGCATCTAATAATTTGTTTTTTTATCAAATTTGTTATTTTCACGAGGACTAGAATAGAAGATATCATCAAATATCATCAAATTTGTTTTTTTGAAAATACCATCAAATTAGTTTTTTTATTTTTAATTGAAAATAACATCAAATTTGTTATTTGAAAATATCATCAAATTTGTAATTTAAAATATCATCAATATTTTTTTTGGATTTTTAGTTCTATTCATTTGTGAATTGGTAAAACATTTATGAATATGAAAAATATCATCAAATTTGAAAAATATTCATGAATTCAAAAAGTGCCCATGAAATTTAAAAATATTCATGAGTTCAAAAATATTAACAAATTCAATATTCATGAGGACTAGAACAGAAGAAATATCATTTCAAAATGTAGAAATACAATCGAGAAATGAAGACTACGATTTAAATACAATCGATCTTAGCTAGCTATCTTTTCACAATCTTCTTGCCCTTCTTTTTCGCAAATGGAGTTCTTCTGTTGAACGGATGTCTTTTAGGTAGGGTGGTCCTGCTTCTTCTTGTGGTGTATGGCACTTCATCGTCGTCGTCATGTTCCATCTTCGGGTCGCCATACTTGTCGAAGTCTTGCTCATTGGTGACTCCATCCATTCCGATGATCTTCCTTTTGCCTCTCCTCACGACAACATGACTGGGCTTTGATGGGTCGGTAATGAAGAAGCATCGGTCCACTTGGGAAGCCAGTACCCATGGCTCATTTTTCGCGGTGACGTTTGCGCCCGCGGTCTTGGATTTGGCTTCGGGTATAACCATGGTGGTGAAATACTGGTCTTCCTTTATGACGCTCTTGGCCCATCTGACACGGAACATCGGGACCTTCTCTCCAGCGTAGCTCAGCTCCTAGATCTCCTCGATCCTTCCGTAGTATCTGTCCTTGTCGTTACCGGTGTAGGATTCCGTCGTTACCCCGGAGTTCTGATAACCATCGCTCTTCATGTCCTTGTCCTCGGTGTAGAATGTGTAGCCGTTGATATAAATGCGCCTCATAGGTCATCGAGGTTGTGCTCGGCATACGTGACAAAGGCGAATATGAGTTTTTCTTCCGGAAGAATCCTCATGTAAAAGTGCGACGAAGCTTCTCCTTGAACCAACGCGTGAAACATGAGTTGTGCTCTTTGATTATATCTCCGTCCGTCCTCTGTTGGCCTTGGTCATTATACGTCTTCTCAATAAAGGTTTTGTGCTCTACCACCCAAGGATCGACCACGTCTATGTGTTGTAGCGCGACTAGGTTTTCTCTTTCAAAGTCGGCGAGTCGACCCTCGAAGTCGACATGCATTTCGCGGTAACCCTCGCGGTGACCCCATCCAGCGAGCCTGCCAAGGTTCCTGTTGATGGGCAGACCAACGGGGTTCTCAATGCCTAGATAATTAAATGCGAGAGGAGATGCACTCTTGCCGTAAAGCCCTAGCTATGCTTCCCTCGGGCGTGACATGTTGCTAACGTATCCTTTGATGACACCATTCATCCTTTCGAGCGACATCATCTTTGTGCAGAACGTCGGCCCGAGTTGGATGATATCCTCCATGATATGGACCAGCAGATGCACCATAACATCAAAGAATGCGGGCGGGAAGTACATCTCAAGCTCGCATAGTATCACCACGATCTCTTCCTGTAGCCTTCTGAGTTGCCTCCCACCAACCGACTTTCGAGAGATGACGTCGAAAAAGTTGCATAGGCCAAATAGCGTTTCATAGACGTGCACGTCCATGATCCCACGGATTGCAACTGGAAGTATCTGCGTCATCAAGATGTGACGGTCGTGAGACTTCATCCCGAACTTCGCTTGTTGAGTCTAGGTATCTGCTTATCTTCCCAGCGTAACAGAAGGAAGTTTTACTCCTACGAGGCAGGTGAAAAACTGCTCGATCTTCTCCTGACTTAGAGTGAAGCACGCGGGAGGGTAGTCATTTCCGGTCTTCTTGGCCTTTTTGCCTTTGCGACGACTTTCCGTGTCCTGCTTCGCCTCATCATAATTAGCGTGAAGCTCCTCCCTGATGCCCATTGATTTCAAGCACACGTTCTTCGTGATATGCATGACATCAAGGCTGTGAGGTGCTACGTCTTGAGCTTGCGTTGGTTTTCCCCGAAGAGGAGAGGATGATGCAGCACAATAGCGTAGGTATTTCCCTCAGTTTTTGAGAACCAAGGTATCAATCCAGTAGGAGGCCACGCACAAGTCCCTCATACCTGCACAAAACGATAGCTACTCGCAACCAACGCGATTAGGGGTTGTCAATCCCTTCACGGTCACTTACGAGAGTGAGATCTGATAGAGATAATATTTTTGGTATTTTTGGTATATAGATGCAAAGTAAAAATAAAAGGCAAAGTAAAAACAAAGCAAGTATGAAAGTGATGGAGATTGATATTATGAGAATAGACCCGGGGACCATAGGTTTCACTAGTGGCTTCTCTTAAGAGCATAAATATTCTACGGTGGGTGAAAAAATTATTGTTGAGAAATTGACAGAATTGAGCATAGTTATGAGTATATCTAGGTATGATCATGTATATAGGCATCACGTCCATGACAAGTAGACCGAAACAATTCTACATCTACTACTATTGCTCCACTCATCGACCGCTATCCAGCATGCATCTAGAGTATTAAGTTAAAAACAGAGTAACACCTTAAGCAAGATGACATGATGTAGAGGGATAAATTCATGCAATATGATAAAACTCCACCTTGTTATCCTCGATGGCAACAATACAATACGTTTCTAGCAACCCTTTCTGTCACTGGGTAAGAACACCGCAAGATTGAACCCAAAGCCATGCACTTCTCCCATTGCAAGAACTACCAATCTAGTTGGCCAAACCAAACGGATAATTCGAAGAGACTTGCAAAGATAACTCAATCATACATAAAAGAATTTAGAGAAGATTCAAATATTATTCATAGATAAGTTGGATCATAAACCCACAATTCATCGGTCTCAACAAACACACCGCAAAAAGAAGATTACATCGAATAGATCTCCACGAGAGAGGGGGAGAACATTGTATTGAGATCCAAAAAGAGAGAAGAAGCCATCTAGCTACTAACTATGGACCCGTAGGTCTGAGGTAAACTACTCACACTTCATCGGAGAGGCTTTGATGATGATGTAGAAGCCCTCCATGGTGGATGCCCCTCCGGTGAGCTCTAACAGCCCCAAGATGGGATCTCGTGGTTCTGAGGAAGTTGCGGCGGTGGAATTAGGTTTTGGCTCCTGTTACGATCGTTTGAAGTGCGAGGGTCCAAGTCTCTGGATCACGTTCGGTGAGAAAATCACGTTTCGAAGGTTTCATTCCGTTTGGACTCCGTTTGATATTCTTTCTTCAAAACGAAAAAGGCAAAAAACAGCAATGCAGGCTAGGCCTCCGGTTAATAGGTTAGTCCCAAAAATAATATAAAAGTGGAAATTAAAGCCCAATATAGTCCAAAACAGTAGATAAAGTAGCATGGAGCAATCAAAATTATAGATACGTTGCGGGCGTATCGGGCATCCCAAGCTTAATTCTGCTCGTCCTCGAGTAGGTAAATGATAAAAGAGAACTTTTGATGCGATTGATACTTTGGCATAATTTCAATGTAAATCTTCTTAATCATGGTATGAATATTCAGATCCGAAAGATTCAAGACAAAAGTTCATATTGACATAAAAATAATAATACTTCAAGCATACTAACTAAGCAATTATGTCTTCTCAAAATAACATGGCCAAAGAAAGTTATCCCTACAAAATCATATGGTGCGGCTATGCTCCATCTTCCCACACAAAATATTTAAATCATGCACAACCCGATGACAAGCCAAGCAATTGTTTCATACTTTAACATTTTCAAAACTTTTTCAATCTTCATGCAATACATGAGCGTGAGCCATGGATATAGCACTATATGTGGAATAGAATGGTGGTTGTGGAGAAGACAAAAAGAGGGAAGATAGTCTCACATCAACTAGGCGTATCAATGGGCTATGGAGATGCCCATCAATAGATATCAATGTGAGTGAGTAGGGATTGCCATGCAACGGATGCACTAGAGCTATAAGTATATGAAAGCTCAACAAAAGAAACTAAGTGGGTGTGCATCCAACTTTCTTGCTCATGAAGACCTAGGGCATTTGAGGAAGCCCATCATTGGAATATACAAGCCAAGTTCTATAATGAAAAATTCCCACTAGTATATGAAAGTGATAAAATGAGAGACTCTCTATCATGAAGATCAAGGTGCTACTTTGAAGCACAAGTGTGGTAAAAGGATAGTAACATTGTCCCTTCTCTCTTTTTCTCTCATTTTTTTATTTTTTTATTTGGGCCTTTTCTCCTTTTTTATGGCCTCTTTTTTTTATTATTTTTTCGTCTGGAGTCTCATCCCGACTTGTGGGGGAATCATAGTCTCCATCATCCTTTCCTCACTTGGGACAATGCTCTAATAATGATGATCATCACACTTTTTATTTTTCTTACAACTCAACAATTACAACTCGATACTTAGAACAAAATATGACTCTATATGAATGCCTCCGTGTGTGCAGGATATGCAATGATTCATGAGTGACATGTATGAAAGAATTATGAATGGTGGCTTTGCCACAAATACGATGTCAACTACATGATCATGCTAGCAATATGACAATGATGGAGCGTGTCATAATAAACGGAACGGTGGAAAGTTGCATGGCAATATATCTCGGAATGTCTATGGAAATGCCATAATAGGTAGGTATGGTGGCTGTTTTGAGGAAGATATATGGTGGGTGTATGATACCGGCGAAAAGTGCGCGGTATTAGAGAGGCTAGCAATGGTGGAAGGATGGGAAAAAGTGCGTATAATCCATGGACTCAACATTAGTCATAAAGAACTCATATACTTATTGCAAAAATCTAGAAGTTATCAAAGCAAAGTATTACGCGCATGCTTCTAGGGGGATAGATTGGTAGGAAAAGACCATCGCTCGTCCCTGACCGCCACTCATAAAGAAGACAATCAATAAATAAATCATGCTCTGAGTTCATCACATAACGGTTCACCATATGTGCATGCTACGGGAATCACAAACTTCAACACAAGTATTCTTTAAATTCACAACTACTCAACTAGCATGACTCTAATATCACTATCTTCATATCTCAAAACAATTATCAAGCATCAAACTTATCTTAGTATTCAACGCACTCAAAAGAAAGTTTCACATATCTTGAATACCAAGTATTTTAACATTAAGCAAATTACCATGCTATTAACGACTCTCAAAATAATCTAAGTGAAGCATGAGAGATCAAGTTTTTTTAAAACAAATCCACCACCGTGCTCGAAAAGATCTAAGTGAAGCACTAGAGCAAAAATTATCACGCTCAAAAGATATAAGTGAAGCACATAGAGTATTCTATCAAATTCCAATTCATGTATGGCTCTCTCAAAAGGTGTGTACAGCAAGGATGATTGTGGTAAACTAACAAGCAAAGACACAAATAATACAAGACGCTCCAAGAAAAACACTTATCATGTGGTGAATAAAAATATAGCTCCAAGTAAACTACCGATGGAAGTGGACGAAAGAGGGGATGCCTTCCGGGGCATCCCCAAGCTTTGACTTTTTGGTGTCCTTGGATTATCTTGGGGGTGCCATGGGCATCCCCAATCTTAGGCTCTTGCCACTCCTTGTTCCATAATCCATCAAAAGAATTCACCCAAAACTTGAAAACTTGACAACACAATACTCAATAGAAATCTCGTGAGCTCCGTTAGAGAAAGAAAACAAAAGACTACTTTCAGGTACTGTAATGAACTCATTATTTATTTATATTGGTGTTAAACCTACAATATTCCAACTTCTCTATGGATCATAAACTATTTTACTAGCCATAGATTCATCTAAATAAGCAAACAACACACGCAAAACAGAATCTGTCAAAAACAGAACAGTCTGTAGTAATTTGTAACTAACGCAAACTTATGGAACTCAAAAATTTCTAACAAATTAGAAGACCTGGAAAATTTGTTTATTGATCAGCAGCAATTGGAATCAGTATTTTATCACATTCTGGTGATTTTTAACAATTCGGGCACTGAGCACAAAGTTTCTGGAAATTACAGCAAGATCAAATAACTATCATCCAAGAAGATCCATTAGGTTTAACTTGGCACAAACACTAATTAAAAGATAAAACCACATCTAAACAGAGGCTAGATGGATTATTTATTACTAAGCAGCAAGTAAAAATATTGGGTTGCCTCCCAACAAGCGCTTTTCTTTAAAGCCTTTTTAGCCAGGCATTAAAATTTCAATGATGCTCATGTGAAAGACAAGAATTGAAGCATAAAGAGAGCATCATAAAACATGTGACAAACACACTTAAGTCTAACATACTTCCTATGCATAGGCATCTTATAGACAAAAAAATTATCAAGGCAAGCAAAAACTAGCATATGCAAGGAAGCGGAAAGAAACAATAGCAATCTCAACATAACGAGAGGTAATTTAGCAACTTGAAAATTCTACAACCATATTTTCCTCTCTCATAATAATTACACGTAGGATCATAAGAAAATTCAATAATATATATATCACATAACATATTCTCAACACGATCCCCATGCATGCGAAGTTGACACTCTTCCAAAATAGTGGGATTAACATTAACTAAAGTCATGACCTCTCCAAACCCACTTTTATCAAAAATTTCATAAGATTGAATATTCTCCAAATATGTGGGATCTAAAGTTGACACTCTTCCAAACCCACTTTCAATATTATTGCAAACAATATTATCAATCTCGTATTCATCATGGGGATTAAATAAATTTTTAAGATCATAAGAAGAATCACCCCAATCATGATCATTGCAACAAGTAGTAGACATAGCTAAACTAGCATCCCCAAGCTTAGGGTTTTGCATATTATTAGCACAATTGACATCAAGAGAATTTATAGTAAAATTATTGAAATCATGCTTTTCATCGAGGGAACTATCAAGCATGGGTGCGATAGCAACGATCTCATGCTTAACATACGGAACTATAGCAAATTCATCTTCATAAATATTGGCATCATGGTCACAAGAATAGCAAGCATCATGTTCATCAAGGGATATTTCAATCAAATCATCGGAATCACAATTATCTATAGATTCATGCATATCATTATTTTCTTCCGAAGCAACGGTCATTCTTTCAATAAATTCTTGGACATAGACATTATGAGCAAGGTTTTCATTGCAATATTTAAGTATGACGGAATTTTCAGATTTGTTGAGAGTAAAATCATACTTTTCAATCAAAGAAGCAACTTCATGAGCACCCTTAAAAACGATAAATTCTTCAATTTATTCGATATAATAGTAACTATAAACACCCTTCGCATAAGAAGATAAGATTTCATTATCATTGAACTCACATAGGTAGGGAAGGTGTTCTTTAGGGTTCTTAGAGCAACAGGTAAAATCACACATTTCACAAAGATTCCAAGCATAGCATAGCAAACTATTTATATGATACCATAAGAGCTTCCCCTTTTCAGACAAACGATGACGCACAAAATGAGCATGCTCATCTAAAGATTTCCCATCAACTAAGCTAGTTGGGGTTTCAGCACGAGCGCATAAGGATTGAAGATGATCCAAGTAGAACACTTTAAGTGGATCCATATCAATAGATTTTCAGCAAGTGAAGATGCAAGCATATAGAAGGCACAAGGAAACACAAACAAACATACATACGGGAAGAAGGCGAACGAAAAAGAGAGGGCGAATAAAACGGCAAGGGTGAAGTGGGGGAGAGGAAAACGGGGGGCAAATGGCAAATAATGTAATGCGAGAGATAAGGGATTGTGATGGGTACTTGGTATGTTGACTTTTGCGTAGACTCCCCGACAACGGTGCCAGAAATCCTTCTTGCTACGTCTTGAGCTTGCATTGGTTTTCCCCGAAGAGGAGAGGATGATGCAGCACAGTAGCGTAAGTATTTCCCTCAGTTTTTGAGAACCAAGGTATCAATCCAGAGGAGGCCACGACAAGTCCCTCGTACCTGCACAAAGCGATAGCTACTCGCAACCAACGCGATTAGGGGTTGTCAATCCCTTCACGGTCACTTACTTAGAGTGAATCTGATAAGAGATAATATTTTTGGTATTTTTGGTATATAGATGCAAAGTAAAAATAAAAGGCAAAGTAAAAACAAAGCAAGTATAAAAGTGATGGAGATTGATATGATGAGAATAGACCCGAGGGCCATAGGTTTCACTAGTGGCTTCTCTCAAGAGCATAAATATTCTATGGTGGGTGAACAAATTACTGTTGAGCAATTGACAGAATTGAGCATAGTTATGAGTATATCTAGGTATGATCATGTATATAGGCATCACGTCCATGACAAGTAGACCGAAACGATCTGCATCTACTACTATTACTCCACTCATCGACCACTATCCAGCATGCATCTAGAGTATTAAGTTAAAAACAGAGTAACGCCTTAAGCAAGATGACATGATGTAAAGGGATAAATTAATGCAATATGATAAAAACCTCATCTTGTTATCCTCGATGGCGACAATACAATACGTGCCTTGCAACCCTTTCTGTCACTGGGTAAGGACACCGAAAGATTGAACCCAAAGTCATGCACTTCTCCCATTGCAAGAACTACCAATCTAGTTGGCCAAACCAAACGGATAATTCGAAGAGACTTGCAAAGATAACTCAATCATACATAAAAGAATCCAGAGAAGATTCAAATATTATTCATAGATAAGTTGGATCATAAACCCACAATTCATCGGTCTCAACAAACACAATGCAAAAAGAAGATTACATTGAATAGATCTCCACGAGAGAAGGGGAGAACATTGTATTGAGATCCAAAAAGAGAGAAGAAGCCATCTAGCTACTAACTATGGACCCGTAGGTCTGAGGTAAACTACTCACACTTCATCGGAGAGGCTTTGATGATGATGTAGAAGCCCTCCATGGTGGATTCCCCAAAGCGGAGCTCTAACAGCCCCAAGATGGGATCTCGTGGATACAGGAAGTTGCGGCGGTGGAATTAGGTTTTGGCTCCTGTTCGATCGCTTGGGGTGCGAGGTTTATATAGGAGGAGGAGTGCGTCGGTGGAGCAGCAGGGGCCCACGAGGCGGGGCGGCCCAAGGGGCGCCCCCCCTCGTGACCGCCTCTGTTATCCCTTGGAGTAGGGTCCAAGTCTCCGGATCACGCTCGTGAGAAAATCACGTTTCTGAAGGTTTCATTCCGTTTGGACTCCGTTTGATATTCTATTTCTTCGAAACACTGAAAAAGGCAAAAAACAACAATTCTGGGCTGGTCCTCCGGTTAATAGGTTAGTCCCAAAAATAATATAAAAGTGGAAATTAAAGCCCAATATAGTCCAAAACAGTAGATAAAGTAGCATGGAGCAATCAAAAATTATTGATACATTGGAGACGTATCATGAGGCACACGGTGGATCTTCCAGTACGGCAAGTCCCAGAAAACAGACCTCGTTTTCCATACCTTCAGCAGCGGCTCTGGCGCCTTTCGCTTCTTTCCCGGCTCTGGCACCTTTTGCTTCTTTCCCGGCAGTGGGCAATCTTTCCAATTTTTCAACAGCTCGTCTATTTCCTCGCCGCTCCTCATACGCGGGCGTCTTCGGGGTTCGGTTTCACCATCGAACAGATCCTTGTGTTTTCTCCATGGGTCATCGTCGCGAAGCCACCTTCGATATCCCGTGAACACGGTTTTCGAAGACTCGGGATCTCTATCTAGCTGGCGATATGTTGTGTCATTCATGCACCTGACGCATCCAAAAAATCCGTGGACCACCTGCCCTGCGAGATATCCGTAACCGAGATAGTCGTGCACCGTCGTGAGCAGTGCGGCTCTCATAGGGAAATATTCTTTCTCTGTGGCGTCCCACGTATTGGTGGCGTTTTCCACAGCGTGTCTAGCTCCTCTTCAAAGAGCGGATCTGATGATTGATGTCGTTCCTGGTTGTTTCGGCACTTCAATTAGCATACTCATGTAAATGTACTTCCTCTTCATGCACAACTGTGGGGAAGGTTGTACATCCACACAAACACAGCCAGGTGCTATGTGTGCTTCTCGGCTGCCAAACGGATTGACTCCATCGGTGCTCGCGCTCAAAGATGATGTTCCTTGGATCGTCCCCAAATTCGGGTGTTCAAGTTCAACACTTGCCACCGCTCGCATCCTTAGGGTGACTCAAAGATCTTGTCTTTTTATTTATCTCCGGATCATTTCCGTCATCTTCTCGCTTCTTCTCCTCCCTATCCGCGTGCCAACGCAGGAGCTTTGCTAGCGTAGGGTCCGTGAAATACCGCTGCAGACGAGGAGTGATTGGAAAGTACCACACCACTTTTCGAGGAGCTTTCTTCCTCTTCTTGTATCGAATGACGCCACACACCGGACATATGGTAGACTCCACGTGCTCGTCCCATAAATGATGCAATTGTTCATGCACACATGGTATTTCACGTGCGGTAAATCCAGAGTACACACGATTTTCTTCGCCTCCTCGAAACTGGTCGGGCACTTGTTCACCTTGGGAAGACGTTCGTGCGTAATGACATGTTCTCGCCGGCACGCGCCGGTCATTTTGTGTTTTACCTTCATCTCCGAGCCATGAGCGTTACTTTCAAAGCGGTATCCTCGGCCTGCATCCTTCATACAATGGAGTAACCGCGTCTATCTCCAATTGATCCAGCTTGGCTTTCTCTCGGGCGGCAGCTCTTGCGTTATCCGTCTGCTTGAGAAGCAGCTCTTGAATATGAGGGTCCTGCACCCAGCCCATCGATGGTCCATCGTCGTCTGCTCCGGCATCTTCATCTTCATGATCATGCCCTTCGTCTTGATCTTCCTCATCATGACTGTGTACAGCATCACCTCGTGATCATGTCCTGGAGATTCTTCGTCTTCTCGCTCGCCCTCGCCGCGGTGGTTGTCTTGCTGCCCTTCCTCGTTTCTTGCCCGACCCCCATGGACAACTTCATAGTCATCTTCATCACCTTGCCACCGATAGCCATCCATGAAACCACGCAAGAGCAGGTGGTCCCGCACCTGCCCGGAATCCGGGTCCGCAATAAGGCTCTTCAGCTTGCATCTTCGACACGGACATCTTATCTCCGTCTCGTTCTTTTGAAGCATCTCGGCCTTCGCGGAGCTCAAAAACCTATTCACGATGCCTTCGGTCATCGTGCGGACCATGGTCGCCTGCGGGGTAGAGCAAAACGATACTTTAGAACCAAGAAAAAATTTGGCATGACTTTGCCTAAAAATAGGACAAAAAAGAATGGATAGTGCCAAATTCTTGCCGAAATGGAAATGAATCAACATTTCGGCAAAATATTGGCAACTATCGCATTTTAAATACCGGTACCTGCAAACACAAACATATATGCAACACCACAAACATACGTAGATCTAGCTAGGCCATAAAAAGTGAATGTGCACGTTATTGGAGGGAGAAAAAAGTAGATCTACAACATAAAGAAAGCTTTCCCCTTACTTACCTATCAAAAAAAGGTAATTTAACCACTTAATTTGGGTGAATCTATGGTGCAAATGAGGTGAGGAGGAGGAGGCAGCCGAGACAAGCTTGGAGGAAGAGGTGGAGAGAATAAAGTGGGGAAAGTGAGTGTGGTAGGTGGCTGTCCAAAATATCTAGCTGGTCTCAGGTTACTAATGACGCACCACCTAAACATGCACCATTAGTAACCCTGGTTACTAATGGCACACCAGCTAGGGGTGCGCCATTACTAGTTTGCAAAAAAAATTATATAATTGTCAGTAGTGGCGCACCGTGGCTGTGGTGCGCCATTACTAGTTTGAACTAGTAATGGCACACTTCACCCTGGTGCGCCATTACTACTTTTGAAAAAAAACATTATCAGTAGTGGCGCACAGAGCGTGTGGTGCGCCATTGTGCCCTGGTGCACCATTAATAGTTTTGGGAAAAAAAATTGCTAGTAATGACGCACCGTGTGTCTGGTGCGCCATTAGTAATGAGGATACTAATAGCGCACCTGTATCTGGTGCGCCACTGCTACATAGCAGTGGCGCACCACATACATGGTGCGCCATTAATGTTCATATCAGCTATAGCCCTTTTCCTAGTAGTGTAGATTATTTTTTTACTAATTCTGCATCTTTTGCCTAGCGAGACCCAATCTTGCATGCCTACTTTTAGCCCTCATACATATCTATCGCTACTGAAGCTTGAGAGTTGAGAAGAAAAACTTTATGGACCAAACATGGGAATGACATCTTTCTATAGAAACCAGTCTTTTTGGAGTTCATATGTTAATTGTGGTGTGCATACAGTTTGCTGATTTATATGATTACTTACTAGGTGCAAGTTGTCGTGCTCATCCACCTTGGGAATTAGATGATGCCCTATGCGTTGCTGAATAGTGTTAAAATAGATGTACAAATATGTGTTTAGAAACAAGTAAAACTAGTGTCATTGGGCTGCATTTTGAAAACAATAACACCTACGAAGTATGGGCATGATTTATAAAAATAGACTTTTAAACTAAACTTCACGCGCAAATGTGAAGCATATATATATTGTCCTTGACCATATAAAATGCATAACCTTATCCTTAAAAAACACATGAATGACTTGATCAGGTGGCATTATTTGCATGAATATATCAGTAGAAAATTATAACTATACATGCATGACTTGTTGATGCCACAACATTGGATTGATGTTAGGCAACCGACCCCACCTGGGTCTTTCCTCTTCGCCAAAAGCCGCCTATATACAACGCCTATTCTCTTCGGTGATATTGAATAATAAAGTGAAGAGCCATACCCTACACCTTGTGTCCTTTGTGTCTCCCTTATACTTTTCGCATCTAATACTCACGGGTCACACCATAGTCTCAACATGTTATTTGCACAAAGTTTTGCCAAGACACGAGACGATGAGGAGACCACTTTGATGCCAAAAACCTCTCTTGGGATCTTCTGTAATGTCCCACCCCCCCTCCCCTCCCGCGACACGCCCGCGCGCTTCGGGAGGGGGGGGGGGGGTGTGACGCCCTCGATTCAATCGTACACTAATTATACACGCAAATGTGTACGATCAAGATCAAAGACTCACGGGAAGATATCACAACACAATTCTAGACACAAATAAAAAAAAATACAAGCTTTATATTACAAGCCAGGGGCCTCGAGGGCTCGAATACATAAGCTCGAAAACACAAGAGTCAGCGGAAGCAACAATATCTGAGTACAGACATGAGTTAGACAAGTTTGCCTTAAGAAGGCTAGCACAAAAGCAACATCGATCGAAAGGCAAGGCCTCCTGCTGGGAGCCTCCTAACTACTCCCGATCATCGGCGGTCTCCACGTAGTAGTAGGCATCGGCGGTGGCATCCGCTCCTGGCTCCAACATCTGGTTGCATCAACCGGAAAGAAGAAGAAAGGGGAAAAGGAGGAGCAAAGCAACCGTGAGTACTCATCCAAAGTACTGCAAGCAAGGATCTACACTACATATGCAACATTATCAAAGGAAGGTCAGATATGTGGACTGGCTGCAGAAATGCCGAATAGAGAGAAGGCCTAGTCCTATCGAAGACTAGCATCTTTCGAAACCACCATCTTGCAAAGAACCGGAAGGAGTAGAGTAGCATAAGGTAAAGTAGTAGTGTTATCAACCTCGGCCGGAGATCCTTTCTCAACTCCTGCGAGAAAGATATCCCGAGCCATACTATTCGATTATCATCACAATCCAATTCTCATCGCAATCCATTGCTCATATCCATGTCTCATCTCAAGTATCCAGTTCTAGTTGTATCGATCGATACAACTCCAAGTGTCCGTTATCAGAGGACAGGCTATCGATAGATGTTTTCTTCGCAGGGTGCACCAACTTACCCACCACGCTTGCTTAACTCCGCCGGACACACTTTCGTGGTCATGCCCGCCTCGCCAAACAATACGCCGCAACCCGACCTAGGCTTAATAGAGGGCCAGACGCCGGACTAAACCTATGCCCCTGTGGGTCATGGGCCATCTCCCGAACTCCCAAGACGCTTGCGACGTGCCGGTGAGCGACCTAGCTACCTTCCTAAAAAGGCAGGAGCTTACCAGTCCAACCCGCGCGCCGCTTCGATCGCCGACGCCTATTAAGCCGGTGATGCATACGACGCAGAACGCCCATACTATGCCCACGTGATGGTTAGTGCTATCGTGCCGAGGCCCTCGGATCAAATATCCAAATCGTAGTGGATTAGGAACGCGGTAACAAGCAGAGACTCACGAAGATGTGACCCGTTGCCCGTCTCGAGGACTTGCGGCAAGGGCTAGGAATGCCCGCCACGCCTCGTAATTATCTCGCGGCACCCTCCAGTCAACCCGCTCCACATCACTCGCATTACACGCTGGTACCCTCGTGGTCGACCCGTCTTCCAAGTAACAATGGTAAAAGTCCAAGTAACCGTGTGTCCAAACATCAAGGGAAACCCGAGGAATCACCCCGTGAATTCCACTCAATGTAGTCATCAAGGTGAACGAAGAGGATTCACCCGAGGTCCACACTTGAGGGTTGCACGACGAGCCGTGTCGGAAGTGGTTAAAGAGGAAATCACCCTCGAGGACCACGATCGAATAACTACACTACAGGTTTAACATCAGAAGTGCTAATGAGGTCTCACCCTCGGCACTCGATAGTAACCAAGTAGTGTCGGGCAACTAAGGGGAAAGTGATGTGCGGTCTTGGGGCTGGTCTTGGTCCCGTTGATCGGTCTTCAATGATGAAGCAGGGCAACAAGGACAAGGTGGGGGTCACTGATGGATCACTAACCAACCTATACTAAGCAGTTTAGGATAAGCAGGTAAGGTACAATAGCAGATACAAAAGCAGGCTATGCATCAGAATAGGAGCAAACAATAATAGTAGCAAAATCTAATGCAAGCATGAGAGAATGGAATGGGCGATATCGGGATGATCAAAGGGGGGGCTTGCCTGGTTGCTCTAGACAAGAAGGAGGGTCGTCGCCATGGCGTAGTCGATCACAAATGCATCGGCGATGCCACGGGTCTACCGAAGAGAAGAGGGGGCAGAAACAGTAAATACATAGCAAGCAAGTGTATAACAGGACAACAGGCATAGCTAGACGTGTTCTAACACGGTCCTAGACGTTATAGGTGAAGAGGGAATTCAACCGCGAAGGTGTTCCCGGTTCCGGACCTGTGTCAGACAGATGACCGGAGGGGAAAAGTTCCATGTTCAACATGCTAGGGGCATGTGATAGATGAACGGACCGCATATTGGATTCGTTGAATTTTTCTGAGCAACTTTCATATAAAAAACATTTTCATCCGAACTACGGTTTATTTACTACTAATTTCAAACGATTTAAACATTAGTCTCAAAATTCTGGATATTAAATTAAATTCGAAAATAAAACAGTAAAATACCCTTTTTACCTTGTGCAGTGCCAGCCACGGTCAAAGAAATGTGGGGCCAAGTCAAAGTCAACAACAGAGCAATCTATTGACTGGGTCAAGTAGTGAATAGTGCATGGGTCCCGCGTGTCATTGTCTCGGGATAAACTGGGGCTAAATAAACTGGTTAATTTAAAGGAGGAGGTCCCACTTGCCAAAGATTAGTAACTAACCTATCCAATCTAATCTAATCCTAATTAATCTAAACTAACCGGCCAGCCCATCTAGCAGTGGCCGAGCTGGGCACTTGCGTGCACACGCTCACGCACGTAACCATGGCCGAGCCATGGCCATGGCACGGCCGGCCAGCAGCAGCTGCGACGAGCGCAGCAGCAGGCAGCAGTAAAGCAGCAGGAGCAGCGGCAACAGATGGTGGCAGCGACAGCAGGCCGAAGCAACGTGGAGTAGGGGCGAGCGGCGGCGACGACCAAACAGCAGCATGCATCGGGCAGTAAGCAGAGTAGCAGCGCCAACGCAGCAGCAGAAGCTCAGAACACGCACATATGTACGCGTACGCCCCGGCAGAATCAGCAACGGGGCGCGGGGCGCTGCCGGGGGGCGTAAGCGCGGCGAGGCAGGGCCCGGCTGGCGGGAGGCGCGCACTGGAGGGCGCCGGCGTCAGCAGGAGGGCGTGGGGCCATGGACGGCAGCAGCATACGGGTGCGCGCGCGCGTACACGACCAAGGCGAACTCGTGGACGACGACTACGGCGCGGATCGAGTGTACAAGGATGGGGGATGGAGGAGGAGCTCATCGTGGTGCGGATGACGAGCTCGGGGAGGCCGGATGTGGACCGGAACGGTGGGAATCGACGATGGCCGCCAGCAATGTACGTGATGAAGAAGACGGCGATGCCGAGCGTACGAGCCGCGCCGGCTTGAGCTGATGCCCGGGACGGACGAAGCCGGCCTCCGCGGATCTCCTGGATGTCCTTCCACGCGAAGGCGACAACAGTGGCCGCGACGGTGACGATGGCGCGGCGACGATAGCTTCGGGTGTGTGCGGGGGAGCGAGCAACGGCGCGAGGGAGGAAGAAGTGGCGGCTAGGGTTCCACCGGGGGAGAAAGGAGGGGCTTGAGGTTGCCTTGTAGTAATCGGGGAGGCGGGGGATGGCCGCCATGCACGGCATGGCCGGCGGATGAGCGCCACGGCCCCCCTGTCCCCTGTAGCGAGAGGAACAGGACAAGTGGGGGGTGAGCTGGGCCTTTTGTGTAGCTAGCTGGGCCAAAGTGGCCAGTAGTAGCTCTCTCCCCTTTTGGCTTTCTATTTATCTTTTATAACTCTGTTTTGCATATTAATTAGTTAGCAAACGAGTTTTGTAAAAAGTGTAGATGGCCACATAAATAGTATTGCAATATTCGGCACTGCTACAAAAGGTTTGGTACTCAAATAACTTAGTTTGTTATTTTATAAATTATAAAAGGCTTTCAATTAATTGCTTAAGCCACTATTTTAGTTATTGTTGTGCATTAAAACACTTTACAAAAAATTGTTGGCTCACCACCAATATTAACAAATGAAAATTTTCTACACGATGAACATTTTACTTTTGTCATTTGAAAACTTTTATTTTTGACTTTAAATTGGATTTGAATTTGAATTGTGATTTGGATCAAGTGAAGATTAGCAACAGTAACATGATGGCATGGCACCATTAGTAGGGGATTACTGTAGCATGACACTGGGGGTGTTACAGGGGGGAGGAACCCTAGGCGCCTCCTTCTTCGTCCCCGCCTCCCTCCCCTTCTTCTCTTCGCTGCCGGCGAACGCTGTCGGGCAAAGCCTTGTGGGCGCGGCGGCGGCGGGGCCCTTCTCCCCCCTGCTCGTGGGACACCGACGCGGGGTGGCCTCTTCAAGTGGCGACGCTGGGCGGCCGCTGGGCTTAGCGGCAAGGCGGCGGGCTTATGGGCGGCGGCGGGGTGGCCGGGCTCGTGGCGGCGCCTGCGATCTCAATCTGTGGCGGGGACGGCTGCGGTGCTCCCGCCGAGGTGGCGCGGTTGGCCTCTGTTGATCCGCTGGATCTGGCGAGGGCGGCGGCGGCGACAGCGTGGCGGCGGCGCCGGCGGTTGGAGTTCGCCGGATGACGTGGGTAGGGAAGCAGCCGGGCGTGGCCGTTGCTCCGGCCGTGGGCGGCGGCGTGGGGAGGTCTAGCGCTTGGTGGTGGCTCCCAGTGTCGTGGCGGCCTCATGGTGGCTTGGCGGATCTGTCTGCGGCGGCGGCCGGCTTCTCCGGCGTCGGCTTGTCTACAATCAGACCGTGTCGTCCTTGGCCTCATCTCCTCGTTGCCCGGTCGCTACTCCCATCAAAGGGCTGGCCCTTTCCCAACTGCGGTCCATCGTTTGTCCCGCGCCCGGTGCAGCAGGACCGAGCTCGTCTCGCGCACAGTGCAGCCGAACCGAACTCGTCTCGCGCATGATGCAGCAGGACTGACCTCACGGTGCTGCAGGACCAAACTCGTCTCGCGCTTCGGGCTGCAGGACGGGTCGATGGATGCCAGTGCTGGCCGACCTATTGGGTCTCGACGCTGGGGGTTGCCCAGGGGTGCGAAAGGTGGGACCTTTCCGCTCGTCTATTTGGTTGGGGTAGTGGCGTGTCTCGGGGGCGGTGGTGTCCAGGTCTTGGATGCCGGGGCGGCGGCCCTGGTGGTGGTAGCACGGTGCTCTTGGGCAGAGTCGTGGCTTGGTGCTGCCCGGTGGCCATGGCCTTGTGGGCGGCATGGCAGCTGAGGTGTGGCGTTCGATGGTGGTGGGTGTTGGCCGGGGTGAAAACCTGCTCTATCTTTGGACGGACCGGCGACGGCGAAGCTCGTTCCCTTCTTGAAGGTGTCGTCGCGGCTCTCACTGCCCGTCGTGCGGCTCTGGGGGAAATTCTGATCCTCAGATCGGGCGGTGGCGGCGCTCCGGTATCGTATCCCCCCTAAAGGCGCCGCCTTGGAGTCCACGGTTCGCTATATGCGGCTTCATCTCTTCGTGGTGGCAGTCTAAGGGTGGTGTTGCTGCGCTCAGCGCTTATATATCCCGCCTTGAGTGTGTGTAGTGGCATGCGTTTGTATCGGATGTTATTGATCTTTGCTTTATATATAAAACGGGGCGAAAACCTTTTTAGTAAAACCTCTGTTGATAGGACGATCGTCTACACTATGCCAACTATCTTTGCAACAACAAACCAATCTACATTGAACTTCTGGTTTTCTTTTGTTCTTTTGGTACTTCTTTTTATTTGTGTTTATCCGCCAAAAAATCACCGTCTGTATGCATCATGACTTATTGGTTTGATGAAACCTTAGGTCTCTAGGAAGAAGACCATTTACAATCCAAACTGGATCGATTAATCAGGGGGCGGCTCCCAGGTCGGAGCTAGGTTTTCTTTTTTTGCGAGAAAATTTCCATCCTATTCATTTTCGATCATAGTAGTACAATGAATACTAGAAATAATAAAAATTACATCCAGATCCATAGACCACCTAGCGACGACTGCCAGCATTGAAGCGAGCCGAAGGCGCGCCGCCGTCATTGCCCCTCCATCACCGGAGTCGGACACAACTTGTTGTAGTAGACAGTCGGGAAGTCGTCGTGCTAAGGCCCCATAGAACCAGCGCACCAGAACAGCAACCGCCGCAGATGAAGAATAACGTAGATCAGAAAGATCCAATCCGAAGACATGCGAACGTAGACGAACAACGACGAGATCCGAGCAAATCCACCAAAAATAGATCCGAGCAAATCCACCAGGTCGGAGCTATGTTGGGGCCAAACTGGTCCTTGGCCCGGCCAGCCCAACAGAAAATAGGGAAGAGTGACAGGAAAATTGAACCTGAAAAACAAGTGATGTGTGTAGTTTCTTAGCATGACCCGCCCAACAATCAGTCTGAAGCTCCGCCACTAGGCGGCTTCATGCAACTTTGGTAATGGATTGTAATGGTTGGGCAGTAAAGTGGTTGTCCGTGGTGGCTAGTAGGAGCAAAATGGGTATCCTCGCCTCAATCTCATTGCCGGAGGTGGACGGCGCCCGTGGCTGAGGTGATGACCCCACTTGCAGATGGTGGTGATGGCGGTGGGCGTCCGACTTGGCAAGGGGGCATGTGGTAGATCGGGAGCTCCACGTCTATGTGTTGGCTACGATGCGCCACCTGTTTGGCGCGGTTCAGCGTGCACATGGTTGAATGACCAGGCATGGAAGACTCGAGCTTCGGTGGCAACAGCCAGATTTGTCGAATGAGTTTGGTGCCTCCGTGGTGACTATGTCAATTATAGGACGGAGGGCGCCCCATGCTTCCGCTAGCGCCACTACCTTCTCTTGTTAATGCTGGGGGTGGCGGGACTCTCCTCCTCGGGAGGTGGTCAGCTAGGTGACTCTGTGGGGCATGTGCTTCCTTGGTCCACGAGTGTCGTGAGAGGCGTGAGGCTCCTTCGGTGGACACGAATGTGGTTCTATGGTGAGTATTGGCTCGTGCAGCTTTCGAAAGAGGATGGTGCTTGGAACAACGTTTCATGTTTGAGGTGAAAACTCTTTGTTCTGGCTTTTGTTGGTCTGACTTAGTAGCAGTGAACCTACACCATTACCTTGTTGAAGGTGTTGTTTTCATGTCAAGTTTTGACCTTCATTGGCTGGTCTTGGCATTCATGATGTCCTTGTCTTGACTATCTTCAGCCAGATGCGGCGACAATTATGCTAGGGCGTTGTCTTTTTTTGGAGGTGTTGCTGTGAAAGAAGTCTAACTTAGTCGTATATGTTTTTTTCGTACCTTCTAATAGGTTTGCCATAGTTGGTTGTGTCTTGTATTCTGCATGTTCATGACTTTAGCCTTGTTGTTATTTATCAACTTTAACAAAATATATGGTTGTGTTTATACGAGGATGCAGAGGCCGGGTAGTTTATTCTTACCTTTTTGATAAAAGAATCAAAGATTATTTCTAGGAGTCCCTGCATCAGTAGCATGGGACTAGTGTGGACGTAAAGGAAAAACTTAAGGCCTCTTTTGGTTCATAGAATAGAATTATCATAGGAATAAAAATTTTGTAGGAAATGAGATGACATGTATCTCAAATTCTATGAGTAGGAATAGAAAACGAAATGTTATTTGATTAACATCAAAGGAATTTTTCAATTGAGTCTAGGCTTATTTTTATTTTCCTATAAAATATGGAGAACAGGAACTAATTCTAGGTAGGAATAGGAATCTATTTCTATGAATCAAAGGGCTCTGGAAGAAAAAATCCTATAAGAATCCTATCGTTCAAACCAAAGGAGGCCAGTATGGGAGTGGAACCTGTCTTCCTGTACGACCATCCTGATTCTCTTGATCTATCAATTCTTTAAAATTTTGACATAACCAAGGCACATGGCCTAGATCGAAAACCTTGGCGTTTTGTTGGTCGATGGTCTAGGCCTCTAGGGCTCCTCTGCTTGCTACGCAGCTTCCTTTCATCAGGAAGAGACCGGTGTCTCTACTCTGTATTGTTGTGTGTCCCTGATACTGCAGCAACAGCCTGGGACTGTCGTGTGGACGTAGAGAGGCAGCAGCCAGACAGACACTGGAACCAAATCTGTATCCTCGGGTGCCCCTGTTAGTACAGCAGCAGGCAGCAGCATGGGACTGTCGTCTGGACGTAGAGAGGCAGCAGCCAGACAGACACCGGGATAAATCTGGCCAGACGGACATCTTAAAATGTACCTGGATGAAGAAAATATTCGAATTACCGTGAAGTATAGTGGGCGACGTGCGATGACCACCCGACGAATAGTCAAGTTCCGGACCTATATTTTGCTATAGTATATATACTTGCGGGGCAGAGAGTATTCTGTAAGAGCATCTACAGTCACGATGGGCTAATTCGCCTCCTCAAACTCCAGCGGACACGCCTGGACGCATCTGCGGACACTGACCGGGCGCATCCGCAGACACTGATCGGACATGTAACGTGAGCTATTCTACATGATCAAACAACGAGCAAAAAAGAAATCAGCTGCAAACGGACATAAACAAACTTGACAATATCCAAAAGATCATCTGAGTTCGTCTCCGGACAAGTTCTTAAACATCAACGATGGGGACTACACTGTCCTACCGGAGCTGAGCGCGGGCCAGGAGGGTCCAGCTCCAGCGTCCGCGCTGCACCGACGCGGGAGCTGCGGCGACAATGAAGATCCGGAGCTGCCCCTGGTGTCCACCTTGGACTGCTCCATGGCAATGCGGAGGGCCAGCTCCTCATCGTAGTCGAGGTCGGAGCCGGAGTGGCTGTCGGAACTCGATATTGCGCCGGATTGAATCGGAAAGCGGGAGGGAAGAGGACAGGATGGAGCGAGGGAGGCGAGTGGAGTGAGCTAGGGTTCAGAGCTAGGCGCCGGATTGGGGATTTTGTGGGACAACTATGGGAGCGGTGATGGGCCGAACTTGTCAAGTAGACGTGTCCGGGCGTGCCCGGGCCGCCCATATCCACCCTAGATTTGGGTTGGATATGAGGGGCGCTGGATAGCCTGCGCATTTGAGGCCAGTCTGGGACGCCCAGGTGTGTCATTTTTTTATGACTGGTCCGCCCGCCCAAGCGTTTAAGATGCGTTTGGGACGCCCGGCTGTAGATGCTCTAACTAAACTTTTTTTTATTGATTGACAAAGACATTTCTTTTATTAACGCATCATGAAGGTTACAAAACACAATGAGTCCTTAAAGGTGTTAGGAAAACTCACCCGTGCTGATGGCTGTTTCCCGCTCTTCCCCCTCCTCCCTCCTTCCTCATCATCGGCGGTTCCCTATGATCCTTGGAGCTTGCCCCTTCTTCCCCTCCCTGTTCGATGTGCCGTCTCCAATTCGTGCCTGATTCGTGGATCCGCCGCCCCCTGTGGTTGCAGCTCCCAACAGGTTCGGGGCGCTCGCATCTCGCGCATACGACAACCATTGATGAGAAGGTTGTATGTCATAGACCGGAAGCGGCGCGATGCCTTCTTCACATCTAGCAATTCTCCTTTGGCTGACTAGTTCTGTGGGAGCAGGCTGTTAGAGAGGTGGATGACAGTATTGGTGGTTGACATCGAGGTGCATTCCCTCTAGTTAAAAGTCTGCGAATTGTCCTTCCGACTGGATCAAGCAGTGCGAACCTCCGCACGTGGTTTCCTTATGGAAGGTGTTGGCTCAAAGTTCTACTTCAGGGGGTGACAACCCTAAGTTTTCCCTCTAGAGGGTTAGCCAATATTCGCGTGCAATTGCCGATCCCTTCTTGAAGGTGTTGCGTTGGAATCTTGTGCCCTTTGTTAGGTCACATGTCACCCGATCAATGCCGGGTTTGTTGTAGGATTATGCAGTTGTTGTCACGAGGCATGTCCTCCATAGTTGGTCTCTGGTTTGTCTTTCTCTTTTTAAACCAATTTGTTTAGTTTAATGTTTAACATTTCAATTGTGTCTAATTACATACTATACATGTATGTGTGCATACATCGATCGATGAGGGATCCAGAGTTATCCTCATATTTCAAACATGTAATATGATTGTGCATCATGCAACAAATGAGTTGCAATAATTAAATATGGTTTTCAAAATTTTCAAAAATGGGGCTCCAAGGAGGCCATGCACTATAACTTGACACTCATGTTTAGTAGCCATTCTCACCTTGGGTATGGCTACTTTCCCCTAAGCCATATACTGATATTCTTTTAGCTGAAGGCGTACTGATTTTTGACATGTCGAGTATACATAAGTATATCTGTTTTTTAGCTGAAGCCATATATTGATATTTGTTTGGTATCTTCTTTTAAAAACTAGGTATGCCCGGTGAAACGCCCTCGATGCGACTATATCTCCTACGTGTCGAAGCACGACTTAGAGGCATAAGCGCATCGAAAGCAATGTCGCAAGTGAGGTAATCTTCACACAACCCATGTAATACATGAGGGAAGGAGATACATAGTTGGCTTACAATCGCCACTTCACACAATACATGAGTAAAACATTACATCATACAGGTACAATCAAGGTCCGACTACGGAACCAAAATAAAAGAAGACTACCCCAAATGCTACACAGATCCCCGATCGTCCCAACTGGGCTCCACTACTGATCTGCTGAAACGAAACAACACAAGGCACAAAGTCTTCATCGAGCTCCTCCTTGAGCTCGGGTGCATCACCTGCACGGTTTCATCGGCACCTGCAAACTGGTTTTGGAAGTATCTGTGAGTCACGGGGACTCAGCAATCTCACACCCGCGAGATCAAGACTATTTAAGCTTAAAGGTAGGACAGGGTAGTGAGGTGGAGCTGCAGCAAGCGACTAGCATATATGGTGGCTACATACGCAAATGAGAGCGAGAAGAGAAGGCAAAAGCACGGTCGAACAACTATGATCAAGAAGTGATCCTGAAACTACTTACGTCAAACATAACTCCAACACCGTGTTCACTTCCCGGACTCCGCCGAGAAGAGACCATCACGGTTACACACGCGGTTGGTGTATTTTAATTAAGATCAACTTCGGTTTTCTACAACCGACATTAACAAATTCCCATCTGCCACATAACCGCTGGCACGGCTTTGAAAGTTCAAAACCCTGCAGGGTGTCCCAACTTAGCCCATGATAAGCTCTCGCGATCAACGAAGGATATTCCTTCTCCCGGAAGACCCGATCAGTCTCGAATCCGGCTACAAGACATTTCACAGCAATAAAACAAGTCCAGCAAAGCCGCCCGATCGCCGACAATCTCGATAGGAGCTGCACATATCTCGTTCTCGAGGCAACACCGGATGAGACATCCTACGAGTAAAACCAAACCTCGAGTTGCCACGAGGGGCCCCCATGATCTACTCGGTTCGGGCCAGCACTTAGAGAAGCACTGGTCCGGGGCTAAATAAAGATGACCCTTGGGCTCCGAAACCCAAGGGAAAAAGGGCATAGGTGAGGCAAATGGTAAAACCAATGTTGGGCCTTCTTTGGAAAAGTCTTATTCAAAGCGAACTGTCAAGGGGTCCCATAAATCACCCGACCGCGTTAGGGACGCAATAATCCGGGAACATAACACCGATATGACGGAAACTAGGGCGGCAAGAGTGGAACAAAACACAGGCATAAGGCCGAGCCTTCCACCCTTTACCAAGTATATAGATGCATTAATTAAATAAGATATATTGTGATATCCCAACAAGTAAACATGTTCCAACAAGGAACAACATCTCCATGTTCCAACAAGGAACAAACTTCATCTTCACCTGCAACTAACAACGCTATAAGAGGGGCTGAGCAAAGCGGTAACATAGCCAAACAACGGTTTGCTAGGAAAGGATGGTTAGAGGTTTGACATGGCAATGTGGGTGGCATGATATAGCAAGTGGTAGGCATCGTAGCATAGGCATAGTAAAAGAGCGAGCATCTAGCAAGCAAAGATAGAAGTGATTTCGAGGGTATGGTCATCTTGCCTGAAATCCCGCAAGGAAGAAGAACGAGTCCATGAAGAAGACAAACGGACGAGGTCGAATGAATCCTCACAACTCCGGAACGAAAACCGAAGCTAACGAGAGAAACAAACCGGAAAGAAGCAAACCACATAGTAAACAACCATCACATAAACATGGCATGATGCACAAACAAGTATGATGCATGTCCGGTTTAAATAACATGGCATGGCAATATGCACAAACAATCCTACAAATTAAGTGGAGCTCAATATGCAACGAGTTGCATATTGACGGAACACCACATCAATTATTTAGTTCTCTCTCGATTAGGTTACCCAACAATATTAAATGTTATTAAACATGGCAAGAGGTGAAGCAAATGAAACTAACTATCTAGGCAAGTTTAAATGAGGCCGGAAACAACGAACAACAATTCCGGAAAATCCCCATATGCAAATTATGGATTCGGAACAGATCTGACCTAAAGCATATTTTAATGTTGTTAAACATGCAAAATAAAGCTACCATGTTAAACTAGGCATTTTTCTACCCCATTTACATATATAATTTATTTAAAATGGAGCTACGGTTATTTAGTTATGAAATAAATCATTTTAACATGGCATTTAAGCAAATTAATGCAAACAACAATTATAAGCATTTAAATGTTGTTATCATGATGCGGATGACATGTGCAAGTTTATGCAATTATATGAAAACGTTAACATGAGCATTAAGAAGCATTGTGTCGCCGTGGTGGAAGAAAGGGGTGCCACGGCAACGAATCCGAAAATGGTGCCACGGCAACATATCGGTTCCGATAACTCGATTGAGATACCGGTACAAAGGAAAGCGGGGACGGAAGCGAGTCATGCAAGATGGTGGGGTGATCCCGGATACCGGGTTCCCACGGAACGGTGGCAAAAGGGGGGCATCGCAAGGATGATTCGATCACGGCGGTCGTCACGGGTTATACCTTCGGAACGTTCAAACGGGACGGTTCGCGTTGTCGAGGGAAGTAGATGGAAGTAGACGTTCACGGGTCGTCGAGGGAAGTAGAGGAAGTAGTCGTTCTCGCGATGATCGTCGAGGGAAGTAGTGGTACACGGCGTAGGGGGAAGTCGTTGTTCACGTTCGATGGTAGTGGTACATCTCGTCATCGGAAGTAGTTGTACACACGAAGGTAGTCGAACTTGACGGTTCCGTTACAGGTCTTGGCGATCTTAGTTGTACACGTTTTTCGAGATGATCGAAGAGGGACTTGGCGATCCAATGCCTCCGGGTCGACGGTAGTGGTACACGTGTCATCGGGCACTTGTCGCTTTCGGTCTTGGCGATTCGGTTTCGTAGGGTACTTGTCGCTTCCGGTTCGGTGGTCGCCGGGTCGTAGTGGTACTTGGCGCTTCCGCGACGACGGTAGAGGTACTTGGCGATCGTCGGGACACTTGTCGCATCATCGTGTAGTCGATCTTGGCATCTCGAAGGGGTACTTGTCGCTTGTGAAGTCGACCTTGACGGAACCGAATGTCCTCGAGAGTAGTCGTGGTACTTGGGGTCTTCGAACTTGCGGTCTCGGTTCTTGCGACGAGAGATGTACTCGGTGCCAAAATAGTCTTCGTGTACTTGACGTTATCGTGCGTAGAGGTACTTGGCAGTCTCCTCAGAGCGACGGGCGCCGTGGAAGAACTTGGGTCGTGCAGGAGAGCCCCTGCTCCGCGACGCTGGAGGAGGACAGGCGCTGGGCGGCGATCTGGTGGCGGCCTCCTGCGGGCGTACATGGCGGGCGGCCTCCACGACGAGGAGGAGGGAGATGAGCTGGGCACCGCGGACGCTGGGCGCCAAGGGAGAAGCTCGAGCAGAGGCGCCATGAAGGAGAGGAAGAGGGGCGGGCTGGGAAGAGATGGGGAAACGAGGGAAGGAGCGAGAGGAGGAGATGGGGCTCGGGCGCTCGCAGCAGCCTGGCGAGGCATGCAAAGCGGAGGACGAAGGGGGGGTCGAGAGAGATGCTGGGAGAAATCGAGAGGAGGGAGGCGACGAGGATCGAGCGAGAAAGGGATCGGGCGGGCGCCCCTCGTGTCGAAAGTGGCGCTAGCAGGGACACGAGGAGAGGGGATCGGGAGAGATGGGCTAGGGTTAGAAAGGGGGCGCGGCTGGGCCTAGGCCTTGGGCCTGCGCGGGGAGTTGGGAGGCCCAGGAGGAGGAGAAAGGCCAGGGCCGGCTGGGCTCTCCCTCTCTCTTCTAAAATATTTAGCAGAAAAAAAATAAATAAAGAGAGACAAAAGAACGAGAGGGTTAGGGAAAGAATTTGGACATGGGGATTATTTTCCCAGACTCACAAAAATGTGAGGAATTTAACAAAAATGACCCGAGGATTTTTGGTGGAACTCCGGAAAATGATAGAATAATAACGGCGAGGTTTTGAGGTCAACTCGGAGTAGAAAAGGCACGGGATTTATTTGCAAGTGTGTTATGGTGAATTCCAAATAAATGGAATAATTTATAATAGCTCCATAACTATTAGGAGGATATGTTATAAAGAGAAGTCACCATGTGAATTCCCTCGATTTAAATGGATCGAGAATCCATGCAATTTATTTAGTTGAGTTTTTAAAATTAGATGGCATGACGAGATGATGCAATGCACGAGATGACATGAGCAATGCACAAACAAAACAAAACACATGGCAAAACTCAGAAACCCTGGAAGGCAACTGAAGCTCCGGTCTTGGGGCGTCACAACACTCCACCACTACGAGAGGATCTCGTCCCGAGATCTAGGATGGCACCGGAGAAAAAGCGGGAGAGGAAGAGGTAAAACTAAGTTGCTTCTCCGACAAACGAGTGAAACCAAAGAACCTTGAGAGGTTGAACAAAATGAAAGAAAGAAAACAATGAAGATGAAGAAAGTTGAAAACACTCTGTTAGAAAAGAGGAACAAGGGATACGACGAAAAACCAAGAGGTTTAGTGATAACATAGATACTGAAAACACTCCGGTTAAAACTAGATAGAGAAGGAATACGATTGATAAAATTTGGGCAGCAGTCCGACTAAAAGAAGGAGGGAAACTTGATAAGATGAAAAGAACTTGAAGAGATGACACAACCTCCGGTTAAATGGATAATGCAAGAAAAAGAACACGATCTGGACAAAACAAGATGATGGGTCGAAGAGAGCAACATCACAACGCCTTCGGAACGAAAGAATAGAAGATAGATCTTTGGGATAACAGAATGAAGAAGAAAAATGTCAACTTCTGCCACAAAAGAGCTTGGAAAGCATTCTTGCAACGAAGAATTGAACGGAGTTGTTTGAAAAACAACAACGATAAGGATAAGCTTGTAGTGGGCTTATGAAAACATCTCAACATTATGAGGTGAGCTTCTGCCACTAACGGAAACAAACGATTGAATTGATATCAACAAAGAGACGAGAAACTTATATCACCGAGAGGACAAATGAAGAACTTGGGTCCTTTATAAGCACCAAAATAGCAACAATCCTTATGGAAAGCTTTAGGTGAAATATAGCCCAAGATAAGTCCAATGAAGAGCTTGGTGGATTTAAAATACCTCATTCTTGACAACATGTGAATCATGAAACACGAACTCAAATTGTCGAGAATGACATAACACCACCTCAAATGATAAGGTAGAACGAATTTCACTTCGAAATGCAAGAAGAAGAATACTTAAACTCCTCAAAACAAAACATGTGTTGAGCACCATGTTCAATTTTTGAGTATAGCTTGGCGGATCATAACTCCGAGAGAAATCTTGAAGAACAATTGAAGAATGAAAAGAATCCTTGAGGAAGCATCATGTAGAAACTCCATGAAGAACTCCGGTAAGAAAAGGATGATAAAAGAAAGAGAAGTTGAAAACACAAGGTGAAACCTTGCAGTGATAAGATGAAGCTTCGCGATGAGATGATACAGAAAAAACTTGGAGCTTCGGATAAGAAAGATGAACAAATGAAACCAAGAATTTTGATGAACCTCCGGAATAAGGAATTGAATTTACTCGATGGAACAAGAATAAGAATTACATTATGCTGATCCTTCACCAATTAAATTGATGACAAGCAATGGATTTGGCATACTACTTATTCCCGTAGAAAAGATTAAGATAGATATGGCGCAAACTTGGGTAGGTCTTCAACGAACCACCGGTAGGATTTGGAAACAACAAATGAATTGATAAGATAAAGAAGGAAGTGAAATCTTGAACGAACCACCGTAAGAATTAAAAATGAACATAGCAAAGGCACAAATCACCGGGAAGAATTGGAAAACGAATAAAGATGCTTGACAAAATTTAGATACATTAGAACGAAGAGATCATGAACTGATTAGAGGATATTTCGACGATGCACCGGTGAGATTTGGAAAACCAGAGTTGAACGCTGGAATGAATAATTCTGAGATGATGGGCTCCGAAGAATCAAACTGAAAAGACTCCTGAAATGCTCCGGGTGGGTTAAAAGAATTCTCACAATCAAAACAATTATGAGGATGGCACGAAGCTAGAACCATGAATCTTGAAGAGAAAGAAGCGAGATAAAAAGAAACTCATCTTCGGTCTTCAAAATTCGAGAATGACGACGAGAAACACCACCATTAATTATTGAAGCGCTCCGGAATGAAAATTAGAAAGGTTGAACCAACAATGAAAAAAAATGTGAAAGCTCTTGGAGAAAGACATTTGACTGATGATAACTCATTCTTACGTCAAACTTTGCAATGAATTTGGGAATAGCTCCTGAAAAATAAAAGAGTCAGGTAAGATCCTGGAAAAAGACCTGTGGGTTAGGGCCCACTCAAAAGAAAACACCGTTGAACAATTGCTTGAAATAGATATTGCACCGGTTGAATTAAATGGCTTGAATGAGATAACAATCTCGAAATAACTTGAACGGATTAAGAATGGAAACACGAATCTTCTGAGATATCTTCAACACTCCGGAACAATTGAATAACGAGAAGTGGATGATTAAGAGATGCACCGACATGAGAAAGCATTTGAAACGATGAAAAGAATACGATCAACACTGAAAACTTGACTTAAATCCACCGGAGAAGAAAATTAGAATGGAACAATGATAAGGTTAAAGCTTCCTTAGCGTCTTCATGAGAAATCACCGGATAAAATATTAAAGGAAAAGAATGAAGAAACTTCACTCAATAAAAAATGGATACTTGATTAAGAAATCTGAGTCCTTGAAGAAAAAAAAAAGGTGGGAGGGCGGGAAATCAAAACAACTTGGGTCGGATGAAACGAACACCGTTGAGAAAAAAGCTTAGAATTGATCTCGCAAATGTTAAAATGATCGGATTCACTTGAAGAGAAGCACGCCGGTTGGAAAAGAATTAACATGACAAGCTCAGTGATCAAGAAGGATTAGTATTCACATAGCAATATGAGAACACCATTTAGGAAAGGTATGGAATCAACACTTGACATTGAAGCAACTCGAATACCACAAAACAAAACAAAAACAAAGGATTTGGCTTGCAGAGTAAGCCGGAACAAACACATGATAGAGATTTCGCCCAAAGTGTTCGTGGTGGGGCCCACACGGACACGACGTATAGCGGACGTCACGAATGACAAACAAGACGTCCCGAATCAGCATAGCCAAGGATTCTTTAAGACGCCTCGCGACCATCAGAATCGACCGTGAATGGGCGGACCACTAGACGTTGAACCCCAATCTCAAATCATACATCCGTCGGAAAGAATATCCCGTAAGCTACTAGAATTCCCACCTATAAACTCCGAAACTTTACGGTTATGCAATCTGGTGTTGGGGATACAGGGACACAAAATATATCACCCAAACTAACAATACCTAGATCCACCAGATCCATCCGTCAACACATAACCAAGAAATCCTCGAAATCGTGGTACCTCGACCTTGAAAAACATCCGTTATACAAGTCATGGCAATACTCAAGACTCGCCACAAGATCGGGCTATCAGGGTTATCTCACCAACAACTGCACAAAAGAGATTTCGATGTCGGCAAAACTCGGGTATTCCGAATCGCAACGATAAAATTGTGACGACAACACCTCGGAGCTCAACTCCCGGGACACCGCCACAACCCCTAAATGTCGAGGCACCAAGAACAATGTTCTCGTCACAAAACCATCGGAACGATTCCAAGATACCCGCGTGATCCTAAAAAAATTTTTAGTGAAATTTGAGGAAAGAAAAGTCAAAACTCTACGTCAGGAGACCTCACAGAGCGACGAAGGGACTGAGGAGTAAAAAGAATCCTACTCTCCGATATATATAATCCTAAGACTCAAAACATTTTTCGTTCTAGACTCAACAACGCCAGCAAACAATCAAGTAGGGGGGCTCCTAAGTCGGGGAAGGCTCTGATTACCAACTTGAAACGCCCTCGATGCGACTATATCTCCTACGTGTCGAAGCACGACTTAGAGGCATAAGCGCATCGAAAGCAATGTCGCAAGTGAGGTAATCTTCACACAACCCATGTAATACATGAGGGAAGGAGATACATAGTTGGCTTACAATCGCCACTTCACACAATACATGAGTAAAACATTACATCATACAGGTACAATCAAGGTCCGACTACGGAACCAAAATAAAAGAAGACTACCCCAAATGCTACACAGATCCCCGATCGTCCCAACTGGCTCCACTATGATCTGCTGAAACGAAACAACACAAGGCACAAAGTCTTCATCGAGCTCCTCCTTGAGCTCGGTGCATCACCGCACGGTTTCATCGGCACCGCAAACTGGTTTTGAAGTATCTGTGAGTCACGGGACTCAGCAATCTCACACCCGCGAGATCAAGACTATTTAAGCTTAAAGGTAGGACAGGGTAGTGAGGTGGAGCTGCAGCAAGCGACTAGCATATATGGTGGCTACATACGCAAATGAGAGCGAGAAGAGAAGGCAAAAGCACGGTCGAACAACTATGATCAAGAAGTGATCCTGAAACTACTTACGCCAAACATAACTCCAACATCGTGTTCACTTCCCGGACTCCGCCGAGAAGAGACCATCACAGTTACACACGCCGTTGGTGTATTTTAATTAAGATCAACTTCGGTTTTCTACAACCGACATTAACAAATTCCCATCTGCCACATAACCGCGGGCACGGCTTTGAAAGTTCAAAACCCTGCAGGGTGTCCCAACTTAGCCCATGATAAGCTCTCGCGATCAACGAAGGATATTCCTTCTCCCCGGGAAGACCCGATCAGTCTCGGAATCCCGGCTACAAGACATTTCACAGCAATAAAACAAGTCCAGCAAAGCCGCCCGATGCGCCGACAATCCTGATAGGAGCTGCACATATCTCGTTCTCAGGGCAACACCGGATGAGACATCCTACGAGTAAAACCAAACCTCGAGTTGCCACGAGGGGCCCCATGATCTACTCGGTTCGGGCCAGCACTTAGAGAAGCACTGGTCCGGGGGCTAAATAAAGATGACCCTTGGGCTCCGGAAACCCAAGGGAAAAAGGGCATAGGTGAGGCAAATGGTAAAACCAATGTTGGGCCTTGCTGGAAAAGTCTTATTCAAAGCGAACTGTCAAGGGGGTCCCATAAATCACCCGACCGCGTTAGGGACGCAATAATCCGGGAACATAACACCGATATGACGGAAACTAGGGCGGCAAGAGTGGAACAAAACACCAGGCATAAGGCCGAGCCTTCCACCCTTTACCAAGTATATAGATGCATTAATTAAATAAGATATATTGTGATATCCCAACAAGTAAACATGTTCCAACAAGGAACAACATCTCCATGTTCCAACAAGGAACAAACTTCATCTTCACCTGCAACTAACAACGCTATAAGAGGGGCTGAGCAAAACGGTAACATAGCCAAACAACGGTTTGCTAGGAAAGGATGGTTAGAGGTTTGACATGGCAATGTGGGTGGCATGATATAGCAAGTGGTAGGCATCGTAGCATAGGCATAGCAAAAGAGCGAGCATCTAGCAAGCAAAGATAGAAGTGATTTCGAGGGTATGGTCATCTTGCCTGAAATCCCGCAAGGAAGAAGAACGAGTCCATGAAGAAGACAAACGGACGAGGTCGAATGAATCCTCACAACTCCGGAACGAAACCGAAGCTAACGAGAGAAACAAACCGGAAAGAAGCAAACCACATAGTAAACAACCATCACATAAACATGGCATGATGCACAAACAAGTATGATGCATGTCCGTTTAAATAACATGGCATGGCAATATGCACAAACAATCCTACAAATTAGTGGAGCTCAATATGCAACGAGTTGCATATTGACGAACACCACATCAATTATTTAGTTCTCTCTCGATTAGGTTACCCAACAATATTAAATGTTATTAAACATGGCAAGAGGTGAAGCAAATGAAACTAACTATCTAGGCAAGTTTAAATGAGGCCGAAACAACGAACAACAATTCCGGAAAATCCCCATATGCAAATTATGGATTCGAACAGATCTGACCTAAAGCATATTTTAATGTTGTTAAACATGCAAAATAAAGCTACCATGTTAAACTAGGCATTTTCTACCCCATTTACATATATAATTTATTTAAAATGGAGCTACGGTTATTTAGTTATGAAATAAATCATTTTAACATGGCATTTAAGCAAATTAATGCAAACAACAATTATAAGCATTTAAATGTTGTTATCATGATGCGGATGACATGTGCAAGTTTATGCAATTATATGAAAACGTTAACATGAGCATTAAGAAGCATTGTGTCGCCGTGGTGGAAGAAAGGGGTGCCACGGCAACGAATCCGAAAATGGTGCCACGGCAACATATCGGTTTCGATAACTCGATTGAGATACCGGTACAAAGGAAAGCGGGGACGGAAGCGAGTCATGCAAGATGGTGGGGTGATCCCGGATACCGGGTTCCCACGGAACGGTGGCAAAAGGGGGGCATCGCAAGGATGATTCGATCACGGCGGTCGTCACGGGTTATACCTTCGGAACGTTCAAACGGGACGGTTCGCGTTGTCGAGGGAAGTAGATGGAAGTAGACGTTCACGGGTCGTCGAGGGAAGTAGAGGAAGTAGTCGTTCTCGCGATGATCGCCGAGGGAAGTAGTGGTACACGGCGAGGGGAAGTCGTTGTTCACGCTCGATGGTAGTGGTACATCTCGTCATCGAAGTAGTTGTACACACGAAGGTAGTCGAACTTGACGGTTCCGTTACACAGGTCTTGGCGATCTTAGTTGTACACGTTTTCAGTAGATGATCGAAGAGGACTTGGCGATCCGATGCCTCCGGGTCGACGGTAGTGGTACACGTGTCATCGGGCACTTGTCGCTTCCCGGTCTTGGCGATTCGGTTTCGTAGGGTACTTGTCGCTTCCGGTTCGGTGGTCGCCGGTCGTAGTGGTACTTGGCGTTTCGGCGACGACGGTAGAGGTACTTGGCGATCGTCGGGACACTTGTCGCATCATCGTAGTCGATCTTGGCATCTCGAAGGGTACTTGTCGCTTGTGAAGTCGACCTTGACGGAACCGAATGTCCTCGAGAGTAGTCGTGGTACTTGGGGTCTTGAACTTGCGGTCTCGGTTCTTGCGACGAAGAGATGTACTCGGTGCCAAAATAGTCTTCGTGTACTTGACGTTATCGTGCGTAGAGGTACTTGGCAGTCTCCAGAGACGACGGGCGCCGTGGAAGAACTTTGAAGTCGCTGGGAGAGCTCCCCTGCTCCAGCGACGCTGGAGGAGGACAGGGCGCGGGGCGGCGATCTGGTGGCGGCGGCCTCCTGCGGGCGTACATGGCGGCGGCGGCCTCCACGACGAGGAGGAGGGAGATGAGCGCGGGGCACCGGCGACGCGGGGCGCCGCGGAGAAGCTCGAGCAGAGGCGCTCGCGAAGGAGAGGAAGAGGGCCAAGGCTGGGAAGAGATGGGGAAACGAGGGAAGGAGCGAGAGGAGGGAGATGGGGCTCGGGGCGCTCGCAGCTCCCTGGCGAGGCATGCAGGCGGAGGACGAAGGGGGGGGTCGAGAGAGATGCGGGAGAAATCGAGAGGAGGGAGGCGACGAGGGATCGAGCGAGAAAGGGGATCGGGCGCGGGCGCTCCCCTCGTGTGCGAGTGGCGGCGCTAGCAGGGACACGAGGGAGAGGGGGATCGGGAGAGATGGGCTAGGGTTAGAAAGGGGGCGCGGCTGGGCCTAGGCCTTGGGCCTGCGCGGGGAGTTGGGAGGCCCAGGAGGAGGAGAAAGGCCAGGGCCGGCTGGGCTCTCCCTCTCTCTTCTAAAATATTTAGCAGAAAAAAAATAAATAAAGAGAGACAAAAGAACGAGAGGGTTAGGGAAAGAATTTGGACATGGGGATTATTTTCCTGCACTCACAAAATGTGAGGAATTTAACAAAATGACCCGAGGATTTTGGTGGAACTCGGAAAATGATAGAATAATAACGGCGAGGTTTTGAGGTCAACTCGGAGTAGAAAAGGCACGGGATTTATTTGCAAGTGTGTTATGGTGAATTCCAAATAAATGGAATAATTTATAATAGCTCCATAACTATTAGGAGGATATGTTATAAAGAGAAGTCACCATGTGAATTCCCTCGATTTAAATGGATCGAGAATCCATGCAATTTATTTAGTTGAGTTTTTAAAATTAGATGGCATGACGAGATGATGCAATGCACGAGATGACATGAGCAATGCACAAACAAAACAAAACACATGGCAAAACTCAGAAACCCTGGAAGGCAACTGAAGCTCCGGTCTTGGGGCGTCACACCCGGCCTTAGAATAAGGCCCTTAAGTTAAGGTTTAGAGCAAGCATAATAGGAATGTAAAGGCGCCACATGAAGGTAAGCGCAAGCGGAAGTAACGTTTTACAAGGCCAACAATGACCCATCTCGCGACGCAGCGCGTAACATGACGAAAGTTTGTAGCCGCTCCCGACCCCGTAGTCCTCCTTTAGGAGAACGTCGCCTCTCCCGACCCCGTGCCGCTCCCGCGAGCGGCCCGGGCGTAGCCCTAGACCCTCGCCGCCGCCACCCCTCACCTCGCCTCTCCCCTTCCCCGTCGCCGCCAGGGGCCGCCGCCGGGCGAAGCCCGTGCGTGCGTGCGGCGGTGGCGGCGGGTTTCTTCCCTCCCCGCGAGACATCCGGTCGGCGCGGGACGGCTAACCTCGCGGTGGCGTCTCGGGCGGCGGCGGCTCGGGTGGCTCCAGGGCGGCGCGGTGCTCTGCTCCTCCGGCGGTGCTTGGCGATTTTGGCGCGCGGTTGCCGGGTGCGGCCGGCGCTGGATCTGGCGCGGCTACGGGCGGGCTCGCGATGGCCGAGTCGTGCTGCTGAGGTGGGGGACGCCGGGGCGTGGACGGCGTATGGGCGCACGGCGGCTCCTGGCTCCGGATGTGCGCGTGGGGCGTGGATCGACAGCCGGGCATGGCAGCGGCAGGCGTATGTCGGGCGCGGGAACCAGCCGGGCGTGGCGGGTGCGGCTCCGGAGCACGAGGTGTGCTACGGGCGGTGGACCTGCTCGTCTGCTCTGCTTCTTCGCTTGCGGCTCCGATCTGGATCTGGCGTGAGCTGTTTCTTCGGTCCGGTGCTGCTCTTCGCGATGTGGTGTTGGTTTGTTGCGGTGGTGGTGGCTGCCGTGGTGCTGCGGTGGTGGACGGCGGCTTCGGCCAGGGGGTGGTGCGGTTCTGGTCGCGGTGGATCATGGGATCCCGTGGCCGGAGTGAGGTCGGCCTCGGCAGGGGTGGTGGTTTGTTGGCGGCGGTCGGTGGTGGCGGGCGGTCGGCACATCTCCGGGAGAAATCCTTGCTCCGGTCTCCACCGGAGCCGACGGCGGCGGCGCCCGCGGGTTCCGTGATCTTTCTTGGAAGCGTCGCCGTGGAGGTGCGCTCCTCCTCCCCACGGCTTTGGCTCCGGAGGGAAACCTCAGATCCTCTGGATCGGGCAATGGAGGCGTCTTCGCGTCTTTCTCCTCCTTGGGGGCATCGTCTCGGAGCAGGCAACGACTGGGAGACCGATGGATGGCGGCATCTTCGCCATGTGGGTTGCGGCATCTTCGCCGCGTGGTTTGTGGCATCTTTGCCGCGTAGTTTGCCGAGGCGGCCTTTTCGGGGGCGCTGATTTCCGTTTGGCAACGATGATGGCGTCGAGAGGAACTCTGGTCGCGGCTCGGGCTTCGGTAGTCGGATCTTCCCGGCGTGTCCGACGTGCTCTTTGGGGCACGGTCGGCGCAAGTCCTGCATATTTCCCTTGTGATGATCGTCGTCGAGTCGGAGCTGTCGGCTGTTCGCGTGTGTGGCCTTCGCTGGCATGTGCCGTCATGGTTTCGTGCAGCTGTTTGCGGGTTGGCTTCGACGATGAAGGTCTGGTGAAGTTGGAGTCGCCCATTCGGAGGTAGCGGTGATGACGATGACGCTTATGCATCGCTCGGCGGATGTCTTTCCCTCTTTGTAGCTCTGTGATCCCATGTCGGTGGCTAGGTTGACCGGTGGTATCCATTTTATGTGGGTTGGATTGTATCGGTTTTAGCCCGGTTTTCCGTCAATTAACCGGGCAATTCTCACTCCTCCTTAATTAATGAAAATGGCAAGTCCTTTTGCCTCGTTTCAAAAAAAAAAAGTTTGTAGCCGCCTCCAGGATGATTGCCGTTGCATGATGGTAGCAGCACCAAGGACCATAGCCGCCCTAGCTCGTATTATCAACCCTTGATGCCGCCTGAAGCTGATTGCATTTGTCACGAAGGTTGTTGGTGAGGCTGTCAAGCCAAACACGGTCCCATTGTCTCTATCATCCTTAACTGGATCTTTAATAGTTAACCAGTTAAACAAGGCGTCGCTATCATCGTTGTCATTGGGCGGTCATGTTCGTTAAGATATTTGACTTATTTGTTTGTTCAACAATGAGATGTTTGACTTAACTAGATAAAATTGTCAAATCAATAGGAAATCTCATTGTTTTTTTTTCGGGGGTAGGAAATCTCATTCTTGATCTGTCACTAGGGTCAGCTGAATTTTATATGTACAATACCATTGGAGTAGGGGGGGGGGGGGGGAGGGGGGGAGGTACTACTTGGTTGACTTATAAAATATATTACAAGTAGATATATACATGCGAACCAACTTCTGGTTGGATGATTATGTGGATAGTGGTATCCCCAGCCTATCAGGGTTTAAGATCTGGTGCTCGCATTTATCCTGAAATAAACGAGGCGCCTATGGTGACTTCGATGATATGCCGGCTCAATCTCTCGGAGGTGTTCATAGGAATAGGTGTGCATGTGTGCATTCATATGAGTGAGTGTATGCACATATACATAAGCGCTTTGCGTCTGTACTGTTAAAAAAAATAGATATGTACACGTGTACATAATTCACATTCCAAATTTACAGACCTTCTAGATGGCCAGGAGAGATAACACGTGTTCATAGAAGTTACCCCGTAAAAGAAAAGGAAAAATAGCTGAGAAGCGGCCTTCTTAAAAAAAAATTTTGAGACAACGAAGCGGCCTTCTTAATGGCCAGGAGAGATAACCCGCGGGCCGTGGAACTTCTGCGACGGCGCGCGGGGGTGAGGATCGACGTCGACGTCGGCACCGGGGCACGTGAGGAGGCGGCGGCGTGGTTTGGACTTTCCTAGAAGATCGAGTAGGCTGGATACTCCACAGATGTATACTCCTTAAACGTACGTGCCGCATACACACTGTAATCTGCAGTTTTAAATCACACATAGTATCTTGGCGATCGATCTGCACTTTAGCAGCCACAGCCGCTTCATGTGCTTGCAAAGTTGCAATGTATCTCCGGCCCTCAACTGCTTTCCGCGAAGCGTCGCTGATCTCCTGCGATCATTGTTGCTTTGTCTGGCCAATGTTGGGGAACATATATATAACCTGCACATCTGTCCCAGATGCAGCAGCCGCAGTCGGCATGTGAGCTTCGATCAGCGTCTTTTGTTATACATTTTCCCGTCTAGTGCTTACTGGCTTACTGCTCCGGGGTGATGCATGCATGGTATGGGAAAGGAGAAGTTAGAGAGAAATGGAGAGAATCTGGAAGAGCGTGCAAGAATCAGAGCCAGGATACAAGAATGCGCATACGGATTGTGTCAATCTCCCTCTAAGATCCGCACAATCGTGTAGACGGTGATGGAGGTGGCCTGCCTCCCCTAACTTGACCACATTTTCTTATGCTCAAGTCAAACTCCAGTAGCTGTTGTTATTTGCGGCAAGTCGCTCTATATAAGGCTTCGTTACGTTAGTTGCTTAATTAGCTAAATATAGTCGTCCCCAACCGAGCTTAAGTGCATACCTGCCTGATTAAGCAAGAGAGACTAGCCTAGCCAGGAGTATCAAGTGATGGAACCTAACCACAACGGCTACGGCTACGGCTACTACGACAACAACAATGGGTCCTATACAAATGATGACAACCCATGCTACTACGGCATGAGCTATGCCACTTCCGAGCCCTCCGCCTATGGCTACCAACACCAGCAGTCCCCTTGTGCCCAGCCCCAGTCCTCCTACGACAGCCACTACTATGCCGCCTACGACATCAGCAACTCCTCCTCTGCGGCCCCGTCCTACGCCGCCGCCGCCGACATTGCTCCTTACGCGCAGCAGCAGCACCCACAGTACCTCAATTTCGGGGGCAGCAGCTATCAGTACGATGGCGCCGCGAGTGCTGTGGGCATGGGCATGGACATGGACCTCAGCGCGCTCATGGAGGCCACTTCCATCTCACCTGCTGCACCATCCTGGGCGGAGCAGCAGGAGGCAATGAAGGCCAAGGCGGAGCCTCCACAGCTGATCGGCGTGCGGAGGCGGCCGTGGGGCAAGTACGCTGCGGAGATCCGGGACTCCACGCGCAGCGGCGAGCGCGTGTGGTTGGGCACCTTCGACACCCCGGAGGCCGCCGCGCTGGCCTACGACCAGGCGGCCTACACGTCCCGTGGAACCGCGGCCGTGCTCAATTTCCCGGTGGAGCGAGTCCGGGAGTCGCTGCGCATGCTGAAGCTCGGCGAAACCGCGGACGCGGGGGAGGACGACTCGCCCGTGCTGGCCCTCAAGAGGCGCCACTGCATCCGGAAGCGCACTCCCAAGGGCAAGGGCCAGGACGGTGACATGAAGAAGAAGCAACCTGCTGGCGCTGCTGTTGCGTCATCGAGCGTGCTGGAACTGGAGGACCTAGGAGCAGACTACTTGGAAGAGCTGCTGGCGTTGTCCGAGAAGTGGTCGAATGAATGATCCATGACGTTTGCTTGCTGCTGGCTCTCATCGTCATTCATGATCGTGTTCTATAGTACTAGCCCCGTACGGGCCCACCCTACAACATTTGGCATTTCCATGTGTGGGCGTGCGCTCAGCTCGCACTCCGGCCGGCCAGATTGAGTCGTTTTTTCCTAGTCAAAATTTTATTCATTCTTTCATAAATTTCTGCATGTATGTTGTTAGTCGGAAATGCACCTGTACTAGCAGCACTAGTTCTAGTAATTCATGTGATTTCCCTGTTTATGTTCCATCACATTGCTAATCCTCCGTTCTTAAAAGTTCATCCCCCACATCTCAACATGCAGCCTTCCACCTCATCAAGTTTGCAATGTCAACATCCACTACTCCTTCATGGGTATTTATCATGCATGCACCATACCCACTACACCTTCAGTTGTTACAACATGCAATCTCCATCTCACCAAGTCATGCATGTTTGTCACATCATAATTTGTCACATAATTATCCATGCATCTTAAACAAACTTATGTCATTAGCATGCCATCTTATTCATGTAATATATAATACTCCCTCCATTCCCTTATACAAGCCACTATCAAAAATACATTTTGCATCAATACAAGGCCACCGATAGTAATCGAGGCAAAAATTAATGATGTTTCCTTATACTAGCAACTTTTTATAATACTTACATGCATGTAGTCATAATGACACTCAACCACTTTCTTTCCATTCATTCGTTGCATTCTTGTGGTGTATTAATGATTCCGGTTAACGAAAAGAAAAATTGATTTGCAAAGAGTCATTAAATTTTATCTTGATACCTGTAATATGAGTATGTGGCATTGTATAAAGGAATGGAGGGAGTACTAAAACTGTAAAGCATCGGAGATGCGAGAATCATATGATTTACACTCTTTTCCTTCGTCTATATTTTGCCAAAAGTTGTGAATTTGTCTGATCTGATCCTTTACATTTGGTTTATGCATTGTCATGAATCTGTCGCCCGTCTCATGGTGTGAATACTTATGTGGTCTGAGTTATCCCCAAAGTTATTAGTGCTTCTGGAAGAACGTCACATAAATTACCCCCAAAATTGTACAATATTACCCACCGATGCCGCCTGTAAGTGACAAAAAAGTTTCAGACAGGGAAATCCCCCACCTGGGCCAGCCCACAGAATAGGGATCTCTTATACTGCACTCTGCCGCTCGGAGAAGACGTAGCGCGCCCGTTTGAGCCGGCCCATGTGGGGGCGGCCTGTTTTTAAATTTCGTCTTTTATTTTACGGTTTTTATTTTTCTCCTTTAAATAATTTGGTACTTCAAAAAGGTTACAAATTAAAGAAGACAGTTTTTAATTAAAACTTTTAACAAATCCTAAAATGTTTGTGGATTCAAAAAATGTTTGTAATTTTTTAAAAGAATGTTTGCATATTAAAAAAATGTTTAAAATTTTGAAAACAAATATTTGGTAGATCAAAAAATGTTCATGATTTTTTTAAAATGTTATGTATTAAAAATGTTAATGAAATTGAATAAAATCTTGGCCAAAATGTTATCGGTGATGCAGCAAAATGTTGTCATGGCCTTTGGAGATTACGAATTTTTTCTCCCATTGCAACGTACACGCTCTTTTGCTAGTTAAGGAAATAAAGCATGAACTACTCATATCCATGTGAAAATATGGCCATTTCTGAACGATCCAAAAAGGGCGGACACGGACCATGTGCAACAAAGGCTGGACAATCCATACAAATCCAGAGGGTCCGTTTTTTTTTAAATACCCTATTACACCCAGAGCAAAAGCTGAAGAAAAATCCAGGGGGTCTGGGTTTTTACAAACAGGCCATTGTTTTTTCTAAGAACAAAATCTGGATTGTCGAGATTCTCACAAACGCTCCGGAAAAATCCGTCCACACCAACTAGAGTCGACTTTCGAAATTGACTCCAATGTAGCTACAGCCAGGACAACAATGCCCCATAAACCTGGAAAAATTAAGACAATTCGGTTTTGAAGAGGTTGCTTTTTTATTTTTATTTTTATTTTTTTTTGCGGGGAAAACTTTCAATCTATTCATCTTCAATCATGGTAGTACAACGAGCACTAGAAATAATAAAAATTACATCTAGATCCGTAGACCACCTAGCGGCGACTACAAGCATGAAGCGAGCGAAGGCGCGCCATCATCATCGCCCTCCATCGCCGGAGCCGAGCAAACCTTGTTGTAGAGCGATGGAAGTCGTCGTGCTAAGGCCCCGTAGAACCAACACACCGTAACAGCAACCGCCGCGGATGAAGAGTGTAGATCAAAAGAATCCAATCTGAAAACACACGAACGAAGACGAACGACGAACATATCCGAGCAAATCCACCAAAGATAGATCCGCCGGAGACACAACTCCACACGCCCACCAATGATGCAAGATGCATCACCGGAACGGGGGCTAGGCGGGGAGACATTTATTTCATCTTCAGAAAGCCGCCACCATCTCGCCTTCCTGAGCAGGACACAAACCCTAGCAAAGCTTGAAAAAAGATCTAAAAAAGCCTCCCACCGGCAGGGCCGAGATCCACCCGCCCCATGGCCATAGGGCCACCGGAGGCAGGATGGACAGCGCCGCGCCGGTGAGAGGCGAAAGCTAGGATTTTGGGAGGCGGCCCTTGGCGTCGCCCGACGAGTCCTCTCCTAAACCGCAGTATTCTTAAAAAACTTTGAAAAAACTTTGTTCTATGGTTGCTTTTTTATTTGAATGACTGAAATGGTTTTCTTAAACTGACTCTGATATTTCTCGAGACCACCATATAAAACCTGGCAGCCTGGCTTTCCAGAGTTGGTTCGAACAATTAACGTACCCTAATTTTTCGGTCGGTTAATTATTAATTCTGAACCCGACATTATTAGCCGCACCACCCAATCCCGACCTCGCTGCCCGCAAAATCCATGCCGTTAATCTCTACATCCACGGCTCCCTGCGCCAGTTCCTCACGCCAGGAGTTGTACCACGTTTGCAGATGGAGGTGGCCGTGCATGCGACCCCGGCCTTCCCCAATTTTCGACGAAGTCACCATGCATGCGACCCCGGCCTCCCCCAATTTTCGACGAAGTCACCGTGCACGTGACCCCGGCCTCCATGCACGGTTACTTGTCAAAAATCGGCAACGCCTGGCAGCCCAAGCACTAAAACTTGAGAGAATTCCTTATTTAACACTGTCTTAAATTTTCTTTCCCTATTCGACACCGGAATACATTTCCTTCCTTATCTAACTCAAAGTCTAAATTTGTACCTTTTGTGACACTCTCATCCATTTTAACAACTAATGGTGTTAAATGACATGTGAAAAGATGACTTTACCCCTGATGCAACTTGCGACCAGAATTTTCACATGACGAAAGAAGCAGATATTTATATGGCCGTGGAAGGCAGTGGACAAAAGCAGAGCCCCTGATGCACACGTACACCTGAAACTCGCCTGTGCTAGTGTCAACTAGATCGATCTCGCTATAGAGCTGGCCCCAGGATCGCTCAATGCAGCTGCTCTCTAGCTCTGAGATGTTTACGTCTCAGGTGGCCATGGTATGAATGGAAGAAGTCAAACAAGCTTTGGGTGGGGCTTGGGAACCCTTGCACGGAGGAGGACATGGACTTCTTCTATGCCTCAACGACCATCATTTTGGGCAACGGTGCCAAAACACCTTTTTGGGATTCCCCATGGCTTCTTGGGCGGAAACCGAAGGACATTGCCCCTTTGACTTATGAGGCCTCCACGCGCAAGAACTGGAAGGTGCGTGAGGCCCTCCATGAAGATGCTTGGATTCTTAAGATCGGTCGCAACACCATCGTCTCCGGTGCCCACATCCTCCAATTCTTCACGTTATGGATGCTTGTGCATGACCTACACTTGGATCAACAAACTGACGATGACATTATTTGAACACGCCAACGACGGAGCCTACTCATGCCACCGCCTACAAGGCTCAGTTTCTTGGACTGACACTTTCGCCCATGGACTTTATGATCTGGAAGGCTTGGGCCCCTCCTAAGATCAAGTTTTTTGCTTGGTTGGCTATCCAAGACCGGATTTGGACAGCCGACGGATTGGAGCGCGCGGTTGGCAGAATCTGTGGACTTTGCCCGCTCGCAAACGTGTTGGCGAGACGGTGCACACCTCTTCTACAAATGCCGCTACACCATAAGGCTATGGAACTCGATCATCCTTGAATTTGGTCTAGCGCACATGGACACCTCCTCTTGGCATTTGGATGGATCCGTTTTGGAATGGTGGGAAAAGCGAACCTGCTTGAAAAACCCAAACCGACGAGCCTTGGCCTCACTCACAATGCTAGTCTCTTGGACGATCTGGAACGAGCGTAATGCTCGGGTCTTCCAACACAAGAGCGCACCGCCTCCGGTCCTCCTCCGTGCTATCATCAACGACGTCAAGCTTTGGGTTCTCGCGGGAGCTAAAAAACTGGGGTGTATTCTTGTGCGCGAGTAGTTGCCATGCCGGGCATATGGGTCATTTGTAACACTCTAAAACACTTCTCTCTTATTTAATGAATGAGGCAAATCTTTTGCCTCCGTTTTGAAAAAAAAAATCTCGCTATAGAGCAAACTTAGCCAGCCCAGGCCACGTGCACGTATGCAAAGTTTATGGTGCTACCTGTGTGTGCTATTGATACAGGAATCAATCAAGCCATCCGCTAGTCTGCTTTGCATGTACGTAATTTGTGATGACTTGATTTAGAGTTTTAGAAACCAACATGCAACTATAAGGTTCCGGCCACCACCGACACTGTACACGGGGACGGGCTAATTAGGCCAACCGAGCCTGGTTGTCCAAACGCGACGCCGAGCAGCTTAGTGGTCGAGTAAGCTAAACAAAGATGCCAACATGATTTAAGCAGGATGTTGGTGATCGCATGCGTAATCAGGCTGCCACTGCAATACATTGTTGTCGTTAATTAGCCGATCAGCAAGTCAACCAACCTATATACTGATGTCTTGCCAAGACCTAGAGGCGCCTGCACGCACCAAGCGACCAGCACATCAGCCCATCAGGGCAGGAGATGATCGAGCTCAAAAGCAAGGCTCTACACTCATAGAAAAAAGGGTTCGTCTCCTATACTACCTCAGCATCTGCACGTATATTGTTTCTTCACGGACCTGAATACCCGACGGTGTCATCACGCACTGAAACTCCACTGTTCATGTTTTTTCGATAAAGAACTTTTCAGTGAATAGATATATCGAGGTGATGCAATCATATTGAGAAAAAGCCCGGCGTCTGCATAGCTAGATGCACACAGCCAAAACATTCAATACACCCTAAAAATAAAATAATTCGATACAAAGCCAAGCAATAAATCATGTCTAGCCTAAGGAGCGGTAGATCCTATCCGTAAATCACACCGTCATCCATGGGGTAGAAAACCTCCCTGGCCGTACGCTCCATCCATGTAGACGCCATCATAAAAAGGTCCCTGTCCTCCGGCTTCTGCAGGATAGACCACGTACGGAGCCATCGTGTACAAACATGAATAACCTGCATAGGAGATGAGACACATTTATTATTAAAAACCACATCATTCCTGGTAAGCCACATTGCCCAGCATAAGGCCGCCGCTCCCACAAGAATATGTGCAGAAAATTGTTTATCAATACCCCGCAACCAGATGCCGAACATATTCCGTACACTACGTGGTGGGTATAAATTCGAAGCTACTTAGACCATGGCCCAAACTGCCCGAGCGAACTTGCACTCAAAAAATAAGTGTTTGATAGACTCGTCATGTTGGCAAAAGACACATGTCTTGGACCCATGCCAGTTTCGTCGTGCCAGATTATCTCTAGTTAGGATGACTCCTTTGTTTAGAAACCAGAGAAAACTTTTCACTCTTAGAGGAATTTTTAGCTTCCATTTTTCTGTTATCAACCGGAATATCACAATGGACCATTGCATCATACATGGATTTCACCGAAAATTTGCCATTCTGATGCAAGTTCCATCAAAAAGTGTCCGGCTCATCTGACAGTTGAATGTCCTCCAGACGAGTGAGTAATTCATTCCATGCTGCCAAACGAGTGCCCAAAAGATCCCTACGGAAAGAAATATCGGGGTTTTCTTGTCCTAAGACTTGTTTGATCGTGACAAATTTATGTCTAACAATTCGATACAAGCTCGGATATTGCACCATTAGTGGGTTGTTCCCTAGCCAGGTATCTTCCCAGAAACGAACTTGAGAGCCGTCCCTAACCGAGAAGGTCCCAAATTGGAAGAAGAATTCCTTGACCTTCATGACTCCACTCCAAAAATGTGAATCCCCAGGTTTCAAATAAATTTGAGAAATGGCATTGGATCCCACATACTTGTTGTGAATGATTTCCTGCCATACTCCATTCTCAGTGAGTAGTTTATAAACCCACTTGTTGAGAAGGGCAATGTTTTTAACCTCAAGGTCTTGGATTCCCAGGCTCCCTTGACTTATAGGTCTGCATAATACGCTCCACCTAGCCAGTCGATATTTCTTAGTTTCATTATCACACTACCAAAAAATCTGGATCTAAAGTAATCGAGCCGCTGTAGAACCCCTTTCGGCAGATGGAAGAACGACAACATATATAAAACCATATTTCTTAGGACAGAATTGATCAAGATCAATCGCCCCCCATACGACAAGAGTTTGGCCTTCCAACTGGCTAAACGTTTCTCAAGTCTCTCTTCCACATTCCTCCACTCAGCGATAGTTAAACGCTGATAGTGTATGGGGATACCCAGATACCGAGATGGAAACTGCCCACGCTGGCATCCAGAGATCTCGGCATACTCTGGTGCTTAATCTGCAGCATCGCCAAAGCAAAAAAGTTCGCTCTTATGAAAATTAATTTTGAGACCAGAAAGTTCTTCAAAAGCACATAAGAGCAGCTTAAGATTTCTTGCCTTGTCTAAATCATGATCCATGAATAAAATCGTGTCATCCGCATATTGTAGAATGGATAGACCATGTTCTACCAAGTGTGGAATGACCCCGCTAATTTGATCATCCAGCTTAGCCCTCTCTACAAGGGTAGCTAGCATGTCAGCCACAATGTTAAACAGAATAGGAGATGCGGGGTCGCCTCTTGATGCAGCCCCTTCCTTGTCTGAAAATAGTGGCCAACGTCATTGTTAACTTTTATGGCCACACTACCTCCAGAGACAAAGCTCTCAACCCAGCGACACCATTTTTGCGAAAACCCCTTCATGCGCAAGATTTGTAACAGGAAAGGCCACTTAACTTTGTCGGAGGCTTTCTCAAAATCAATTTTAAGAATGACACAGTTCAACTTTTTTCGGTGCAGTTCATGAACAGATTTCGTGCAGGACGACCACTCCATCTAATATGTTGCATCCTTGCATAAATGCTGTTTGAGTGGGTTTTACGACATGGTCAGCTACACTGTTCAACCGGTTGGTCGCTACCTTCGTAAAAACTTTAAAACTTACATTCAGAAGGCAAATTGGTCTATATTGCTGAATACGACTAGCCTCCTTAATCTTAGGCAATAGGATAATTTCCCCAAAGTTTAAACGAGAAATGTCAAGGTCCTCGGAATGCAGTTGGTTAAACAACTGAACCAAGTCAGCCTTAATCACGTCCCAAAAGCATTGATAGAACTCTGTGGGAAAGCCATCCGGTCCCGGCGCCTTGTTGTGTTCCATCTGAAAAACCGCAGTTCCAATTTCCTCCTCAGAAAACGGAGAGGTTAGGAATTCATTTTCTGCTTCTATAACTTGAGTAATGTCATGAGTGACGGATTCTTCCACCTGGAAATTAGTTTCAGCTGAAGGCCCAAAAAGGTCTTTGTAGAACTTAGTGATATAATTTCTAAGTGGTACGTCCCCCTCTATTCGGCCTTCCTCCTGGTCAAGGGCGAATATACGCTTCTTTCTGTGCCTGCCATTGGCTAGCATTTGAAAGTATTTCGTATTATCATCACCTTGCACCAGCGAATCCGCTTTGCTACGTTGATACCATTTAATCTCTTCGTCGCATAGTAGGCGGGCAATCTGCTCGTTAAGATTACTTTTTTGCTCAATCTCAACAGCAGACAGTGGCCTCACATCTGCTATTTTATCAAGGGAATCGATTAAGGTAGACAAACACAATTTTTCTTTTTTGTAAATGCCCGCAGTATGTTTGGCCCATCCTCGAAGGAATCGACGCAAGGCGCGAATTCGATTATTCCATCGTTGAATGGGTGTGTTGCCGCGAGGCTGGTGTGCCCACACCTTCTTGACCAGCTCATGAAAACCCTCTCTAGTGAGCCACCCCAGTTCAAATTTAAACTGGTGGCGGTTAGAACTTGGTATTGGTTGTCCAAAATCGGTTAGCAACGGGGCATGATCCGATAAGGCCTCAATTATTTCTAGAGCCCGAACTGAGGCTAGGGAATATTTGTATTCCGAGTCAGTGGTAACTAGCACCCGATCCAGTTTTTCAAAGGTTGGCACCGATCGGTTATTGGCCCAGGTATACTGACGACCAAACATCATGATCTCCCTCAGATCAAGGCTATCAATAACAGCATTAAAGAGGAAAGGCCACCTAGTGTCAAACCGATCATTGTTTTTTTTCCTTCTGATGTCGAAGGATATTAAAATCCCCCCGATTAACATGGGATGGGGATTGTCTCGACATGTGTTGACTAATTCTTTTAGAAATGCAGACTTAAACTCCTCTTGAGCGGCGCCATATACAGCCACCAGACTCCAGATGAAGTTGTCGGACTTATTTCAAAGGTGGAATTTGATATGATACCCCCCTTGACATGGACAATAGTTGTAAGTATGTAGAGTTAATACCTAGCAAAATTCCCCCGGACCTCCCGGTCGATGGTAATACGTGCCATTTGTAATCAAAACCACAGGAAAAGTGATCCAGATCACGTGTTGGAAAATCACGTTTGCCCGACTCAGTGATAGCCACAAAGTCCAACATATGATCCTTTACACAATCGGCAATGTTTTTGTGTTTAGCCAAGTCGCCAAGACCTCTGCTATTCCAGAACATGCCTCTCATGATGAACCAACTTTATGTTTAGAGACCTTTACTTTTTTGGAAGAGCGCCCTCTTTTCTTTGCTGAGTTAGACTTGTTCTTGCGCACCGACGCGACAAGCTCAAAAAGCGTAGTGTCACATATAGTATCATCAAGGTCTACTTCAGTCGTGTCTTTAACCAAAGGAGAGAGAGGCTTGCCTTCATGATTGGCATCAGCATCCTCCACGTCCTCATCTGACATGAGAGGGTCGACAAAGCTTGACAACTTCGGAGGAACCATAAGCCGGTCGAACTCCACTTGTTTTAAAGCCTTGACCCAAAAATCTATCTCATTCTCATTACATCCTAGTGACACCCCAAGTCTAGTATTATTTGAAGATACTTTGCGACAGGGTGTACCTTCAAAGTCGAGGTTACGAGCAGTAGTCCTACGCATGGCCTTCACCATAGAATCCTCGTCGGTGGCTGCAGATCCATCAGCCCCAACATGATGACGCCCGCTGGGCCTCAGCGGTGAAGGAGTAACGTCGGCCTCGAAGCCCATCCCATCGACTCCGCAAGGCATAGTTGGTTGTTGCCGCGACGAAGAAGAAGAAAGAGGGGGCTGCTCTTCGGCCTCCTCAATTCCGAAGCCGCCCCCGGTGTCGGAGTAGTGGAAGATAACGCGCGAAGCACCGCCATGGCAGACTCCTGGCTAGCTCGAACGGAGGGAGAGAAGATGACACCTCGTCAAGTCGGAGAAGCCGGAGTGTGCGGTGATGCCGACGGCGACGAAGGAGACCCCTCCGGTGCAGGTCGCCCGCAACTCCCCTCGTGGGGGTTAGGTGGTGGCGACCGGGGAGTCGAAGATGGCGGCGTCGAGCACCGGAGCGCCGAAGATGGCGACGTCGAGCACCGGGGCGCCGCCGGAGTGGGCGATGATGACAACGGCGAAAGGGTGGCCCCCTCCGGTACAGGGCGCCTGCGACTCCCCACTTGGGGGTTAGGCGGTGGCGATCGGCGAGCCGAAGATGGCGACGTCTAGAACCGGGGCGACGTCGTAGGAGAAGCAGCCCTAGACGTAGAATCCGACCCCCACGACGAAGACCCTTTAGTGGCGATGGAGCATCCGTGACGGGTAAGCCATGTGGGTTTGGAGGTGTGACAGCAATGGCCATCTGCATGGGCACCACGCCACCCGATGAAGAAGGTTCTGAAGAGTTGTTGGATGATGAAGTTGGTTTGGACCTCTTGCTTGGATCATTGTTCCTGGATGTGTCCTCCCTATCATGCCCCTTGTCACCACCTGAATCATCGCCATGCTCCCAGACTCGAGGTACAAAGTCACTATCAACGCTGAAGTCTGGTTCTTGAAGACTGTACCGGAACTCATAACCTTTCCTTTGAACCACCACATCTGAGGAAAGAGAATCAATTGTCCTGCTTTTGAAAGCATCAAGGTTCAAAACCGCTACCTGGATAAGAACAATTCCTCTCCGGCGCAGACAGAGAAGATCAACATCGAGAGTAGCACCAATCACCGAGCGGATTGCCCAAAGCCCCAAGAAGTGTCGAAGAGCGTGAGGCACCCCATGCACATGAACCCATATAGGAATTAGCTCGAAACGGTGTGGTATCTTCTTTGTATTCCAAGGCTTGAACTCGATAGTGACATTGTGGGATTTGATGAAATCTGCGAAGCCCGTCACCCTCTGTAACACCTCCTCACTTGGAAAGGACATGAGAAAAGCGTCTTTGTCATGTGGTATGGCCTCCCACACCCACTACTGCTGGTACTGAGCTATCTTAGCAACCTCTGCCTCCACGATACTCAGAGTGATAGAGCCACCAGAAATAGATACCAACGCCGTCAATGAATCCTGTGGTACAAGATCCTCCCTACAGACATTATCAGGCATCTGGAAGAAAGCCATACTTTCAGTTCCATAACCACATAACATCGCCACCTGCTTTGGCATCTTGAGAGCAGGACAGCGCCGCATGGTCATCGGGTGATTAAACTTGTTACAAATAAAGCAACACTGTTGTGTCTCGCAGTCATCATATGTATGCCCTACAGATTGGCACTTCGAGCACCATACCTTCTTAGGATGAGTTGTCCCCTCGGTTACTCCTAAAGTTTGAATCATAGGCTGCTATTGCAACGAGCTAGACTGCAAAAGGGTGTTCTGCCCATTACCCACTGCCATCGTAGACGAAGAAGCAGGCACCTGCACCAATGGCGGCATCATAACGGCCGCCGGTGGAATAACAGTAGGTGGAATAGCTGTATGATGAATTTTGTTACGACCACCCTTGCTGCCCTTTTGCTTCTGAGGGCGTGTGGCCGCATGAACACCGGCAGCGGCTGAATTATGAGGCATGCGGGCGTTGAAGCCGGCCGGCACTCATGAATGATACGTCTCCGTCATATCTACTTTTCCAAACACTTTTGCCCTTGTTTTGGACTCTAACTTGCATGATTTAAATGGAACTAACCCGGACTGGCGCTATTTTCAGCAGAATTGCCATGGTGTTATTTTTGTGCAGAAACAAAAGTTCTCGGAATGACCTGAAACTTCACGGAGATTATTTTTGGAAATAATAAAAAATATTGGAGAAAGAATCAAGGCCAGGGGGCCCACACCCTGTCCACGAGGGTGGGAGGCGCGCCCCCTGCCTCGTGGGCCCCCTGGAGCTCCACCGACCTCAACTCCAACTCTATATATTCGTGTTCGAGGAGAAAAAAAATTAGAGAGAAGGATTCATCGCGTTTTACAATATGGAGCCGCCGCCAAGCCCTAATCTCTCTCGGGAGGGCTGATCTGGAGTCCGTTCGGGGCTCCGGAGAGGGGAATCCATCGCCATCGTCATCATGAATGTAACGACCCGACCCAAAATCGGTCAAGTCTCTGTGTAGCTGTACCATCCCAAGATCATGCTGGCACACACAATACATTGATGAAATAATCAAAGTTCAATCACACCTGAATTTATTACACGATTCTCATATTGAGTCTTTATTACAATAGAATAAATTCGGCCGAAGGCCAACTCATGAGAAATTAACTAAATAAAGCTGCGGAAGCGTAGAAGAATAGCGAGTCCATCCGACTCCATAGGGCAATCGCCAAGCATGGGTCGTAGCCTCACTCCTGATCGGAATACTCCTCTGCAACATACGTTGCAGCCGTGTAGGTCAGCATTTTGAATATGCCGGCAAGTCATGAAGAGAGAATAACAATAAAAATTACTAACACTATATGCAATTTGGCTGTGGGGCTCTAGGTTTCATTGTTTTTGCGAAAAAGCCAGTTTTTCCCTACAATAAGGACTTGTTTGCAATTACTACGAAATGTTGGTAATTATTGAGATGGTTCCGCCAACCAATGTCTCATTCTCAATTATTAAATAACCCCCTCAATTAATTTATTAATTTCAGTGTTGAGATTTCCGAAATACTTCCAAGTACCGAGGCTCAAATTGTCCGTAATCGGGACACGGCTAACCGATTAGATCTTCACTGCAGAGGTTTATGACTTTACCCGCAAGATTCGCTCCTCCTTTAAGTCTTCGCACTTCATGGTGTTTGAAGACGGATGAACGAAACAGGGTCTTCCAAGAGCTCCTCCGCCACCGCCGTACCCATCCAATCCTACCGTTCTTCTACATCTCGTAGCACCGCCCACCAGAGTCACAACTAGGGTTGACCAAGCCGAGCCCATAATGGCTTGCGGCTGCATGTAAGCTTCCGTCAATGGGGTATCCATCCGTCTCTTCGTGGCTGGGTGAAGCTTTCCGCAAGATGTCATGGCGCTTCTCCATGCATCCCGCCAACCACTGGTTTCTCCAGGTGCCGTCAACCGCCCTCCACCCAGTGAATTTTGAAGTCCATCTTGAGTCTTGAAGTCATGGGGTTGTCATCATCTTGACTCTCACATCTCCCTTATGATTCACTCAACCAACCCCGTCTACGAGCATAGCAAAATAAACTACTTCGTCCCGGGCAATGGTAACAAGGGGAATTGGGTTCATCCTACCTCGTGATACTACTCAAGAACATAACTTCAAATTCTCCTACTGCATGCATGGTGGGGAGGTATACTTCTAATGCAATAAAATCATAGGTATAGTAAAAGAAATATGATCAATGACTTGCCTTGCTAACGATCTTCGAAAGCTAGGGACTCGTGGTAGCAAGCTTCGCACTCCGGAAATTCTACCGAGGCAAACAACAATCATATAAGCATACAAACATATGATCACTTAACATAACAACATGCTAACATAACACACAAAACAATTGAACCAAAACCCAAAGAAAGTTCGAAGAAATCCAAATCAATGTTTTCACCATATCAAGCAACAACCATGAAATAGTTTTGCACAACCAAAATTTTTCTTAACAGAACCTAAGCATGGGTTTTTGCTAACTAACAGAAAAGAAAACATCATGCAACTAGGAGCAAAAAGAATCACATCAAAAGCTATTATAGAACTCCTATTAGGCCTATAACAATTCTAGCAAGGAAGAATATAATAAATTTTTTATTTATTGTAAATAAAAGTTCCTGACCTAAAGTTACAGAAACTAACCTAAAATAAACTATCACATAAGAAAAATAAAATTATTTGCTATATGAAACAATAGGAAAACAGTAGCTAGTTAAATAAATAGGAACAACATGATTCTGATTAAAACTATCTTTTATTAGATCTAAAATACCTAAATAAATTCCTACGGTTAGGTAAGGTCAAAACAAAGTAGTGACAAAAGAATCACTAAAATAAAATAATTCTAACTCACTTTATGGCAGAATTACTAATCTGTCTAAATCTAAAATAAAACAATTTATAATAATTTTAACATGACTAAACATATTTTCTACAGAAACTACAACAAATTTGCAAACTAACAAAAAAAGAATCAATTAAAAATATTAAGTAGATTAAAAGATATAGATTTTACAAATCTGAAACTATTCTGTTAAAAACAGAAACGAAGAAAAATTAACTAAAAAGAAAAACCGGCTAATGGGCCTATCTAACGCTTCGGGCGTAATATAACTAAAACGCGCCCATGGTTTAACAGCAAATAACCCGACTGGGCCGGTCTAAACTAACCTAAATAAACCGAATAAACCGTAATTAAACGGTTCATTTAAAATAAACCTACCGCTTGAGGATCTAATCTAAACCCTTCTTTAGATCTAACGGGGGGGCGATCTCCGGCGATTTCACCGACGGCGACGGTCGACGGCGTTTTCGGCGGCGATGGTGCGGTGGCTCGTGGTCGGGGACGACGGCGGAGGCCTCCGGCGGTGCGGCGGAGCAAGGGGGCTCGGGGTGGAGTCGGGGAGCTCGAGGGGTTCGGGCGGCGGGGAACGGGCAATGGCAAGGGCGGGCGCCGGACTCGGCGACGGATTGCTGGCGAGGGAGGGTTAGGCGATGGGGCAAGGGGGGAAACGGGGCGAGGGGGGGTATTTATAGGGGGGGCACCGACTTGGGCGAGGGGGCGATCGGGCGAGGGGATCGGGGAGGATCCCGGATCCTTCGGGATTCCGGCGGCGGCGGCGGTTGCGCTGCGGGTTGGCGTGGGCGAGGGGAAGACGACGGGGTGGGGCCGGGTGTCAGTGAGAGAGAGGGGGGTCGTCTCGGTCGGGCGACCGGGGCGAAGGGTTTTCGGCGAGGGGGGCTCGGGTGTGCGGCTCGGCTCGGGCTGGCTGGCTGGCTGGTTAAATGCTGCTTTGGCGATGGTCGGGCCGCCAGCTACTGGTGGGCATTATTCGGCTGGTGGCGCTGGGTCTATTTCTTTTTCTATTTTTTTTGAATTAGAGAGAGAAAATATATTAAATATAAATATTTTATATAGGACATATATATATCAAAATGATCAAGGGAATATTCCCTATAATTTGAACATTTCTCCAGGGGCAAAACTCAAACTTAAAAAAAAACATTTTTCTAAAATCCCAAATAAAATCAAAATTTGAATTCAAACCTTTTGGCAATGTTTTTCATCTGACATTTTTGGAGTGTCATGTTTACTCCTCTCATACTTTTTCTCAAGTATTTGTCAGGCATAGTTTTGAAATAATTTTCAACTGCCAAATTTTTGAATTCAAATTCCATCAACTCAAAATCTTCTGAAACTTCAAATGTCACTCAAATTCAAACAATATGCATAGATGCTTAGCTATAATTGTAAAACATTCCAAATAGGAAATTTGGGATGTTACAAACCTACCCACCTTAAGATGAATCTCGCCCTCGAGATTCGGGTTGGCTAGCAAATAGGTGCGGGTGGTCTCGGCGGAGGTCTTCTTCTCGCTCTGTGTGGCTTCCTCCTCGGAGTGATGACTCCACAAAGACCTTGCAAAACTTGATGATCTTGTGTGGGTGACTCTGTTAGTCTTGAGAATTCGAACGGTTTCTCCTCATAAGTCGATCACCGTCGAGCTGTATGGCCTCTAGGGGCACCGTGTCTCTCAACGGAATATCGGCCATGTCGGCATGGCATTTCTTGGTGAGAAACATGGAAGACATCATGAACTCCGGACAATCCTTCCGGCAATTCCAACTTGTAAGCAACTTCTCCACGACGTTCGAGGATTTTGTAGGGGCCAATGAACCGGGGTGCTAACTTTCCTTTAACACCGAACCTCTTGATTCCACGAAGTAGGGACACACGAAGATATGCCCGGTCTCCCACTTCGTAAGTTACTTCCTTGCGTTTACTGTCGGCATAACTCTTCTGTCTCGACTGAGCTACCTTGAGTCTATCTTGAATCAGCTTGACTTTCTCTTCGGAATCTCTGATAAGATCGGGACCGAAAAGTTTTCGATCACCAACACCATCCCACAACAATGGTGTTCTGCACCTCCTTCCATATAGAGCTTCGAAAGGGGCCATTTTCAGACTGGTCTGATAACTGTTGTTGTATGAGAACTCCGCGTATGGCAAATTATCATCCCAGCTAGACCCATAGTCTAGCGCACAAGCTCTCAACATGTCCTCCAGGATCTGGTTGACTCTCTCGGTCTGTCCATCTGTCTCATGGATGAAAAGTCAGATCAACTCCAGCCTCGCACTCCAAAGTTTCATGCAATCGATTCCAAAACTTTGAGGTAAATTGTGTTCCTCTATCGACACGATACTCCTCGGAACTCCATGCGGATATACAATCCTGGTCATGTATATCTTGGCTAACTTAGCTGGTATAGGTAGTCTTCACGGAATGAAATGAGCTACCTTGGTCAATCGATCAACCACTACCGGATGGAATCATAACCTGAACGGGTCCTGGGTAATCCTGTGATAAAATCCATTCCAAGTTTTTCCCATTTCCACTCGGGAATCGGCAAAGGTTGAAGTAACCCTGCTGGCTTCGATGTTCGCCTTTACTCCTTGACAAACATCGATATCGCTACGCACTCGGCAATATCCTTCTTCATACCGTCCACCGTAAACTTTCCTTCAAATCCAGATACATCTTGGTGTTTCCGGGTGAATCGAGTACGGTGAATCATGGGCCTCAAGAATTAGCTTCCCGAGTTCGGGATCATTGGGTACATAAATACGATCCTCGAACCATATAGCTCCGTATTCATCCTTACGAAACCCTTTAGCTTTTCCTCCATTCATCCTTTTCTTTATCTCATCAATTTCCTTGTCCGACTTACGGCTTCACGAATTCTTTCGCCAAAGTGGACTGAACTTCCGAGTTGCAACATATCCTCTCGGAACTATCTCCGATCGGAGATCTCTCGAGGTCATCGACTAGCTCTGGGGTAATCCTCCCGCTATAAGAGTATTCACATAACTCTTACGGCTCAAAGCATCTGCTACAACATTAGCTTTTCCCGGTGGTAATGCAATCTCATGTCATAGTCCTTGATTAACTCTAGCCATCTCCTCCGCCCGAGGTTCAACTCTTCTGCGTGAAAATATACTTCAAGCTCTTATGATCTGTGTAAACATCACAACGGTTTCCGATAAGGAAATGTCTCCTGTGTCTTGAGTGCATGCACTACGGCCGCTAACTCCAAATCATGTGTGGCATAATTCATCTCGTGTGGTCGAGCTGTCCGGAGGTATAAGCTACAACTTTTCCTTCCTGCATGAGTACTCCTCCGAGTCCACGACGAGAAGCGCCACAATATACCCGTAATCCTTATGTATGTCCGCAAAATCAGCATGGGCTGTAACCAAACGCTTCTTCAATTCTCGAAACGGCCTCACAATCCTCGGTCCAAATGTACTTGGCATCCTTCTTCAACAGCTCAGTCATGGGCTTGGCAATCTTCGAGAAATTCTCAATAAACCTCCGATAATATCCCGTGAGTCCGAGAAAATCGCGGATCTCCTTGATCGAGGTGGGTGATCGCCAATCGGTGATCGATACAACCTTGGCGGGTCAACTGCTATTCCTTCTCCTGAAATAACATGTCCGAGGAATCCGACTTCCTTCACCAAAATTCACATTCTTGAACTTGGCATACAATCGATGTTCTCGGAGTTTCTCTAGAACTAGACGCAAATGTTCCTTATGCTCTTCCTCGCTCTTGGAGAAAATCAGTATATCATCGATGAACACCATGACAAACTTGTCCAGATATTCCATAAATACCTTGTTCATCAAATTCATGAAGTATGCAGGGGCATTAGTCAATCCGAATGACATGACGGTATACTCATATAAACCATACCTGGTGGTGAATGCTGTTTTAGGTATATCCTTTTCACGGATCTTCAACTGATGATACCCTGATCGAAGATCGATCTTGGAGAATACCTTGGCTCCAACTAGCTGATCAAATAGATCATTAATCATTGGCAGAGGGTACTTGTTCTTCATGGTCACGCTGCTCAACGAACGATAATCCACCACCATTCTCGTGGTTCCATCCTTCTTCTCTACCAAAAGAACTGGGCTCCCCAAGGTGATGAGCTTGGCGAATATATCCCTTCTCCAATAGCTCATTAATTTGATTCTTGATCTCTTTCAAATCGCTCGGGGCATCCGATAGGGTCTCTTGGATATTGGGGCTGTGCTTGGGCAATAACTCAATCAGAAATTCAATGTCTCTATCCGGTGGCATTCTGGTAATTCCTCCGAAACACATCGGAAAATCTTGCACCATCGGCACTTCCTCCTGAACAACTCCCGTGAGGGAATTCACCGATTCTTCATCCGCTACGCCTCGATACATACTTGATCCTCTTCGCCCGGTGGTGAGCAGAATTGACTTTATGGCACAGTCTATGTTTCCCTCAAACTTTGTCAACCAATCCATGCCTAGGATTACATCCAAGGTCCGGGTTTCCAATACTATGAGGTCTGCGGAAATTTATGGTTTCCGATGTTGAGGGTTGCATGACAGCCTAAGCTCGCCATCATTTCTCCTCTGCTGAACCGACGTGAAGAGGGCTTCTAAGGGTTCTAGTGGGCAACCTGTACTTTTCCACAACTACCCTTGATATGAATGAATGCGCTGCACCGTAATCAAAGAGTACCAATACTGGATGTGAATTTAATAAAACTTACCAACCACGATTGTCCGGCTGATCATAGACGCCCTCCACGCCAATGTGGTTCACCCGAGCACGAGGAAAAGGGTTGGGCTTCTTTGCTGAGCTTCCATTGCCGCTTCCATTCCTCTTCTTGGCCTCCGGGCAGTCGGTGGCATAGTGCCCTGTTTTCGGCACTTGAAACAGTGATGTGACTCAGATCCTTGAGCCGGGCGGGACGATGCTGGTTTCCATTACCGCTTCCATTGCTCGCCTTGTTGTCCTGGTTGCGGTTGTTCCCATTTCCTCCATGGTTATGTCCTCCATGATTATGCCTCCATGGGTGTGATGGGTATGCCCTCCCAGTATGGGGCATAACGGGTTTCGCTGAGCTCCGAGTTGTACTTCCCTGGCCATACTTCCGCTATGCTATCAATCTGCTGCTGCTTGCCTTCAAGTATGGTGGCCTTGTCTACCAGCTCCCGGTAGTTGTTGAAGGTAGCCACCATAAGCTGCATTCCCAGCTCGTCATTAAGTCCTCGAGAAACTTTTCCTGCTGCGGCATCGTGGCCACATCATCCGGGGCATAGCGAGCTAACTTGCTGAACTCATCCACGCATCGCCCCACAAGACGGTTCCCGGGCGTAAGTTGCGGAACTCACGCTTCTTCGCACTCATGGCTCCGGTGATACATGAGCGGTGCGGAAAGCTGCTGGAACTGATCCCATGTGATGGTGGCGATGGGATAAGTGGCGTGTAGTTCTCCCACCAAGAGGCTACAGGTCCATCAAGTTGATGTGCGGCAAAGCGCACCTTCTCTGCATTTGTGCATCCAGCAGTGGCTAACTCCCTTCCGACCTTGCGGAGCCAATCATCGGCCACAATCGGCTCGGTCTGCTAGAGAACACCGCGGATTCAGCCTTAGGAAGCGGGTCAAGTTGTCAACAGGGGTGGTGGCGGTGGATTGTTGTTGTTGTTGTTCTGGTTCTGGATGAGCATCTGCATGAGGGCATTCTGCTGCTGGATCAGCTGGGTGAGCTCCGGCGGAAAGTTGAGACCGGGGTCACGTCTCGGAGGCATCTGGTGTTTTGGAGTGCATGAGAAAATTAGAATAGAACAAGGGTCTAATGAGAAAATATCACTACCCATATGAATGCACAATCATAAACACACCAATCATTTATTCAATCATCTCAAACATGGTTCAATCTCGGATTACAAATTCACGACTAGTCGAAAATAACGGCCTAACTGATCGACGGAAAAATAAAATAACATGGCGGTCGACTAAATGTCTTCATCAATAATCCTTGCGTCCTCTGGTGCGGCGTCCTCCGGTGTGGCGTCCTCTGATGCGACGCCTCCTCTTGCGGCTTTCTTCGGCGGAGCTCCCTTCATAATCCTGGTCATTGCTCACGAGAGGTCCGTCATCTCCACTCAGAAAAAGGTCCTCTCCCAAGTCCATCTTCTCCTCTAATGTGGCAACATCCATCTTCAGCTTGTCGACTCTCTCCATGAAATCCTTGATTTCTTCTTCATGGTCAAGGAAGTCTGCGTGTGCTTTCTCCTCCAGCCCAGTTCACGGAACAACAGCCTCTGTGTACCTTCGAAGTCTGGCGAGTCCGGATCTCCCATTTCTGAGGAGACACTCCAAGTCTTGGACATAGGAGAGAATGGAGTCGTCCTCCACGGTACGGATGATATCTCCATTCCTAGCTCTGCGAGAAATCATGGCGAGGTCTGATGGGTCGAGCTCGGCCCTGTACTCTTCTCGGAGATGTCCAAGTGCACGATAAATCGCCATGTCTCTTCCGAGGATCCAGTTGAAATCGGTAAACTCAAAGTCAATAGGCTCAATGTCATCCGAAGGTCCTCCTCGAATGTGCACCTCAATCAGAAGCGGGTATCCGTCGGAAGTGCATTGGTAGGCTTCCGGTGATTGAGGGCAGAGCAATCTTCAGCTTCTTCACGATCTGGACCAGCTTCTTGCCGAAAGGCATCGCCTCATCTGGTGGCAAAACTCCGTAGCGAACTGGGGTGAACTCGACGGCCATCTAGAATGTTGAAAATCGGAGAGAAGTCAGAAATGAACAGGGGAGAATTACGGAATGATAAGGACATAAAATAAATAGGCTCTTCCTATGGCTTTCCGATCCTAGGGGTTACGTCCTACGGTCAGCGTGTGCTCTGAATACCATCTCTGTAACGAACCGACCCAAAATCGGTCAAGTCTCTGTGTAGCTGTACCATTCCAAGATCATGTTGGCACACATAGTACATTGATGAAATAATCAAAGTTCAATCACACCTGAATTTATTACACGATTCTCATATCGAGTCTTTATTACAATAGAATAAATTCGGCCGAAGGCCAACTCATGAGAAATTAACTAAATAAAGCTGCGGAAGCGTAGAAGAATAGCGAGTCCATCCGACTCCATAGGGCAATCGCCAAGCGTGGGTCGTAGCCTCACTCCTCATCGGAATACTCCTCTGCAACATACGTTGCAGCCGTGTAGGTCAGCATTTTGAATATGCCGGCAAGTCATGAAGAGAGAATAACAATAAAAATTACTAACACTATATGCAATTTGGCTGTGGGGCTCTAAGTTTCATTGTTTTTTGAAAAAGCCGCTTTTTCCCTACAATAAGGACTTGTTTGCAATTACTACAAAATGTTGGTAATTATTGAGATGGTTCCGCCAACCAATGTCTCATTCCCAATTATTAAATAACCCCCTCAATTAATTTATTAATTTCAGTGTTGAGATTTCCGAAATACTTCCAAGTACCAGAGGCTCAAATTGTCCAGTAATCGGGACACGGCTAACCGATTAGATCTTCACTCTGCAGAGGTTTATGACTTTACCCGCAAGATTCGTTCCCTCCTTTAAGTCTTCGCACTTCATGGTGTTTGAAGACGGGATGAACGAAACAAGGTCTTCCGAAGAGCTCCTCTGGCCACTACCGGTACCCATCCAATCCTACCGTTCTTCTACATCTCGTAGCACCGCCCAGCCAGAGTCACAACTAGGGTTGACCAAGCCGAGCCCATAATGGCTTGCGGCTGCATGTAAGCTTCCGTCAATGGGGTATCCATCCGTCTCTTCGTGGCTGGGTGAAGCTTTCCGCAAGATGTCATGGCGCTTCTCCATGCATCCCGCCAACCACCTGGTTTTCTCCAGGTGCCCACAACCGCCCTCCACCCAAGAGTGAATTTTGAAGTCCATCTTGAGTCTTGAAGTCATGGGGTTGTCATCATCTTGACTCTCACATCTCCCTTATGATTCACTCAACCAACCCCGTCTACGAGCATAGCAAAAATAAACTACTTCGTCCCGGGCAATGGTAACAAGGGGAATTGGGTTCATCCTACCTCAGGATACTACTCAAGAACATAACTTCAAATTCTCCTACTGCATGCATGGTGGGGAGGTATACTTCTAATGCAATAAAATCATAGGTATAGTAAAAGAAATATGATCAATGACTTGCCTTGCTGACGATCTTCGAAAGCTAGGGACTCGTGGTAGCAAGCTTCGCACTCCGGAAATTCTACCGAGGCAAACAACAATCATATAAGCATACAAACATATGATCACTTAACATAACAACATGCTAACATAACACACAAAACAATTGAACCAAAACCCAAAGAAAGTTCGAAGAAATCCAAATCAATGTTTTCACCATATCAAGCAACAACCATGAAATAGTTTTGCACAACCAAAATTTTTCTTAACAGAACCTAAGCATGGGTTTTTGCTAACTAACAGAAAATAAAACATCATGCAACTAGGAGCAAAAAGAATCACATCAAAAGCTATTATAGAACTCCTATTAGGCCTATAACAATTCTAGCAAGGAAGAATATAATAAAAAATTTATTTATTGTAAATAAAAGTTCCTGACCTAAAGTTACAGAAACTAACCTAAAATAAACTATCACATAAGAAAAATAAAATTATTTGCTATATGAAACAATAGGAAAACAGTAGCTAGTTAAATAAATAGGAACAACATGATTCTGATTAAAACTATTTTTTATTAGATCTAAAATACCTAAATAAATTCCTACGGTTAGGTAAGGTCAAAACAAAGTAGTGACAAAAGAATCACTAAAATAAAATAATTCTAACTCACTTTATGGCAGAATTACTAATCTGTCTAAATCTAAAATAAAACAATTTATAATAATTTTAACATGACTAAACATATTTTCTACATAAACTACAACAAATTTGCATACTAACAAAAAAAGAATCAATTAAAAATATTAAGTAGATTAAAAGATATAGATTTAACAAATCTGAAACTATTCTGTTAAAAACAGAAACGAAGAAAAATTAACTAAAAAGAAAAACCGGCTAATGGGCCTATCTAACGCTTCGGGCGTAATATAACTAAAACGCGCCCATGGTTTAACAGCAAATAACCCGACCGGGTCGGTCTAAACTAACCTAAATAAAAAACCGGAATAAACCGTAACTAAGCCGGTTCATTTAAAATAAACCTACCGCTTCGGGGGATCTAATCTAAACCCTTCTTTTAGATCTAACGGTGGGGGGGCGATCTCCGGCGACTTACCGACGGCGACGGTCGACGGCGGCTCGGGCGGCGATGGTGCGGTGGCTCCGGTGGTCGGGGACGACGGCGGAGGCCTCCGTGCGGTCTTGGAGCAAGGGGGCTCGGGGTGGAGTCGGGAGCTCGAGGGGTTCGGGGCGGAACGGGCAATGGGCAAATGGCGGCGGGCGGACTCGCGACGGATTGCGGGCGAGGGAGGGGTTAGGCGAGGGGCAAGGGGAAACGGGCGAGGGGGTATTTATAGGGGGCACCGACTTGGGCGAGGGGCGATCGGGCGAGGATCGGGAGGATCCCGGATCCTTGGGATTCCGGCGGCGGGGCGGCGCTTGCTGCTGGTTGGCGTGGGCGAGGAAGACGACGGGTGGGGCCGGGTGTCGATGAGAGAGAGGGGGTCGCCTCGGTCGGGCGACCGGGCGAAGGGTTTCGGCGAGGGGGGGGCGTGGGCGGCTCGGGCGCTGGCTGGGCGCGCTGGTTGGGCTGCTGCTGGCCGATGGTCGGGCCGCTTGGGGCTGGCTGGGCACAATTATTCTGGTGGCTACTGGGTCTATATCTTTTTTCTATTTTTTTTGAATTAGAGAGAGAGAGAAAAATATATTAAATATAAATATTTTATATAGGACATATATATATCAAAATGATCAGGGGAATATTCCCTATAATTTGAACATTTTTCCAGGGGCAAAACTCAAACTTTAAAAAAAATATTTTTCTAAAATCCCAAATAAAATCAAAATTTGAATTCAAACCTTTTGGCAATGTTTTTCATCTGACATTTTTGGAGTGTCATGTTTACTCCTCTCATACTTTTTCTCAAGTATTTGTCAGGCATAGTTTTGAAATAATTTTCAACTGCCAAATTTTTGAATTCAAATTCCATCAACTCAAAATCTTCTGAAACTTCAAATGTCACTCAAATTCAAACAATATGCATAGATGCTTAGCTATAATTGTAAAACATTCCAAATAGGAAATTTGGGATGTTACAATGAACCATCCTCCATCACCAATTTCTTGATGCTCACCGCCGAGCGTGAGTAGTTCCATCGTAGGCTTGCTGGACGGTGATGGGTTAGATGAGATTTATCATGTAATCGAGTTAGTTTTGTTAGAGTTTGATCCCTAGTAGCCACTATGTTCTGAGATTGATGTTGCTATGACTTTGCTATGCTTAATGCTTGTCACTAGGGCCCGAGTGCCATGATTTCAGATCTGAACCTATTATGTTTTCATGAATATATGTGAGTTCTTGATCCTATCTTGCAAGTCTATAGTCACCTACTATGTGTTATGATCCGGCAACCCCGAAGTGACAATAATCGGGACCACTCCCGATGATGACCATAGTTTGAGGAGTTCATGTATTCACTATGTGTTAATGCTTTGGTCCGGTACTCTATTAAAAGGAGGCCTTAATATCCCTTAGTTTTCGCTAGGACCCCGCTGCCACGGGAGGGTAGGACAAAAGATGTCATGCAAGTTCTTTTGCATAAGCACGTATGACTAAGCACGTATGACTATATTCGGAATACATGCCTACATTACATTGATGAATTGGAGCTAGTTCTGTGTCACCCTATGTTATGACTGTTACATGATGAACCGCATCCGGCATAATTCTCCATCACCGATCCAATGCCTACGAGCTTTTCACATATTGTTCTCTGCTTATTTACTTTTCCGTTGCTAATGTTACAATCACTACAAAACTATCACTGTTACTTTTGCCACCGTTACGGTTACTGCCATACTACTTTGCTACGAAATACTTTGCTGCAGATACTAAGTTATCCAGGTGTGGTTGAATTGATAACTCAACTGCTAATACTTGAGAATATTCTTTGGCTCCCCTTGTGTTGAATCAATAAATTTGGGTTGAATACTCTACCCTCGAAAACTGTTGCGATCCCCTATACTTGTGGGTTATCAAGACAATTTTCTGGCGCCGTTGCCGGGGAGCATAGCTCTATTCTTTGAGTCACTTGGGATTTATATTTGTTGGTCACTATGAGGAACATGAAAGACAAGAAAACTAAAATTTATCCCTCAACTACGAGGGGAGGTAAGGAACTGCCATCTAGCTCTGCACTTGATTCACCTTCTGTTTTGAGTAAGCTTGTGACACCTAAACCTGCTTCTGCTATTAATTCTGATATGTCGCATGTTATTGATGATGCCACTTCTGCTATGCATGATACTTATGATGAAACTACTTCTATGCTTGATACTACTTTGCCACTTGGTGAATTTCTTGATGAACAACTTCCTAGGGCTAGAGAGAATGAAATTATTGAAACTGATAATATTGGTAGACAACTGAAACACAATGCTTATATGATTGAACACTTGAGTGATCATATGTCTAGAGTTAAAGGTGAACTTAAACTCATTAATAAACATGCTTCTATGGTTACCACTCAAGTAGAACAAGTACTTGAAGCTCAGAATGATTTGCTCAATGAATTGAATAGTAAGAATAATGACTTTGCTGTTAGAGTTGCAACTAGAGGGGGCAAAGTGACTCAGGAAACTTTGTATCCTGAGGGCCACCCTAAGAGAATTGAGCAGGATTCTCAAAGAAATAATTTAGATGCACCTAGCCCTTCTAAAAAGAAGAAAAAGAAAAATGATAGAACTTTGCATGCTTCTAGTGAACCTGTTGTACACACACCTGAGAATCCCAATAATACTTCTATTTCTGATGCTGAAACACAATTTGGTAATGAACACGAACCTAGTGATAACGTTAATGATGATGTTCATGTTGATGCTCAACCTAGCAATGGTAATGATGTAGAAATTGAACATGCTGTTGATCTTGATAACCCACAATCAAAGAATCAACGCTATGATAAGAGAGACTTTGTTGCTAGGAAGCACGGTAAAGAAAGGGAACCATGGGTTCAGAAACCCATACCTTTTCCTCCCAAACCATCCAAGAAAAAGGATGGTGAGGATTTTGAGAGCTTTGCTGAAATGATTAGACCTATATTTTTGCGTATGCGTTTTACTGATATGATTAAAATGAATCCTTATGCCAAGTATATGAAGGATATTGTTACAAATAAAAGAAATATACCGGAAGCTGAAATTTCCACCATGCTTGCTAATTATACTTTTAAGGGTGGAATACCAAAGAAACTTGGAGACCCAGGAGTACCAACTATACCATGCTCCATTAAAAGAAATTATGTTAGAACTGCTTTATGCGATCTTGGAGCCGGTGTTAGTGTTATGCCTCTCTCTTTATATCATAGACTTGATTTGAATAAGTTGACACCTACTGAAATATCTTTGCAAATGGCCGATAAATCAACTGCTATACCTGTCGGTATTTGTGAGGATGTGCCTGTTGTGGTTGCAAACGTTACTATTTTAACGGACTTTGTTATTCTTGATATTCCCGAGGACGATAGTATGTCTATTATTCTTGGAAGACCCTTTTTGAATACTGCAGGGGCTGTTATTGATTGCAACAAAGGCCATGTCACTTTTCATGTTAATGACAATGAGCATACGATACACTTTCTGAGGAAACAACCTCAAGTTCATAGTATAAACTCTATTGGAAAAATTCCATCAATTAATTTTGGAGGTTTTGAGTTTCCTCTTCCTACTGTCAAGAAGAAATATGATATTCTTATTGTTGGGGATGTGCATATCCCCGTTGAGGTAACATAGTGTTATTTGAAATTTCTTCGGTTCCATGTTATTCAGAATGAGTTTGTTAACAAGACTTGATCAACCTTGTTAGTGGATTCCTTTTGATGAGCATGAGATGGATGAAGTTAGAAAGCACAACTCTCTGTACCCTCCTTTTACTTTCTATTATTTAGGATAAATAAAGCAAAAATAGTATTTTCTGTCTGTTTTTTGAATTATTCATGTAATAAAAAATACCCGAAAATAAAAGTTATCTAAATGCCCCGAAAATGAAATATGATTTTTTCTAGAATATTTGAGAATATCTGGCACTGAGAACACAACAGGGGGAGCTGGCACCTAGCCACGAGGGTCCAGGGCGCGCCCCCTGCCTCGTGGGCCCATGGTGGCTCCCCTCCACTTATTCCAGCCACCACACACTCCTTCTCCCTCCCAAAAAAATCACCAACCAGCTCAAGCACGAGTTCTAGCTCATTTTGCTGCGATTTTCGATCTCCTTGCTCAAAGCTCCACTCACAAAACTGCTTTGGGGGATTGTTCTTCGGTATGTGACTCCTCCAATGGTCCAATTAGTTTTTGTTCTAGTGCTTTATTCATTGCAAATTTTTGCTGCCTAGGTGACCATGTTCTTGAGCTTGCATGTCAAATTTATATGGTCCCAAGTAGTTCTAATGCATGATATAGTCTCTAGGCACTTGTGGGAGTAGTTGCTATCAATTTTGTTGAGTTTGGTTCACTTTTATTTTGAAGTTACTAAAAAATTTAGAAATTTTCAGAAAAATGATGAAGGGATTTTTGAGGGGTTCTTCGAGGTGAATCTAAAAGGATAAGCAAAGTGAAGAAGAAGAGAGGCCCAAGTATAATCTTCCTCACACCGCGGAAGTTCGGCCGTGTGAATGGCCTTGTGATGATTTCTTGAGAGCAGCCGGGATTTATGATGATTTTTATGAGTTGGCTGATAATGCAGGCCTCACCGACTTCCTCCGCCACCAACGCTAACAAAGATCTCTTACTCACTAATATCTTTGTGCAAAATTTTCATTTCCATGCTAGGAGGTCACCACCTTCGTAGATTTCTATTTATATGATGAGTATAAGGAGATGCCCCTCTCTGAATTTTGTGAGGTTTGCAAATTGCCCTTTTTGGGCAGCGTAGAGGAACCACATCGTAACGATGTGGAGGGGTTTATTGATACAATTGCTGTAGGGGAAACTAGGAAAGTTTCCGATGCAAGAATTACTAGCATACATTTTCCTGTCTTACGTTACTTTGCGATATTTGCTAGTAGATTCTTGATTGGTCGCGGAAACTGTGGCAACTTAAATGCCCCTGATATTGTTCTTTTATGCCATGCCCTGTTTCGTGATGACACATTTAGTATGGGCGCTATTGTTGCAAAGCGGTTAAGTCTTAACCGTACTAAGGGCCCCATCTTGGGAGGCATCTTCACCTCGTGCCTCGCTGCATACTTTAACATACCTATTAGGCATTATGAGAAAGAAGAAAAGTTGTTGCCTCCTGTTTTTCTAGACTACAAGAGCATGGTTGTGCATGATTTCATAGTTAAGAAAAAGAAAAAGGAGCTTAACTATAGACTGTTATTTGATAAAAATCACCCTGAGACTATTACCTTACATGCTCCTTCCTTGTTTGAGTTATCTGCAGGCAATTACCTTATTTCACCGAGGGCCATTCACACCTACCGGAACCCCACCTCAGCTACAGAGCCAGATACGGAACCACAATTTGTTCCTCCACGACAGTCTATTTACAAGTGGGATCCGGAGGAGGTTTCCAACCAGTGGAAACCCGAGGCTTCATCTCAATACGACCCCAACTATAACTTTGATATCTCGCCAGCCATCCGTAATATAGACCAACTTAGGCCAAAAGCCTAAGCTTGGGGGAGTACGATTTTCACCGACATTACGCTCATATTCACACACTCATGCTAGTTGTCGGTGCTCATACTTTTCATTGTACTATCCATGCTAGTTTATTTTCCTTTTCTAGCTTTCTTCTTGTATGTTTGAAAACCTTAAGAAAAACAAAAATTAGTTGTAGCTTTTAGCTAGCTTACCTTTCTTGTGGTAGTAATTAAAAGAAAACCCAAAAATATTTCCTATTTTTCTTTTGCTTGTTGGGAGATTTCCGTAAATAGTTTTATTTCTTTTATTTTCTTTGGGGGTCGAGAGGAGAAGACCATGATGAAAATGTTAAAGTGGCTCTTATATGCATTATTGTTGATTTAACCAAGAGCCCGTATTACCTTGTCTTCTCTTGTTTATTGAATGCTCACAGATTCCAGCTTAGTCCAATGCACCTGCACTATTATTATTATCCACATCATTCGGTCATGCAAGTGAAAGGCAATTATGACGATATATGATGAAATTGAAGGAAATATGCCCTAGAGGCAATAATAAATTTATTATTTATTTCCTCATATCATGATAAATGTTTATTATTCATGCTAGAATTGTATTAACCGGAAACATAATACATGTGTGAATACATAGACAAACATAGTGTCACCGGTATGCCTCTACTTGACTAGCTCGTTAATCAAGATGGTTGAGTTTCCTAACCATGGACACGAGTTGTCATTTGATTAACGGATCACATCATTAGGAGAATGATGTGATTGACTTGACCCATTCTCGTTAGCTTAGCACTTGATCGCTTAGTATGTTGTTATCGCTTTCTTCATGACTTATACATGTTCCTATGACTATGAGATTATGCAACTCCTGCTTACGGAGGAACACTTTGTGTGCTACCAAACGTCCACAACGTAATGTGGTGATTATAAAGGTGCTCTCAGGTATCTCCAAGGTACTTGTTGAGTTGGCGATTTTGAGATTAGGATTTGTCACTCCGATTGTCGGAGAGGTATCTCTGGGCCCACTCGTTAATACACATCACTATAAGCCTTGCAAGCATTGTAACTAATGAGTTAGTTGTGGAATGATGTATTACGGAACGAGTAAAGAGACTTGCCGGTAACGAGATTGAACTAGGTATTGAGATACCGACGATCGAATCTCAGGCAAGTAACATACCGATGACAAAGCGAACAACGTATGTTGTTATGCGGTTTGACCGATAAAGATCTTCGAGAATATGTAGGAGCCAATATGAGCATCCGTGTTCCGCTATTGGTTATTGACCGGAGACGTGTCTCGGTCATGTCTACATAGTTCTCGAACCCGTAGGGTCCGCATGCTTAAAGTTCGGTGACGATCGGTATTATGAGTTTTTGTGTTTTGATGTACTGTAGGTAGTCCGGAGTCCCGGTTATGATCACCGACATGACAAGGAGTCTCGAAATGGTTGAGACATAAAGATCGATATATTGGAAGCCTATATTTGGACATCAGAAAGTGTTCCGGGTGAAATCAGGATTTTGCCGGAGTACCGGGAGGTTACTGGAACCCCCCCACCCCCGGATGTAATGGGCCTATTGGCCTTAGTGGAGAAGAGAGAGGGAAGCCAGGAGGTGACGCGCACCCCCCTTGCCCCAGTCCGAATTGGACAAGGGAAGGGGGCGGCGGCCCCCCTCTCCTTCCTTCTCTCCACCTCCTCCTTCCCCCTTCTCCTACTCCTATTAGAAAGGAGGAGTCCTACTCCGGTGGGAGTAGGACTCCCCTCTGGCGCGCCTCCTTGGCGGCCGCCTCCCCCTTGCTCCTTTATATACGGGACAGGGGCACCTCTAGACACACAAGTTGATATATTGATCTCTCCCAACCGTGTGCGGTGGCCCCTCCACCATAATCCACCTCGATCATATCGTAGCGGTGCTTAGGCGAAGCCCTGCGTCGGTAGCATCATCATCACCGTCACCACGCCGTCATGCTGACAAAACTCTTCGACGAAGCTCTGCTGGATCGGAGCTCGCAGGACATCATCGAGCTGAACGTGTGCCGAACTCGGAGGTGCCATGCATTCGGTACTTGGATCGGGCGGATCGTGAAGACGTACGACTACATCAATCTGCGCAGTTAACGCTCGCTTCGGTTCACGAGGGTACGTGGAGACACTCTCCTCTCGTTGCTATGCATCACCATGATCCCGAGTGTGCATAGGAATTTTTTGAAATTACTACGCTCCCCAACAAGGGTATCCGAGCCAGGTTTTATGCGAGATGTTATATGCACGAGTAGAACACAAGTGAGTTGTGGGCGATATAAGTCATACCGCTTACCAAAGATGTCATACTTTGGTTCGGCGGTATTGTTGGATGAAGCGCCCGACCAACATTACGCCAGACGCTTACGCGAGACTGGTTCTACCGACGTGCTTTGCACACAGTGTGGCTGGCGGGTGTCAGTTCCCCAACTTTAGTTGAACTGAAAGGCTACGCCCGTCCTTGAGAAGGTTAAAACATCACTAACTTGACGAACTATCGTTGTGGTTTTGATGCGTAGGTAAGAACGGTTCTTTCTCAGTCCGTAGCAGCCATGTAAAACTTGTAACAACAAAGTAGAGGACGTCTAACTTGTTTTTGCAGGGCATGTTGTGATGTGATATGGTCAAGACATGATGCTATATTTTATTGTATGAGATGATCATGTTTTGTAACCGAGTTATCGGCAACTGGCAGGGGCCATATGGTTGTCGCTTTATTGTATGAAATGCAATCGCCCTGTAATTGCTTTACTTTATCACTAAGCAGTAGCGATAGTCATAGAAGCAATAGATGGCGAGACGACAACGATGCTACCTTGGAGATCAAGGTGTCGCACCGGTGACGATGGTGATCATGACAGTGGTTCGGAGATGGATATCACAAGCACAAGATGATGATGGCCATATCATATCACTTATATTGATTGCATGTGATGTTTATCCTTTATGCATCTTATTTTGCTTTGATTGACAGTAGCATTATAAGATGATCTCTCACTAAAATTCAAGGTAAAAGTGTTCTCCCTGAGTATGCACCGTTACCAAAGTTCGTCGTGTCGAGACACCACGTGATGATCGGGTGTGATAAGCTACAATGGGTGCAAGCCAGTTTTGCACACGCGGAATACTTGGGTTAAACTTGACAAGCCTAGCATATGCAGATATGGCCTCGGAACACTGAGACCGAAAGGTCGAGCGTGAATCATATAGTAGATATGATCAACATAGTGATGTCACCATTGAAAACTACTCCATTTCATGTGATGATCGGTTATGGTTTAGTTGATTTGGATCACGTGATCACTTAGATGATTAGAGGGATGTCTATCTAAGTGGGAGTTCTTTAGTAATATGATTAATTGAACTTAAATTTATCATGAACTTAGTACCTGATAGTATTTTGCTTATCTATGTTGTTGTAGATAGATGGCCCGTGCTATTGTTCCGTTGAATTTTAATGCGTTCCTTGAGAAAGCAAAGTTGAAAGATGATGGTAGCAATTACACGGATCGGGTCCGAATTTGAGGATTATCCTCATTGCTGCATGTAAGAATTACGCCCCGAAGCACCGCTAGGTGCCGACTGCCGCAGGAGCAACACCAGATGTCATTAACGCCGGCAGAGCAAAGCGGTGACTACGCAATAGTTCAGTGTGCCATGCTTTACGGCTTAGAACCGGACTTCAACGACGCTTTTGAATGTCATGGAGCATATGAGATGTTCCAGGAGTTGAAGTTAATATTTCAAGCAAATGCCCGGATTGAGAGATATGAAGTCTCCAATAAGTTCTACAGCTGCAAGATAGAGGAGAATAGTTCTATCAGTGAGCATATACTCAGAATGTCTGGTATAACAATCACTTGATTCAACTGGGAGTTAATCTTCCAGATGATAGTGTTATTGACAGAATTCTTCAATCACTGCCACCAAGCTACAAGAGCTTCGTGATGAACTATAATATGCAAGGGATGGATAAGACAATTCCCCAGCTCCTCACAATGCTAAATACTGCGGAGGTAGAAATCAAGAAGGAGCATCAAGTGTTGATGGTCAACAAGACCACTAGTTTCAAGAAAAGGGCAAAGGGAAGAAGAAGGAACTTAAGAAGAACAGCAAACAAGTTGCTGCTCAAGAGAAGAAACCCAAGTCGGACCTAAGCCCGAGATTGAGTGCTTCAGAGCAACCCGACCTCAGATGGTCAAGTCTCGTGCTTCAGTTGTCATCCTCGGATCAAGAATGCCGACACACACAAGACTCAAGGATTTATAACAGAGTAGCAATCACACACTTATTACATCGAATGTCTCAGAAGAGAACTTATTACAATAATATGGCTTAAGGCCATCTAATGCGATAATAGCGGAAGGCTTGGAAGATAAAGCGGGTCCATCAACTCCAACGGCATAGCTGAGCTGCACGGCAACGACCTAACGAACCATACTCCTCATCTAAAAAGACTGCAACATAATACGTTGCAGCTCGAGAACGGGTCAGCACATGGAATATGCTGGCAATATAAGACGATAGAGCAAGAACAGAATAATGCTATCACTACATGCATATTTGGCTGGTGGAAAGCTCTATGGTTATAGTTTTGCGAAAAGCCAATTTTTCCCTACAACAATGGAATAGATTTTAGTTTAACGATCATGGTGGTTGAATCAACATTGAGAAGGTATAACCCCAACTCAATCCCAATTAAAGTAGTTAATAACCCAACAATATTAATTAAGCATGATGAGATACATGTGATAACCCAAGTACTAGATACTCAAGATTGTCCATAACCGGGACACGGCTAACCATGATTAGATTGTACACTCGCAGAGGTTTATGACTTTTCCCCACAAGACTCGATTGCCTCCGCTGATTTCTCGTGACTGCATGGTGTTTGAGAAACGGATGACCGAGACACGCCTTTCGAAACATTAACTCTCTACTCCGGTAGACCATACCAAACCTACAAAACCCACTACCTGTTGATCTACCTCTTCAAGAGCTTCACGTAACCTACTCAACTATGCTAGAGCCCATAATAGCTTGTGGCTGCACACGGAAGTTTCTAGCATGAATCATCTCAGTTCCCTTTGAGCCTGGGTGGCGGTCCATAGGAAGATCACACGAGTACCCCGGGATTTCCAATAAAATAAAACTGACAACACTGGGTTCCCCAGGTGCCTCAATCCACCCAGATGTTAATTTTAAGTTGCCACCTTAAGTTGAACCATTAATTAACAATCTCACATATGTCATGGATTCACTCAAACCCAACCACGTCTACGAGCATAGCATAGCAATTTAAGAAACGCGTAGAAGTAACTCCCAAGGGTTTGATAGCAACAGGGCAATAGGTTCTACCTCAACAGCTACTTCCCAACCCACAAGTTAATGACATCCTAATCATGTAATGTTTGAGGATTGAACTAATGCATAAAACTGGGTATGAAAAGAGTATGATCAATGTGTTACTTGCCTTGCTGACGATCCGCGAATCCTAGAGACTCGTAGTAACACGCTTCGCACTCCGGGAATTCTATCGCAAGCAAACAATAACATACATAAGCAACAAGCAAGGATGCACAAGCAAAACTCAAACAAAAGAGGTTGACCAGAAAGTTCAACTTAAGAACTCCGGTTCGCAAAAACAATCAAACTAAACGGAACAACGAAACTCAAACGGAGAAAGAAACAAGATCCGTTTACTAACATGAACTAAGGTCAAATTTTATAGTACCAAAATCTTTTTTAAGTTGATTAGACAGAAAGAGGGTCTCGAGACGAAGATCTAGGCGCTTGAATCGCCTCGATTCGACTTCACGGTTTAAAAGATCATCAGTAAACTAAGATCGGATCAGAAATCGCGATCAAAAAAATCACGGAATAAATCCGAGAAAAATAAAACGACGAACAGATTAACGAACGGACGTTCGTTATCTGGATCTAAATGATGAACGCGTTCGTTAAAACGAACGAACGAGCGAACGCTCGCTAAATAAATAAACCGGAGAAAAACCGATCTATTTAAAACACGAAAACTAGGGTTTTCTAAAAAACGGAACGGTTTTTCTCAGAGAACCGGGGCAGCGGACGGCTACCTCGGCTCGGCTCCGGTGGGGCTCCGGGCGGCGACGGGTGGTGCGGGCGGCGGGTGGCGGCTCAGAGCGGCGGCGGGCTCGGGCGGCGGCATGCGGTGAAGCGGCGGCGGGCGGGTTATGGGCGGCGGCGAGGCGGCGGCGGCGGCGGCGGCGGTTCGGGGGCGGTGGTGGTGGGTGGTGGTGGCGGCGGGTGGCGGCGATATAAAGAGGGGGCGCGGCTTGGAGGAGGGGCAAGGCGGCGGCGAGGCGGAACTGCTCGGACTCGGTCCGAGCGGGCGGCGGGCTGGGAAAGGCGCTGGGAGGCGGCGGCGGCTGCATGGGCCGGCTCGGCTCTACTGGGCCTTAGGCCCACCAGCTGGGAGATTTTTCTAAAATAATTTCACGACAGAAATAAAATCCTAGAAAATAAAATAAAATTTAAAATGCCAAAACAAATCTTCACCGCCTAAATGAAATATTTAGAATGAGGTGAACATTTTTTGGCCCTAAAATGCAATTTTGAAAACGCAATTTTTCTAAGGCAAATAAAATCAAATAAAATCGAATGAATGATTTTAACATTTTCCTCCGATATTTCAATTGTTTTGGAGAAGTCATATTATCTCCTCTCATTTACTTTAATATGAAATATTTTTCAAAGAGAAAATAATTAAAATCAAGAATCTCGCTTCATTATTTGATAAAAATCAAATATGAAAACCGAAAATCCCCAACTTCTCCGAGGGTCCTTGAGTTGCTTAGGATTTCGAGGATTGCGGAACTAAGATGCAATAAAATATGATATGCATGAATGACCTATGTATAACATTCCAAATTGAAAATTTGGGATGTTACAAACCTACCCCTTAAGATGAATCTCGCCCCTAGATTCGGGTTGGCTAGAAAATAGGTGTGGGTGGTCCTGCGAATATCATCCTCTCATTCCCAAGTGGCTTCCTCCTGTATGGTGGCTCCAATCGAACTTTGCAAAACTTAATAACCTTGTCATGGGTGACTCGGCCGGCAAAGTCAAGAATCTTCACCGCTTCTCCTCATAAGTCAAATTCGCCTTGAATTGCTTCCTGTGGGTATCAGATTCTTAATGGTATATCGACCATCTCAAAGATGACACTTCTTCAACTGTGAGACGGGAACACATCATGAACTCCCGACAATCCTTCCGTAATTCCAGCTTGTAGGCAACTTCTCCCATCCGCTCCAAAACACGTGACGGTCCTACAAATCTCGGAGCTAATTTTCCTTAACTCCAAAACGCTTTCACCTCGCAAGGGTGGTACTCGCAGATATGCTATGTCTCCAATTTCATAAGTTACCTCCTTGCTTTCGTGGTTCCGTGATAACTCTTCCGCTCGGATCGAGCAATCTTCGCCTATCATGATCAGTTTAACCTTCTCCTCGCACTTTGATCAAGTCTGGTCCAAACAATTGCCGGTCTCCTACCTCATCCCACATCACCGTGTGTTCGTGATCTGCGCCCATACAGAGCTTCGAACGGTGCCATCTTCAAACCGGCCCGGTAGCTATTGTTGTAGGAGAACTCTCGTAAGGCAAATTGTCGTCCCAACTAGATCCATAATCTAGCGACAAGCTCTCAACATGTCCTCCGTAATCTGGTTGACTCTCTCGGTCCGTCCATCCGTCTCATGGGTCAAATGTTGTATCAATCGCAATCTCGCTCCCAAAGTCCGTGCACCGATGCCAAAACTTTGAGGTAAACTGTGTTCCTCTATCTCGATACGATGTTCCTCGAACTCCATGCGCATATACGATCCTGGACATATATATCTTGGCCAACTTCGCACTTGTATAGGTTGTTTTCACTAGGATGAAGTGAGCCACTTTGGTCAAGCGATCCACTACTACCCATATTGAATCATATCCTGCTTTGGTCCTGGGCAATCTGGTGATAAAGTCCATGCCAAGTTTATCCCACTTCCATTCGGGTATCGGCATAGACTGTAATAGTCCTGCTGGCTTCGATGCTCGCCTTCACTCTCGACATACATCACATACGGCTACATACTCGCAATATCCTTCTTCATACCACCACCGTAAACGTTCTTTCAGATCCAAATACATTTTGGTGTTTCCGGGGTGTATCGAGTATGGTGAGTCATGAGCCTCCTCAAGTATTTAACTTCCTGATCTCTGGGTCATTGGGCACATAAACTCGGTCCTCAAACCATAAGGTATCGCGGCTCATCCTCACGAAAACCTTTGGCCTTTCCTTTGCTCATCTTCTCCTTTATCTCAGCAATCTCTTTGTCATTCTTCCGAGCTTTCGAATCTTGTCCAACAAAGGTCGATCGAACCTCCATTGTCGCAATGAAACCTCTTGGAACAATCTCCAACCGAAGTTCCATGATATCCTCGCCTAACTCCTTCGCAATCCCTTACTTTCAAGGATATTAGCATAACTCTTCCGCTCAAAGCGCTCGCTACGACATTGGTTTTCCCGGATGGTAGTGTAGCTTCATATCGTAATCCTTTATAAGCTCCAACCATCTCCTCTGCCTAAGGTTCAGCTCCTTTTGCTTGAAAATGTACTTCAAACTCTTATGCTCCGTGTACACATCACAACGGTTTCCAATAAGATAATGTCTCCAAGTCTTCAATGCATGCACTACGGCTGCTAACTCCAATCATGCGTGGCATAGTTTAACTCATGGGGATTTAGTTGTCGTGAGGCATACGAAACAACTCTTCCGTCCTGCATAAGCACACATCCAAGTCCTAAGCGAGAGGCGTCGCAATACACTTGGAAATCCTTATGTATATCCGCAGTGTTAGCATCGGGCTGTAGTCAAACGCTTCTTCAACTCCCAAAACTTGCCTCGCAATCTTCTATCCATTTGAACTTGGTATCCTTCTTCAATAGTTCAGTCATTGGCTTAGCAATCTTGGAAAAATTCTCGAATCTCCGATAGTATCCTCGCGAGTCCAAGGAAATCATGGATCTCGCTAACTAAAGTGGGTGCCAACCATTCAAAGGATCGATCGAACCTAGCTGGGGTCTATCGCTATACCTTCTCCCGATATAACATGTCCAAGGAATCCGACTTCCTTCAACCAAAACTCGATTTGCTAAACTTAGCGATAGCTGGTGTTCCCTCGAAGTTTCGAGAACTAAACGCAAATGCTCCTTGTGCTCCTCTTCGCTCTTCGAGTATATCATAATATCATCAATAAACACCACAACAAACTTGTCCAAGTACTCCATGAACACCTTGTTCATCATGCTCATGAAATAGGCAGGGCGTTAGTCATCCAAACGACATGACCGTGATACTCAGATAATCCATACCGCGTGGTAAATGCCGTCTTTGGTATATCCTTCTCACGGATCTTCAACTGATGGTATCCTGATCGTAGATCAATCTTCGAAAACACCTTAGCTCCTTGCAGCTGATCAAATAGATCATTGATCATTGGCAGCGGGTATTTATTCTTAATCGTTACTTCATTCAAGGCTCGGTAATCAACAACCATCCTTAGGGATTTATCCTTCTTCTCAACCAAAAGCACTGGGGCTCCCCAAGGTGAGGAACTCCTTCGAATGTAACCTTTCTCCAATAACTCCTTGATCTGTTTCTTAATTTCCTCCAGATTATTTGCGGGCATCCGATAAGGTCTCGTGGATATTGGCCCTGCACTGCAATAGCTCTATCAAAACTCGATGTCTCGATCCGTGGCATGCCCGTAACTCCTCCGAAAACATCCGTAATCCTTTACTACATGCACTTCCTCCCAACAACTCCCGTGAGGGCATTCACTTGGCTCCTCCTAGGCACATGCCTAGATACATACTTAATCCTTTTTCCCTCTGGGGTGGTGAGATAAATTGATTTGCTAGCACAGTCAATGCTTCCTCCATACTTTGACATCCAGTCCATACCTAATATCACATCCAATCCTTGTGACTCCAAGATAATTAGGTCGATTTAAAAACATGTGTGCCAATGGTTAGGGGTATCTGTTGCACCATCGGCCAGCCATGTACTCGCTTCTAGGTGAACTCACTAAAAGAGGGGTCCTAAGGGTTTGGGTTGGTAGTTTAAACTTATCCACAAATCCCCTTGATATGTATGAATGCGATTCACCAGTATCGAAAAGAACAAGAGCGGTAAATGACTTAACCCAAAACTTACCTATTACTGGTCCGCCGCTTCTTCAACCTCCTCCATGTTAACGTGGTTCACTTGTCCTTTGTTGAATGGATCGGGCTTCTTCCCAGCGCCCCATTTCCGCTTCCATTCCTTCCTTCGTGGCAATCATTGGCATAGTGCCCTGCCTTCCCGCACTTAAAGCAAGAAACTTGACTTAGGTCTCTTTTGGCGGGTGTAGCTGGGTTGGAGCGGTTCTCGTTGTTATTAACTCCGCTCCCATTTCCGCTCTTGGCACCATTGTGGTTATGCGATCCTCCTCCAAAGGTGGTTGTGACCTCCATGGTTATGAACAAGTCCTCCCGAGTTCGGGTTAAACGAGGCTTCGCCGAGCTCCCCGAGTTATACTTTCCTTGTCCATACTTCCTCTTATGGCTCTCAATCTGCTGTTGCTTCCCTTCAATCATAAGGGCCTTATCTACCAACTCTCGGTAGTTGTTGAAAGTTGCCACCATCAACCGCATGCTCATCTCATCATTCAGCCCTTCCATAAACTTCTCCCGCTTCATGCATTTGTGGCCACATCATCGTGGGCATAGCATGATAACTTGCTAAACTCATCTACGCATCGAGCCACGATACGGTTCCCCTGGCGTAAATTGCGGAACTCCCGCTTCTTCATTTGCATGGCTCTAGTTGAGACATGGGCTATGCGAAAAGCTTGCTGAAACTGGTCCCAAGTGACATTGGCTATAGGAAAAGTAGCCGTAATTCTCCCACCATGAGGCTGCTGGTCCATCCAATTGGTGTGCGGAAAGCGCACCTTCTCAAAGATCTCGTGTAACCCGCGTGGTCAACTCCTTCCAATATGGTGTAGCCAATCATCAAGAACTATTGGCTCGGTGCTATCGAAAACACCGCGGTCAGTAACCTCGTAAATGGGCTAAGTTGTCCACTGGCGGCGGGTTATTGTTGTTGTTGTTGTTGCCCTTGTTCTGAACTAGCAATTACATCAAGGCATTCTGCTGCTGGATCAACTGGGTGAGCTCCGGTGGGAAAGCAAACCGTGTCACGCCCTGGAGGCATCCGATGGGTTTAGATGGAAGAGATTTGAATAGAAAAGGTCTAACGAGAAAACACTACCCATATGCACATGAGACAAACACAATCATTTCACTCAATCAATCAAGCAAGGGCATACAAACGGTCTAGAACTATCGCATAAGTGCTCAACTATTACTGAATACATGGGGGAATACTACTAATATATGGTGGTCATCTAGAAATTTTGATCGGTGGAAGACTCCATGATGTCTGCTCCAGCTTCGTCTTCGTAGTCATCATCACTAGGATCAGAATCGGTGTCGTTGATGATGATGTAGTTGTCCCGCAAGTGGGGTCGCTGCCTTCTTCTTCCGTGCTGGTCCTCCCATGAATATTCCGATCTTCTTAACCAGGTCGCCGTTCTTCTCCAAAGAGTGTCTTGATTTCCTCCACATATCCATCGCGGTAAACTTGAATTCTTCCTCCAGCTCGATGATCCCGGTCTTCGCCTTCTTCAATTCCATCATGTCACAAGACATCCTGGTTCTCCCGACGCCGAATGTTCTGGTTTTGCTCCTGGATGAACGCTAAAATGGATCTATCCTTCTTGGTGTTGATTACTTCCCATTGCTCGTCTCGGCGCCCAATACGTCCCATGGTAATGTGAGCTGCCATGCTCTTGCCTAGACTCCAGGTGGGTGCTTCGAAAGAAAATTCTATGGGTTTAGAAGTTGGCAAGAACGTCCTTCCTGGAACTTGTACTTGAATCATCCAACGCTCCTCTTCTGGTAAGGTGGTGTTGTACGTCCCGGTGAAGCTTGGTATTCCAATGTTCAAGTACCTAGTGACTTCCTTCAAGTGGCGTCCAAAAGGTGTGTCTTCATCCGTTGTGTAAACTTGTTGTTCATCTCCGCCATCCTAAAGAGTGGAAAATGGGAAGGAGTCGAAATGAGTAGAGAAGAGTGACCTATGGTTTATCTTAGTGGTCGTGTCCTACACTCGCGCGGTGCTCGATACCATCTTGTTGCGACCCGACCTCGATGGTCAAGTCTCGTGCTTCAGTTGTCATCTCTCGGATCAAGAATGCCGACACACACAAGATCAAGGATTTATAACAGAGTAGCAATCACACACTTATTACATCGAATGTCTCAGAAGAGAACTTATTACAATAATATGGCTTAAGGCCATCTAATGTGATAACAGCGGAAGGCTTGGAAGATAAAGCGAGTCCATCAACTCCAAAGGCATAGCTGAGCTGCACGGCAACGACCTAACAGACCTTACTCCTCGTCTGAAAAGTCTGCAACATAATACGTTGCAGCCGAGAACGGGTCAGCACATGGAATATGCTCGCAATATAAGACGGTAGAGCAAGAACAGAATAATGCTATCACTACATGCATATTTGGCTGGTGGAAAGCTCTATGGTTATAGTTTTGCGAAAAGCCATTTTTTCCCTACAACAATGAAATAGATTTTAGTTTAACTATCATGGTGGTTGAATCAACATTGAGAAGGTATAACCCCAACTCAATCCCAATTAAAGTAGTTAACAACCCAACAATATTAATTAAGCATGATGAGATACATGTGATAACCCAAGTACTAGATACTCAAGATTGTCCATAACCGGGACACGGCTAACCATGATTAGATTGTACACTCGCAGAGGTTTGCGACTTTTCCCCACAAGACTCGACGCCTCCGCTGATTTCTCGCACTGCATGGTGTTTGAGAAACGGATGACCGAGACACAGCCTTTCGAAAACATTAACTCTCTACTCCAGGTAGACCATACCAAACCTACAAAACCACTACCTGTTGATCTACCTCTTCAAGAGCTTCACGTAACCTACTCAACTATGCTAGAGCCCATAATAGCTTGTGGCTGCACACGGAAGTTTCTAGCATGAATCATCTCAGTTCCCTTTGAGCCTGGGTGGCGGTCCATAGGAAGATCACACGGGTACCCCGGGATTTCCAATAAAATAAAACTGACAACATTGGGTTCCCCAGGTGCCTCAATGTAACATCCCCAGCATCACACTACAGTAATCTTCCCCTAATGAAGGTCATGTCATCACGATCATCATGTCAAAATGCCACTGGTCCAAAATCCGTGTCAAATTCAAATTCAAATGGCATGTCAAATATTTGCTTCTTCTTTCATGCAAATAAAATAGTTCACCCTATGGCAAATAATCCCTAGATATTTGTCATGTTGATCCAACATTTTTGCTAAAGGTTTAAGTGGCATAAACTACTTAAAACAGTTACCTAAGCAATAAATTAAATGCCTCTTTAATTTGTAAAATTTGCAAACTATTTCGAAAGCCTCCCAATCTTTTTGTGGCAAAGGCTCAAAGAATTCTTTTGAAATTGTTTTAGCCATGGCTTATTTTTGTAACGCCAATCGCTGCTAAATGAAAAGGCATAAGGCTGCCGGAGAAAAGAAAATAAAGGGAAATGAGAGAGAAGCCCTCCCCCATCGGGTCGTGGCCTCACTGGGCCACTGCACCACATGGTCGGCCCACTCTCCCTCTCCTTATCCTCCCGGACCGCGTGACCTAAAACGAGCAACCCCACGAACCCCACTCTCCCTCGCCCCCCCACTCGCTCGAATCTGGATCGGGAGGACCCCATCCTGTCGCTCAAGGCCGAAGCCGACGCCATCCCGGCGCCGCTTCGCCGCTGTTTTCTGCTTCGCCGCATGCTCGCAGCCTCGACGCTACTGGACCTCACACCGATCACCACATCCATTCCCGACTCGCCGGACGCCGCCACTCGCCGAACGCCTTCTCCCGACTGCCTCCCCACGCCGTCGTCCTCCTCTCTCCAACGATGTGAGCGAGCCCCCTCTCTCCTTCTACCCACTCGGTGCGCCGTCACTGCCGCCACTAGCACGCCCGCCTGTGTTCTACCCAGGCCCTCACATTGCCGCGCCAGCCACGCGATCCGCCTCGCACTGCCGCGCTTAGGCTCTCGCAGTTCGCCGCTCGCCGCCTCGTGGTCTCGCAGATCTGCGGCACGGGCGCCGCCAAGAATCGCCGGCTGGCGTTGTCGCCTCGACACGCCGCAACCCCGCGCCCTTCACCGCCTCGACGCAGCCCGCGCCCACGTCAGACGTACAATCGCGGCGGTTTGACCACCGGACGGCGAAGTCCCGAACACCGCTGCTGTTTTCAAGATTCGCCGGCAGTACGCACAAGACACAAGTTTAGCTGGGTTGACCCATCGACGCAGGCCCGACGGATTAACTAACCCCTAATCGCTAGTTAAAAAGAACATTTAATTTCAGTTAACTAATATCTGTTAAGTTAATGACTCCATGACGTAAGGGCCCCATCAGAACTAAAAGAAAATTGGTTAATCTAATAAAGCCAGAGGCAATGACAAGCGGGACCCCAACACTATTCCCTTTTGACCACCAACTTTTGACCTGGTCAATCGTCCCCACCTGTCACCTCGCAGCCCTTTGCTGTGTACACTGCTCGTGTGCACATAGCAATTCCCCTTTTATTTTGCATTAATAATAATTTCGAATATTGTTTAAAACTTTAGAAAATCATATCTTTTAATCCGTGAACTCGATTAAATTATTTTCAACATGAAAGTTGCTCAGACGACGAGACGATTCCGGATACGCATCCGCTCGTCCGCCACACACCCCTAACCTACCGAACCTGCAACTTTCCTCCTCCAGCTCCTCCGCTTCGAATCACGTAAACACCGAATACTTTCCTGATGTTTCTTAACCGGTACCACCTCATACCACGTTAGATCACCTCTAGCACCGCTTTTGTTATGTTATGCTTTGATTGCTCTATTATTTATTATGTCCCTCCGTTACTTTTTTCCCAGAGACCCCGAGACCGCTGCTTGCATTCTCTCAGGATCGACTACGGTGTCGACGACCCTCTCTCTTGCCGTGAGCAACCGTGCAAGCCCCCTTGATCACCAGATATCACCTACTCTTATCTACATCGCTTGCATTAGAGTAGTATAGCATGTTACTGTTTTCAGATACTCCTATATCGCTGCATAGCCCGCCCTTGTTACTTCGTTGTTACCTTACCGCAAACCTATATGCTTAGTATAGGATGCTAGTACATTCATCTGCGGGCCCTACATTTTTGTCTGTATGCCATGCTATATTATCGGGCTGTGATCACTTCGGAGGTGATCACGGTATATACTATATACTTTTCACTATTACATTACCTCGTGGTACTGCTCGAGATGGGGGCTGAAAGGACGGTGGCTCCATCCCGGTAGAGGTGGGCCTGGTTCCCGACGGCCCCGATCGATACTTTGTGGCGGAGCGGCAGGCAGGTTGAGACTACCGGTGAGAGGTGGGCCTGCCTGTTAGGGCGCTCATGATACTTAACGCTTCAACGAGGTCTTGGTATTTGATCTGAGTTGGCTACGAGCTTATACGCACTAACCATCTACGCTGGAGTAGTTATGGGTATCCCGCCGTGGTATCACCAAGTACTTCGAAGTCACACGAAGCGGCGCTGCTACGGATTGGACCGGAACGCTCGATGGGCTAGGTCTGCTTCGCCACGTCATAACGCGTGGTGTGTGCTCGTATGGCGGGCCTGCACTGCTGCGCTTAGGTTTAGACCGCGTGTTGGCCTCTCTCACAGTTTAGGTGGGCTGCGACGTGTTGATCTTCCGCGCCGGGCATGACCCAGAAAGTGTGTCCGCCAAATGGGATCAAGCGTGCCGGGTAAGATGGTGCACCCCGCAGGAAGTTAATCTATTCAATAGCCGTGATCTTCGATAACAGGACGACTTGGAGTTGTACCTTGAGCTTATGACAACTAGAACCAAATACTTGATAAAACACACCTTCCAAGTGCCGATATAACCGTGGTCGCCTCTCTCGTGGATATGAGGAGGGATCGCCGGTAGGATTATTGCTATGTCATGTTACTTGGAGGAATTCAGATTGTCCCTCCTACCTGTTGTAAGGCAGGTGTCCGTGTTTAGTCTTCGTAAGACTAGCTATCCCCTCTTTATTCGGCATTTTGCGCTCAGTCCACCGATATGGCCTTTACACATATATCCATGCATATGTAGTGTAGCTCCTTGCTTATGTAGTACTTTGGATGAGTACTCACGGTTGCCTTGTTCCCCTTTTCCCTACCTCTACTCGATTGCTGCAACTGCACGATGGAGCCTGTGAGCCGACGCCACCGCCGATGACGACTACTACTGGAGGTGCCTACTACTATGTGTAGCCCACCGACGACCACCAGGAGTAACCTAGGAGGATCCTGTGCAGAGACCTGTTCCTCTTCGATCCAGATCCCGCTTTGTGCTAGCCATCTTATGGCACCTTGTTTAACTTATGTTTGTACTCAGATATTGTTGCTTCCGCTGACTGCCTATGATCGAGCACTTGTATTCGAGCCCTCGAGGGCCCTGGCTTGTTTTATGATGCTTGTATGACTTATTTTATTTGTAGAGTTGTGTTGTGATATCTTCCCGTGAGTCTCGATCTTGATCGCATACATTTATGCGCATGATTAGTGTACGATTAAATCGGGGCGCACAAGTTGGTATCGAGCCGATCGCCTGTAGGAATCCCCTTCCACACTCCTTGGCCAAGTCGAGTCTAGACATTGCAAAACTTTTACTAACTTGGTTGTGTGCCTTACGGGCCCACGCCGCCATCGGGTGGTACTAGGATCTTTTACTCCTCGATCTTTACTCGATTCTGAACTCTTCTATTCGGGTTAAATGAATTTGCTAAAACAAAACTAACTTTAGGTTCTCGCAAGTACTTTCTCCCGGAGAGCCCCTCACTTCAGATGATCGGCTGCTAATCGGAAGATTCCGAAGATACTCTCTGTTGTTCTCTCGAGACCTTGTGCCCATCATTTTTGCTATTCCTGACCACCGATAAATCCGTATGGATAACTACTTACACTTGCCATTCATACGATCATCCCCCATTGATCTTGTTATTACAAGATACCCCGAAGTTTTCTCTATTGTTCCGAGAATACTTTGTGCCTATCGCCTAGCGTTCCTTGCCACATGAATACCCCTTCAAATAAATCCTCGCGACTTGTCGAGTATCCGCCAACCCCAGCTTGTTCATATGTGTCACAAAAGTCTTCAAAATACTATTCGATCTTCCGAAAATCCTCCGAGCCTTTGGCTCTTGAAATTTTGCTTGCTTGCATTATGGTTAATCCCATAAGTCTCGTAGTCTTATTGACGTTCCTTGTCATTATCATTTTGAGTCTGTTGACTCAATATGTTTCTTGAACACACGCAATCATCATTGATCCTTATAAATTACCTTTCGGGCTGAGCTGCCATTCTTTAACTCGAATTGGTTCTCGATCAATCCAATTGCCGCTGATTGTACCCTAAGGCTATTCAACTTATCCATCCCTAATTAGAGCATTGCTTCGATCCCTTGATTTGGGAATCATAGTTCCTTTACATTTGACAATTGAGTTAGTCATTGTTTCTATAATTTGATCTCCTTGCATTCTTCTACCTCTAGTTGAGTACTAATGCTCACGTCAGATCCCTTGTGGACCAACAGATCCTTTGTTGGATTTTATCTGACAACGCCCTTCATATTCAATAACCTTGTGAGCCTTTCTCCGATACATAATGCCTTTGGTAAATTGTATCCTCTCGCTTTCAACTATGCTCGCCGAGCTTGAGTTAATTACTTCTAAAGATTCTCGTGTATGATTCTAAGATGCCTTGATGGGTTAAACCTATGCTTTCCTTAATATGTGTGAATTCAAAGTTTTCACGAGTCGTACTTTTCTGGTATTTTGCCAGATAAAATTTCAAAACTACAACTTCATTGAGCGAGAAGGTGAATGGAAGGTTGTACCTTGAAGAAGTGGGAGTCGACCTTGAACTTTGTGTTCATGCCCATGGACACGATGTAGATCTTATCATTAAAGCTTCTCTTAAGTTAATTATTCCTTTGGTATAAGTTCATCTTATATCGTGGATCCGCCTTTACAATCTTGGTTCGACCATGTTCTCTTTAAATACCATTTCTCGCAAGTTTTAGCACTTGTCTTCTCAGAGAGCAATAATTTCGCCCAACCTCTACTTTGATATGTCATCGAGTATTACCCCGGTACTCGAGATTATCATGGAACTGCATAACTTCTTATGAGTTCTTCATCAAGTACTACCTTCCCAAGGATTCCAATTTTTCACGGGCTCGAAGTTATTATACACTCAAGGGCACCGATAACTGAACCAAGTCCGCACTACGGTTCAACAACTCTTCAAGAAGCTCCTATAAGTACGAAGTTTAGATTCGACCACGCCATTCCTAGCCTGTTTGGCTATATCATTGTCGTGATGATTTTAACTCGTGCTACCGGTCCTTCTTCTCGAGCACAATTTTCGACGATGAACTAACCTTACGCCGATCCTCATCGCCATATCATTTCGCCTTTGAACAACAAACTTGGTTTCGAGTTTGTGTCGCACTTTGGTTCCAATAACCTTTCACTTCATCATTACTTTGACTTGATGTCGCTGCCGATCGATTACATCTTCATGAAATCTCTCGACAAATGTTTCATGATCATCATCAAGATTCGAGCACTTCCGTGATATCGCTTGAATTCATGTTGAGTAATACCATCCTTGCCTTCGATGATTTGTGTAACATTGACCACTTTATTGTTTTTCGCTCAACACAAAACTTGTTCGTGTTTTGTGTTATACCTTGAGTTCCTTGCTATCCAGCAATTGTTCTTCTTTACCTTGGAGTATTACCATCCTTTAAGTCAAGAATGTTCTGAGATTGTTCCACCTCTTGAGGATTCTTGACATAGAAATACTTCTCACCATCACCATTCTTTCTTGGTCCCCGTGTTGATTCCAACAAGTGAACGGTGTTGTTTGAGTTCTCAGATTCTAGCAACAATGTTGCTTTGAAGTTAACGATCGAAAGTTCGCTCTAGGCTGTTGGTTATTGAATCGCCACTCTAACATTGAGCTTGCTGCCTAAGGTCATACTTCGGGCACACCTTTCAACTAATGATTGATGGTGTATGTTTTCCTCGAGCATACTTCCTTATATCATTTGATCTGACAAATGTTATCTCCTTGTTCACTTAATTGTGGAAGACCATCTTTTGGGAATCTCGATGAATTGCCGTTGAGTTCACCGTACACCTCCTTGTCCTCTCCTTGGGTTAATGATGGACTCTTGTTAACGGAAATCACTTCATAGTTCATTTCCCGAGAATCTTACAATGTCATCTCACAATTTGCGTTGCACCTTTTCTTCTCGTATCCTAAGTCCGAGGTATCCCGACACCAATCGGATCTGAATCTCGGTCGATATGATGGTTGGGACAGCTTTCAAGAGTTATGATGTTGATCCTGATGACCCGGTAGCATGATATCATGCCTAGCACTTCCTACTGGAGGACCTATCATTATAGATTCCTTTTCAGCAGGGTTATCCATTCATCCATGAGGGAATTGTAATATCGATTCTACAAGTTATTCTAGATGGATCCTTCGTGATTCCAAAGTCTGATCTTCACCAAGGCCATGTCAATGCTATCTCAAGCATGTCTCGTGATACTGATTTTCAACAAGAACATTCAAGCCCAATGCTAAATGTTTCTTGCTCAATTATCCAACACCGCTGTATGGGTAATGCCATGAAATTTCTCTCCCTTACCTAAAGGGTTTTCTACATTATATCCTCGTCATGGATATCATGCTCGCTTATCCTTGGGAAGGATATACCCTCAAATATGTGTTTAAACACATTTTCCTTTCCATTGTTCTCGCTTAACCTAATGATCACATTTTCCTTTCCATGGGTCTGTTTGACCCTTCTTGTGACCTATATAATCTAAGCAAGTGATAATCCCTCGCTTAGGTAAGCACCTCGCTGTACCACTGTAAGTAAGACCCTATTACTATTGTTGATGACATTCCGTAACCACCGATGGACGAGAACCTTGCCTATTGGTCCGCCTCGCTCAACGAGCAGGAAAATGGTTTCTTCGTCCCTCGCCCTTGGTACCTATGTTGTTGCCGACATGACCCTCGACTCTCCTCCGACATGCCTAGCTTACATGATCGTGCAAGATGTCACCAACCTTTCTACTTTTAACCACCTGGTGGGCCCATAACCCACAGCCCACAGATCAAAACCTTACTCTCATGTACAACCTTGATTTCAAACATTCTTGGCACTTGGATTCGTATGTAATTCACGAGCCAACTTCCTCCCCATGTTTCATTCTCGTGTCGAGGCAACATTATTCTTCATTCTCCAACCCCATCATTATTTGTTTTAGGCATCCGCCGGATGCCTACCGTTGAACTTGTTGAACCTCCTTATGGCACTCACGATACTTTTCTTGGTGCTTCTAAAATATCCTTACTTGAGATAACTATCGGATGCCGATCCTTTCGCACATCCGCTCTTATAGTTTCCTCTTATTTCACTCCTTAAATCTCGGGACGAGATTTCTTGTAGTGGAGGAGATTTGTAACATCCCCAGCATCACACTACAGTAATCTTCCCCTAATGAAGGTCATGTCATCATGATCATCATGTCAAAATGCCACTTGTCCAAAATCCGCGTCAAATTCAAATTCAAATGGCATGTCAAATATTTGCTTCTTCTTTCATGCAAATAAAATAGTTCACCCTATGGCAAATAATCCCTAGATATTTGTCATGTTGATCCAACATTTTTGCTAAAGGTTTAAGTGGCATAAACTACTTAAAACAGTTACCTAAGCAATAAATTAAATGCTCTCTAATTTATAAAATTTGCAAACTATTTCAAAGCCTCCCAATCTTTTTGTGGCGTGCCCAAGAATTTTTGAAATTGTTTTAGCCAAGGGCTTATTTTTGTAACGCCAACTGCTGCTAAATGAAAAGGCATAAGGCTGCCGGAGAAAAGAAAATAAAGGGAAATGAGAGAGAAGCCCTCCCCCACTGGTCAGGCTCACCGGGCCACTGCACCACATGGTCGGCCCACCTCTCCTCTCCTTATCCTCCGGACCGCGTGACCTAAAACCAGCAACCCCACGAACCCCACTCTCTCCTCGCCTTCCCCCACTCGCTCAATCTGGATCGGGAGGACCCCATCCTGTCGCCTCAAGGCCGGAAGCCGACGCCCATCCCGGCCGCTTCGCCGCTTGCTTTCGCCGCCGCCGCCATGCTCGCAGCCTCGACGCTACTGGACCTCACACCGATCACCACATCCATCCTCGACTCGGACGCCGCCGCCACTCACGAACGCTTTTCTCCCGACCTGTCCTCCCCACGCCTGTCGTCCTCCTCTCTCCAACGATGTGAGCGAGCCCCCCTCTCCTCTCTACTCCCACTCTGCGCCGTCACTGCCGCCACTAGCACGTCCGCCTGCGTTCTACCAGGCTCCCTGCTGGCTGTTGCCCAGCCGCCATGAGATCCGCCTCGCACTGCCGCGCTTAGGCTCGCAGCAGTTCGCTCGCTCAGGTCTCGCAGATCTGCGGCACTGGCGCCGCCGCAACTCCTGCTGGCGTTGTCGCCTCGACACGCCGGCAACCCCGCTTCCCTTCACCGCCTCGACGCAGCTCGGCGCCCACGTCAGACGTGGTACAACAAGGCGGTTTGACCACCGGACGGCGAGTCCCAACACCGCTGCCGTTTTCAAGATTCGCCCGGCAGTACGCACAAGACACAAGTTTAGCTGGGTTGACCCATCGACGCAGGTCCGACCGGATTAACTAACCCCTAATCGCTAGTTAAAAAGAACATTTAATTTCAGTTAACTAATATCTTAAGTTAATGACTCCATGATGAAGGGCCCCATCAGAATTAAAAGAAAATTGGTTAATCTAATAAAGCCGAGGCAATTACAAGTGGGACCCCAACACTATTCCCTTTTGACCACCAACTTTTGACCTGGTCAATCGTCCCCACCTGTCACCTCGCAGCCTCTTTGTCTGTGTACACTATTCGTGTGCACATAGCAATTTCCCTTTTATTTTGCATTAATAATAATTTCAGAATATTGTTTAAAACTTTAGAAAATCATATCTTTTAATCCGTAACTCGGATTAAATTATTTTCAACATGAAAGTTGCTCAGGACGACGAGACGATTCCGGATACGCAGTCCGTTCGTCCGCCACACACCCCTAACCTACCGAACCTGCAACTTTCCCTCCGCCCTTCCGCTTAAAATCACGTAAACACCGGAATACTTTCCGGATGTTTCCTTAACCGTACCACCTCATACCACGTTAGATCACCTCTAGCACCGCTTTTGTTATGTTATGCTTTGATTGCTCTATTATTTATTATGTCCCCTCCGTTATTTTTTTTTTCGTAGAGACCCCGAGACCGCTGCGGCACCCTCTCAGGATCGATCACGTGTCGACGACCCTCTCTCTTGCCAGAGCAACCAGGCAAGCCCCCCCTCCCTTGATCACCAGATATCACCTACTCTTATCTACACTGCTTGCATTAGAGTAGTATAGCATGTTACTGTTTTTAGATACTCCTATACTGCTGCATAGCCTGTCCTTGTTACTTCTGTTGTTACCTTACCTGCAAACCTATATGCTTAGTATAGGATGCTAGTACATTCATCTGTGGCCCTACATTTTTGTCCGTCTGCCATGCTATACTACCGGGCTGTGATCACTTCGGGAGGTGATCACGGGTATATACTATATACTTTTCACTATTACATTACCTGTGGTACTGTTCGAGATGGGGCTGAAAGGACGGTGGCTCCATCCGGTAGAGGTGGGCCGGGTTCCCGACGGCCCCGATCGATACTTTGTGGCAGAGCGGCAGGCAGGTTGAGACTACCGGGTGAGAGGTGGGCCTGGCCCTGTTCGGCGCTCATGGATACTTAACGCGCTTAACGAGGTCTTGGTATTTGATCTGAGTTGGCTACGAGCTTATACGCACTAACCATCTACGCTGGAGTAGTTATGGGTATCCCGCGCCGTGGTATCACCGGCACTTCAGACGTCACGACGGAGCGCGCGCCGGATTGGACTGGAACGCTCGATGGGCTAGGTCTGCTTCCGTCACAGACGAACGCAGGTGTGTGCTCAGGCGATGGGCCTGCACTTCAGCGCTTAGGTTTAGACCGCGTGTTGGCCTCTCACAGTGCCTAGGTGGGGCTGCGACGTGTTGATCTTCCGCGCCGGGCATGACCCAGAAAGTGTGTCCGCCAAATGGGATCAGCGCTGCCGGGTAAGATGGTGCACCCCGCAGGAAGTTAATCTATTCGAATAGCCGTGATCTTCGTAACAGGACGACTTGGAGTTGTACCTTGAGCTTATGACAACTAGAACCAGATACTTGATAAAACACACCTTCCAAGTGCCGATACAACCGTGGTCGCTTTCTCTCGTGGATATGAGGAGGGATCGCGGGTAGGATTATTGCTATGTCATGTTACCGAGGAATTCAGATTGTCCCTCCTACCTGTTGTAAGGCAGGTGTCCGTGGTTTAGTCTTCGCTAAGACTAGCTATCCCCTCTTATTCTCGGCATTCTGCAGCTCAGTCCACCGATATGGCCTTTACACATATATCCATGCATATGTAGTGTAGCTCCTTGCTTTGTAGTACTTTGATGAGTACTCACGGTTGCCTTGTTCCCCTTTTCCCTACCTCTACTCGATTGCTGCAACTGCACGATGGAGCCAGAGCGACGCCACCGCCGATGACGACTACTACTCGAGGTGCCTACTACTACGGTAGCCCGCCGACGACGCACCAGAGTAACCTAGGAGGATCCCTGCAAGAGGCCTGCTCCTCTTCGATCTCAGATCCCGCTTTGTGCTAGCCATCTTATGGCACCTTGTTTAACTTATGTCTCAGTATCAGATATTGTTGCTTCACTGGCTCGCCTATGATCGAGCACTTGTATTCGAGCCCTCGAGGCCCCTGGCTTGTTTTATGATGCTTGTATGACTTATTTTATTTGTAGAGTTGTGTTGTGATATCTTCCCGTGAGTCCCTGATCTTGATCGTACACATTTGCGTGCATGATTAGTGTATGATTAAATCGGGGGCGTCACACTCAATCCACCCAGATGTTAATTTTAAGTTGCCACCTTAAGTTGAACCATTAATTAACAATCTCACATCTGTCATGGATTCACTCAAACCCAACCACGTCTACGAGCATAGCATAGCAATTTAAGCAACGCGTAGAAGTAACTCCCAAGGGTTTGATAGCAACAGGGAAATAGGTTCTACCTCAACAGCTACTTCCCAACCCACAAGTTAATGACATCCTAATCATGTAATATTTAAGGATTGAACTAATGCATAAAACTGGGTATGAAAAGAGTATGATCAATGTGTTACTTGCCTTGCCGACGATCTCGCGAATCCTAGAGACTCAGAGTAACACGCTCGCACACCGGGAATTCTATCGCAAGCAAACAATAACATACATAAGCAACAAGCAAGGATGCACAAGCAAAACTCAAACAAAAGAGGTTGACCAGAAAGTTCAACTTAAGAACTCCGGTTTAAGAACTCCGTTCGCAAAAAGAATCAAACTAAACGGAACAACGAAACTCAAACGGAGAAAGAAACAAGATCCGCTACTAATCTGAACTAAGGTTAAATTTCACAGTACCAAAATCTTGTTTACGTTGATTGGACGTAAAGAGGGTCTCGAGACAAAGATCTAGGCGCTTGAATTGCCTCGATTCACTAACGAGCTAAAACATAAACAAAAACTAAGATCGGATCGAAATCGCGATCGTAAAAATCGCGAAATAAATCCGAGAAAAATAAACGATTTAACAGATTAACGAGCGGACGCTCATATCGGATCTAAACGATGAACGTGTTCGTTAAAACGAAGAACAAGCTTAACGCCGCTAAATAATAAACCGGAGAAAACCGATCTGTTTAAAAAACGAAACTAGGGTTTTCTAAAAACGGAACGGTTTTTCTCACGTAACCGGGCGGCTACTCGGCTCGGCTCGCGGAGCTCCGCTGGGCTCCGGCATGGCGGTGGTGCGGGCGGCGGGTGGCGGGCTCAGCGGCGGCGGGCTCGGGGTGCGGGCGGCGGTGCGGCGGCTTATGCTGCGGGCGGGCGAGGCGCTATGAGCGCGGCGGCATGCTCAGGGGTGGCGGTGGGTGGTGGTGGTGGTGGCGGCGGGTGGCGGCGATATAAAGAGGAGGGGCGCGGCTTGGAGGAGGGGGCAGGGCGGCGAGGCGGAGTCCGCTCTGACTCGGTCCGAGCGAAGGGCGGCAATGAGGCATGGCTGGAGGGAGGGAGGCGGCTGCTTGGGCTCGGCTCGGCTCACTGGGCCTTAGGCCCAATCGGGCGGGAGATTAATTTTAAAATAATTTCACTGACAGAAATAAAATCCTAAAAAATAAAATAAAAACCTAAAAATGTCAAAACAAATCTTCACCGTCTAAATGAAATATTTATAACGAGGTGAACATTTTCTTGGCCCTAAAATACAATTTTGCAAACGTGCAATTTTTCTAAGGCAAATAAAATCAATTAAATGATTTTAACATTTTTCCTTCGATATTTCAATTGTTTTGGAGAAGTCATATTATCTCATCTCATTTACTTTAATATGAAATATTTTTCGGAGGGAAAAATAATTAAAATCAAAAATCCTCGTTTCATTATTTGATAAAAATCAAATATAGAAACCGGAAAATTCCCAGCTCTCTCCGAGGGTCCTTGAGTTGCTTAGGATTTCGAGGATTGCGGAACGAAGATGCAATAAAATATGATATGCATGAATGACCTATGTATAACATTCCAAATTGAAAATTTGGGATGTTACAGCTTCTACTGCAAACAGACTGGTCACTGGAAACGGAACTGCCCCAAGTATTTGGCGGATAAGAAGGATGGCAAGGTGAACAAAGGTATATATGATATATATGTTATTGATGTGTACCTTACTAGAGCTCGCAGAGCACCGGATATTTGATACTGGTTCTGCTGCTAATATTTGCAACTCAAACAGGACTACGGATTGCTTAAGATCGGCTAAAGACGAGGTGACAATGCTGTGAAATGTTTCCAAAGTCGATGTGATCGCCTGTCGGCACGCTACCTCTACATCTACCTTTGAATTGCTTTTAGACCTAAATAATTGTTATTTAGTGCCGCTGAGCATGAACATTATATCTGGATCTTGTTTGATGCGAGACGGTTATTCATTTAAATCGAGAATAATGGTTGTTTTATTTATATGAGTAATATATTTTATGGTCATGCACCCTTGAAGAGTGATCTATTTGTGTTAAATCTCGATAGTAGTGATACACATATTCATAATATTGAAGCCAAAAGATGCAGAGTTGATAATGATAGTGCAACTTATTTGTGGCACTGCTGTTTAGGTCATATTGGTGTAATGCGCATAAAGAAACTCCATACTGATGGGCTTTTGTAATCACTTGATTATGAATCAATCACTTGGTACTTATGTAACCATCCTCATGGGCAAGATGACTAAAACGCCGTTCTCCGTAACAATGGAGCGAGCAAAAAAATAATTGGAAATCATACATACTGATGTATGTGGTCCGATGAATATTGATGTCTCAGGGCGGGTATCATTATTTTCTCACCTTCATAGATGATTTGAGCAGATATAGGTATATCTATTTAACGAAACATAAGTCTGAAACATTTGAAAAGTTCAAAGAACTTCAGAGTGAAGTGGAAAATCATCGTAACAAGAAAATAAAGTTTCTACGATCTGATCGTGGAGGAGAATATTTGAGTTATGAGTTTGGTCTACATTTGAAACAATGCGAATAGTTTCGAACTCATGCCACCAAACACCACAACAGAATGGTGTGTCCGAATGTCGAATCGCATTTTACTAGATATGGTGCGATCTATGATGTCTCTTACTGATTTACCGCTATCTTTTTGGGGTTATGCTTTAGAGACGGCTGCATTCACGTTAAATAGGGCACCATCTAAATCCTTCGATATGACTCCTTATGAACTGTGGTTTGGCAAGAAACCAAAGTTGTCGTTTCTTAAAGTTTGGGGCTGCGATACTTATGTGAAAAAGCTTCAACCTGATAAGCTCAAACCCAAATCGGACAAACGTGTCTTCAAAGGATACCCAAAAGAGACAGTTGGGTACACCTTCTATCACAGATCCGAAGGTAAGACTTTTGTTGCTAAGAATGGATCCTTTCTAGAGAAAGAGTTTCTCTCGAAAGAAGTGAGTGGGAGGAAAGTAGAACTTGATGAGGTAATCGTGCTCGCTCCCTTATTGAAAGTAGTTCATCACGTAAACCGTTCCCGTGACACCTACACCAATTAGTGAGGAAGCTAATGATGATGATCATGAAACTTCAGATCAAGTTACTACCGAACCTCGTAGGTCAACCAGAGTAAGATCTGCACCACAGTGGTACGGTAATCCTGTTCTGGAGGTCATGTTACTAGATGCTACCTCTTGAGCACTGCGTTGGATTTCCCCGAAGAGGAAAGGATGGTGCAGCAAAGTAGCGTAAGTATTTGCCTCAGCTTTTTGAGAACCAAGGTATCAATCCAAGAGGAGGCTACGCGCAGTCCCTCGCACTCTACACAAAGCAAATAACCTCGCAACCAACGCGAATAGGGGTTGTCAATCCCTTCACGATCACTTACGAGAGTGAGATCTGATAGAGATGATAGATAATATTTTTGGTATTTTTGATATAAAGATGCAAGGTAAAATAAAAGGCAAAGTAAAAAAGCAAAGCAATAATAAAGTGATGGAAGATTGATATGATGAGGATAGACCCGGGGGCCATAGATTTCACTAGTGTCTTCTCTCAAGAGCATAAGTATTCTACGGTGGGTGAACAAATTACTGTTGAGCAATTGACAGAATTGAGCATAGTTATGAGAATATCTAGGTATGATCATGTATATAGGCATCACGTCCGAGACAAGTAGACCGACTCCTTCCTGCATCTACTACTATTACTCCACTCATTGACCGCTATCCAGCATGCATCTAGAGTATTAAGCTCAAGAAAACATAGTAACGCTTTAAGCAAGATGACATGATGTAGAGGGATAAATTCATGCAATATTATTAAAAACCCCATCTTGTTATCCTCGATGGCAACAATACAATACGTGCCTTGCTGCCCCTACTGTCACTGGGAAAGGACACCGCAAGATTGAACCCAAAGCTAAGCATTTCTCCCATTGCAAGAAAAACCAATCTAGTAGGCCAAACCAAACTGATAATTCGAAGAGACCTGCAAAGATAACCAATCATATATAAAAGAATTCAGAGAAGATTCAAATATTGTTCATAGATAATCTTGATCATAAACCCACAATTCATCGGTCTCAACAAACACACCGTAAAAAGAAGATTACATCGAATAGATCTCCACGAGAGAGGGGGAGAACATTGTATTGAGATCCAAACAGAGAGAAGAAGCCATCTAGCTACTAACTATGGACCCGAAGGTCTGAGGTAAACTACTCACACTTCATCGGAGGGGCTATGATGATGTAGAAGCCCTCCGTGGTGGATGCCCTCTCCGCGGAGTTCTAACAGCCCCCAATATGGGATCTCGTGGTGTAAGGTTGCGGCGGTGGAATTAGGTTTTGGCCCAGATCGATCGCTTGGGGGTATGTGGGTATATATAGGAGGAAGAAGTACGTCGGTGGAGCTTCATGGGGCCCACGAGGTGGGGCGCGCCTAGGGGTGGGCGCGCCCCTACCTCGTGCCCACCTCGTGGCTTTCTTGACGAGGGCCAAGTCTCCGGATCATGTTCGTGAGAAAATCACGTTCCAGAGGTTTCATTCCGCTTGGACTCCATTTGATATTCCGCTTCTTCAAACATCAAATAGGCAAAAAAACAGCAATTCTACTGGGCCTCCTGTTAATAGGTTAGTCCCAAAATAATATAAAAGTGGGAAATAAAGCCCAATATAGTCCAAAACAGTAGATAATATAGCATGGAGCAATCAAAATTATAGATACGTTGGAGACGATCGCATCCCCAAGCTTAATTCCTGCTCGTCCTCGGTAGGTAAATGATAAAAGAAAGAATTTTTATGCGGAGTGCTACTTGGCATAATTTCAATGTAACTCTTCTTAATTGTGGTATGAATATTCAGATCCGAAAGATTCAAGACAAAAGTTCATACTGACATAAAAATAATAATACTTCAAGCATACTAACTAAGCAATTATGTCCTCTCAAAATAACATGGCCAAAGAAAGTTCATCCCTACAAAATCATATAGTTTAGTCATGCTCCATTTTCGTCACACAAGAATGTTCTCATCAAGCACAACCCCGATGACAAGCCAAGCAATTGTTTCATACTTTAGTAATCTCAAACTTTATAAACTTTCATGCAATACATGAGCGTGAGCCATGGATATAGCACTATGGGTGGAATAGAATATGATGATGGGGGTTATGTGGAGAAGACAAAAAAGGAGAATGTCTCACATCAACGAGGCTAATCAATGGGCTATGGAGATGCCCATCGATTGATGTTAATGCAAGGAGTAGGGATTGCCATGCAACAGATGCACTAGAGCTATAAATGTATGAAAGCTCAACAAAAGAAACTAAGTGGGTGTGCATCCAACTTGCTTGCTCACGAAGACCTAGGGCACTTGAGGAGACCCATTGTTGGAATATACAAACCAAGTTCTATAATGAAAAATTCCCACTAGTATATTAAAGTGACAAAACAAGAGACTCTCTATCATGAAGATCATTGTGCTACTTTGAAGCACAAGTGTGGAAAAAAGGATAGTAGCATTGCCCCTTTTTATTTATTTTTTTGGGCCTTCTTTTTTTTTCTTTGGCCTTTTTATTTTTTGGGAACAATGCTCTATTAAATGATGATCATCACACTTCTATTTATTTACAACTCAATGATTACAACTCAATACTAGAACAAAGTATGACTCTAGATGAATGCCTCCGGCGGTGTACCGGGATATGCAATGAATCAATAGTGACATGTATGAAAGAATTATGAACGGTGGCTTTGCCACAAATACAATGTCAACTACATGATCATGCTAAGCAATATGACAATGATGAATGTGTCATGATAAATGGAGTGGTGGAAAGTTGCATGGCAATATATCTCAGAATGGCTATGGAAATGCCATAATAGGTAGGTATGGTGCCTGTTTTGAGGAAGAAATAAGGAGGTTTATGTGAAAGAGCATATCAAATCACGGGTTTAGATGCACCAGTGAAGTTTGCACCAACTCTCAATGTGAGAAAGGGCAATGCACGGTACCTAAGAGGCTAGCAATGATGGAAGGGTGAGAGTGCGATAATCCATGGACTCAACATTAGTCATAAAGAACTCACGTACTTATTGCAAAAATCTACAAGCCATCAAAACCAAAGCACTATGTGCATGCTCCTAGGGGATAGATTGGTAGGAAAAGACCATCGCCGTCCCCGACCGCCACTCATAAGGAGGACAATCAAAGAACACCTCATGTTTCAAATTTGTTACATAACATTTACCATACGTGCATGCTACGGGACTTGCAAACTTCAACACAAGCATTCTTCAAATTCACAACTACTCAACTAGCACGACTTTGATATTATCACCTCCATATCTCAAAACAATTATCAAGCATCAAACTTTTCTTAGTATCCAACACACTCAAAAGAAAGTTTTACAAATCTTGAATACCAAGCATATTAAGATTATTAAGCAAATTACCATGCTATTTAAGACTCCCAAAATAATCTAAGTGAAGCATGAGAGATCAATAGTTTCTATAAAACAAATCCACCACCGTGCTCTAAAAGGTATAAGTGAAGCACTAGAGCAAAACTATATAGCTCAAAAGATATAAGTGAAGCACATAGAGTATTCTATCAAATTTCAATTCATGTATGGCTCTCTCAAAAGGTGTGTACAGCAAGGATGATTGTGGTAAACTAAAAATCAAATACTCAAATCATACAATACACTCCAAGCAAAACACATATCATGTGGTGAATAAAAATATAGCTCCAAGTAAAGTTACCGATGAAAGTAGACGAAAGAGGGGATGCCTTCTGGGGCATCCCCAAGCTTTGAATTTTTGGTGTCCTTAGATTATATTGGGGGTGCCATGGGCATCCCCAAGATTAGGCTCTTTCCACTCCTTGTTCCATAATCCATCAAAAGATTTCACCCAAAACTTGAAAACTTCACAACACAAAACTCAACAGAAATCTCGTGAGCTTCGTTAGCGAAAGAAAACAAAAGACCACTTCAAGGTACAGTAATGAACTCATTCTTTATTTATATTTGTGTTAAACCTACTGTATTCCAACTTATCTATAGTTTATAAACTATTTTACTAGCCATAGATTCATCAAAATAAGCAAACAACACACGAAAAACAGAATCTGTCAAAACAGAATAGTCTGTAGTAATCTGTAACTAACGCAAACTTCTGGAACTCCAAAAATTCAGCCAAAATCTGAATACCTAGAAAATTTGTTTATTGATAAGCAGAAATTGGAATCACTATTTTATCACTTTGTGGTGATTTTTAACAATTGTTTTCGTGAACATAAAGTTTCTGGAAATTACAGCAAGATCAAATAACTATCATCCATGAAGATCCTATAGGTTTAACTTGGTACAAACACTAATTAAAACATAAAACACATCTAAACAGAGGCTAGATCAAAGATTTATTTCTAAACATAAGCAAAAGCAAAAAAAACTAAAAATAAAATTGGGTTGCCTCCCATCAAGCGCTATCATTTAACGCCCCTAGCTAGGCATAAAAGCAAGGATAGATCTAGGTATTGCCATCTTTAGTAGGCAATCCATAAGTGGCTCTCATTATAGATTCATATAGCAATTTTATTTTCTTCCTAGGGAAGTATTCCATGCCTTTCGTTAATGGAAATTGGAATCTAATATTCCCTTCCTTCATATCAATAATTGCACCAATCGTTCTAAGGAAAGGTCTACCAAGAATAATAGGACATGAAGGATTGCAATCTATATCAAGAACGATAAAATCTACGGACACATAATTCCTATTTGCAACAATAATAACATCATTAATTCTTCCCATAGGTTTCATAATAGTGGAATCCGCAAGGTGCAAGTTTAGAGAGCAATCATCAAAATCACGGAAATCTAGCAAATCGCACAAAGTTTAGGAAATAGTGGAAACACTAGCACCCAAGTCAGATAAAGCATAAAATTCATGATCCTTAATATTAATTTTAATAGTTGGTTCCCATTCATCATAAATTTTTATAGGGATAGAAACTTCCAACTCAAGTTTTTCTTCATAAGATTGCATCAAAGCATGAACGACATGTTCGGTAAAGGCTTTATTTTGACTATAAGCATGAGGATAATTTAGCATGGATTGAAACAAGGAAATACAATAAATTAAGGAGCAACTTTCATAATTAAATTCTTTGAAGTCCAAAATAGTGGGTTTAGCAACATCTAGGGTTTTGCTTCCTTCAATCCCACTTTTATCAATTTCATCATCAAGATCTAAAAACTCCGAATTCTTGGAACGCCTTCTAGGTAAAGGTGGATCATATTCAATCCCATCATTATCAAGATTCATATTACAAAACAAAGATTTAATAGGGGACACACCAATAACTTTTAGATCTTCATCTTGATTTTCATAGGAATCCGGTTTAGCGGCCATCTTATTGACTAAGGTAGCTTGCTAATCCGAAATTTCAGCAGTCAACTTCTCAAGATGAGCCATTCGGGATCTTATACCATCGAATTCTTTAGACATATCATCGAGCTCTTTATTCATATAAGTCATAAAACTTTTTTGTTCTTTAAGATCGTATCTGAAGAAATTATTATGCTCAAATTGCAAAACCATAAAACTACTGACATTACTTTCGATCTCTTATAACCTTTTAAGGTGGAGATCACCAAATCTAGGTAGAGCCATCGTGACAAGCAAGCAATCCAACACACGAGCAAACAAAAAGCAAGCGATAAAAAGGCAAACGGAAAAGAGAGGGCGAATAAAACAGCAAGGGTGAAGTGGGGGAGAGGAAAATGAGAGGCAAATGGCAAATAATGTAATGCGAGAGATAAGGGATTGTGATGGGTACTTGGTCTATTGACTTTTGCGTAGACTCCCCGGCAACAGCGCCAGAAATTCTTCTTGCTACCTCTTGAGCACTGTGTTGGATTTCCCCGAAGAGGAAAGGATGATGCAACAAAATAGCGTAAGTATTTCCCTGAGTTTTTGTGAACCAAGGTATCAATCCAGTAGGAGGCTACGCGTGAGTCCCTCGTACCTACACAAAGCAAATAACTCCTCGCAACCAACGCGAATAGGGGTTGTCAATCCCTTCACGGTCACTTACGAGAGTGAGATCTGATAGAGATGATAGATAATATTTTTGGTATTTTTGATATAAAGATGCAAGGTAAAATAAAAGGCAAAGTAAAAAAGCAAAACAATAATAAAGTGATGGAAGATTGATATGATGAAGATAGACCCGGGGGCCGTAGATTTCACTAGTGCCTTCTCTCAAGAGCATAAGTATTCTACGGTGGGTGAACAAATTACTGTTGAGCAATTGACAGAATTGAGCATAGTTATGAGAATATCTAGGTATGATCATGTATATAGGCATCACGTCCGAGACAAGTAGACCGACTCCTGCCTGCGTCTAGTACTATTACTCCACTCATCGACCGCTATCCAGCATGCATCTAGAGTATTAAGTTCAAGAAAACAAAGTAACGCCTTAAGCAAGATGACATGATGTAGAGGGATAAATTCATGCAATATGATAAAAACCCCATATTGTTATCCTCGATGGCAACAATACAATACGTGCCTTGTTGCCCCTACTGCCACTGGAAAAGGACACCGCAAGATTGAACCCAAAGCTAAGCACTTCTCCCATTGCAAGAAAAACAAATCTAGTAGGCCAACCCAAACTGATAATTTGAAGAGACTTGTAAAGATAACCAATCATACATAAAAGAATTCAGAGAAGATTCAAATATTGTTCATAGATAATCTTGATCATAAACCCACAATTCATCGGTCTCAACAAACACACCGCAAAAAGAAGATTACATCGAATAGATCTCCACGAGAGAGGGGGAGAACATTGTATTGAGATCCAAAAAGAGAGAAGAAGCCATCTAGCTGCTAACTATCCACCCCAAGGTTTGAGGTAAACTACTCACACTTCATCGGAGGGGATATGATGATGTAGAAGCCCCCCGTGGTGGATGCCCTCTCCGGCGGAGCTCCGTAACAGGCCCCAAGATGGGATCTCGTGGGTACAGAAGGTTGCGGCAGTGGAATTAGGTTTTGGCTCCGATCCGATCGCTTGGGGGTACGTGGGTATATATAGGAGGAAGAAGTACGTCGGTGGAGCTTCATGGGGCCTACGAGGGTGGGGGCGCGCCTAGGGGTGGGCGCCTCTACCTCATGCCCACCTCATGGCTTTCTTGACGAGGGTCCAAGTCTCTGGATCATGTTCGTGAGAAAATCACGCTCCCGAAAGGTTTCATTCCGCTTGGACTCCGTTTGATATTCCGTTTCTTCAAACATCTGAAATAGGCAAAAAACAGCAATTCGGGCTGGGCCTCCGTTAATAGGTTAGTGCCAAAATAATTTAAAAGTGGAAAATAAAGCCCAATATAGTCCAAAACAGTAGATAATATAGCATGGAGCAATCAAAAATTATAGATACGCTGGAGACGTATCACTAGACCATGACGAACCTACGAACTATGAGGGTGGCTTGTCAGCGCCGCATGTCGCTACTCCCCGCTGGCTGCACAGCCCGTCGACACGCGTCCTTGGGAGAGCCCCGTGGTGACACGTTGGCGGGTGAGCTGGAACGGAGATGAAGAGAGGTCGCCCGCCCCGGCAAGTGCCTTGCCGGGGCAGGAACCTCGTCGCGCTTGGGGGTTCGGCGCCCGCCAAGCCTTCCCGGCAAGCTCCTCTTGCCGGGGCCTCGTTTCCTTCGCGCCCTGAGTGGCCTTCCCGGCAAGCTCCTCTTGCCGGGGTCTTGACTACTTTGTTCTTGAACGGCTCCAAAGGAGCCGCCGAGGACTTTGGCGGTCATCAGGCCGGCCCAGTGGTAAGGCAGACTGCCGTGCAGACGGTTCGGGTACTAGGTACCCCTACTCTAGTACACCGACAGAGCCCCGGGCTCGGGCCACACACGGCGCAAGCTTTGTTGGGCCAGGCCCAAAACAGTGCACGGGCACGCGTGGTCTTGATTACGCCGTTATTTGCCTTGGGCCCACCACGTCTCCCACGAACGGCACGCACTGGACGTGGCGTCGTGGGGGAGATCGTGGGGCTTTCTTTAATGGGAAAAATCGGAACGCCCGTCCCCTCTCCCCTTTATAAGCGGGGAACCGGGCAGACGCCCACTTGCCCTTGCTGTCACATCGAAACCCCGCCGCTTTCCCTTTCTTCTCGAGCCCAAAGAGAGCGACGCTCCGCCCCCTCCATTGCCACCGGTGCCACCAACGCCGTCGGCTTCCTCCACCACGACTCCCTATGGCTCCGAAGGCCGATAAGGGAAAAGGCGTGAAATCTGCCAAGGCGCAGCGGCTCGCGGCGCTGCGGAAGGTGGGCCCTCTTCGATCCCCTGCTCAACAGAAAGAGCTGCGGAGCTGTACTACCTCTTCGGTCGACGGTGACCGGGCGCATCCGCGCAAGACGAGGGTCATCTCCGCCGCCACATCTGCTAAGGTCTCCATCGGGTACCCCTTCTTTGCGATTTTCTTCTGGTGCGGGCTCTGCCCGCCCTTTTCCGAATTCTTCTGTGATGTCATGAACACATATGGCCTCCGCCTCCTTGACTTCACCCCCAACGCCATCCTTACCATGGCCGTTTTCGCGCATCTCTGCGAGAACTTTGTCGGGGTCCACCCAAACATCGCACTCTTCCGCCACTACTTCTCAACCCGCGTAGAGAGAGGAGAGCCGCTTGCCGGAGGAATTGCATGGACCTCTAGGATCGGCAAGAAGGAAGCGTATCTTGATGGAGAGTTGCGCAGCAAGTGGGAGGAGTGGAGGGCTGACTGGTGCTGGATCTTAGAGGAGGAACCACAACCTTTTACTGCCCTGCGCACGACCCCCATAGTTCGCGGCAATGATCGGAGCAACTTGGCGCGGAGGACGACAAGTTGAAGATTGCCACGACTAGGATTTTATGTCTCCGCAAGCAGGGCTTACCAGAGGAGCAGATTGGCGCGACTTCCTTCGCCACCGCATTGCGCCCTTGCAGAGAGAGGGAGGCCTGCTTGGGAATTCGAACGCGGCGGATATCATGAGGCTGCGCCCAGGTCTGAATTGGAATTTCACTACCTTGGAGCTTGACGGCATCTGCTGGGAGCTGTTCAAGCTGAACCGGATAACCCAGGATGGTGCATGTTGCCGAGGGAGTTGTGCCTTGTGCAACAACTCTTCGCTGATAGCATCCGTGCGATAATGCCGTTGTCAGCGATTCCCATGGATCGCTCCAACCTGGCAGGAGCCCGCCGATGACATAGTGCAGCAGTTCTTCGACAACTTGGTTGAAGTGCCGATCCGCGCCGACGAGAAGAGGCGGCTCACCCGCGACACCATCGCCAGAGATGGCGCGCAGACGCCACAAGGTTGGAGGAGGCTGCAGAGGCCGCCGCCGCCGCGCGTTTGGGTTCACTGTCGAGGAGGCAGAGAGGGCCGAGGCGGCAAGCCTTGCCGACCAAGAAGAGTTTCGGTGGGGAGGAGCAGACCGAGCCCGACAACGACCGAGTGAGCCTGCCGGGCGCTCTCCTCCGCCGTCAAGTAGCTTGCGCAGGAGGAGCTCGCTGCCCCGCCAGTGAGACGTCTCCGGAAGACCGGAGAAGTGGCGGGGCGCGACGGTCCATCACTGCCTCGCCGCCCGACACGCTCCACCGCGGCAAATCTTTGTTGCTGCGGCGCCTCATTCCGCTTGGCGACGGCGCGAGGTCTTCCGGAGTCGCGACCCTGCACTCCGCCAAGCGCCGAGGGAGTCTTCTCCCCAATCCGTCGCTACGGAGCAGAGTTTGATCTCTCCGCCCTCAGCTCCGAGGAAGAAGAGGAAGAGTAAGATCTTGTCGCTGCTATTTGTAATCTCCCAATTTATCGCTTTATCTTATATCATTGGTTCCACTCAACTTTCTTCTTGGGGACGTTGGTTCTGAGAGCGTCAAGAGGGCCAAGACGCCGGTGGTTGTCGTCTCAGATGACTCCTTCAGAAAGCAACAGGGGCACGTCCGAGACTCCCTTGCCGGATCCGCAACCTTCAACAGAGCAGCCCCCAGACTGGCCCAGCGTAAGTATCTGGTATGCTTCTTGTGGTTAGGCGGCGCTTGGGTGCTTTTCCGTTATTGATATCTGGTTTGTCGGATTTCGTAGGAGCAGAGCAGCCACATCATGGAGCACCGGAGGCTACCCCTGAGGTTCAGCCTCATCAGGAGGCCCCGGAGGTCACTCCCGAAATTCTGCTTGCTTCAACTACGCCACCAAGGGAGAATTCTCCGCCAAGGGAGCGCTCTCCGGCAAGGGAGGCTTCTCCGACAAGGGGAGCTTCTCCGACAAGGGCTGGCGCCGACGACCCTCCGGTGGTGGAGACTGCGGCCACAGACCCCATTGCCGGTAATCTTCTTGTTTGATAGTTTCCCTTGGGTTCTTTTCTTCCGTTTTTCTCTTTCGAATATCTGCTTGATTTGTGCTTTCTTCTTCTGACCATCAGATCCATCTGCCGGAGATCCGATGGAAACCGAGGCTGCCGGCGAGGAAGACGCTTGCGGCGACAGTGTCGACGCCGCCAACATGGAGGAGGAGGAGGAGGCTGGCGCTGACAGGCCCGTCGGCGAGGAGGCTGCCGAGGACCGGGCGCAGAGGTCGGGAGGAACTCGGCGATCGACCGACGCCCGGAGGCCGCAGGAGCGCCAGCGCAGACCGACCGCCGACCCCCGCCACCGATGCCGCACGGACTCAAGGAGCCCCAGCCCGGCGCCTACCTGAAAGCCGGCGAGGGTGTCTTCATCAAGCTCCCATGGGCATCAAGCTCCAGGGCACCGGCCGAAGGGGAGACCTTCGATGCGGAACTGCTTGCCTCCGCCGGGCTGTCGCTGGTTGATGCCCGAGCAGCAGCATGGTGAGCCCGAGGAGGAGCAGCTGCTAAGGAGGTTCTTGTCGCTACCGCGCCTCGACAAGCCAAACTGGAGTCAGGAGGCGCTTGTCGCGAGGGCGGAGCTGACTTGGAGAAGAAGCGGAAGAGCTCCGACGCGCCAACAAAGAGACTCTCCGGGACATAGCAGAGGCTCGGAGCAGCTTGCCGAGGAGCGCACGGCCTTCATCTTGGAGAAGGGCGAGGTTGAGGAGCAGCAGAGGCTTGCGGTGAGAAGCTCTCCGCCGAGAAGGTGAGGTGGCGCAGCGGAAGATCAACCTCGGCAGCTTTGAGGAAGATCTCGCGCTGCAGCAAACGATTGGCGGGCCACTCAAGAGGCAAAAGATGCTGCCGCTGCTGCCGAGGCCGCCAAGAGGGAATTGGAGACGAGGGTGGCTCAGCCGAGTCCACCCTCCGAAGAGTGCCGAGGAGGTCGCCGGGTTGAAGCGCGGCGTGAGAAGGACGCTACACCTCGGCGAGCTGCAGGATCGTTTTACGAAAAGATCAAGGAGATCGATGCCGCCAAGGACGTCAAGGCGGATCTGAGTTGAAATTGACCACCTTGACGGAGGCGTTGAACAGCGCCAAGGAGCGGAAACAGGCCTACCGGAAAAGATCAAGGCCACCGAGGAGTTCTTTGTCGAATCTGTGGATCGCCTGAATAATCTTGGGACAGCATAATGCTTTGGATAGAAGGTCTTGTGGACACCGCCGTTATCCATAATGAGCTGATGGAGTTGGGGATGACGGATCTTGGATACTCCACCGACGAGAAACTCCAACCCAGCGTCAAGCTCAGCCTGTTCTTCAAAGGCGTGTTGGCGGGTATTCAGTGGCTCCGGAAGAGGTTCCAAACAATGGCGGAGGAATCGCGCCAAGTATGCGCCGAGGCTCTCGGAAGGTGTTGATGAAGGTGGCCTTCCGCAACCCAGGCCGACTTCTCCAAAGCCCTCAAGTCCCTTCCTCCGTCCCGCCGATGTTGAAGCGCTCAAGGCCCTCGTCGCACCCATTGTGGACAGGGTGGCGGAGTTAAGAGGCTCGAGGCGACCCAGCGTGGACTAGGCCGCCAAGTCTATCTTTCTCTTGTCGCTGTAGATCATGTTTAGGAGAAAAGTCTATTAGATCTGCGACAAGTTATTATGTAATATACACTATCTTAGGCAATCGAATGCTCGTTATTTCCTTTACTTGATTTCTTCCCTTGTATGTTACTGCCCCTCGCTTCCTGTGGAAACTTGCGGTGCAGCACCCTTGCCATGAGCCTGAGAGTGCGGAACTTCAGCAGCTCTTTGGCGGGTCGCTACCGACAAGCAACCTCGTCGCGGACTAGCCGCAGCTCACTTAAGTTGTTGAGCGGACTCGAAACAAAGTAAGGGCGCGACCAGTCACGATTTGGTTCCTCCGCGCACGAGTTTTCCATACAAAGTACTATCGTTCGAGGAAGATAACTTAAAAATTTAAAACTGGTCGTTTAAACTTAGCAACTTAGCTTCTCTGTTGTCCATTTTCCGGCAAGGCGACAGTTCCTCGAGCGACGCTTGTCGGCCCACACCATTATCTCCTCCTCCCCCCGGTTAACTTGTGGGTGGATGAACCTTCTTCTTGTTTGAGAAGAAAGAAGAGAAAAATAAGGTTATGGAGCCTAATGGCTCATTATCGCTTACCGGGTGCTGGTGCTGCACAAGATGTTAGTAAACACATGCATATATGATTATGAAAGCATGTATTGACAAAATGTGCGCAACCATAGGCTTTACTGATGCACGGGGTCTGCGCCCCGCTTTGTACAATGGATTACATGCAACAGCGGCAAGACTTGTACAAAAGGGTGGTTGCCGGAACGGGTTAAACAATCGCGCCTCATGGGTAAAACTTGCGAAGATGCTCTATGTTCCAGAGTTGCTCACGGAAGGCCATCTTCGGTCTCAAAGGCGGACAGCGCCAGCCTAGTGACTCGTTTCACCCGATAAGGGCCTTCCCACTTTGGCGTCAACTTGTTGGGATTCTTGGCGGATTGAGCGCGCGAAGAACAAGGTCGCCTTCCTCGAAGCTTCTGGCATTAACTTTGCGGCTATGGTAGCGTCGCAAAGCTTGCTGGTAACGAGTAGCTCGTACAACAGCACGAAGACGATCTTCCTCGAGGAGCAGCGCTTCATCTTGTCGCAGCTGCTCTTGCTCAAGCTCATCATAGCGAGCACTCGAGGTGACCCGTATCTGAGTTCCGTGGGGAGAACTGCCTCGCTCCGTAGACTAGAGCAAAGGGTGTCCGGCGATGGCTCGATTTGGCGTCGTCTGATCGACCAAAGAACCACCGGCAGCTCCTCGATCCAGTTCCTTCCGCACTTGCGCAGCCTCGTCGAAAGTTTCGGTCTTGAGTCCTCGCAGCACTTCAGCATTTGCTCTCTCGCTTGACCATTGCTTCTCGGATGAGCAAGCGAAGCAAAGCAGATCTTGGCGCCAAGATCTTGGGCGTCTTGCATGAAGGTGCGGCTCGTGAACTGTGTGCCGTTGTCGGTGATGATCCGTTAGGAATCCCAAAACGGCAAACAATTGACTCAAGAACTTGATGGCTGATTGTCTTTGTCACCTTTCTCACTGGTTCCACTTCCGCCACTTTGTGAACTTGTCGATTGCGACGTACAAGTATTCAAAGCCCCGACAGCTCGGGGAAGGGGCCGAGGATGTCGAGCCCCAGACGAAAAGGGCCAGGATAAAGGGATCGTCTGGAGAGCTTGAGCTGGTTGGTGTATCTGTTTGGAATGGAACTGCACGCTTCACACTTGGTTACTTGTGCGGTTGCATCTGGAGGGCTTCGGCGAGAAGAAACCTTGCCGAAAGCTTTGCCGGCAAGTGCTCTGCGCCAATGTGGTGACCACATATGCCTCCATGTACCTCTGCCAACAGCTTCATCCATCTTCCGGCAAATACACTTCAATTTCACACCGTTGTGCCTTCTTCATGCAGGATGTTGTCAACAAACTGGTACATACTTGATTGCCGGGCTACTTTTTCCGCTTCTTCTTGCTCTTGGGAAGTTCTCCGTTCGGAGGAAATGGACGATTCTTTGTGCCCATGTTGGAGCCTCGTGGCTCGACAACAAGGACTAAAGGCTCATCTATCACTGCGGGAACATCAGCTTCTACGGCAAGGACTGCGGGTCCGCGGAGCTCGATGATCCCGGCAAGTTTGCCGAGCTAAACTTGTCGGGAGCGTTTGCTTCAACGATACAAATTGCATGGTTTTTGGAGCGCATCGCTCCTCGGTGATATTCGTTGGTTTTGGGGACCTTCTGGCGGCGGCTTTAGAGAGCTCGCCGAAAAGTAGTTGCCAGAAACCAATTTTCTCTTCTTGCTCTGTCCTGTTCATGGTGTTACGGTTGGCTGAGTTAGCTTGAGCACAAAAATCCCTGGTTCCACAGGTAACTTAAGTGCGGCACATTTGGAGAGGCCATCAGCTACATCATTTTGTGCTCTTGGAACGTGCTCCATTTGCAGGCCTTCAAAGTGCTCTTCCAGCTTCCTCATTTCATCGACGTACGCTTCCATCAACGGACTCTGATAATCTTTATTTACTTGGCGGACGACAAGTTGCGAGTCCCCCCTGACAATGAGCTTCTTGATCCCAAGGTCCGCTGCGATCCTGAGACCGGCAAGCAAGCCTTCATACTCAGCAGTATTATTTGTTGCTTGTTCCTTGGGAAAGTGCATCCGGACTAGGTACTTGAGGTGCTCTCCGGTGGGTGCGATAAGCAAGACGCCGGCACCGGGCGCTTTGCAGCGAGAAGGCACCATCAAGTACATCAGCCACTCTTTATTTGCCTCCTTGACGGGATGCTTGTCTGGAATTTCCTCATCTTGCGTTGGCGTCCACTCTGCTATGAATTCTGCCAACGCCTGCCTGGATAGTCGAAGTGCTTTGAACTTGAGACCAAAGCTTGACAGTTCAGCGCCCACTCAACAATCCTGCTGTTGCTTCGGATTTTGCAAAATCCTCTTCAGCGGAAAGCGAGTGACAACTGTTATCTCATGTGCTTGGAAGTAATGGCGCAGCTTTCTCGAGGCCATGAGGAGGCCGAAAGCAGCTTCGACACCGTAGTACCTTGATCTAGCCCCTGCAGAAGGGAACCGACAAAGTATACCGGGCGCTATACCATCTTCTTACGTATCTTGTCGCGACCTGCGCTGATCCGTCCTTATCGGGACGAGCTTGACGGCGAGGCCCCTTGCTTGTCGCTGGATGCGCTTGCCTCGGTTGCGGCTCATCATCGCCTCCCTCTCCGCTACTAACGCAGCACTAACCACTTGATTGGTTGCCGCTATATACAGCAGCAACTTCTCTTGTGGCTTAGGTGCGACAAGTATTGAGCGGAGGACAGTACCTCTTCAAGTCCTGCAGCGCAGCCTCCGCTTCGAGTCCATTTCATTGGACCTGCCTTTTCAAAATCTTGAAAAAGCGGTATGCGCGTTCAGCAGACTTAGAGATGAACCTCGCTGAGAGCAGCCACTTAACCGCAAGTCTCCGACATCCTTGACGCGCTTTGGTGCTTGATTTGCTCAATGGCCTTGATCTTGTCGGGATTGGCTTCAATTCCCGCTGAGACACAAAGAACCGAGAAGCTTGCGGAAGGGACTCCAAACACGCACTTCTCGGGGTTGAGCTTGAGGTTGATCTTGCGCAGATTTGCAAATGTCTCATCAAATCCTGAACCGAGTTGCTCTGTCTTTGCTCTTGACCACTATGTCATCCATGTAAGCTTCTATATTTACGTATGTCACGTGGTCCAAAGGCCTCATGGACTACTCTTGCAAAGGTTGAACCAGCATTCTTCAAACCGAAGGCATCCGTATAAAGCGAGACGTGCCACATGGTGTGATGAATGCGGTTTCTCTTCATCCTCTTACGCCATGAAGATCGATGATATCCTGAATATGCATCAAGAAACGAAGCAGATCACATCCGGTTGTGGAGTCAACAATCTGGTCGTCTGCGGCAAGGGAATGGGTCTTTAGGACAAGCTTTATTAACATCGGTGAAGTCAATACAAAGCCTCCATTTCCCATTAGCCTTGCGCACAACTACCGGATTGGCCAACCACGTGGGGTGGAGGACTCCTCTGACAAGCCCTGTTGCTTCTAATTTCTTGATTTCTTCGCTATGAACTCTTGGCGCTCAACTTTGCTGTTCCTAACTTTTTGCTTGACGGGCGCGCGATGAGGACAGACAGCTAGGTGGTGCTCAATTACTTTCCTGGGAACACCGGGGATGTCAGATGGTTGCCATGCAAACACATCGACATTCGCCCGTAGGAAAGCAACGAGCTCGCCTTCCTATTTAGGATCAAGCGTGGCACTGATGGTGAAGGTACCACCAGCGCCGTCCTCCTTGGCGGGCACCTTCTTGGTCTTTGGCGGAGCTGCCGTCGTCTTGTTGCACTTGCGGTGGAGCTCGATGGTGCGTCCTCGGCGGTAGCGCAGCACTCGAAGAGGTGCGCTTGCGGGTGGGCAACAGAGCTCTTGTCGGACCTGGTGGTCTTCTTCCCCGGGGCTTCAGCGGTAAGTGGTTTGCTACTTGTCGCTGCTGCTGCATCCGGTAAATCTTGTCGGCGCAGATAAGTGCATCTCTCTTGTCGCCATGGACGGAAATAGCGCTTATCGGGCGGGCATCTTGAGTAGGTTGTAAGCATAATGAGGCGGCCATGAACTTGGCGAGTCTTTGGACTGGCCAAGTATGCCATTGTAGGGCAATGGGAAATCGGCGACGTCGAGCGTGACCCTCTCAGTTCTGAAGTTGAGCTCTTTGCCGAATGTTACCGCAGCGTGATCTTCCCTTTGGGCTTGCTCCTTCTGGGTTGATTCCTTGGAAAGTACCAGTTTCTTTGAGCTCATTGTCGAGGATTTGAAGTTTACGGAGCACTGCAGAGGAGATCAAATTCAGGCCGCCCCACGTCAACCAACATCTTTGTGACCTTGAGGTTGCGGATGGTTGGTGAGACCAACATCGGCAAACACCCGACCGCAGTGATGCGATCGGGTGATCCTCAATGTCAAAGATGATGGGCGTCTGGACCACTTCAGAGGTTTGCGTGACTCTATGGATGGTTCTGCTGCATTGACCTCACGCATCCATTGCTTGAGTTGGCGGTCGAGGTATGCAGAGACGCACCACCGTCGGCGCAAAGGACCTTTGTTGCCTTTTGAAACTCATGCTCATCAACCGTCGTCCTCATCGTCCTCGTCATCTTCATCTTCGTCTTCTTCCTTGTCGCGCCACGGGAGGTCATCTCCTTGCCGCTGCTTGGCTTTGCCGCGGCGCCCTCCCCGACCGGGTATCTTCTTACTTGCTGCAGCTGCACCTTCTTGGGCCTTCTCCTTGTCTCGCCGCTTGTATTCAGCTCTCTGTAGCTCAACAAGCTGGTCGACTTTCTTGCAGCTCTGGAGATCGTGGCCTTTGGTGCGGTGGATTTTACTGATCTTGCTTGTTGGAGCTGTCGGGCTTGTCGTGGCCGCCACAGGTTTGGCGGTCGGCGTCAACGGTAACCTCCTTGCCGGAGCCACCGGCCTTGGCATTGTTGGTGGCACCATCCTTACCGGACTGCTCGACAACTAGTACTTCTTGGTTTTCTTCCTTACATTGTTCCGCACGGCTATTTCTTGCCGGGCGATCCCTCACCGTCCGACTCCGCTCCCACATTCTCTCACAGGAGTCTTCTTCCTTCTTCAGCGTGCACACTTGTCGGCCAGGGCGTAGAGCTGTTGGCGTCTTTCACTTTGCACATCGCCATTTCCTCCCTCATCCTGCGATTTCGTACATTACGATGGAATGCACCGATCCTTTGCAGCAGGGTGGGCGTCCCGGATGTTGTAGTGCACTGATTGAATCTCTGGATGAATTTTGCGAGACTCCTCCTTACGGGCAAGCAGGTGGAGATCACTCTCCTGGCCATGAGGCTTGTGTCCGCTGTGAAGGCGCCAACAAACTGGTGGCACAAATCTGCCCAAGAAGAAATAGAGCCATCCGGCAAGTGCATGAGCCAAGATCGGCGTTTGGCTTGAGCACCAAGGGAAAGTAGTTGGCGAGGATCTTGTCGTCTCGTCCCCCGCAGCTTGCACCGCGATGGTGTAAATCTTGAGGAACTCCGATGGTGTGTCCTGCCGTCATATTTCTCCGCACATCTGGTTTGAAGTTTTTCTTGTCGGGCCACGGACTTGCCGCAGCTCACGAGTGAGCGCAGGGCAACCTACCGTGTCGGCAAGTCGCTGGTTCCCCGGCGCATGCATGTCGACAGTGGGGCGGCGCGTTGGTCGATTGATGGCGCTTCTCTTGGCGCTCGACACGGGTTCGGCGTCTTCCTCTTGCCGTTCTCGAAGAACTTGGCGTTGGTCGCGGCGAGCTCGCGGATCCGGCAACGCTGTGGAGTCGCTGTCGAGGTGGATCCGGCGAGTCGGCGATCTTGGCCTTCGGGAGGGGAGTGCACGGTGGCTGCACCCCGCAAGTCTCGTCGCCATCAGCTCGCGCTTTGTCGCCTTTGCCGCGGCTGCGAGGCACTTTCGGTTGCCGCGGGGCGTCACCGTTAAGCGAAGCCGATGAGACTCTGAATTGTGGCCCTCCATTAAATCGACCTTATCGGCCGTTGGAGGGTAATCTAGTAGTAAGCGAGCTCTTGCCAAGGCTTCGCTGGTGTGGTTGGCGGCAGCGGCGTGACGGGCGAAGAACGAGATGTGCTCGGACTCCTAACCAAGTTAGGAGGAGCATATCCCCTAAGTGACCGTACTCCACTCGCACCGGCATCTTTGAGGTGCATGCGGGTCTCGAGGGCCTCGGGATCCTCGGCTTGGCCTTGATCCAATGGCGTATGGCGCCCGAGTATCATGACGCTGTCATCGCGCCTCCTGCGATGGGACGCGTGCAGATTCGAACGCCGACGCTGCGCCGCCTTGTCCTTGGACCTGGCGGCATCGTGGGCTCTCTCGACGACGCCGGTCCCCGCCAGCGTTTCCCCACCACCGGCGGCTCCGGTGGTGGTGGGTTTGACGCGGATGGCTCACTGCTGCCGAAGGCTTCTTCTTCGGCGCCATGTCGGCGAAGATGTCGATGAAGTTGCTCGTCGCGACCGCGAATCGGGTTCACACAGCCTCGGCGCCCCCTACCGGCGCGCCAAAGATGTCGGGAGAATCGATCATGCCCCACGAGCACTGCGGGACCTGGGTCCCTTGTGGTTCGGAGGGGGCGGAGATTGCACAAAGAGCGGATCGAGGCGATGCGCGCGAGAGATTTACCCAGCCGGAGCTCTCCCGGAGATAATACTCCTCTGCTGCTTTGTGGATTATCTTGTGTTCTTGCTAGGGAGCAATGCGAGCTACAAGACCTAACACAGGTGTGGTTTTTATGAATGTGATGAACTAAGCCTCAGCTGGACCGAACCGAGCCGAACCCTTTCTACGTTGCACTTGGGCCTCCTTTTATAGGCACAAGGGGTTACCACATGTGGCAAGTAGACGAGGGTAAGATAGTAAAAACATAGGTTGGTACACCGCTTTGTACAGTGTACAGTAATCTATACCTAACTCTGACGGCAAGGGACAAGAGTCATCAATGCCCGTCTCAGTCGCCCGAACAGTATAACAGGGACCGTCAAGTGCGCCTCCGTTTGCCACGATGGTGGCTTGTCAGCGCCGCTTGTCGCTACTCCCCACTGGCTGCACAGCCCATCGACACGCGTCCTTGGGAGAGCCCCGTGGTGACACGTTGGCGGGTGAGCTGGAGCGGAGATGAAGAGAGGTCACCCGCCCCGCCAAGCCTTCCCGGCAAGCTCCTCTTGTCGGGGCCTCGTTTCCTTCGCGCCCTGAGTGGCCTTCCCGGCAAGTTCCTCTTGCCGGGGTCTTGACTACTTTGTTCTTGAACGGCTCCAAAGGAGCCGCTGAGAACTTTGGCGGTCATCAGGCCGGCCCAGCCGTGGGGCGCTGCAACTGCCCGTGCACGGGTTCGGGGTACTAGGGTACCCCTACTCTAGTACACCGACACAAAGGAATCCAGATTTCACAAGAGAACCAAGCACATCAAGAGACGCTTCAATTCCATCCGGGATCAAGTCCAGGTTGGAGACATAGATATTTGCAAGATACATACGGATATGAATGTTGCAGACCCGTTGACTAAGCCTCTTCCACGAGCAAAACATGATCAACACCAAGACTCCATGGGTGTTAGAATCACTACTGTGTAATCTAGATTATTGACTCTAGTGCAAGTGGGAGACTGAAGGAAATATGCCCTAGAGGCAATAATAAAGTTATTATTTATTTCCTCATATCATGATAAATGTTTATTATTCATGCTAGAATTGTATTAACCGGAAACATAATACATGTGTGAATACATAGACAAACATAGTGTCACTAGTATGCCTCTACTTGACTAGCTCGTTAATCGAAGATGGTTGAGTTTCCTAACCATGGACATGAGTTGTCATTTGATTAATGGGATCACATCATTAGGAGAATGATGTGATTGACTTGACCCATTCCGTTAGCTTAGCACTTGATCGTTTAGTATGTTGCTATTCCTTTCTTCATGACTTATACATGTTCCTATGACTATGAGATTATGCAACTCCCATTTACCGAAGGAACACTTTGTGTGCTACCAAACGTCACAACCTAACAGGGTGATTATAAAGTTGCTCTACAGGTGTCTCCGAAGGTACTTGTTGAGTTGACGTATTTCAAGATTAGGATTTGTCACTCCGATTGTCGGAGAGGTATCTCCGGGCCCACTCGGTAATACACATCACTATAAGCCTTGCAAGCATTGTAACTAATGAGTTAGTTGCGGAATGATGTATTACGGAACGAGTAAAGAGACTTGTCAGTAATGATATTGAACTAGGTATTGAGATACCGACGATCGAATCTCGGGCAAGTAACATACCAATGACAAAGGGAACAACGTATGTTGTTATGCGGTTTGACCGATAAAGATCTTCGTAGAATATGTAGGAGTCAAAATGAGCATCCAGGTTCTGCTATTGGTTATTGACCGGAGACGTGTCTCGGTCATGTCTACATAGTTCTCGAACCCGTAGGCTCCGCACGCTTAAAGTTCGGTGACGATCGGTATTATGAGTTTTTGTGTTTTGATGTACCGAAGGTAGTTCGGAGTCCCAAATATGATCACGGACATGACGAGGAGTCTTGAAATGGTCGAGACATAAAGATCGATATATTGGAAGCCTATATTTGGACATCGGAAGTATTTCGGATGAAATCGGGATTTTACCGGAGTACTGGGAGGCTACCGGACCCCCCCCCCTTGGGGATGTAATGGGCCTATTGGGCCTTAGTGGAGAAGAGAGAGGGCAGCCAGGAGGTGGCGCGCGGTGATACGTCCATTTTGCATCAGGCTTTTATATTGATATTTATTGCATTATGGGCTGTTATTACACATTATGTCACAATACTTATGCCTATTCTCTCTTATTTTACAAGGTATACGTGAAGAGGGAGAATGCCGGTAGCTGGAATTCTGGGCTGGAAAAGGAGCAAATATTAGAGACCTATTCTGCACATCTCCAAAAGTCCTGAAACTCCATGGAAGTTATTTTCAGAATATATAAAAAATATTGAGCGGAAGAAATACCAGAGGGGGGCCACCGACCAGGCACGAGGGTGGGGGGTGCCCTACCCCCTGGGCGCGCCCCTGCCTCTTGGGCCCCCTGGTGGCCCTCTGGTGGCCATCTTCTGCTATATGAAGTCTTTCGTCTGAAGAAAAATCATAAGCAAGCTTCCGGGACGAGACTCCGCCGCCACGAGGCGGAACCTTGGCGGAACCAATCTAGGGCTCTGGCGGAGCTGTTCTGCTGGGGACACTTCCCTCCGGGAGGGGGAAATCATCGCCATCGTCATCACCAACACTCCCCTCATCGGGAGGGGGCCAATATCCATCAACATGTTCACCAGCACCATCTCCTCTCAAACCCTAGTTCATCTCTTGTATCCAATTCTTGTCTCTAAGTCTGAGATTGGTACTTGTAGGTTGCTAGTAGTGTTGATTACTCCTTGTAGTTGATGCTAGTTGGTTTATTTGGTGGAAGATCATATGTTCAGATCCTTTATGCATATTAATACTCCTCTGATTATGAACATGAATATGCTTTGTGAGTAGTTACGTTTGTTCCTGAGGACATGGGAGAAGTCTTGCTATTAGTAGTCATGTGAATTTGGTATTCATTCGATATTTTGATGAGATGTATGTTGTCTCTCCTCTAGTGGTGTCATGTGAACATCAACTACATGACACTTCACCATTATTTGGGCCTAGAGGAAGGCATTGGGAAGTAATAAGTAGATGATGGGTCGCTAGAGTGACAGAAGCTTAAACCCTAGTTTATGTGTTGCTTCGTAAGGGGCTGATTTGGATCCATATGTTTCATGCTATGGTTAGGTTTACCTTAATACTTCTTTTGTAGTTGCGGATGCTTGCAATAGGAGTTAATCATAAGGGGGATGCTTGTCCAAGTAAGGACAGCACCCAAGCACCGGTCCACCCACATTCAAATTATCAAAGTACCGAACGCGAATCATATGAGCGTGATGAAAACTAGCTTGACGATAATTCCCATGTGTCCTCGGGAGCGCTTTTCTCTATATAAGAGTTTGTCCAGGCGTGTCCTTTGCTACAAAAAGGATTGGGCCACCTTGCTGCACTTTATTTACTTTCGTTACTTGTTGCTCGTTACAAATTATCTCATCACAAAACTATCTGTTACCTATTATTTCAGTGCTTGCAGAGAGTACCTTGCTGAAAACCGCTTATCATTTCCTTCTGCTCCTCGTTGGGTTCGACACTCTTACTTATCGAAAGGACTACGATAGATCCTCTATACTTGTGGGTCATCACACGGCCCCCCTTTCCGCAGTCCGAATTGGACAAGGGAAGGGGGCGGCGGCCCCCCTCTCCTTCCTTCTCTCCACCTCCTCCTTCCCCCTTCTCCTACTCCTACTAGGAAAGGAGGAGTCCTACTCCCGGTGGGAGTAGGACTCTCCCTCTTGGCGCGCCCTCCTTGGCCGGCCGCCTCTCCCCCCTTGCCCCTTTATAAACGGGAGCAGGGGGCACCTCTAGACACACAAGTTGATCTGTTGATCTCTCCCAACCGTGTGCGGTGCCCCCCTCCACATAACCCACCTCGATCATATCGTAGCGTGCGTCGGTAGCATCATCATCACCGTCAGCACGCCGTCGTGATGACGAAACTCTCCGGCGAAGCTCTGCTGGATCGGAGCTCGCGGGACGTCATCGAGCTGAACGTGTGCTGAACTCGGAGGTGCCATGCGTTCGGTACTTGGATCAGTCGGATCGTGAAGACGTACGACTAAATCAACCGCGTTGTGGTAACGCTTCCACTTTCGATCTACGAGGGTATGTGGACACACTCTTCCCTCTCATTGCTATGCATCACCATGATCCTGAGTGTGCGTAGGAATTTTTTTTGAAATTACTATGTTCCCCAGCAGAAATGATTGAGATGAGAGAAGCTGGTATGAACTCGACCTCTCTTGTTTTTGAAAATATGATTAGTTCATCGTTCCTGATTCAGCATATTATGAATAAATCTGTTTGCAATGACAATTAGAGATTATAGTTGCTTATGCCATGCTTAATTAGCTAGGAGCTTATAATGGTTTACCTTGCGTGCCAACATGCTATTAAAATGGTTATGATGTGGTATAGTAGGGTGGTATCCTCCTTTGAATGATTCGAGTGACTCGACTTGGCACATGTTCACGCATGTAGTTGAAACAAAATCAACATAGCCTCCACGATATTTATGTTCATGGTGGATTATATCCTACTCATCCTTGCACTCAATTTTTATTCATTTTAATGCATGTTTATGACTGTTGTCGCTCTCTAGCTGGTCGCTTCCCAGTCTTTTTCTAGCCTTCACTTGTACTAAGCGGGAATACTGTTGTGCATCCAATCCCTTAAACCCCAAAGTTATTCCATACGAGTCCACCATACCTTCCTATATGCGGTATCTACCCGCCGTTCCAAGTAAATTTGTATGTGCCAAACTCTAAACCTTCAAATGAAATTCTATTTTGTATGCTCAAATAGCTCATGTATCAACTAGGGTTGTCTGTATCTTCCATGTTAGGCGGGTTATTCTCAAGAGGAGTGGACTCCGCTCCTCACTCACGAGAAAATGGTTGGTCACTGGGATGCCCAGTCCCATGCTTTATGCAAACCAAATCGAAATAATTGCAAACAAAACTCCCCCAGGGCTGTTGTTAGTTGGAGGCACTCATTGTTTCAAGCAAGCCATGGATTGATGCTTGTTGGTGGTGGGGGAGTATAAACTTTACCATTATGCTTGGGAACCGCCTATAATTTGTGTAGCATGGAAGATATCGCCATCTCTCGGTTGTTATGTTGACAATGAAAGTATACCACTCAAAATATTATTTATCTCTATTTCAAAAAAAATCGAGCTCTAGCACCTCTAAAATCCCTGCTTCCCTCTGCGAAGGGCCTATCTATTTACTTTTATGTTGAGTCATCACCCTCTTATTAAAAGCACCCTCTTGGAGACCTTTGTTGTCATTTGCATCCATTACTATTAATTTATATTGGGTATGACTATGACTGGATCTCTTTTACCATGAATTACAATGTTTAGTCAGTCCTTGATCTTTAAAGGTGCTCTGCATTTATGTTTTGCGGTCTCAGAAAGGGCTAGCGAGATACCATCTTGTTATATCATATCATGATTGTTTTGAGAAAGTGTTGTCATCAAAGATTTATTATTATTGCTCGCTAGTTGATTATGCCATTGACATGAGTAAACGTGAGACCTAAATGTTATTGTGAATATGGTTTGTCATAATCTTTGCTGAAAACTTGAATGCTGACTTTACATATTTACAACAACAAGAGCAAACAGAGTTTGCATAAGTTTTTCTTTATCACTTTCAGTTTATCAACTGAATTGCTTGAGGACAAGCAAAGGTTTAAGCTTGGGGGCGTTGATACGTCTCCATCGTATCTACTTTTCCAAACACTTTTGCCCTTGTTTTGGACTCTAACTTGCATGATTTGAATGGAACTAACCCGGACTGACGCTGTTTTCAGCAGAATTGCCATGGTGTTATTTATGTGTAGAAACAAAAGTTCTCGGAATGACCTGAAACTTCACGGAGATTAGTTTTGGAAATAATAAAAAATACTGGCGAAAGAATCAAGGCCAGCGGGCCCACACCCAGTCCACGAGGGTGGGAGGCGTGCCTGCCCCCCTGGGCGCGCCCCCTGCCTCGTGGGCCCCGTGGAGCTCCACCGACCTCAACTCCAACTCTATATATTCGTGTTCGGGGAGAAAAAAATCAGAGAGAAGGATTCATCGTGTTTTACGATACGGAGCCGCCGCCAAGTGATACGTCTCCAACATATCTATAATTTTTTATTGCTCCATGCTTTAGTATCTACTGTTTTGGACCATATTGGGCTTTATTTTCCACCTTTATATTACTTTTAGGACTAACCTATTAACCGGAGGCCCAGCCCAGAATTGCTGTTTTTTTGCCTATTTCACTGTTTCAAAGAAACGGAATATCAAACGGAGTCCAAACGGAATGAAACCTTCGGGAACGTGATTTTCTCAACAAATAAGATCCAGGAGACTTGGACCCTCCATCAAGAAAGGAGGGATGTGGTCATGAGGGTGGAGGGCGCGCCCCCCTAGGGCGCGTCCCCCTGCCTTGTGGGCCCCCCTTTGCTCCACCGACGTACTCCTTCCTCCTATATATACCTACGTACCCCCAAACGATCAGATACAGAGCCAAAAACCTAATTCCACCGCCGCAACCTTCTGTATCCACGAGATCCCATCTTGGGGCCTGTTCCGGAGCTCCGCCAGAGAGGGCATCCACCACGAAGGGCTTCTACATCATCATAGCCCCTCCGATGAAGTGTGAGTAGTTTACCTCAGACCTTCGGGTCCATAGTTAGTAGCTAGATGGCTTCTTCTCTCTTTTTGGATCTCAATACAATGTTCTCCCCCTCTCTCGTGGAGATCTATTCGATGTAATCTTCTTTTCACGGTGTGTTTGTTGAGACCGATGAATTGTGGGTTTACGGTCAAGTATATCTATGAACAATATTTGAATCTTCTCTGAATTCTTTTATGTATGATTGGTTATCTTTGCAAGTCTCTTCGAATTATCAGTTTGGTTTGGCCTACTAGATTGGTTCTTCTTGCAATGGGAGAAGTGTTTAGCTTTGGGTTCAATCTTGCGGTGTCCTTTTCCAGTGACAGTAGGGGCAGCAAGGCACGTATTGTATTGTTGCCATCAAGGATAACAAGATGGGGTTTTTATCATATTGCATGAAACTATCCCTCTACATCATGTCATCTTGCTTAAGGCGTTACTCTGTTTTTACTTAATACTCTAGATGCATGCTAGATAGCGGTCGATGAGTGGAGTAATAGTAGTAGATGCAGGCAGGAGTCGGTCTACTTGTCTCGGACATGATGCCTATATACATGATCATACCTAGATATTCTCATAACTATGCTCAATTCTGTCAATTGCTCAATAGTAATTTGTTCACCCACCGTAGAATACGTATGTTCTTGAGAGAAGCCACTAGTGAAATCTATGGCCCCCGGGTCTATTCTCATCATATCAATCTCCAATCACTTTATTATTGCTTTGATTTTTTACTTTACCATTTATTTTACTTTGCATCTTTATATCAAAAATACCAAAAATATTATCTATCATCTCTATCAGATCTCACTCTCGTAAGTGGCCGTGAAGGGATTGACAACCCCTAATCGTGTTGGTTGCATTGAGCTATTTGTTTTGTGTAGGTACGAGGGACTCGCGCGTAGCCTCCTACTGGATTGGTACCTTGGTTCTCAAAAACTGAGGGAAATACTTACTCTACTCTGCTGCATCACCCTTTCCTCTTCAAGGAAATCCAACGCAGTGCTCAAGAGGTAGCAGGAAGATTTCTCGCGCCGTTGCCGGGGAGTTCTACGCAAAAGTCAACATACCAAGTACTCATCACAATTCCTTATCTCTCACATTACATTATTTGCCATTTGCCTCTCGTTTTCCTCTCCCCCACTTCACCCTTGCTGTTTTATTCGCCCTTTTTTTCGTTTGTGTTTTCGTTTGCCTTGATGTCTTACTTGGCTCGTTTGCTCGTTTAGTTGAAATAGTTGAGTATTTATTCCTAAACAGAGAAGCTAAGATCTATGTATCCTCATCCGCTTGCCAATCTCTTTAAGAGATCCAATTATGATGAACCTATTGCTAGTGAATTGAGTGCACTAGATTATCTTTTTGAGGTTTTGCCTGAAATTCGTAAATCTAAAATTTGTGATGAAGTACTTTATGAAGCGATTCACGATAGATCTTTGAATAAAAAGCATGATTGCAATGATTTTACTATAAATTCTATTAATGTCAATTATGCTAAAAATATGCAAAACCCTAAGCTTGGGGATGCTAGTTTTGCTATGTCTACTACTTGTTGCAACGATCATGATTGGGGTGATTATTCTTATGATCTTGAAAATTTATTTAATCCCCATGATGAATATGATATTGATAATATTGTTTGCAATAATATTGAAAGTGGGTTTGGAAGAGTGTCAACTTTAGACCCCACATATTTGGAGAATATTCAATCTTATGAAATTTTTGATAAAAGTGGGTTTGGAGAAGTCATGACTTTAATCAACTTTGCATGCATGTGGATCATGTTGAAAGTATTTATTGTGATAGCTATTTTGTTGAATTTTCTTATGATCCTACATGTAATTATTATGAGAGAGGAAAATATGGTTATAGAAATTTTCATGTTACTAAATTACCTCTCGTTATCTTGAGATTGCTATTGTTCTTTTCCACTTCCTTGCATATGCTAGTTTTTGCTTGCTATGATAATTTGTTTGCCTATAATATGCCTATGAATAGGAAGTATGTTAGACTTAAGTGTGTTTGTCACATGTTTTATGATGCTCTCTTTATGCTTCAATTCTTGTCTTTCACATGAGCATCATTGAAATCTTAATGCCTAGCTAAAAAGGCTTTAAAGAAAAGCGCTTGTTGGGAGACAACCCAATATTTTTACTTGCTGCTTAGTAATAAATAATCCATTTACCTTCTGTTTAGATGTGGTTTATGTTTTAATTAGTGTTTGTGCCAAGTTAAACCTATAGGATCTTCTTGGATGATAGTTATTTGATCTTGTTGTAATTTCCAGAAACTTTCTATTCAATAAAACAATTGTTGAAAATCCCCAGAACGTGATAAAATACTGATTCCAATTTCTGCTGATCAATAAACAAATTTTATAGGTCTTCCTATTTTGGTATATTTTTTGGAGTTCCAGAAGTTTGCGTTAGTTACAGATTACTACAGACTTTTCTGTTTTTGACAGATTCTGTTTTTCGTGTGTTGTTTGCTTATTTTGATGAATCTATGGCTAGTAAAATAGTTTATAATCCATAGAGAAGTTGGAATAGAGTAGGTTTAACACTAATATAAATAAAGAATGAGTTCATTACCGTACCTTTAAGTGGTCTTTTGTTTTCTTTCGCTAACGGAGCTCACGAGATATCTGTTGAGTTTTGTGTTGTGAAGTTTTCAAGTTTTGGGTGAAATCTTTTGATGGATTAAGGAACAAGCAGTGGCAAGAGCCTAAGCTTGGGAATGCCCATGGCACCCCCAATATAATCCAAGGACACCAAAAAGTCAAAGCTTGGGGATGCCCCGGAAGGCATCCCCTCTTTTGTCTACTTCCATCGGTAATTTTACTTGGAGCTATATTTTTATTCACCACATGATATGTGTTTTGCTTGGACCGTCTTGTATGATTTGAGTCTTTGCTTGTTAGTCTACCACAATCATCCTTGCTGTACACACCTTTTGAGAGATCCATACATCAATTGAAATTTGATAGAATACTCTATGTGCTTCACTTATATCTTTTGAGCTATATAGTTTTGCTCTAGTGCTTCACTTATATCTTTTAGAGCACGGTGGTGGATTTGTTTTATAAAAATTATTGATCTCTCATGCTTCACTTAGATTATTTTGAGAGTCTTAAATAGCATGGTAATTTGCTTAATAATAATATGCTTGGTATTCAAGATTTGTAAAACTTTCTTTTGAGTGAGTTGAATACTAAGAAAAGTTTGATGCTTGATAATTGTTTTGAGATATGAAGATGGTGATATTAGAGTTATGCTAGTTGAGTAGTTGTGAATTTGAGAAATACTTGTGTTAGAGTTTGTGATTCCCGTAGCATGCACGTATGGTGAACCGTTATGTGATGAAGTCGGAGCATGATTTATTTATTGATTGTCTTCCTTATGAGTGGCGGTCGGGGACGAGCGATGGTTTTTTCCTACCAACTATCTCCCTAGGAGCATGCGCGTAATACTTTGCTTTGATAACTTCTAGATTTTTGCAATAAGTATATGAGTTCTTTATGACTAATGTTGAGTCCATGGATTATACGCACTTTCCTTCCTTCTACTATTGCTAGCCTCTCTAATACCGCGCACTTTTCGCCGGTATCATACACCCACCATATACCTTCCTCAAAACAGCCACCATACCTACCTATCATGGCATTTCCATAGCCATTCCGAGATATATTGCCATGCAACTTTCCACCGTTCCGTTTATTATGACACGCTCCATCATTGTCATGTTGCTAGCATGATCATGTAGTTGACATCGTATTTGTGGCAAAGCCACCATTCATAATTCTTTCATACATGTCACTCTTGATTCAATGCATATCCCGGTACACCGCCGGAGGCATTCACATAGAGTCATATTTTGTTTTAAGTATCGAGTTGTAATTGTTGAGTTGTAAGAAAAATAAAAGTGTAATGACCATCATTTTTAGAGCATTGTCCCAAGTGAGGAAAGGATGATGGAGACTATGATTCCCCCACAAGTCGGGATGAGACTCCGGACGAAAAAAAAGAGGCCATAAAAAAAGAGAAAAGGCCCAAATTAAAAAAAATAAAAAATTGAGAGAAAAAGAGAGAAGGGACAATGTTACTATCATTTTACCACACTTGTGCTTCAAAGTAGCACCATGATCTTCATGATAGAGATTCTATCATTTTGTCACTTTCATATACTGGTGGGAATTTTTCATTATAGAACTTGGCTTGTATATTCCAATGATGGGCTTCCTCAAAATGCCCTAGGTCTTCATGAGCAAGCGAGTTGGATGCACACCCACTTAGTTTCTTTTGTTGAGCTTTCATATACTTATAGCTCTAGTGTATCCGTTGCATGGCAATCCCTACTCACTCACATTGATATCTATTGATGGGCATCTCCAACGCCTAGTTGATGTGAGACTATATTCCCCTCTTTTTGTCTTCTCCACAACCACCATTCTATTCCACATATAGTGCTATATCCATGGCTCACGCTCATGTATTGTGTGAAGATCGAAACAGTTTTGAAAATGTCAAAAGTATGACACAATTGCTTGGCTTGTCATCGGGGTTGTGCATGATTTAAATACTTTGTGTGGTGAAGATAGAGCATAGCCAGACTATATGATTTTGTAGGCATAACTTTCTTTGGCCATGTTATTTTGAGAAGACATAATTGCTTTGTTAGTATGCTTGAAGTATTATTATTTTTATCTCAATATGAACTTTTGTCTTGAATCTTTGGATCTGAATATTCATACCACAATTAAGAAGAATTACATTGAAATTATGCCAAGTAGCACTCCGCATCAAAAATTATCTTTTTATCATTTACCTACTCGAGGACGAGCAGGAATTAAGCTTGGGGATGCCTCATATGTCTCCAACGTATCTATAATTTTTGATTGCTCCATGCTATATTATCTACTGTTTTGGACCATATTGGGCTTTATTTTCCACTTTTATATTACTCTTGGGACTAACCTATTAACCGGAGGCCCAGCCCAGAATTGCTGTTTTTTGCCTATTTCAGTGTTTCGAAGAAACGGAATATCAAACGGAGTCCAAACGGAATGAAACCTTCGGGAACGTGATTTTCTCAACAAATAAGATCCAGGAGACTTGAACCCTCCGTCAAGAAAGGAGGGAGGCAGTCACGTGGGTGGAGGGCGCGCCCCCTGCCTTGTGGGCCCCCCTTTGCTCCACTGACGTACTCCTTCCTCCTATATATACCTACGTACCCCCAAACGGTCAGATACGGAGCCAAAAACCTAGTTCCACCGCCGCAACCTTATGTACCCAAGAGATCCCATCTTGGGGCCTGTTCCGGAGCTCCGCCGGAGAGGGCATCCACCACGGAGGGCTTCTACATCATCATAGCCCCTCCGATGAAGTGTGAGTAGTTTACCTCAGACCTTCGGGTCCATAGTTAGTAGCTAGATGGCTTCTTCTCTCTTTTTGGAACTCAATACAATGTTCTCCCCCTCTCTAGTGGAGATCTATTCGATGTAATCTCCTTTTTGCAGTGTGTTTGTTGAGACCGATGAATTGTGGGTTTATGATCAAGTCTATCTATGAACAATATTTGAATCTTCTCTGAATTCTTTTATGTATGATTGGTTATCTTTGCAAGTCTCTTCAAATTATCAGTTTGGTTTGGCCTACTAGATAGGTTCTCCTTGCAATGGGAGAAGTGTTTAGCTTTGGGTTCAATCTTGCGGTGTCCTTTCCTAGTGACAGTAGGGGCAGCAAGGCACGTATTGTATTGTTGCCATCGAGGATAATAGGATGGGGTTTTTATCATATTGCATGAAACTATCCCTCTATATCATGTCATCTTGCTTAAGGCGTTATGATACGTCTCCAACGTATCTCTAATTTTTGATTGCTCCATGCTATATTATCTACTGTTTTGGACTATATTGGGATTTATTTTTGACTTTTATATTATTTTTGGGACTAACCTATTAGCCGGAGGCCCAGCCCAGAATTGTTGTTTTTTGCCTATTTCAGTGTTTCGGAGAAACAGAATATCAAACGGAGTCCAAACGGAATGAAACCTTCGGGAACGTGATTTTCTCATCAGATAAGATCCAGGAGACTTGGACCCCCCGTCAAGAAAGCCACGAGGCGGTCACGAGGTGGGGGCCCCTTGGCGCGCCCCTGCCTCGTGGGCCCCTCGAAGCTCCACCTACGTACTCCTTCCTCCTATATATATCTACGTGCCCCCAAACGATCAGAGACGGAGCCAAAAACCTAATTCCACCACCGCAACCTTCTGTACCCACGAGATCCCATCTTGGGGCCTGTTCCGGAGCTCCGCCGGAGGGGGCCATCATCACGGAGGGCTTCTACATCATCATAGCCCCTCCGATGAAGTGTGAGTAGTTTACCTCAGACCTTCGGGTCCATAGTTAGTAGCTAGATGGCTTCTTCTCTCTTTTTGGATCTCAATACAATGTTCTCCCCCTCTCTCGTGGAGATCTATTCGATGTAATCTTCTTTTTGCGGTGTGTTTGTTGAGACTGATGAATTGTGGGTTTATGATCAAGTCTATCTATGAATAATATTTGAATCTTCTCTGAATTCTTTTATGTATGATTGGTTATCTTTGCAAGTCTCTTCGAGTTATCAATTTGGTTTGGGCTACTAGATTGGTTTTTCTTGCAATGCGAGAAGTGCTTAGCTTTGGGTTCAATCTTGCGATGTCCTTTTCCCAGTGACAGAAGGAGCAGCAAGGCACGTATTGTATTGTTGCCATCGAGGATAACAAGATGGGGTTTTTATCATATTGCATGAAACTATCCCTCTACACCATGTCATCTTGCTTAAGGCGTTACTCTGTTTTTAACTTAATACTCTAGATGCATGCAGGATAGCGGTCGATGAGTGGAGTAATAGTAGTAGATGCAGGCATGAGTCGGTTTACTTGTCTCGGACGTGATGCCTATATACATGATCATACCTAGATATTCTCATAACTATGCTCAATTCTGTCAATTGCTCAACAATAATTTGTTCACCCACTGTAGAATACTTATGCTCTTGAGAGAAGCCACTAGTGAAACCTATGGCCCCCGGGTCTATTCTCATCATATCAATCTCCACCACTTTATTATTGCTTTGCTTTCTACTTTGCCTTTTACTTTTTACCTTGCATTTTTAAATCAAAAATACCAAAAATATTATCTATCATCTCTATCAGATCTCACTTTCGTAAGTGACTGTGAAGGGATTGACAACCCCTAATCGCGTTGGTTGCGTTGAGCTATTTGTTTTGTGCAGGTACGAGGGACTCGCGCGTAGCCTCCTACTTGATTGATACCTTGGTTCTCAAAAACTGAGGGAAATACTTACGCTACTTTGCTGCATCATCCTCTCCTCTTCGGGGAAATCCAACGCAGTGCTCAAGAGGTAGCACGTTACTCTGTTTTTAACTTAATACTCTAGATGCATGCTGGATAGCGGTCGATGAGTGGAGAAATAGTAGTAGATGCAGGCAGGAGTCAGTCTACTTGTCTCGGACATGATGCCTATATACATGATCATACCTAGATATTCTCATAACTATGCTCAATTATGTCACTTGCTCAACAGTAATTTGTTCACCCACCGTAGAATACTTATGCTCTTGAGAGAAGCCACTAGTGAAATATATGGCCCCGGGGTCTATTCTCATCATATCAATCTCCAATCACTTTATTATTGCTTTGCATTTTTACTTTAACTTTTATTTTAGTTTGCATCTTTATATCAAAAATACCAAAAATATTATCTATCATCTCTATCAGATCTCACTCTCGTAAGTGGCCGTGAAGGGATTGACAACCCCTAATCGCGTTGATTGCGTTGAGCTATTTGTTTTGTGTTGGTACGAGGGACTCGTGCGTAGCCTCCTACTGGATTGATACCTTGGTTCTCAAAAACTGAGGGAAATACTTACTCTACTATGTTGCATCACCCTTTCCTCTTCAACGAAATCCAACGCAGTGCTCAAGAGGTAGCACCAAGCCCTAATCTCTCTCGGGAGGGCTGATCTGGAGTCCGTTCGGGGCTCCAGAGAGGGGAATCCGTCGCCATCGTCATCATCAACCATCCTCCATCACCAATTTCATGATGCTCACCGTCGTGCGTGAGTAATTCCGTCGTAGGCTTGCTGGACGGTGATGGGTTGGATGAGATTTATCATGTAATTGAGTTAGTTTTGTTAGGGTTTGGTCCCTAGTATCAACTATGTTCTGAGATTGATGTTGCTATGACTTTGCTATGCTTAATGCTTGTCACTAGGGCCCGAGTGCCATGATTTCAGATCTGAACCTATCATGTTTTCATGAATATATGTGAGTTCTTGATCCTATCTTGCAAGTCTATAGTCACCTACTATGTGTTATGATTCGGCAACCCCGAAGTGACAATAATCGGGACCACTCCCGGTGATGACCATAGTTTGAGGAGTTCATGTATTCACTATGTGTTAATGCTTTGGTCCGGTACTCTATTAAAAGGAGGCCTTAATATCCCTTAGTTTTTGCTAGGACCCCGCTGCCACGGGAGGGTGAGACAAAAGATGTCATGCAAGTTCTTTTCCATAAGCACGTATGACTATATTCGGAATACATGCCTACATTACATTGATGAATTGGAGCTAGTTCTGTGTCACCCTATGTTGTAACTGTTGCATGAATAATCACATCTGGCATAATTCTCCATCACCGATCCAATGCCTACGAGCTTTTCACATATTGCTCTTCGCTTATTTACTTTTCCGTTGCCACTGTTACAATCACTACAAAACTATCACTGTTACTTTTGCTACCGCTACCGTTACTTCCATACTACTTTGCTATTAAATACTTTGCTGCAGATACTAAGTTATCCAGGTGTGGTTGAATTGACAACTCAACTCCTAATACTTGAGAATATTCTTTGGCTCCCCTTGTGTCGAATCAATAAATTTGGGTTGAATACTCTACCCTCGAAAACTATTGCGATCCCCTATACTTGTGGGTTATCAATGACCCACAAGTATAGGGGATCTATTGTAGTCCTTTCGATAAGTAAGAGTGTCGAACCCAACGAGGAGCAGAAGGAAATGACAAGCGGTTTTCAGCAAGGTATTCTCTGCAAGCACTGAAATTACAGGTAACAGATAGTTTTGTGATAAGGTAATTCGTAACGGGTAGCAAGTAACAAGTGTAAATAAAGTGCAGCAAGATGGCCCAATCCTTTTTGTAGCAAAGGACAAGACTGGACAAACTCTTATATAGAGAAAAGCGCTCCCGAGGACACATGGAAATTATCGTCAACCTAGTTTTCATCATGCTCATATGATTCGCGTTCGGTACTTTGATAATTTTATATGTGGGTGGACCGGTGCTTGGGTGTTGTCCTTACTTGGACAAGCATCCCACTTATGATTAACTCCTATTGCAAGCATCCACAACTACAAAAGAAGTATTAAGGTAAACCTAACCATAGCATGAAACATATGGATCCAAATCAGCCCCTTACGAAGCAACACATAAACTAGGATTTAAGCTTCTGTCACTCTAGCAACCCATCATCTACTTATTACTTCCCAATGCCTTCCTCTAGGCCCAAATAATGGTGAAGTTTCATGTAGTCGACGTTCACATAACACCACTAGAGGAAATACAACATACATCTCATCAAAATATCGAACGAATGCCAAATTCACATGACTACTTATAGCAAGACTTCTCCCATGTCCTCAGGAACAAATGTAACTACTCACAAAGCATATTCATGTTCATAATCAGAGGGGTATTAATATGCATAATGGATCTGAACATATGATCTTCCACCAAGTAAACCAACTAGCATCAACTACAATGAGTAATCAACACTACTAGCAACCTACAGGTACCAATCTGAGGCTTTGGGACAAAGATTAGATACAAGAGATGTACTAGGGTTTGAGAGGAGATGGTGCTGGTGAAGATGTTGATGAAGATTGGGCCCCTCCCGATGAGAGGATCATTGGTGATGATGATGACGATGATTTCCCCCTCCCGGAGGGAAGTTTACCCGACAGAACAGCTCCACCGGAGCCCTAGATTGGTTCCGCCAAGGTTCCGCCTCGTGGCGGTGGAGTTTCTTCCTGAAAGATTGCTTATGATTTTTTTTTCGGACGGAAGACTTCATATAGCAGAAGATGGGCACCGAAGGCCTGCCAGGGGGCCCACGAGGCAGGGGGCGCGCCCAGGGGGTAGGGCGCGCCTCCCACCCTCGTGGCCAGGGTGTGGCCCCCCTCTGTTAGTTTCTTTGCTCAGTATTTAATTCCAAAAATGACTTCCGTGAAGTTTCAGGACTTTTGGAGCTGTGCATAATAGGTCTCTAATATTTGCTCCTTTTCCAACCCAAAATCCCAGCTGCCGGCATTCTCCCTCTTCATGTAAACCTTGTAAAATAAGAGAGAATAGGCATAAATATTGTGACATAACGTGTAATAACAGCCCATAATGCAATAAATATCAATATAAAAGCATGATGCAAAATGGACGTATCAACTCCCCCAAGCTTAGACCTCGCTTGTCCTCAAGCAGAAGCCGATAACGATAAATATGTCCACATGTTTAGAGATAGAGGTGTCGATAGAATAAAATACAGACATGAGGGCATCATGATCGTCTATTTATATATAAAAAGTACTTTACGGGCTAAGCAGAAAAAAGAAAATTAGTCTAGAAATTACCACAAAAAATAGAAACATCTAACCATTAATTTAATCGTCAAAAAATATATGGCCATCAGATTATATTTAACTTTAAAATTACCCACCATTGCCATTATATTGTAATGGGAAAAAACTTCCCTTACGTCTACCTTTTTTTCCTTTAACATATCTTTAACCTATCGATCCTCACCCACGCCGCCGCCGTACGTATGCCACCGATGCAGTCGGCCAGTCGACCTCCTCCGATCGAGTACATCCTCGGCCAGTCAAGCTCCTCCGATCCGGTGCATGCACGTCGACGGCTTCGGTCTAAATTTTGCTTCCACAAGCACGCATGAGTCCACAGGCCTTTCAGTCCATCATGCGGCTCTCCAAGATCGATTGAAGCCATGCAACTCTTCAAGATCGATTGTAGTATTCACGTACAGATAGCTCTCCAAGGTTACTGCGTCATGGGGTGTCTACGTGTTGGGTAAGGGACACAATTTATTTTCTTGTCCATCGTGCATGCAACTTAGCCTTGATTTATGAGATACGCCCTAGAGGATTTGCATGCTTGGGTTGACCGGGAGACCGGAAGATAGGTTCCAGTTGGCCACGGGAGATGACATACATCCAAGGTAGAAACACGTTCTAGGTTTGAACCTGTGCTGAGGAACCCCAGCTTGCCTTGGCGCAATACCACTCAACGATCCAGGCATACATCCTTCCGCCTCTTAGGTCCAGGCTTACAGGCATACATCCTCCTCCGCTTAGGTCAGCAATCCAGACTTCCAGCCCTACGTCCTTCCTCCTCTTTGAGGTCTTTTTTTGACTCAGGAAAATAGGGCCGGAAGGCACATGCGCCCCTCCAACGTGGATCGCACAACAATATGCAACATGAGCAGCAGCCCAAGCCAAAATAGGTATGTTGATCACTTCTCCCAAACAACCCTGCACTAATCATCTGCATGTAATTCTCTTTTGTTTTTGTTCCTAATACCATATATACTAATCTCACAATCATTCTTACAGTCCATCACATATTCTTTACACCAACCTCACAATCAATCTCATGATCCCATAAAAAACTCATGATAGGTTAGACTTGTACCCATCATAGGCAACCCTTCAGGTTTTTCACTTGTAGTTTTTGTAGATGATGTAGCTATCACTCCAAATTAATATACACCACCATGATGGCTTCCCTCAAAGAAGAAAAATAACTCTCAAAAGCAAGTGCCCTAATATCCTCGATTGTGCCATCGGTCCATCAAGTGAACCTCCAGTAAGTACCATCTGCATAAATCGTATAGAAATGACATATAATTTTTTCTTCTCAAAAGCAAGAACATAAACAACAGTACAACTTACGACTGCAATTCAAGGTATGACAACACAATCAAATAAGCTTTTTATTCATGTCCTAAGTTCCCCTTGTGATTTTTCAGCGGTCATTGTACATCAACTTTGCATCCTCGATTGCAATCTAATCTTATTCTTAGAGTTCAATCTTTTCTCAACAGCAAGAACAAAAACAACAGTACAATCCACGTCTTCAATTCAAGGCGCAACAAAACAATCAAATAGCTTTAAGTTCAGATCAAGCTCTAAGTTCCTCGTGCAATTTTTCAGTCGTTATTTTACATGAACTTGCCATCCTCAATTGCAATCTTATTCTTCACTAAATATATGCTTTTATGGACTTGCATGTAACTACAACAATAGGATAAAATATACTCATAGTATGTGTTTTTTCACATGAAGACTGGAATTTAATACCCACTGGTATTGGAAGTTGATCTCCTTTATTTCTACAACAAAGAAGAAAATTTGTAAGTTGAAAAAAATAATCAAATCATAAATTTTCAAAACCTTAAGGAGTACTCCGTGATGATTTTATAATATATCTATTCCTCTTTAATAATATATGCATTCTATTTATGTAGGAAGAAACAAAGAAAGTTAAAGGTCGGGCACATAGCAAAAATGTGAGAAAACCTGCCAAGGTGGTTAAAAGCATCAAATGTACAATCCAACAAGCTTATCCGTTACTAACCGTGAATCTTCAAATGGTGGTATAATAACAATCTCACAACTAAAATATATAATGCAACAATTCAAGTTAAGCACATGCGGGTTTGTGATTAAGATTGGACGGGAAAAATATTTCAAATTATTATCTTACTGATGTGAATCCAGTCAATAAACAATGGAAAGAGGTGGAAAACTACATGCAATATATTGTACAAGTCCATGTTCGCTTTCACATCAACAGGAGGAAAGGTAGACACAGAAATAAACAATTTTTGTGGACCTTATGTATTTGTGAATGAATGGCCAAAAAGACATCAGAATAGGAACTCTACTACCTGAAGGTAAAGACAAACCACGCACAGCTTATGCTACTTCACCTATCTTTGTTACTGATAAGGATTATGAATTCTCCATTGATCCTGATATAATTACTTTGGTTGAATCTGATTCTTTTCATGGTTATGAATTTGAAACTGTTGTGGCACATCTTACTAAATTAAATGATATAACCACCCTGCTCACTAATGATGAGAGAACTCGCTACTTTTATATCCTTAAAATATTTCCGTTCTCATTAAAGGGTGATGCTAATATATGGTTTAATTCTCTTAATCCTGGTTGTGTGCGTAGTCCCTACGATATGATTTATTACTTCTCTGCTAAATATTTCCCTGCTCATAAGAAACAAGCTGCTTTAAGGGAAATATATAATTTTGTGCAAATTGAAGAAGAGAGTCTCCCACAAGCTTGGGGGAGGCTTCTCCAATTACTTAATGCTTTGCCTGATCATCCTCTCAAGAAAAATGAAATACTTGATATATTTTATAATGGACTAACCGATGCTTCCAGAGACCACCTGGATAGTTGTGATGGTTGATACGTCTCCAACGTATCTATAATTTTTGATTGCTCCATGCTGTATTACCTTCTATTTTGGACATTATTGGGCTTTATTATACACTTTTATATTATATTTGAGACTAACCTATTAACCGGAGGCCCAGCCCAGAATTGCGGTTTTTTGCCTATTTCAGAGTTTCGCAGAAAAAGAATATCAAACGGAGTCCAAACGGAATGAAACCTTCGAGAACGTGATTTTCGGAACGAACATGATCCAGAGGACTTGGACCCTACGTCAAGAAAGCTACTAGGAAGCCACGAGGTAGGGTGCGCGCCTACCCCCTAGGCTCGCCCTCCACCCTCGTGGGCCCCACGTTGCTCCACCGACGTACTCGTTCCTCCTATATATGCCTACGTACCCCCAAACTACCAAATACGGAGCCAAAAACCTAATTCTACCGCCGCAACCTTCTGTACCCGTGAGATCCCATCTTGGGGCCTGTTCCGGAGCTCCGCCGGAGTGGGCATCGATCACGGAGGGCTTCTACATCAACACCATAGCCTCTCCGATGATGTGTAAGTATTTTACCTCAGACCTTCGGGTCCATAGTTATTAGCTAGATGGCTTCTTCTCTCTTTTTGGATCTCAATACAATGTTCTCCCCCTCTCTTGTGGAGATCTATTCGATGTAATCTTCTTTTGCGGTGTGTTTGTTGAGACCGATGAATTGTGGGTTTACGATCAAGTTTATCTATGAACAATATTTGAATCTTCTGAATTCTTTTATGCATGATTGGTTATATTTGCAAGTCTCTTCGAATTATCAGTTTGGTTTGGCCTACTAGATTGATCTTTCTTGCAATGGGAGAAGTGCTTAGCTTTGGGTTCAGTCTTGCGGTGTCCTTTCCCGGTGTGATGAGGGGCAGCAAGGCACGTATTGTATTGTTGCCATCGAGGATAACAAGATGGGGTTTATATCATATTGCATGAGTTTATCCCTCTACATCATATCATCTTGCTTAAAGCGTTACTCTGATCTTAGGAACTTAATACTCTAGATGCATGCTGGATAGCGGTTGATGTGTGGAGTAATAGTAGTAGATGCAGGCAGGAGTCCGTCTACTTGTCTCGACCGCCCTGTTCAAGAATTCATCCGATTAACCAGTTAACTTGCTGATTAATCCCTACTCGTAGGGTCACCGAGTAGCCTATAATCCGATAAATCGTCCGATTAGTTGATTAAATGGCCGATTAACTTGCCGATTAGCCGATTAATCCCCTACTCACCAGCCAACCGAGCAGCTACCAGTTAACGATTTCCTCAACAATGCTCGACCGTGATGCCTATATACATGATCATACCTAGATATTCTCATAACTATGCTCAATTCTGTCAATTGCTCAATAGTAATTTGTTCACCCACCGTAAAATACTTATGCTCTTGAGAGAAGCCACTAGTGAAACGTATGGCCCCCGGGTCTATTTTCCATCATATTAATCTCCCGACAACAAGCTATTTCTGGCGCCTTTTTATTTTACTTTCTTTACTTTGCATCTTTATCATAAAAATACTAAAAATATTATCCTATCATATCTATCAGATCTGACTCTCGTAATTGACCGTGTAGGGATTGACAACCCCTTATCGTGTTGGTTGCGAGGATTTATTTGTTTGTGTAGGTGCTAGGGACTCGTGCGTGGCCTCCTACTGGATTGATACCTTGGTTCTCAAAAACTGAGGGAAATACTTACGCTACTTTGCTGCATCACCCTTTCCTCTTCAAGGGAAAACCAACGCAGTGCTCAAGTGGTAGCAAGAAGGATTTCTGGCGCCATTGTCGGGGAGGTCTACGCAAAATTCAACATACCAAGTACCCATCACAAACCCTTATCTCTCGCATTATATTATTTGCCATTTGCCTCTCGTTTTCCTCTCCCCCACTTCACCCTTGTTGTTTTATTCGCCCTCTCTTTTCCGTTTGCCTCTTTTTAGTTTGCTTGTCGTTATGGCTAGTCCTCTATCTTCTCTATTGTCTCCCGAGAATGAAGTTCTAAATTTTAAGCAAAGGGAGGGAGAAAATCTAAAAGACACTTGGTATAGAATTTGCAATGCTCAAAATAGATCTACCAGGAAGCAATCTACTTCCGTTCTTCTTCGCAATTTTTATGTAGGCGCTACTCCTTGGTACAGATATATCCTTGATACCATTACCGGAGGGAATTTCTTGGGTAGCCATAGTTTTGATTCTTATAATGCTATGATAGATTTGTTTGGCTCACCACCTCTTTTGGTTAATGGAACTATGTTAACTTTGGAGCATGTAATGCAAAGACTTGAAATTATTGAAAATAAAGTTGCTACCGTAGAGTTAATTGAAAATCTAGATAAAAAGATCCACAACCAAATTACCCAATATGGATCTAAAGTAGGAGTCACTTTGAAAAATATTAAGGAGAAGGAACCCATAGTTAATGAAAGAATAAATCAGGATTTCACTAGAATCGATAAACTTGAGGGTATCATTACCAACTTGGGAACTGCTATTTTTCCGTAAAGAATACTCCAAGTCCTCCAACTAAAATTGCCAAGCTTATGTATGTTCCTAAAAACAAGGGTGAATCCTCTAGTAAGGAAGCTGCGGATCTCAAGTCAATAAGTATTCATCCCAATCTTTTTGCTATCATTAACGAACCATTTGCTACAAATGAGTTTTTCGATTTTGTGCCTAGGAATTTGATAATTAATAAAAATAAAGAAAATCCTAAAGGTGATAGATGTCTTATTAAAGAGTTTCCTACCAAAGATGGCAATACCTAGACCTATCCTTGCTTTTATGCCTAGCTAGGGGCGTTAAACGATAACGCTTGTTGGGAGGCAACCCAATTTTATTTTTAGTTTTTTGCTTTTTGCTTCTGTTTAGGAATAAATATTTGTTCTATCCTCTGGTTAGATGTGTTTTTATGTTTTAATTAGTGTTTGTGCCAAGTTTAACCTATAGGATCTTCTTGGATGATAGTTATTTGATCTTGCAGAAAATTCCAGAAACTTTATGTTCACGAAAATAATTTTTAAAAATCACCACAACGTGATAAAATATTGATTCCAATTGCTGCTGATCAATAAACAAATTTTCTAGGTCGTCCTATTTTGGCGGATATTTTGGAGTTCCAGAAGTTTGCGTTAGTTACAGATTACTACAGACTGTTCTGTTTTTGACAGATTCTGTTTTTCGTGTGTTGTTTGCTTATTTTGATGAATCTATGGCTAGTAAAATAATTTATAAACCATAGAGAAGTTGTAATACAGTAGGTTTCACACCAATATAAATAAATAATGAGTTCATTACAGTACCTTGAAGTGGTCTTTTGTTTTCTTTCGCTAAAGGAGCTCACGAGATTTTCTGCTAAGTTTTGTGTTGTGAAGTTTTCAAGTTTTGGGTGAAAGATTTGATGGATTATGGAACAAGGAGTGGCAAGAGCCTAAGCTTGGGTATGCCCATGGCACCCCCAAGATAATCTAAGGACACCAAAAAGCCAAAGCTTGGGGATGCCCGGAAGGCATCCCTCTTTAAATCTACTTCCATCGGTAACTTTACTTGGAGCTATATTTTTATTCACCACATGATATGTGTTTTGCTTGGAGCGTCTTGTATGATTTGAGTCTTTACTTTTTAGTTTACCACAATCATCTTTGCTGTACACACCTTTTGAGAGAGACACACATGATTCAGAAATTATTATACTCTATGTGCTTCACTTATATCTTTTGAGTTATATAGTTTTTGCTCTAGTACTTCACTTATATCTTTTAGAGCACGGTGGTGGATTTGTTTTATAGAAACTATTGATCTCTCATGTTTCACTTAGAATATTTTGAGAGTCTTAAATAGCATGGTAATTTGCTTAAATAATACTAATATGCTAGGTATTCAAGATTAGTAGAAAACTTTCTTATGAGTGTTTTGAATACTAAGAGAAGTTTGATGCTTGATGATTGTTTTGAGATATGGAGGTACTGATATTAAAGTTGTGCTAGTTGAGTAGTTGTGAATTTGAGAAATACTTGTGTTGAAGTTTGCAAGTCCCGTAGCATGCACGTATGGTAAACGTTATGTAACAAATTTGAAACATGAGGTGTTCTTTGATTGTCCTCCTTATGAGTGGCGGTCGGGGACGAGCGATGGTCTTTTCCTACCAATCTATCCCCCTAGGAGCATGCGCTAATGCTTGGTTTTTGATGACTTGTAGATTTTTGCAATAAGTATGTGAGTTCTTTATGACTAATGTTGAGTCCATGGATTATACGCACTCTCACCTTTCCATCATTGCTAGCCTCTTACGTACCGTGCATTGCCCTTTCTCACATTGAGAGTTGGCGCAAACTTCGCCGGTGCATCCAAACCCCGTGATATGATACGCTCTTTCACACATAAACCTCCTTATATCTTCCTCAAAACAGCCACCATACCTACCTATTATGGCATTTCCATAGCCATTCAGAGATATATTGCCATGCAACTTTCCACTGTTCCGTTTATCATGACACGTTCATCATTGTCATATTGCTTTGCATGATCATGTAGTTGACATAGTATTTGTGGCAAAGCCACCATTCATAATTCTTTCATACATGTCGCTCTTGGTTCATTGCATATCCTGGTACACCGCCGGAGGCATTCATATAGAGTCATACTATGTTCTAGTATCGAGTTGTAATCATTGAGTTGTAAATAAATAGAAGTGTGATGATCATCATTTTCTAGAGCATTGTCCCAAGTGAGGAATACAAAAAGAGAGAGAAAGGCCATAAAAAAAGAGAAGGCCCAAAAAAATGAGAGAAAAAGAGAGAAGGGACAATGTCACTATCCTTTTACCACACTTGTGCTTCAAAGTAGCACCATAATCTTCATGATAGAGAGTCTCTTGTTTTGTCATTTTCATATACTAGTGGGAATTTTTCATTATAGAACTTGGCTTGTATATTCCAACAATGGGCCTCCTCAAGTGCCCTAGGTCTTCGTGAGCAAGCAAGTTGGATGCACACCCACTTAGTTTCTTTTGTTGAGCTTTCCTTTATTTATAGCTCTAGTGCATCCGTTGCATGGCAATCCCTACTCCTTGCATTAACATCAATCGATGGGCATCTCCATAGCTCATTGATTAGCCTCGTTGATGTGAGACTTTCTCCTTTTTTGTCTTCTCCACATAACCCCCATCATCATATTCTATTCCACCCATAGTGCTATATCCATGGCTCACGCTCATGTATTGCGTGAAGGTTGAAAAAGTTAGAGATTACTAAAGTATGAAACAATTGCTTGGCTTGTCATCAGGGTTGTGCATGATGAGAGCATTCTTGTGTGACGAAAATGGAGCATGACTAAACTATATGATTTTGTAGGGATGAACTTTCTTTGGCCATGTTATTTTGAGAGGACATAATTGCTTAGTTAGTATCCTTGAAGTATTATTATTTCTATGTCAATATTGAACTTCTATCTTGAATCTTTCGGATCTGAATATTCATACCACAATTAAGAAGAATTAAATTGAAATTATGCCAAGTAGCATTCACATCAAAAATTCCGTTTTTATCATTTACCTACTCGAGGACGAGCAGGAATTAAGCTTGGGGATGCTTGATACGTCTCCAACGTATCTATAATTTTTTATTGCTCCATGCTATATTATCTTCTGTTTTGGACATTATTGGGCTTTATTATACACTTTTATATTATTTTTGGGACTAACCTATTAACCGGAGGCCCATCCCAGAATTGCTGTTTTTTGCCTATTTCAGAGTTTCGCAGAAAAAGAATATCAAACGGAGTCCAAACGGAATGAAACCTTCGGGAACGTGATTTTCGGAACGAACATGATCCAGAGGACTTGGACCCTACGTCAAGAAAGCTACCAGGAAGCCACGAGGTAGGGGGGCGCGCCCTCCACCCTCGTGGGCCCCACGTTACTCCACCGACGTAGTCCTTCCTCCTATATATACCTACGTACCCCCAAACTACCAGATACTGAGCCAAAAACCTAATTCCACCGCCGCAACCTTCTGTACCCGTGAGTATCTTGGGGCCTGTTCCGGAGCTTCGCCAGAGGGGGCATCAATCACGGAGGGCTTCTACATCAACACCATAGCCTCTCCGATGATGTGTGAGTAGTTTACCTCAGACCTTCGGGTCCATAGTTATTAGCTAGATGGCTTCTTCTCTCTTTTTGGATCTCAATACAATGTTCTCCCCCTCTCTTGTGGAGATCTATTCGATGTAATCTTCTTTTGCGGTGTGTTTGTTGAGACCGATGAATTGTGGGTTTATGATCAAGTTTATCTATGAACAATATTTGAATCTTCTGAATTCTTTTATGTATGATTGGTTATCTTTGCAAGTCTCTTCGAATTATCGGTTTGGTTTGGCCTACTAGATTCATCTTTCTTGCAATGGGAGAAATGCTTAGCTTTGGGTTCAATCTTGCGGTGTCCTTACCTAGGGACAGCAAGGCATGTATTGTATTGTTGCCATCGAGGATAACAAGATGGGGTTTATATCATATTGCATGAGTTTATCCCTCTACATCATGTCATCTTGCTTAAAGTGTTACTCTGTTCTTATGAACTTAATACTCTAGATGCATGCTGGATAGCGGTTGATGTGTGGAGTAATAGTAGTAGATGCAGGTAGGAGTCGGTCTTCTTGTCTCGGACGTGATGCCTATATACATGATCATACCTAGATATTCTCATAACTATGCTCAATTCTGTTAATTGCTCAACAGTAATTTGTTCACCCACCGTAAAATACTTATGCTCTTGAGAGAAGCCACTAGTGAAACCTATGGCCCCCGGGTCTATTTTCCATCATATTAATCTCCCGACAACAAGCTATTTCTGGCGCCATTTATATTTTACTTTCTTTACTTTGCATCTTTATCATAAAAATACCAAAAATATTATTCTATCATATCTATCAGATCTCACTCTCGTAAGTGACCGTGTAGGGATTGACAACCCCTTATCGCATTGGTTGCGAGGATTTATTTTTTTTGTGTAGGTGCAAGGGACTCGTGCGTGGCCTCCTACTGGATTGATACCTTGGTTCTCAAAAACTGAGGGAAATACTTACGCTACTTTGCTGCATCACCCTTTCCTCTTCAAGGGAAAACCAACGTAGTGCTCAAGAGGTAGCAATGGTTCTGTTTTTAGGGAAAGAACACCAGATGAAGCTGAAATTCTATTGAATAATATGTTGACTAATGAAAATAATTGGACGCTTCCTAAACCAACTCCTAAACCAACTCCGAAGAAGAGGGGTGTTCTATTTCTTAGTTCCGAAGATATGCAAGAGGCAAAGAAATCTATGAAAGAAAAGGGTATTAAAGCTGAAGATGTTAAGAATTTACCTCCTATTGAAGAAATACATGGTCTTAATTCACCGCCTATTGAAGAAATATATGATCTTAATCCATTACCTATTGAAGAAACACATGGTCTTGATAACCCGACACAGGTAGTAAAGGTAAATTCTCTCTATAGATATGATAAGGCTGAAATCCCTCCTACCAAGTTTGCTAGCCAATGTTTGGATGAGTTTGATAACTTTATGGTTAAGCAAGAAGACTTCAATGCTTATTTTGGTAGATAATTAAAACAAAATGCTTATATGATTGGACACTTGGGTGATTATATGTCTAGAGTTAAAGGTGAACTTAAACTCATTAGTAAACATGCTTCTATGGTTACAACTCAAGTAGAACAAGTACTTAAAGCTCAGAATGATTTGCTCAATGAATTGAATAGTAAGACTAATGATTTTGCTATTAGAGTGGCTACTATAACTGGTAAATGACTCAGGAACCTTTGTATCCTGAAGGCCACCCTAAAAGAATAGAGCAAGATTCTCACAGAAATAATGTAGATGCACCTAGTCCTTCTAAAAAGAAGAAAAAGAAAAATGATAGGACTTTGCATGCTTCTAGTGAACCTGTTGTAGACACACCTGAGAATCCAAATGATATTTCTATTTCTGATGCTGAAACACAATATGGCAATGAACATGAACCTAGTGATAATGTAAATGATAATGTTCATGGTGATGCTCAACCTAGCAATGATAATGATGTAGAAATTGAACCTGCTGTTGATCTTGATAACCCACAATCAAAGAATCAACGTTATGATAAGAGGGACTTTGTTGCTAGGAAACACGGTAAAGAAAGGGAGCCATGGTTTCAGAAACCCATGCCTTTTCCTCCCAAACCATCCAAGAAAAAGGATGATGAGGATTTTGAGCGCTTTGCTGAAATGATTAGACCTATCTTTTTGCGTATGCGATTAACTAATATGCTCAAAATGAATCCTTATGCCAAGTACATGAAAGAAATTGCTACTAATAAAAGAAAGATACCGGAAGCTGAAATTTCCACCATGCTTGCTAATTATACTTTTAAAGGTGGAATACCTAAGAAACTAGGAGATCCAGGAGTACCCACTATACCATGCTCCATTAAAAGAAATTATGTTAGAACTGCTTTATGTGATCTTGGAGCCGGTGTTAGTGTTATGCCTCTCTCTTTATATCGTAGACTTGATTTGAATAAGTTGACACCTATTGAAATATCTTTGCAAATGGTTGATAAATCAACTGCTATACCTGTCGGTATGTGTGAGGATGTGCCTGTTGTGGTTGCAAACGTTACTATTTTAACGGACTTTGTTATTCTTGATATTTCCGAGGACGATAGTATGTCTATTATTCTTGGAAGACCCTTTTTGAATACTGCAGGGGCTGTTGTTGATTGCAACAAAGGCAGTGTCACTTTCCATGTTAATGGTAATGAGCATACGGTACACTTTCCGAGGAAACAACCTCAAGTCCACAATATCAATTCTATTGAAAAAATCCATCGATTATTTTTGGAGGTTTTGAATTTCCTCTTCCTACTGTCAAGAAGAAATATGATATTCTTATTATTGAGGATGTGCATATCCCCGTTGAGGTAACATAGTGTTATTCGAAATTTCTCTGGTTCCATGTTATTCGGAATGAGTTTGTTAACAAGACTTGATGAGCCTTGTTAGTGGATTCCTTTTGATGAGCATGAGATGGATGAAGTTAGAAAGCACAACCTTCTGTACCCTCTCTCTACTTTCTGTTATTTAATTGAAATAAAGTAAAAATAGTATTTTTCTATCTATTTTCTGAATTATCCGTGCAATATAAAAATACCCCGAAAATAAAAGTTCTCCCAATGCCCTGAAATTGAAATATGATTTTTTTTCTGGAATATTTGAGAATATTTGGCACTGAGAACACAGCAGGGGGAGCAAGCACCTGGGCACGAGGGTCCAGGGCGCGCCCCCTGCCTCGTGGGCCCATGGTGGCTCCCCTCCACTTATTCCTGCACCCACACACTTCTTCTTCCTCCCGAAAAAAATCACCATCCAGCTCAAGCACGAGTTCTAGCTCATTTTGCTACATTTTCGATCTCCTTGCTCAAAGCACCTCTCACAAAACTACTTCGGGGGATTGTTCCTTGGTATGTGACTCCTCCAATGGTCCAATTAGTTGTTGTTCTAGTGCTTTATTCATTGCAAATTTGTTCTGCCTAGGTGACCATGTTCTTGAGCTTGCATGTCAAATTTATATGGTTCCAAGTAGTTCTAATGCATGATATAGGCTCTAGGCACTTGTAGGAGTAGTTGCTATCAATTTTGTTGAGTTTGGTTCACTTTTATTTGAAGTTAAAAAATTTAGAATTTTTTCAGAGGAAGAAATATGTTTAGGAAAATGTACGAAGGTGGTCCTTCAAGGAAGCAAGGACTCTGGCTTGCAATGCGTGATGCTGATGATGAACCACCAAGGGACGCTCTAGTGCGGGCTTGTGAATGGCCTTCAGAGGACTTCATGGATCAAGAAGGAATCAAGGAATAATTTAACGCATATTTGCGTAACGCTGATCTTGTGAGCTTTGAGGCAGATAAGTTCCGTCAGTACCACTATCTCACTAGTTCCTTTGTGAGGAGGTTTGAATTTTCATCTTCACGCAATTCTCAAACTGTCCTGTTTGATCTTTATCAAAATTCTTATACTATGGACTTAGAGGATTTTACCACTGCTTGCAAACTTCCACAATGGGGTAGTACTAGTGAACCTCGCAAATCTGAATTTAGAGATTTTCTTGCTAGTATAACTGTGGGGGAATCTAGAGACATAGCACAAGCTACCATAGGGAGCATTCATTTTCCTGCTATACATTATTTTTCTCTCTTCATAGGTAGGTGCATAAATGGTAAGGATGAAGCATGTCACATGTGCGTCCCTAACCTCAGTATTCTCAGGAGTGCTATGTTAGGAGATAAACATTATAATCTGGGAGCCATTGTTGCACGTAGGTTGCATCATAATAGATTTAATGGAGATTTCTTTGGTGGAATTTATGCAACCCGTTCGGCTAATTTTCTTGGTATAACCATACGTGAGGATGATATTGAGTTACCTCCTGCTTATTTAAATTATGAGGCTATGGTTCGTCATCGTTTTGTTGAGAGGAACGATCAGTTTCTCCAGTATCGACTAATCTTTGACAGACGATGCACCTATCACGTCGCTCTCCCTACTTCTACTTTCTTTGACTTTCAGGAAAAGGGGAGATATTTTATAACCAGAGAGGAGGCGGATGAGTATAAGAGGAGGGCTGAGATAGCTCGCCTCCAAGTTGTAGCTCACGATGCAATGACTGCTGCATCTCAGTACGACCCCAACTACAACTATGGATATCCGCCAGGCCAGCCGTGGCAATAGACTAACTTATGCCAAAAGCCTAAGCTTGGGGAGTACGTATTTCCCACCAACATTATATTTATGTTCACACACTCATTAATAGATGTCGGTGCTCATACTTTTTCATTGTAATATCCATGCTAGTTTTATTTTCCTTTTTATGCTTTCTTCTTGTGTGTTTGAAAAACCCTAAGAAAACAAAAAAAATTGGTTGTAGTTTTAGCTAGTTTACTTTTCTTGCTGTAGTAGTAATAATTAAAAAGAAAACCCAAAAATATTTCCGGTTCTTCTTTTGCTTGCTGGGAGCTTTCTCGTGTAAATAGTTTTATTTCTTTTCTTTGGGGGTCGATAGGACAAGGCCATAACTAAATTGTTGAAGTGGCTCTTATATGCATTATTGTTGATTTAACCAAGAGCCCATATTGCCTCGTCTTCTCCTGTTTATTGAATGCTCGCGGATTCCAGCTTAGTCCAATGCACGTGCACTATTATTATTATTCACATTGTTCGATCGTGCAAGTGAAAGGCAATAATGACGATATATGATGGACTGATTGAGATGAGAGAAGCTGGTATGAACTCGACCTCTCTTGTTTTTGTAAATATGGTTAGTTCATCGTTCCTGATTCAGCCTATTATGAATAAACATGTTTGCAATGACAATTAGAGATCATAGTTGCTTATGCCATGCTTAATTAGCTAGGAGCTTATAATGGTTTACCTTCGTGCCAACATGCTATTAAAATGGTTGTGATGTGGTATGATAGGGTGGTATCCTCCTTTGAATGATTCGAGTGACTTGACTTGGCACATGTTCACACATGTAGTTGAAACAAATCAACATAGCCTTCACGATATTTATGTTCATGGTGGATTATATCCTACTCATGCTTGCACTCAATGTTTATTAATTTTAACGCATGTTCATGACTGTTGTCGCTCTCTAGTTGGTCGCTTCCCAGTCTTTTGCTAGGCTTCACTTGTACTAAGCGGGAATACTGAAAGTGCTAGTTATCGACTAGAGGGGGGGGGTGAATAGGCGATTTTTATGAAAGTCCGCAAAACACGGATGTTTCGAAGACAAACAACAGAAATGACCTAGTTGATATGCAGCGGAAGATAACTACAACAAGCAAGCCATAGTCAAGTATGCAATAATGTGAACGGACAAGACTAATAGCAGCTATGTAGTAAGGATCAGGATGGAAGATAGTATGAAGCCAAACAACAATAGAAGTCAAGCAGTGAAGTAAAACAGATAAGACATATAAGAAATGACTTCACGAAGACAAACTTAGGGTAAAGGAGGAAGGGATAGAACCGGTCACTAGTTGAAGACACAGATTTGTTGGACCAGTTCGATTCTTTGTGACAACTGTACATCTGGTTAGGGAGGCTGAGATTCAACTCGAGAAGACCGTGTCTTCACCTTATTCCCTTGAGCTAAGGACACACAGTCCTCGCCCAATCACTCTGGTAAGTCTTCAAGGTAGACTTCCGAACCTTCACAGACGACGTTCACCGCAATCCACAATGACTCTTGGATGCTCGAGCATAACGCCTAACCGGTGGAGGATTCACAGTCCTCAAGTGTAATAAGTCTTGAGTCACAGACAGGAAAACTTCAGTGATGCCTAACACTCTTTGGCTCTGGGTGTTTGGGCTTTGTCCTCGGAAGGATTCTCTCTCTCAAAGGCTTCGAGGTGGGTTGCTCTCAAATGACAAAAGTCGTGCACTAATTACGAGCAGCCACCAATTTATGGTGTAGGGGTGGGCTATTTATAGCCACTAGGCAACCCGACCTGTTATGTCCGAAATGACCCAGGTCACTAAGGAACCGACACGTGTTCCAACGGTCGATTTCAAACACACACGGCAACTTTACTTGGGCTACAAGAAAAGTGACTCATCCACTCTGGATAAGTTTTGCTCTCATTGTCTTCGCTCGAAGACATAGGATTCAGGTTGAGCATCACTTGATCATTACGACTATGATCACTTGGACCCCACTCAATAGTACGGTGGTTCCTATGACTCAACAAAGAAGAAAAGGAAACAACGAAACCACACAGTCTTCGCGCTCCATAGTCTTCACTCAATGTCTTCTCATGTCATAGTCTTCAATGTGAATATCTTCACATACCACCATTGTCTTCAATGTCTTCATACATTTTTAGGGGTCATCTCCGGTAGGTAAACCAAATCAATGAGGGACACTACCTGCGTTATCCTACAATTCTCACAAACGCATTAGTCCCTCAACCATATTTGTCGTCAATACTCCAAAACCAACTAGGGGTGGCACTAGATGCACTTACAATCTCCCCCTTTTTGGTGATTGATGACAAACTGGTTGAAGTTTTCAACGGGGATAAAATATGTGAAATTGTAAAGGATAGGGAATTGTCTTCATAAGTGGCAAAGGCTCCCCCTGAAGATGTGCATATAAGTAGTTTGCTTTTGGAATGCAAATGCACATGGCAGGTAGTACTTGTGGAGATCCTCTTCAACTTATGAAGATAATTCATCATGCATGAAATGATATAGCTAAGAGAATGACATGCATAATGAAAAATGGACGTCTGCAGAATGATCTAAGTGCGGAATTATAAATGCGCACATGCGGAATTTATCATCGCACCAGAGTAAAGCAAATAAGTAGCAGACGACCATCGAGTTTAAGTGTTACAACTCATAAGAACCAAATGTTTCAAAAACGAGAGTTGTAAACACTAGGCAAAATATAGTGCAACCGCCCTTATGAACCCGCTTGAAGACTATCAAACTCATATGCTTCTCCCCCTTTTGTCAGTAAGGACCAAAAAGGTTTGAAGACATAGAGCATCTACTCGTCCTCTTCTGAAGAAGATGATGCAGCAGGGTTGTCGTTGTTGGTTGGCGGTGCGAGCGAGCTTGGTGCGATGTCGATTCGATGCGTAAGTAGGGGCGGTGAAGTAGCATCGGCTTCATCATCGATCACTCTGGCATTGATTTGTTGCTTGAAGGAAGAATAGTCGAGTCTTCAAGAGATGGAGTTCGCCGAGGACTGCATTCCATGGAGGAGTGGAGTCAAACTTGAAGCGTTCGGTGAAGCCATCGTCTTGAAGATCAGCTTGAAGATCTTGGCAGGTCAAACTCTTCCATGATCGCCGACAAGTCTCGTGAGTGACAAAAGCATTCTTGGTGGCAAGGTTGCGAATGCGATTGACGTCCACCAAGAGGCTTTGCATTTGACGCTTGAGCCAGGAGTGATGCTTATCTTGCTTTTGATGCAGCGCCACAAGAAGTTCTCGATCATTGAGGACTCGAGGCGCTTCGAGGCCTTTTGGCCAATCGTGCTCTCGATGGCTTCGATCTGTGCACGATGAGGCGGGCGTGTGTTCCCAGCCGAGGATAGACACGAGATCTTTGCTGGACGCCTTCCATAGGTTGAGAGAAGCTATGGTGATCTGCGTTCGAAGACTTAGTGGCGTTTGGCGGGCTCGGGGTATATGGCTTCAGCAGACATATCAACCTCTGGTAGAAAGATCGATGATTGCGGCGAGAGGGTTGATAGTTGATAGCGAGTGCATCTTGATGAGGCGCATGACCCATGGAGCATAGAACTTCAGACCAAACAGATCAGATCCAGATGCAGCCAATTGTCGGATGAAGAAATCTTGCATGTTGAAGCTGATGCCATTGAGAATGTAGAAGACCAATGTCTTCATTGCTCCTTCAAGCTTTGCAGACGATGAATGCCCTTTGATTGGCCATAGAGTTTGCTTTATGATGTGATATATGGTGCGAGGCAGATACTCAAGGTCATCAACAAAGAAGTGTTGAGGGTATTCAGCGTCATGTGGCAGTGGCTTCATCATGCTCAGCATCTGACTCATGTCGGGTTCTGGCTTATGAAATATGCTTTCCAAGGCATCGCGGTTGAGTTCACATCTAGGTTCAAACAGCTCTCCGGGAGTGGGTAGGCCTGTGAGCTCAATGATGTCAAGAGCTTTGGCTTCATGATGGATATTTCCAGTCATCCACTCGAGAACCCATGTCTTCGTATCTCTGTTGAAGCCGCGGATGTGGAGTGTGGCATAGAATTGAAGCACTAATTCTTCATTCCAGTGCTCTTTATGCATTACGAAGCCAAGCGGACTGCATCATGAAAGCAATCAAGTGCTTCTTCTAAGCACGACAGTCCGCAATGGCTTCGATGTCGAGGCGCATATGAGGGAAAATCGGCCTTGGTCATACTGTAACGCAGGAGTAATAGCTTCATTCTTGATAGCTCCGAACCGGTCGATGAGATCCTTGGCCTTTTGTAGGGGTTCTTTGCCTTTGTCAAAGAAGGTATTGTGGGCTTTGAAGCCATTTGCATTGAAGGAACCAGTTGAGGTGGCGGTGCACGGAAACCTTGGCAATCTTGGCCCGGCTTACGGACCGGAGGCCTATCGCAATATGATAGTCGAATTGAGGACCAGAGGCATGAGGCGGAGGGACCGAGCGAGCCATCTTATCGTGACTAGCTCGCCATAGTCGTATGCTTGCTCGATTGTGTAGGGCCTTGGTGGCGGAATCGAGCGATGGCAAGAATCGAGGCTTGGGCTGCTCGGCAGATGCTTGGAGCAGAGTGCCTCATTGGCTTCGAGCACAGTTCCTTCATTAGCTTCAGAGCGGTTGGGACAGCTCACATTTGCTTCAGCCATGACCACGTCATTGGCTTCATTGGTGTTGGAGGTGGCAGCCTCATTGTTTTCAAGCTCCACTTGAGGAGCTGGAGGGTCGAACATCGCACGTTGATATCGGGATCACTTCTTCAATTCATCGGGGTGTAGGAACACGTTCTTCTTCTTCTTCTTGGGTGTCGTGGTGATGCAGCGGATTGTCTTCAGCAGCTTTAGCTTCAGACTCAGAGACATTCACAGTTGGAGTGGCTTCTGAAAACACTTGACGTGCAACAGGTTGGTGGTGCACTTCTCCTTATGGAACGCTCGGAAGAGGCACTTGAGGCCTTTGACCTTTGCGAAGCCTGCGAAATCTTGGCGGCGCCTTTGGAGATGGGGTTGCTCGGCCTCAAAGTCTTCCTCTTCTTCTTGGTGTTGCTGTTAGGGAGTGACTTGTTGTTGGGAAGTCTTGGGTGAGTCTTGTTGTTGCGGGCGATCAGCCCATGAAGCATCCTGAGCAATTGGCGTCAGAGGACGACCAATGCTGATGAGTTCGTTGTTCGCATTTAACAGCGATGATACCACATTGTACTCGATTTGAGGAAGAACTTCATCATCTTCAACATTGTCATGGTGACCAATGTCTTCAGCGATAAGGGGATCACTGCTGGAATATCTTCACCGTGGAGCCTCTGTGGAAGCAGGCTCATGAAAAGTCATTCAAGTTCTTGGGTTGCAGGCGTGGGACGAACCACGAAATGGGTTCAACAATCAAGGGCTCTGTGGGAGCAGCCCGATTCTTCTTGGTCTTTAGCTTCTTCTTGGAGGAGCAGCATCGAGGCGTCAGGATTTTTCCTTTTTCTCGCTTCACCTCTGCAGCCCTCGTCTTCTTTCATTCGAAGTGGTTGACCGTACCTTTGGCTTCGAGCAGTCATGCTGCTTGGGAAGACTATGCGGGCTCTTCCTGCCTTGAAGGTGCAGCTTGGTCATTGAAGACTTGTTTTTCTTTGCAGCCATCCACAGGGTCGATGCGGGGCGGCCAAGTGCCTTGCGCTTCTCGGCCTCATTGTAGGCAAGCACACACTTGTCACCAAAGCCTTCATACGCCACGAGAGCCTCGGCTTCTTCACTCTTCTTGAGAAAGTTTTCTTTGAGGTCGTGCAGCATGACCTTGAAGTTTTGACGTCTTGCTGCTGAGTGCAGCCATATGCTTCTTGAACTGAGCCTTCTCATAGTCAATTTTGTGCTTCAGTTCAACAATCCGCTAGGCTAGAGCTAGCTCAGAAGCAATGGCGCCATTGAAAGAGACGCTGAGGCCAATTGGAAGTTGCAGATCTTCAAAGCTGATGTTTGGTGTGCCAAACCACTCATCAATGAAGTGATGGATGATTGCCACATCAAAGAGAGGCAAGTTGTTGAAGATTTCTGCTTCTTCTTTGCTCTTGATAAGCTGCTCAAGAGCATCATCTGCAAGATCGTCATCACTTGACAGATCAATGTGCTCTTCACGCAGAATGGCAGCAGGGGTCAGTGTCAGTTCAGTATTCTTGACACATTTCTTTCTCTTCTCCGTCTTCTTGGAGATACGGGATTGATCCTCAGACTGTGCACTAGCTTCAGGTGGTGCAGTGGCCAGTGGCTTCACACGAGAAGCTTTTGGAGGAGCCGTTGACTTTGGAGCCTTGACTTTCTTAAGCTTCTGTGGCCTTGGAGCAGGAGCAGGAGCTGGAGCTGGGGCTTCATCAGAGTCATCATTGTCATCAGAGTGATCCACTTTGGCACCTTGAACCAAAATATAAGTGATGAGGCCTTCAAGGTTTGAAAACGGACCGATGACATTGGGTTCAGCGTCACGTGAGCCGTCAGCACGGGGAGCAGAGGGACCAGGGTTGAAGTCTAATCCCAATGACTTCTTGTTTTCCTTTGTAGAAGCCTTTGCGTGCTGGAAGTTGCGCTTGAAGAGATTGTCATCGCGACACAGAGCAAAGGCGCTGGTCGGCATTCTCAGCCGAGGTCCACGGACCATGCAAGGATAGAAACCTTGTGCAATAGCTTCAGCCATGCTCTTGGGAGGGAGGCCTCGAAACAGAATATCACCCAAAGGGCTTCTGATGGCATTCTTCTCGGCATATTCTTGTGTGACGAAATTGTACTTGAACCACTGTTCAGCCCAATAGCGTCGAATCCATTGGATTCGTGTCTTGCGCTGATTATAAGTCTCTTCATGATCTGTCTTGTACAGCGCTGCGAGGTCATCAGGTAGATCTTTTGAGGTTCCCTCACGACGCTGTCTGCCGCCCTTCCTGACTGATTTATCTATAGCCATGAGCTTCAAACTGAATGGCTTCACGTTCAAAGGCTTCAAAGGCTTGCGTTTGGTTGTGACGAGGCGGCTTCGGGAGAGTTGGTTTGATGCTGTAAGAATTCTGCAAACGAATGCAGACTATGAGAACCAAGGGATTCTCCCATGGACATGTACCTATGACAGCATTAGAGATGCGAGGGAAGGGGAAGAGGTCATATGCATTCTCAGAAGATTTTGAAGATAAATCAGTTTGAAGACATTGACCTCATGAGGCGAAGACATTCACTTATCTGCCGAGAGTTGGTTCAGATTTATGCGAATCCGTGAATAAGTACAAGTGAGGAATCTAACTAGTTGTGAAGCTTAAGTGAATATACTAAGCAGTACGAGATGCAGACAGAATAGATCTAACTTTGTATGGGCAGAAACCATTTTTGGCAAGTAGGATGAATCTTTGAAGATCAAAAAGATGGTAAAAATAGAGATACATTTACCGCTTCGAAGAACTGCTAGACGGAAGGAAAGGAGGCCGAGCAGTTCAGTCCACCGTGCCCTAACTTGGCGACGGAGGGCACCTATGGCGGCGGCGGAGATGAAGATGTTCGCGGCCGGCGTGAGGACGGCGTCGGAGAAGTCGCGGCAGCTAAGCGCTTCGTCGCTGGCGTCGTCGAGAGCTAGCGGTGGCGCTAGGGTTTTGATGAGGTGGAGAGGTGGAAGAAGATTTTCTTTGCCGCAGGGGACAGGTATTTATAACGAGGTGTGCGGCGTAGCGCAATTACTCAGGTGCCCCTGGCGGTTCACATCCGAGGGGCACGTGGCACGCATGCAACATGTTGTGAGTTATCCCACGTTCCCACGCCCGCCCGGTTTGTCGGAAGGTCGTTCTGGCTTCTCCGGAGTTCAACAGTAATGATGAATTATTTAAAACAGACTTAAAGTTTTTCTCTGTGTCTTCTGCTGACAAGGACGCAGAGAAGACATTCGACAGTTTCAACAGAATGCATATGATTTGGACAGATAGAGTTTGAGATAGAAAGCATAGAGAGATTGGGGTCCGATCACATTCACTTAGTTCAAAAGATTCAACTTGAAGATATAGCTATAAGTGAATGTTGTACAGGACATAAATATATATATATCAGACAGCAACCAAATCATCATAGTGAAGAAAGTCATGAAAGTAGGTTGAAGTTGAAGTCAAATCAAATGTGAATAGCTTCAAGAAATAATGCCATGAGTGAAACACTTCAAACAAAGAAATTTGGTGGTGGCGTTACCCACCGTATAGGAAGTATTAGACCCAGACATGGCACACAATTATCGTGGCGCTCCGAAGTCAAATTCCACGTTAATGTATTCACACATGTAAGTCTTCATTGATTGAAGATATACGTTACTTCGTGTGTTGCACATCTAAGTCATCAACATGCATAAGTGTTAGGATGTGTGCTTGATCACAGGACATTTGAGGATTCCAAGATATTTAGCTCACACCATAACTTGCAAAACCTTTTCTCATCCAAGGGCTTTGTGAAGATATCTGCGATTGCTCTTGGTGTTGGCGTGAATGATGTCAATATCTTTCTTCATGACATGATCCACGAGAAAATGATGGCGAATTTCAATGTGCTTTGTCTTCGAAAGTGCTGGACTGGATTGTTGGCAATCTTGATGGCGCTTTCGTTGTCGCAGAAGAGAGGTACTTGTGTCAGATTGATGCCATAGTCCTTGAGACTTTGCTTCATCCATAGAAGCTGAAAACAACAAGATCCAGTAGCAATGTATTCAGATTCTGCAGTTGAGAGTGACACACAGTTCTTCTTCTTTGAAGACCAACAGACAGTGATCGTCCCGAAAGTGACATGTGCACGATGTAGACTTGCGATCCACTTTGTCACCAGCATAATCAGCATCCGAAAATCCAACTAAATCAAATTTTGATCCCTTTGGATACCATAATCCGAGTGTTGGGGTGTGAGCCAAATATCGAAGAATTCGCTTCACAGCTAGGTGATGCGATTCCTTTGGTGTCGCTTGGAATCGAGCACACATGCAAACACTAAGCATAATATCTGGCCTAGATGCACATAGGTAAAGTAAGGAACCAATCATGGAGCGGTATACCTTTTGATCGAACTCTTTACCATTGTCGTCGGGACCCAAGTGGTGTTTGGCTGGCATTGGCGTCGTGTATCCTTTGCATTCTTGCATTCCAAACATCTTCAGACAATCTTGGAGGTATTTTTCTTGAGATATAAAGATGCCATTTCTTTTTCGATTGAATTTGAAGACCAAGGAAGAACTTGAGCTCTCCCATCATGGACATCGATATTGCTCTTGCATCATGTATCCAAACTCATCACTATACTTCTGGTTGGTGCAGCCGAAGATAATGTCATCCACATATATTTGGCATACAAACAGTTCACCATCATATGTCTTCGTGAAGAGTGTGGGATCAAGGGATCCAGGTTTGAAGCCTTTGCTCTTGAGAAGTCTTTGATTGTATCATACGGTAGCGAGGAGCTTGTTTGAGGCCATCTGATGCTTTATTTAGCTTGTACACCATATCGGGATGTTTTGGATCTTCAAAGCCAGGTGGTTGAGCGACATATACTTCTTCTTCAATCTTGCCGTTGAGAAATGCACTCTTCACATCCATTTGATAGAGCAAGATGTTGTGGTAGTTAGCATAGGCTAGTAGTATGCGAATAGCTTCAAGCCTGGCTACAGGAGCAAATGTTTCATCTTTCAACTTGAGTATATCCTTGAGCCACAAGCCTTGCTTTGTTTCTGACGACTTGACCATGCTCATCTTGCTTGTTTCGATATATCCATTTGGTGCCAATAATGTTATGCTTGCGAGGGTCAGGACGCTTGACAAGTTCCCAAACATTATTCAGCTTGAACTGTTGAAGTTCTTCTTGCATAGCTTGAATCCATTCTGGTTCCATAAAAGCTTTAGCAACTTTCTTGGGTTACGATATTGATACAAAGAAAAGTGCCCTGAAATTTGCTAGCTGTGTTGCTCTTGAGCGAGTAAGCGGACCAGTGCGTTGATGCTATCGATTATCTTCTCAATCTGTACTTCATTTGCAACTCGAGGATGAAGCGGACGAAGACTTTGCTCATCTTGATCGTTGTCGTCATTGGAAGGATTGTCTTGAGTGAGCATTGTCTTGAGGTTGGTTAGGTGCGAAATGATAAGTTCCTCTTGGGCTATGCTTGAAGGCATGATTTCACCAGTTCCCATTAGCTTGATAGATTATTTGGGTGGAGCTTCGTCTAGTGTGCTTGGCAGGAACTCTCTTTGTGAACCATTGGTTTCATCAAATCGCACATCTCTGATTTCGACGATTTTGTAGAGATAGAGATTGAAGACTCTGAAGAGTGTGAGTCCTTTCCGTGACCGAGCATGAAGCCTTCGTGAGCTTTGGGTTCAAATTTTGACTTGTGATGAGGATCCTTGATCCAGCACTTAGCCCCAAATACTCAAGTGGCGACATTTGGCTTCTTGCCAGTAAGGAGCTCATAAGAGGTTTTGTTCGAAGCTTATGGATATAAACACGGTTGATGATGTGACAAGTCTGTATCAATGGCTTGAGCCGAACTTTCTTGGTGTCTTGTACTCATCGATCATTGTTCGAGCCATCTCAATGAGGGTTCATTATTGCGCTCCACGATGCCATTTTCTGGGGTGTGTATGGGCAGAGAACTCATGAGTGATTCCCATGGTATCCAGATAAAGATCAAGTCCGGTGTTCTTGAATTCAATGCCGTTATCACTTCTGATATGCTTGATCTTGACGCCATAATTGTTCATTGCTCGATTGGCGAATCGTCTGAAGACATCTTGCACTTCAGTCTTGTAGAGAATTATGTGCACCCATGTGTATCTTGAGTAGTCATCAACAATGACGAAGCCATAGAGACAAGCAGTTGTTGTGAGGGTAGAGTAATGAGTAGGGCCAAACAAATCCATGTGAAGCAGCTCAAAGGGTTGAGATGTCGTCATGATTGTCTTCGAGGGGTGCTTTGCCCTAGTCATCTTTCCAGCTTCGCAGGCACCACACAAATGATCCTTCTTGAACTTGACACCTTCGATGCCTATGACATGCTTCTTCTTGGCGAGTGTGTGTAAGTTCCTCATTCAACATGCCCCACCTCCGATGCGAGCCAGCGATTCAAGCTTTTGCAAGAAGACATACTGCAAGTGTGGACCTGCTGAGAAATCTACCATGTATAGATCATCTTTCCTATACCCTTCAAAGACTAGAGACTTGTCGATTCCATTAGTACAAGGCAGCGATATTTTCCAAATATCACAATCATGTTCAAGTCACAAAGCATTGAGGCGGACATCAAGTTGAAACCAAAGGATTCAACAAGCATCACTTTATCCATGTGTTGATCCTTTGAGATTGTAACTCTACCTAGACCCAATACCTTGCTTTTACCAGTGTCAGCAAATGTGATGTGACTCTTGTCTGATGGACGTAAGGTTGAGTCCATGAGAACACTTCGATCACCAGTCATATGATTAGTGCATCCCTTGTCCATAATCCATTCGAAGCATGAGATGTCATACCCTCTGATGCAGTTAGGGGATAGGCTTCACCAAGAGCATTGTGAAGCATAAACATTTGACGGGCAAGTGGATTATTGAAGCTTAAATCATGATTAGGACTGATAGGATGAATGGCAAACGATTCAAGAACAAAATACATAGTGAGACCATTTGGGCATTTGATCTTGTGCCCTACAAGATGTTTTAGGTCCCCAGAAATAGCATCAGACGCCTTTGATTTTCGGTGGAGACCCTTTCTGCAAAAGAGAGTTAATTCTTCTTAACCACCCACATCTTGAGGGTGGCTTAGAAGCAATGAGTCTAAGTGCAGCATCGAGAATTTCGCTTTGGAGCCCTAGCAAATAGCCTTGCAGGAGATGAATGATACTCATGTGAATAAGCGAGAAAAGTTCTTAGTTCTATGAACATAGCGATTTGAAGAAACACGCTCATATTCATAAATTTGAGTCTTGTTTCCTGCAAAACATTGGTGTTAGGGTGACTCAAGTGAGTCCTCCGTCGTATGAAGCCTTTGGACCATATGACGCCTTTGGTGCAGGGTTTGTCTTCTTCCCGGTGGTGTCATGATGACATTCACTTGGAAGATTCTCAAGACAGCTTTTGGGAACCAGATCTTCTTCATAGGCGGTCCATTCCTGCATTAGTACCAATATACCGCAAACACTTCACCATTCTGATTCTTGAACAGCTTATAGTTTGCATCAAAGGATTCATCAATGATAATAGGGTTAGCAGGTAAAGCCGGATAAGGTGGATGGATCCATTGAAGGTCCCTTTGCAGCAACCCATGTGGTTTTGGGATCTTTTCGGGCTTCCGAGAGGAACCATCAACATTCATTTTCCTCTCGAACCCAACACCCTCTTTCCTAGGGTTTGGTTCAGAATCGCTTTTGAGGACATCGCAAAGTGTCTGATGCCCTTTCAGACTTTTATACATCCCTGTTTCAAGCAATGTCTTCAACCTAGCATTTTCATCAACAATGGCAGTGGTATCCTCCGCAGAGGGGTTAGTAACCACATTGGTAGTTGAAGACAATGCAACAGTAGCAGCAGTTGAACATTCAGCAACAGAGGTAGTGATATCACGCTCACGACATTTTAGACATGGTGGTTCAAATCCATCCTGAGCGGAACTGATCTCTTGAGCGCGAAGTGACTCATTCTCTTTTTGAAGATCTTCATGAGCCGCTCTCAATTTCTCAAGCTCCTGCTTCCTTTGAAGATAATCATAGGAGAGCCTTTCATGAGTAGTTGAGAGCGTTTCATGACGACTCTCAAGTTCTTGGTACTTAGCATGAAGATTTTTAATGTCTTCAACTAAGGACTGTGAACGTGTCATTTCCGCGTCCAACAGGTCATCGCTTTTGTCTAACAGTTTTGATTATGTTCCATAGCTCTTTTTGTTCAGTTGCAATTTTAGCAAGTGTTTTGTAGCTGGGTTTGGATTCACAATCGAGTCATCTTCACTTGATGTTTGAAAGTAGGCATCACGTGATTTTACCTTGGCACCGCATGCCATGAAGCGAGAGGGTGGGAGCAGGGTCGTCCTTGTCATCAGCTTCAGCGTTAGTGTAGAAGTCATTGTCTTCAGTGTTGAAGGACTTCGCAACATAGGCTGTGGCTAAAGCCAGACTTGCAACACCCGGGTCGTACTCCTCTTCAGATTCCACCTCCACTTCCTCAGAAGCAGACTCCTCCTATGAATCCATTTCCTTGCCAACAAAAGCAAGAGCCTTGCCAGATGAGCTCTTCTTATGCGATGAAGACTTTGATGAAGACTTGGAAGAAGACTTTGAAGATTTCTTCTTTTTCTTGTCATCAGAATCATATTCCTTGCTCTTCTTCTTCTTCTCATTATCCCAATGTGGACACTCAGAGATATAGTGTCCAGTTTTCTTGCACTTGTGACAGGTTCTCTTCTTGTAGTCTTGAGTGGAAGCTTCATCATTTCTTGAGTTGGATCGTGAAGACTTTCTGAAGCCTTTCTTCCTAGTGAACTTCTGGAACTTCTTCACAAGCATAGCAAGTTCCTTTCCAATGTCTTCAGGATCATCAGAACCGCAGTCAGATTCTTCTTCAGATGAGGAAACAACTTTTGCCTTCAAAGCACGAGTTCGGCCATAGTTTGGACCATAGATATCTCTTTTCTCAGATAGCTGGAACTCATGTGTGTTGAGCCTCTCAAGTATATCAGACGGATCGAGTGTCTTGAAATCAAGACGTTCTTGTATCATGAGGGCAAGGGTGTCAAAAGAGCTGTCAAGTGATCTTAGTAGTGTCTTGACGATTTCATGCTTGGTGACCTCAGTGGCGCCGAGAGCATGAAGCTCATTTGTGATGTCAGTGAGGCGATCAAATGTGAGCTGGACATTTTCATTGTCGTTTCTCTTGAAGCGGTTGAAGAGGTTGCGAAGAACACTGATTCTTTGATCTCTCTCGGTTGAGACGCCTTCGTTGACCTTGGATAGCCAGTCCCAGACTAGCTTCGACGTTTCCAGAGCACTCACACGGCCATACTATCCTTTGGTCAGATGACCACAGATGATGTTCTTTGTAGTGGAGTCCAGTTGAATGAACTTCTTGACATCAGTAGGGGTGACACCTTCACCAGATTTAGGAACGCCGTTCTTGACGACATACCAGAGGTCGACATCAATGGCTTCAAGATGTATGCGCATCTTATTCTTCCCGTAGGGATAGTCAGTTCCATCGAACACGGGGCAAGCAGCGGAGACCTTGATTATCCCTGCAGTCGACATAGCTAAAACTCCGGTGGTTAAATCGAATCACACGTAACAAGGAGTACCTTGCTCGATACCAATTGAAAGTGCTAGTTATCGACTAGAGGGGGGTGAATAGGCGATTTTTATGAAAGTCCTCAAAACACGGATGTTTCGAAGACAAATAACAGAAATGACCTAGTTGATATGCAGCGGAAGATAACTACAACAAGCAAACCATAGTCAAGTATGCAATAATGTGAACGGACAAGACTAATAGCAGCTATGTAGTAAGGATCATGATGGAAGATAGTATGAAGCCAAACAACAATAGAAGTCAAGCAGTGAAGTCAAACAGATAAGACATATAAGCAATGACTTCACGAAGACAAACTTAGGGTAAAGGAGGAAGGATAGAACCGGTCACTAGTTGAAGACACAGATTTGTTGGACCAGTTCCGATTCTTTGTGACAAGCTGTACATCTGGTTAGGGAGGCTGAAATTCAACTTAGAAGACCGCGTCTTCACCTTATTCCCCTTGAGCTAAGGACACACAGTCCTCGCCCAATCACTCTGGTAAGTCTTCAAGGTAGACTTCCGAACCTTCACAGACGACGTTCACCGGCAATCCACAATGACTCTTGGATGCTCAGAACGCGACGCCTAACCGACTGGAGGATTCACAGTCCTCAAGTGTAATAAGTGTTGGGGAATGTAGTATTTTCAAAAAAATTCCTACGCACACGCAAGACCATGGTGATGGCATAGCAACGAGAGGGGAGAGTGTCTGTCCACGTACCCTCGTAGACCGAAAGCGGAAGCGTTATAACAACGCTGTTGATGTAGTCGACGTCTTCACGATCCGACCGATCCAAGCACCGAGCGTACGGCACCTCCGAGTTCTGCACACGTTCAGCTCGATGGCGATCCCGGACTCGATCCAGCAAAGTGTCGGGGATGAGTTCCGTCAAGACGACGGCGTGGTGACGATGATGATGCTCCACCGACGAGGGCTTCGCCTAAGCTCCATGACGATATGACTTCTCCGGCGCAGGCTTCGCCTAAGCTCCGCGACGATATGACCGAAGTGGAATATGATGGAGGGGGCACCGCACACGGCTAAGGAACGATCCGTATATCAACTTGTGTATCCATGGGGTGCCCCTGCCCCGTATATAAAGGAGGGAGGGAGGAGGAGGCGGCCCTAGTGAGGCGCGCCATGGGAGTCCTACTCCCACGGGAGTAGGATTCCCCCTTCCTAGTCCAACTAGGAGTCCTTCCATGTATTAGGAGTAGGAGACAAGTAAGGGAAGAGAGAAGGGAAGGAAGGAAGGGTGCGGCCCTCCCTAGTCCAATTCGGACTAGGCCATGGGGGCGCGGCCTGCCCTAGGCAGCCCTCTCTCTTTCCGCGAGGCCCAATAAGGCCCAATACTTCTCCCCGGCGAATTCCCGTAACTCTCCGGTACTCCGAAAAATACCCGAATCATTCGGAACCTTTCCGAACTCCGAATATAGTCGTCCAATATATCGATCTTTACGTCTCGACCATTTCGAGACTCCTCGTCATGTCCCCGATCTCATTCGGGACTCCGAACTCCTTCGGTACATCAAAACTCATAAACTCATAATATAATTGTCATCGAAACCTTAAGCGTGCGGACCCTACGGGTTCGAGAACTATGTAGACATGACCTAGAACTATTCTTGGTCAATAACCAATAGCGGAACCTGGATGCCCATATTGGCTCCTACATATTCTACGAAGATCTTTATCGGTCAAACCGCATAACAACATACGTTGTTCCCTTTGTCATCGGTATGTTACTTGTCCGAGATTCGATCGTCGGTATCCAATACCTAGTTCAATCTCGTTACCGGCAAGTCTCTTTACTCGTTTCGTAATGCATCATTCTGTAACTAACTCATTAGCTACATTGCTTGCAAGGCTTATAGTGATGTGCATTACCGAGAGGGCCCAGAGATACCTCTCCGACAATCGGAGTGACAAAACCTAATCTCGAAATACGCCAACCCAACATGTACCTTTGGAGACACCTGTAGTACTCCTTTATAATCACCCGATTACGTTGTGACGTTTGGTAGTACCAAAGTGTTCCTCCGTAAGCGGAGTTGCATAATCTCATAGTTACAGGAACATGTATAAGTCATGAAGAAAGCAATAGCAACATACTAAGCGATCAAGTGCTAGGCTAACGGAATGGGTCATGTCAATCAGATCATTCTCCTAATGATGTGATCCCGTTAATCAAATGACAACTCATGTCTATGGTTAGGAAACATAACCATCTTGATTAACGAGCTAGTCAAGTAGAGGCATACTAATGACACTCTGTTTGTCTATGTATTCACACATGTATTATGTTTCCGGTTAATACAATTCTAGCATGAATAATAAACATTTATCATGATATAAGGAAATAAATAATAACTTTATTATTGCCTCTAGGGCATATTTCCTTCAGTCTCCCACTTGCACTAGAGTCAATAATCTAGTTCACATCGCCATGTGATTTAACATCAATAGTTCACATCTATATGTGGTTAACACCCATAGTTCACATCGACATGTGACCAACACCCAAAGGGTTTACTAGAGTCAGTAATCTAGTTCACATCGCTATGTGATTAACACCCAAAGAGTACTAAGGTGTGATCATGTTTTGCTTGTGAGATAATTTTAGTCAGCGGGTCTGTCACATTCGAGCCGTAAGTATTTTGCAAATTTCTATGTCTACAATGCTCGCTTGCGGAGCTACTCTAGCTAATTGCTCCCACTTTCAATATGTATCCAGATTGAGACTCGAGTCATCTAGATTAGTGTTAAAACTTGCATCGACGTAACCCTTTACGATTTAACCTTTTTTCACTTCCATAATCGAGAAACATATCCTTATTCTACTAAGGATAATTTTGACCGTTGTCCATTGATCTACTCCTAGATCACTATTGCACTCCCTTGCCAAGCTTAGTGGTAGGGTATGTAATAGATCTGGTACACAGCATGACATACTTTATAGAACCTATGGCTGATGCATAGGGAATGACTTTCATTCTCTTTCTATCTTCTGCCGTGGTCGGGTTTTGAGTCTTACTCAATCTCACACCTTGTAACACAGGCAAGAACTCTTTCTTTGACTGTTCCATTTTGAACTACTTCAAAATCTTGTCAAGGTATGTATTCATTGAAAAACTTATCAAGCGTCTTGATCTATCTCTATAGATCTTGATGCTCAATATGTAAGCAGCTTCAACGAGGTCTTTCTTTGAAAAAACTCCTTTCAAACACTCCTTTATGCTTTGCAGAATAATTCTACATTATTTCCGATCAACAATATGTCAATCACATATACTTATCAGAAAGGCTGTAGTGCTCCCACTCACTTTCTTGTAAATACAGAGCCTTTCCAAAAGTCTCATATAAAATCATATGCTTTGATCAACACATCAAAGCGTATATTCCAACTCGAGATGCTTGCACCAGTCCATTGATGGATCATTGGAGCTTGCACATTTTGTTAGCTCCTTTAGGATTGACAAAAACTTCTGGTTGCATCATATACAACTCTTCTTTAATAAATCCATTAAAGAATGTAGTTTTGACATCCATTTGCCAGATTTCATAAAATGTGGCAATTGCTAACATGATTCGGACAGACTTAAGAATCGCTACTGCTTGAGAAAATCTCATTGTAGTCAACACCTTGAACTTGTCGAAAACCTTTTGCGACAAGTCGAGCTTTGTAGATAGTAACACTACTATCAGCATCTGTCTTCCTCTTGAAGATCCATTTATATAATATGGCTTGCCGATCATCGAGCAACTCCATCAAAGTCCATACTTTGTTCTCATACATGGATCCCATCTCAGATTTCATGGCCTCAAGCCATTTCGCGGAATCTGGGCTCATCATCGCTTCCTCATAGTTTGTAGGTTCATCATGGTCTAGTAACATGATTTCCGAACATGATTACCGTACCACTCAGTGCGGATCTTACTCTGGAAGACCTACGAGGTTTGGTAGCAACTTGATCTGAAGTTTCATGATCATCATCATTAACTTCCTCACTAATTGGTGTAGGAATCATTGGAACTGATTTCGTGATGAACTACTTTCCAATAAGGGAGAAGGTACAATTACCTCATCAAGTTCTACTTTCCTCCCACTCACTTCTTTCGAGAGAAACTTCTTCTCTAGAAAGGATCCATCTTAACAACGAATAATTTGCCTTCGGATCTGTGATAGAAGGTGTACCCAATAGTTACCTTTGGGTATTCTATGAAGGCGCACTTCTCCGATTTGGGTTCGAGCTTATCGGTGAAAACTTTTCACATAAGCATCACAACTCCAAACTTTTAAGAAACGACGACTTAGGTTTCTTGTTAAACCATAGTTCATACGGTGTCGCCTCAGCGGATTTAGATGGTGCCCTATTAAGCGTGAATGCAGCTGGCTCTAATGCATAACCCCAAAATGATAGTGGTAAACCGATAAGAGATATCATAGATCGCACCATATCCAATAAAGTGCTGATTCGACTTTCGGACACACCATTATGATGTGGTGTTCCATATGGCGTGAGTTGTGAAACTATTTCACATTGTTTCAAATGAAGACCAAACTCGTAACTCAAATATTCATCTCCACGATCAGATCTCAGAAATTTTATTTTCTTGTTACGATGATTTTCCACTTCACTCTGAAATTCTTTGAACCTTTCAACTATTTCAGACTTATGTTTCATCAAGTAGATATACCCATATCTGCTCAAATCATCTTGTGAAGGAGAAAATAACGATACTTGCCACGAGCATTAACACTCATTGGATCGCATACATCGGTATGTATTATTTCCAACAAGTCAATAGCTCGTTCATTGTTCCGAGAGCGGAGTTTTAGTCATCTTGCCCAAAAGGCACGGTTCGCAAGCATCAAATGATTCATAACCAAGTGATTCCAAAATCCATCTTTATGGAGTTTCTTCATGCGCTTTATACCGATATGACCCAAGCGGCGAGTGCCACAAATAAGTTGCACTATCATTATTAACTTTGCATCTTTTGGCATCAATATTATGAATATGTGTATTACTACGATCGAGATCCAACAAACTATTTTTATTGGGTGTATGACCATTGAAGGTTTTATTCATTTAAACAGAACAACAATTATTCTTTGACTTTAAATGAATAACCGTTTTGAAAACTATTTTCATTGGGTGTATGACCATTGAAGGTTTTATTCATTTAAGCAGAACAACAATTATTCTTTGACTTTAAATGAATAACCGTTTTGCAATAAACATGATCAAATCATATTCATGCTCAACGCAAACACCAAATAACATTTATTTAGGTTTAACACTAATCCCGAAAGTATAGGGAGTGTGCGATGATGATCATATCAATCTTGGAACTACTTCCAACACTCATCGTCACTTCCCTTCAACTAGTCTCTGTTTATTTTGTAACTCCTGTTTGAGTTACTAATCTCAACAACCGAACAAGTATCAAATACTCAGGGGCTACTATAAACACTAGTAAGGCACACATCAATAATCTGTATATCAAATATACTCTTATTCAATTTGCCATCCTTCTTATCCGCCAAATACTTGGGGTAGTTCCGCTTCCAGTGACCAGTTCCATTGCAGCAAAAGCACTTAGTCTCGGGCTTAGGTCCAGACTTGAGCTTCTTCACTTGAACAACAACTTGCTTGCCGTTCTTCTTGAAGTTCCCTTCTTCCCTTTGCCCTTTTCCTTGAAACTAGTGGTCTTGTCAATCATCAACACTTGATGCTCTTTTCTTGATTTCTACCTTCGTCGATTTCAGCATCACGAAGAGCTTGGGAATCACTTTTGTCATCCTTGCATATTATAGTTCATCACGAAGTTCTACTAACTTGGTGATGGTGACTAGAGAATTCTTTCAATCACTATCTTATCTGGAAGATTAACTCCCACTTGATTCAAGCAATTGAAGTACCCAGACAATCTGAGCACATGCTCACTAGTTGAGCGATTCTCCTCCATCTTTTAGCTATAGAACTTGTTGGAGATTTCATATCTCTCAACTCGGTATTTGCTTGAAATATTAACTTCAATTCTGGAACATCTCATATGGTCCATGACGTTCAAAACGTCTTTGAAGTCCCGATTCTAAGCCTTTAAGCATGGTGCACTAAACTATCAAGTAGTCATCATATTGAGCTAGCCAAGCGTTCATAACGTCGCATCCGCTCCTGCAATAGGTTTGTCACCTAGCGGTGCATTAAGGACATAATTCTTACGTGCAGCAATGAGGATAAACCTCAGATCACGGATCCAATCCGCATCATTGCTACTAACATTTTTCAACATAATTTTTCTCTAGGAACATATCAAAACAAACATATAAAAGCATAGGGAAGCAACAACGCAAGCTATTGATCTACAACATAATTTGCAAAATACTACCAGGACTAAGTTCATGATAAATTAAAGTTCAGTTAATCATATTACTTAAGAACTCCCACTTAGATAGACATCTCTCCATTTATCTAAGTGATTACGTGATCCAAATCAACTAAACCATGTCCGATCATCACGTGAGATGGAGTAGTTTCAATGGTGAACATCACTATGTTGATCATATCTACTATATGATTCACGTTCGACCTTTCGGTCTCCATGTTCGAGGCCATATCTGTTATATGCTAGGCTCGTCAAGTTTAACCTGAGTATTCGCGTGTGCAACTGTTTTGCACTGTTGTAGATGGACGTAGAACTTATCACACCCGATCATCACGTGGTGTCCGGGTACTAAGAACTTTGGCAGCGGTGCATACTCGTGGAGAACACTTCTTGATAATTTTAGTGAGAGATCATCTTATAATGCTACCGTCAATCAAAGCAAGATAATATGCATAAAGGATAAACATCACATGCAATCAATATAAGTGATATGATATGGTCATCATCATCTTGTGCTTGTGATCTCCATCGCCAAGCACCGTCATGATCACCATCGTCACCGGCGCGACACCTTGATCTCCATCGTAGCATCGTTGTCGTCTCGCCAACTATTGCTTCTCGACTATCGCTACCTCTTAGTGATAAAGTAAAGCAATTACATGGCGTTGCATTTCATACAATAAGCGACAACCATATGGCTCTTGCCGATTGCCGATAACTTCGGTTACAAAACATGATCATCTCATACAATAAAATATAGCATCACGTCTTGACCACATCACATCACAACATGCCCTGCAAAAACAAGTTAGGCGTCCTCTACTTTGTTGTTGCAAGTTTTACGTGGCTGCTACGGGCTGAGCAAGAACCGTTCTTACCTACGCATCAAAACCACAGCGATAGTTTGTCAAGTTGGTGCTGTTTTAACCTTCGCAAGGACCGGGCGTAGCACACTCAGTTCAACTAAAGTGAGAGAAAGCGACACCCGCGGTCACCTTTAAGCAACTAGTGCTCAAGCGGTGAAACCAGTCTCGCGTAAGCGTCTGGCGTAATGTCGGTCCGGGCGCTTCATCTCACAATACCGCCGAACCAAAGTATGACATGCTGGTAAGCGGTATGACTTATATCGCCCACAACTCATTTGTGTTCTACTCGTGCATATGACATCAACGCATAAAACCAGGCTCGGATGCCTTTGTTGGGGAGCGTAGTAATTTTAAAAATTTCCTACGCACACGCAAGACCATGGTGATGGCATAGCAACGAGAGGAGAGTGTCGTCCACGTACCCTCGTGAGACCGAAAGCGAAGCGTTATAACAACGCGGTTGATGTAGTCGTGCGTCTTCACGATCCGACCGATCCAAGCACCGAGCGACGGCACCTCCGAGTTACGCACACGTTCAGCTCGATGGCGATCCCGGACTCGATCCAGCAAAGTGTCGGGATGAGTTCCGTCAACCTGACGGCGTGGTGGCGATGATGATGCTCCACCGACGCAGGGCTTCGCCTAAGCTCATGACGATATGACTTCTCCGGCGCAGGGCTTCGCCTAAGCTCGCGACGATATGACGAAGTGGAATATGGTGGAGGGGCACCGCTGCGGCTAAGGAACGATCCGTAGATCAACTTGTGTATCCATGGGGTGCCCCTGCCCCATATATAAAGGAGGGAGGAGGAGGAGGCCGGCCCTAGTAGGTGCGGCGCCATGGGGAGTCCTACTCCCACGGGAGTAGGATTCCCCTTTCCTAGTCAACTAGGAGTCCTTCTATGTATTAGGAGTAGGAGACAAGTAAGGGGAGAGAGAAGGGAAGGAAGGAAGGGTGCGGCCTCCCTAGTCCAATTCGGACTAGGCCATGGGGGCAGCGGCCTGCCCTAGGCAGCCCTCTCTCTTTCCCGCAGGCCCAATAAGGCCCAATACTTCTCCCGGCGAATTCCCGTAACTCTCCGGTACTCGAAAAATACCGAATCATTGGAACCTTTCGAACTCGAATATAGTCGTCCAATATATCGATCTTTACGTCTCGACCATTTGAGACTCCTCGTCATGTCCCGATCTCATTCGGGACTCGAACTCCTTCGGTACATCAAAAATCATAAACTCATAATATAAGCATCATCGAAACCTTAAGCGTGCGGACCCTACGGGTTCGAGAACTATGTAGACATGACCTAGAACTATTCTTGGTCAATAACCAATAGCGGAACCTGGATGCCCATATTGGTTCCTACATATTCTCGAAGATCTTTATCGGTCAAACCGCATAACAACATACGTTGTTCCCTTTGTCATCGGTATGTTACTTGTCCGAGATTCGATCGTCGGTATCAATACCTAGTTCAATCTCGTTACGGCAAGTCTCTTTACTCGTTCCGTAATGCATCATTCTCGTAACTAACTCATTAGCTACATTGCTTGCAAGGCTTATAGTGATGTGCATTACCGAGAGGGCCGAGAGATACCTCTCCGAGCAATCGGAGTGACAAAACCTAATCTCGAAATCGCCAACCCAACATGTACCTTTGGAGACACCTGTAGTACTCCTTTATAATCACCCGATTCGTTGTGGCGTTTGGTAGTACCAAAGTGTTCCTCCGTAAGCAGGAGTTGCATAATCTCATAGTTACAGGAACATGTATAAGTCATGAAGAAAGCAATAGCAACATACTAAGCGATCAAGTGCTAGGCTAACGGAATGGGTCATGTCAATCAGATCATTCTCCTAATGATGTGATCCCGTTAATCAAATGACAACTCATGTCTATGGTTAGGAAACATAACCATCTTCGATTAACGAGCTAGTCAAGTAGAGGCATACTAGTGACACTCTGTTTGTCTATGTATTCACACATGTATTATGTTTCCAGTTAATACAATTCTAGCATGAATAATAAACATTTATCATGATATAAGGAAATAAATAATAACTTTATTATTGCCTCTAGGGCATATTTCCTTCAATAAGTCTTCAGGTCACACAGACAGGAAAACTTCAGTGATGCCTAACACTCTTTGGCTCTGGGTGTTTTGGGCTTTGTCCTCGCAAGGATTTCTCTCTCTCAAAGGCTTCGAGGTGGGTTGCTCTCAAACGAAAAAAGTCGTGCACTAATTCTGAGCAGCCACCAATTTATGGTGTAGGGGTGGGCTATTTATAGCCACTAGGCAACCCGACCTGTTATGTCGAAATGACCACGGGTCACTAAGGAACCGACACATGTTCCAACGGTTAGATTTCAAACACACGACAACTTTACTTGGGCAAGCAAAGCTGACTCATCCAGCTCTGGATAAGTTTTGCTCTCATTGTCTTCGTCGAAGACATAGGATTTAGGTTGAGCATCACTTGATCATTCTAACTATGATCACTTGGACCCCACTTAACGAGACGGTGGTTCCTACGACTCAACAAAGAAGAAAAGGAAACAACGAAACCACACGATCTTGGCCCATAGTCTTCACTCAATGTCTTCTCATGTCATAGTCTTCAATGTGAATATCTTCACATGCCACCATTGTCTTCAATGTCTTCATACATTTTTAGGGGTCATCTCCGGTAGGTAAACCGAATCAATGAGGGACACTACCTGCGTTATCCTGCAATTCTCACAAACGCATTAGTCCCTCAACCATATTTGTCGTCAATACTCCAAAACCAACTAGGGGTGGCACTAGATGCACTTACAAATACTGCTTGTGCATCCAATCCCTTAAACCCCAAAGTTATTCCATATGAGTCCACCATACCTTCCTATATGCGGTATCTACCTGCCGTTCCAAGTAAATTTGTATGTGCCAAACTCTAAACCTTCAAATGAAATTCTGTTTTGTATGCTCGAATAGCTCATGTATCAACTAGGGTTGTCCGTATCTTCCATGTTAGGCGGGTTATTCTCAAGAGGAGTGGACTCCGCTCCTCACTCATGAGAAAATGGCTGGCCACCGGGATGCCCAGTCCCATGCTTTATGCAAATCAAATCAAAATAATTGCAAACAAAACTCCCCCGGGACTCTTGTTAGTTGGAGGCACTCGTTATTTCGAGCAAGCCATGGATTGATGCGTGTTGGTGGAGGGGGAGTATAAACTTTACCATTCTGTTTGGGAACCACCTATAATGTGTGTAGCATGGAAGATATCGCCATCTCTTGGTTGTTATGTTGACAATGAAAGTATGCCGCTCAAAATATATTTATCACTATTTCAAAATCGAGCTCTGGCACCTCTACAAATCCCTGCTTCCCTCTACGAAGGGCCTATCTATTTACTTTTATGTTGAGTCATCACCCTCTTATTAAAAATCACCAGCTGGAGAGCACCGCTGTCATTTGCATCCATTACTATTAATTCATATTGGTTATGACTACGATTGGATCTCTTTTACCATGAATTACAATGTCTAGTCAGTCCTTGATCTTTAAAGGTGCTCTGCATTTATGTTTTGTGGTCTCAGAAAGGGCTAGCGAGATACCATCTTGTTATATCATATCATGATTGTTTTGAGAAAGTGTTGTCATCCGAGATTTATTATTATTGCTCGCTAGTTGATTATGCCATTAACATGAGTAAACATGAGACCTAAATGTTATTGTGAATATGGTTAGTTCATAATCTTTCTGAAAACTTGAATGCTGGCTTTACATATTTACAACAACAAGAGCAAACGAGTTTGTAAAGTTTTCTTTATCACTTCGGTTTATCAACTGAATTGCACGAGGACAAGCAAAGGTTTAAGCTTGGGGAGTTGATACGTCTCCGTCGTATCTACTTTTCCAAACACTTTTGCCCTTGTTTTGGACTCTAACTTGCATGATTTGAATGGAACTAACCTGATCGACGCTGTTTTCAGTGAGAATTGCCATGGTGTTATTCGTGCGAAACAAAAGTTCTCGGAATGACCTGAAACTTCACGGAGATTATTGTTGGAAAATATAAAAATCTTGGCGAAGAATCAAGGCCGGGGCCCACACCCTTGCCACGAGGGTGGCGCGCCCTGCCTCGTGGGCCCCCGAGCTCCACCGACCTCAACTCCAACTCCATATATTCGTGTTGGGGAGAAAAAATCAGAGAGAAAGATTCATTGCGTTTTACGATACGGAGCCACCGCCAAGCCCTAAACTCTCTTGGGAGGGCTGATCTGGAGTTCGTTCGGGGCTCAGGAGAGGGGAATCCGTCACCATCGTCAACATCAACCATCCTCCATCACCAATTTCATGATGCTCACCGCCGTGCGTGAGTAATTCCATCATAGGCTTGCTGGGCGGTGATGGGTTGGATGAGATTTATCATGTAATCGAGTTAGTTTTGTTAGGGTTTGATCCTAGTATCCACTATGTTACGAGATTGATGTTGCTATGACTTTGCTATGCTTAATGCTTGTCACTAGGGCCCGAGTGCCATGATTTCAGATCTAAACCTATTATGTTTTCATGAATATATGTGAGTTCTTGATCCTATCTTGCAAGTCTATAGTCACCTACTATGTGTTATGATCCGACAACCCCGAAGTGACAATAATCGAGACCACTCCCGGTGATGACCGTAGTTTGAGGAGTTCGTGTATTCACTATGTGTTAATGCTTTGGTCCGGTACTCTATTAAAATGATACCTTAATATCCCTTAGTTTCCATTAGGACCCCGCTGCCACGGGAGGGTAGGACAAAAGATGTCATGCAAGTTCTTTTCCATAAGCATGTATGACTATATTCGGAATACATGCCTACATTACATTGATGAATTGGAGCTAGTTACTGTGTCACCCTATGTTATGATGTTACATGATGAACCGCATCCGAATAATTCTCCATCACGATCCAATGCCTACGAGCTTTTCACATATTGTTCTCCGCTTATTTACTTTTCCGTTGCTACTGTTACAATCACTACAAAACCCAAAAATATTACTTCGCTATCGTTACCGTTACTTCCATACTACTTTGCCACAGATACTAAGTTATCCAGGTGTGGTTGAATCGACAACTCAACTGCTAATACTTGAAAATATTCTTTGGCTCCCCTTGTGTCAAATCAATAAATTTGGGTTGAATAATCGACCCTCGAAAACTGTTGCGATCCCCTATACTTGTGGGTTATCATGCCCTTAATATCATCAAGAGTATATCCAATAGCAGCACGGTGCTTCTTCAGAGTTTTCAATAATTTATCTTCTTCTTGCTCTGAAAGGTTAGCACTAATAATAACATGATATATCTTCTTTTCATCAAGATAAGCATATTTAAGAGTATCAGGTAATGGTTTAAGCTCAAACACAGGATCACCCTTGGGTGGAGGAGGATCCCCTAGGATTTCAACAGGCAAGTTGTGTTTCAGAATAGGTCCATGTTTAAAGAATAATTCATCTATTTCCCTTCTTTCATTCATAAACATATCATTTTCATGATCAAGCAAATATTGTTCTAAAGGATCATTAGGAGGCACGGAAGTAGAAGCAAGACCAATAATTTCGTCTTTACTAGGCAATTCCTCATCACGGGGTTGTCTACGAAATTTGGAAAAATTAAACTCATGAGACATATCACCCAAACCAATAGTAACAACATCCTTTTCGCAGTCTTTCTTAGCATTAACAGTGTTCAAGAAGGGTCTACCAAATATAATGGGACAAAAGCTATCTTGTGGGGAACCAAGAACAAGAAAATCAGCAGGATATTTAACCTTCCCACACAAGACTTCAACATCTCTAACAATCCCAATCAGTGAAATAGTATCTCTATTGGCAAGCTTAATGGTAACATCGATATCTTCTATCTCAGCAGGTGCAATATCATGCATAATTTCTTCGTATAAGGATGAGGTATTGCACTAGCACTAGCACCCATATCACATAAGCCATGATAACAATGATCTCCTATTTTAACAAAGATAACAGGCATTCCTATAACAGGTCTATGTTTATCTTTAACACCAGACTTAGCAATTCTAGCAGTTTCCTCACAGAAATAAATAACATGCCCATCAATATTACCAGCCAAGAGATCTTTAACCATAGCAATATTAGGTTCAACTTTAACTTGCTCAGGGGGTTTATGTGTCCTAATATTACTTTTGTTGACAACAGTTGAAGCTTTAGCATGATCCTTTATTCTAACAGGGAAAGATGGTTTCTCAACATAAGCAGTAGGAACAACATGATCATCATAAGTGATAGTATTTTCTTCAACTTTAATAGGTGCAACTTGTTGGAAATATGCCCTAGAGGCAATAATAAAAGGATTATTATTATATTTCCTTGTTCATGATAATTGTCTTTTATTCATGCTATAATTGTATTATCCGAAAATCGTAATACACGTGTGAATACATAGAACACAATACGTCCCTAGTAAGCCTCTAGTTGACTAGCTCGTTGGTCAACAGCTAGTCATGGTTTCGACTATGGACATTAGATGTCGTTGACAGCGGGATCACATCATTAGGAGAATGATGTGATGGACAAGACAATCCTAAGCATAGCACAAGATCGTGTAGTTCGTTTTGCTAGAGCTTTTCCAATGTCAAGTATCTTTTCCTTAGACCATGAGATCGTGTAACTCCGGATACCGTAGGAGTGCTTTGGGTGTACCAAGCGTCGCAACATAAGCGGGTGACTATAAAGGTGCACTACAGGTATCTCGAAAGTGTCATTGGGTTGACACGGATCGAGGCTCGATTTGTCACTCCGTGTTACGGAGAGGTATCACCGGGCCCACTCGGTAGTGCATCATCATAATGAGCTCAAAGTGACCAAGTGTGCGGTCACGGGATCATGCATTACTGATGCGAGTAAAGTGACTTGCGGTAACGAGATTGAATGAGGTATTGGGATACCGGCGATCGAATCTCGGGCAAGTAACATACCGACTTACAAAAGGAATAGTATACGGGGTTGCTTGAACCCTCGACATCGTGGTTCATCCGATGAGATCATCGAGAGTATGTGGGAGCCAACATGGGTATCCAGATCCCGCTGTTGGTTATTGACCGGAGAGTCGTCTCGGTCATGTCGCATGTCTCCGGAACCCGTGAGGGTCTACACATAAGGTTCGGTGGCGCTAGGGTTATTAGGAAGACTTGTATGTGATTACGAATGTTGTTGAGTCCGGATGAGATCCCGGACGTCACGAGGAGTTCGGAATGGTCGGAGGTAAATATTTATATATGGGAAGTTGTCAAGCGGACAGGAAAGTTTCGAGGGGCATATCGGTATTGTCTTGGGGCCACCGGAGAGGTTCAGGGGTCCACGGAGGGGCCACCCCTCTCGGAGGGCCTCATGGGCCTGAGGTAGGGAACCAGCCTGGAGGGCTGGGCACCCCCTTGGGCCCATGTGCCTAGGGTGGGGGAACCCTAGTGGGGGCGCCCCCTTTGCTTGGGGGCAAGCCCCCTCTGGCCGCCGCCCCTCTAGATCTCATCTAGAGGGGCCGACCCCTGCCCTTCCCTATAAATAGAGGGGTGAGGGAGGGCTGCAAGAGACATCAAGGCGCAGCCCTCCCTCCCAACACCTCTCCTCCTCCGTTGAGTGCTTGGCGAAGCCTGCCGAGATCTTGCCTCACCACCATCATCACGCCGTCGTCTTGCTCTTTGGAGCCTTCTTTCTCAACCTCTCCTTTCCCTTGCTGGATCAAGAAGGAGGAGACGTCGTCCGTTCCGTACGTGTGTTGAACGCGGAGGTGCTGTCCGTTCGGCACTTGGTCATCGGTGATTTGAATCACGGCGAGTACGACTCCGTCATCACCGTTCCCTTGAACGCTTCCGTACGCGATCTACAAGTGGTATGTAGATGCAATCTCTCTCCCATTACTCGTTGCTTAGATGAACTCATAGATGGATCTTGGTGAAACCATAGGAAAAATTTTAATTTTCTGCAACGTTCCCCAACAGTGGCATCATGAGCTAGGTCTATGCGTAGTTCTCTATTGCACGAGTAGAACACAATTTTGTTGTGGGCGTAGATCTTGTCAACTTGCTTGCCGCTACTAGTCTTTTCTTGCTTCAGCGGTATTGTGGGATGAGGCGGCCGGACCGAACTTACGTGCGCTTCGTGAGACAGGTTCCACCAACCGACATGCACTAGTTGCATAAGGTGGCTAGCGGTGTCTGTCTCTCCTACTTTAGTTGGAGCGGATTAGATGAAAAGGGTCCTTATGAAGGGTAAATAGAAGTTGACAAAATCACGTTATGGTTATTAAGTAGCTAAGAAAGCGTTCTTGCTAGAACCCAATTGTATACGTAAAAGATGCAACAACAATTAGAGGACGTCTAACTTGTTTTTGCAGCAATTGTCATGTGATGTGATATGGCCGAAGTTGTGATGAATGATGAATGATATATTGTGATGTATGAGATCATGTTCTTGTAATAGGAATCACGACTTGCATGTCGATGAGTATGACAACGGCAGGAGCCATAGGAGTTCTCTTATTTTTGTATGACCTGCGTGTCATTGAAGAACGCCATGTAAATTACTTTACTTTATTGCTAAACGCGTTAGCCATAGAAGTAGAAGTAGTCATTGGCGTGACAACTTCATGAAGACACGATGATGGAGATCATGATGATGGAGATCATGGTGTCATGCGGTGACAAGATGATCATGGAGCCCGAAGATGGAGATCGAAGGAGCTATATGATATTGGCCATATCATGTCACTACTTTATATAATTGCATGTGATGTTTATTATGTTTATGCATCTTGTTTACTTAGAACAACGGTAGTAAATAAGATGATCCCTTAGAATAATTTCAAGAAAGTGTTCCCCTAAGCGTGCACCGTTGCTAAAGTTAAATCGTTTGAAGCACCACGTGATGATCGGGTGTGATAGATCCTTACGTTCACATACAACGGGTGTAAGACAGTTTTACACATGCATAAACACTTAGGGTTAACTTGCGAGCCTAGCATGTACAGACATGGCCTCGGAACACAAGAGACTGAAAGGTCGAACATGAGTCATATGGAAGATACGATCAACATGGAGATGTTCACCGACAATGACTAGTCCATCTCACGTGATGATCGGACACGGCCTAGTCGACTCGGATCATGTAACACTTAGATGACTAGAGGGATGTCAAATCTGAGTGGGAGTTCATTAAATAATTTGATTAGATGAACTTAATTATCATGAACATAGTCTAAAGTCTTTGCAAAATATGTCTTGTAGATCAAATGGCCAGCGCTCATGTCAACATGAACTTCAGCGCGTTCCTAGAAAACCAAGCTGAAAGATGATGGCAGCAACTATTCGGATGGGTCCGGAACCGAGATCATCCTCATAGCAGCCAAGAAACAATATGTCCTAGAAGCACCGCTAGGTGAAGCACCCATCGAGAGAACCAAGACATTATGAATGCTTGGCAGTCTCGTCTTGATGATTACTCCCTCGTTCGATGCGGCATGCTTTACAGACTTAGAACCGGGGCTCCAAAAGCGTTTTGTGCAACACGGAGCATATGAGATGTTCGAGGAGCTGAAAATGGTTTTCCAAGCTCATGCGGGTCGAGATATGAAGTCTCCGACAAGTTCTATAGTTGTAAGATGGAGGAAAACAATTACATCGGTGAGCACATACTCAAAATGTGCGGGTTGCACAACCTTTATCAGAACGCCGGATCCCGGTTACATTATTTAATTAATCGTGGTTCGAATCTGTCAAAAAAATAATAAATAAAATTTAAAAGAAAAATGAAGCTGGGAGGATAATTCCCCACCGCCCAACCAGCCAGCCCCCCTCCCCACTTCCCCCTTTGGCCCATCTCCCCCCCCTCCCGGGCCAGCCCATGGGCCACCTGGGCCGCCCACCGGCCAACCCCACCCTCTCCCTTATCCCTCGAGGGAAAACCCTAGCCCCACGCCTCCCACTCTCCCTCCCCACGCCGCCCCACCCCCTCGTCCGATCCAATCGGGATCGGGTCCGATCGCCACCGAACCCCGCCCCCGACAGCGACCTCCCCCTCGCCGCCGTTCCCCACGCCCCCCGCCCCTCGCTCCTCCCTCCGCCTCCACCTTGGACGCTCTCCCTCTCCTCCGCCCCACCGAGGCCGAGCGGACCTCGGCGCCAGCGCCACCCGTCGCCCCCGCGGCGTGCCTCCCCGCCTCCTCCCATGGGACTGCCCCGAGCTCCACCAAGCCAGCGCCGAGACCTGCGACCCCCGTGAGCCTCGACCTCCTCTCTCCCCTCCTCGTCGGCGTTCGGCTCGGCCGCGCCCGCTGTGGCGACCCCCCTCCGGCTCCCTCGGTCCCTCCCCCCCGTGAGCTCAGCCGCGCCCCCCTCCCGTTCCCCTCTCGCCCGGGCGGATCCGGCCCGTGGCCTCGTCGGCCCGGCGCCCGGCCACCGCGCCTCCCTCTCCCGTTCCTTCTCCTCCCGTCGGGCTCTCGTCGGCGCCGTGGCGCAGCCCCGACCCCCCCACGCTCCTCGATCCCCCCCTTCCTCCCGGCCGGGCTCGGCCCGCCTGAACCCCTTTGCCCTCCGTCGCCCCCCTCCTCGGCGTGGCTGGCTGGGCGTGCCTTGTGTGGCAGCCACCACCTCGGCCGCCCAGCGCCCGACCAGGGCAGGTCGCGCCCGATTCGGGCAGGCGCCCGCCCCCTCCCCCGCGACGCCGCACCCGTTGGGGCCACGTGCCCCTGACTAGGGGGCCCCACCCCCAAAACGTAAAATAAATGTTTACTTTAAACAGAATCAAAAAAAAATGATTTAAAATGGATTAAAAGTAATTAAAATAATTAACTAATTAATTAATTAATTAATTAATTGGATAATTAATTAATCTAATTAATTCTGGATTAGTTAAACCTAATCATTAGCTAATTAATTGGGTAATTAATTAAACTAATTAATCCTGGATTAATTAATGCTAATCATTAGTTAACTTAATTAACTAAGTTTAATTAATCTGATTAGGTTAATTAAGTTATTAGTGTATGACATGTGGGACCCACCTGGCAGGGTTGACTTAGTCAACCCTGTTGGCTGATGACGTCAGCATGACCTCATGCTGATGTCATAAATACTTTTTCGAAATTAATTAATTAATTAATTAATTAAAATTCCAGAAATTAATAAAACCTTTTATAATTCATAACTTTTAATCCGTAGCCCGGATTAAAATATTTTCAACATGAAAGTTGCTCAGAACGACGAGACGATTCCGGATACGCAGCGATCGTTCGTCCACCGCACGTCTCTAACCTATCGAACCTGCAAACTTTCTCCTCCGGTTCATCATCGACAGACGTCCGGAGCAGGATAACTTCCGGATGCTTTCCCCTAAACCAAGTACCCTCTCTACCACGTTAGGGCACGCCTAGCATCGCTTCTTGGCATGTCATGCATCGTTTTGCATCTGTTATCGTGTATTCATTGTTTCTTCCCCTCTTCCCTTGGTGAACTACGAGGCCGACTGCGCGGTGGCGGTTCGACTACGATCTTGACGATCTCTCTCTTGCGAGAGCAACCAGCAAGCCCCTTTGATCATCCCGATATCGCCCATTCCATTCTCTTATTGCTTGCACTAGATTTTGCTCTTGTTATTGTTGCTCCTATTACATTGCATAGCTTTGTTTATTGTAACCCGCTTTGTTACCTACGCTTATCCTAAACCGCTTAGTATAGGTTGGTTAGAGACCCATCGCTGACCCCCTCCTTGTCCTTGTTGCCCTGCTTCATCATTGAAGACCCGATCAACGGGATCGAGACCAGGCCCCGACACCGCACATCACTTCCCCTTAGTTGCTCGACACTACTAGGTTACTATCAAGTACCGAGGGTGAAACCTCTCTGACTTCCGATATTAACCACGAGTATAGTTACCCGGTTGTGGTCATCGAGGGTGATTCCTCTTTAACCACTTCCGATACGACTTTGCCGTGCAACCCCTCAAGTGTGGACCTCGAGGGTGAATCCTCTTATGTTCACCTTGACGGCTACATTGAGTGGAATACACCGAGGGTGATTCCTCGTGTTTTCCCCTTGATGTTTGGACTCACGGTTACTTGGACTTTTACCGCTGTTACTTGGAAGGCGGGTCGACCACGAGGGTACCGCTGCGTTAATTGCAGTGATGTGGAGCGGGTTGACACGGAGGGTGCCGCGAGATACTTACGGCGTGGCGGGCATTCCTAGCCCTTGCCACAAGTCCTCGAGACAGGGCAACGGGTCACATCTTCGTGAGTCTCGCTTGTTACCGCGTTCCTAATCCACTACGATTTGGATATTTGATCCAAGGGCCCTCGCCCGATAGCACTAACCATCCGTGGGCTAAGTATGGGCGTTCTGCGTCGTATACATCAGCCGAAGCTTACTAGGCGTCGGCGTCGGGCGGCGTAGCCGGATTGGGCTGGAGCGCTGTTAGGCTAGGTCTGCTTCCGGCCGCCCGCATAGCGTCTTGAGGAGTTCGGGGAGATGGCCCATGACCCCGGGGCATAGGTTTAGTCGGCGTCTGGCCTCTCTATTAAGCCTAGGTCGGGTTGCGGCGTATTGTTTGGCGAGGCGGGCATGACCACAGAAAGTGTGTCCGCCGGAGTTAAGCGGCGTGGTGGGTAAGTTGGTGCACCTGCAGGAAGAAAACATCTATCGATAGCCTGTCCCTCTGATAGCGGACGCTTGAGTTGTATCCCGATCGATACAACTAGAAGCGGTTACTTGAGATGAGACATGGATATGAGCATTGGATTGTGATGATAAGCTGGATAGTATGGCTCGGGATTTCTTTCTCGCAGGAGTCGAGAAAGGATCTCGCCGAGGTTGATAACATTACTGCTACTTTAAGTTATGTTACTCTACTCCCTCTTGTTGCTGCAAGATGGTGGTTTCGGAAGATGCTAGTCTTCGATAGGACTAGGCCTTCTCTCTATTTCGGCATTCTGCAGATTCACCCACCGATATGGCCTTTACACATATATCCTTGCATATGTAGTGTAGCTCCTTGCTTGCAGTACTTTGGATGAGTACTCACGGTTGCCTTGTTCTCCCTTTTCCCTATCTCTATTCGATTGTTGCAATCGAGACGATGGAGACCAGGATCGAGCACGCCACCGCCTCGGCGACTACTACTCGGGCGCCTACTACTACGTGCAGCCCGGCGGCGACCGGGAGTGACCTAGGAGGATCCTGTGCGGGAGGCCTGTCCTCTTCGATCTGTATCCCGGTTTGTGCTAGCCATCTTATGGCACCTTGTTTAACTTATGTACGTACTCAGATATTGTTGCTTCCACGACTTCGTCTATGATCGAGCACTTGTATTCGAGCCCTCGAGGCCCCTGGCTTGTATTATGTTGCTTGTATGACTTATTTTATTTGTAGAGTTGTGTTGTGATATCTTCCCGTGAGTCCTTGATCTTGGTCGCACACATTTGCGTGCATGATTAGTGTACGATTGAATCGAGGGCGTCACAAGTTGGTATCAGAGCCGACTGCCTGTAGGAATCCCCCTTCCACACTCCTTGGCCGAAGTCGAGTCTAGACATTGCAAAACTTTTACTAACTTGGCGGTGTGCCTTACGGGCCCACGTCGCCATCGGGTGGTATTAGGATCTTTTACTTCTCGACCTTTACTCTGGGGCTCTGAACTCTCTTCTACTCGGGTTAAACGATTTTACTAACTATCACTAGGATCCCGTGACCGCTTTCACCCCGAAGATGGATATAGCCTTAGTTGTCTTTGGAATTGTATTTGAGCAATTTCCACACTGTCATTTGACTCCTTTGAAACGTTTTGTTTTCAGATGGAACCCACGAGGCAGGTCGTGCGCCACACGACGGCCATTGGTGCCTCGGGATCACTGCGGTGCTAGCCGAGATGATGACCTATCGGGTTATCGCTGGCACCCCAGTACACCGTCTATGAGGAGTACCGGGACTACAACCGGGAGCGATGCCGCGCCATCGTCCACCTCTACTCTCGGAGTACTGAGTCCACTCTTGTCTTTGCACACCGCACATGGTGTTGGAGTGACCATCGATATGGCGTCCACGATGTTGCTTATGCTGCATCGACACGTCTTCGTGCGAGTATCGAGTTGGACACCTCCCCTTCGGGCACATTGCTATCGCGTCGATGTTGGTGAGGAGGTTACTACACTGCTGCCTACACCATTGTCACCCGAGCCTTTCCACCATCGAACTTTGTTACGCATCGATGGGCTGGATCGAGCTAACCGAGCTCTTCGCCACGAGTTGTACATCACCCGTCGGCACCTCTACCGTGCCTCGACGCTGATGCACCCTTTGTCCGTTCGGAGAGCTGCCGCGTTCTGCGATCTACCCCGCCAGACCGTGATGCCCAGGGAGTTGGTTGGCGGGCGTGGGAGGCTACTCTCCGCACTTGGCCCTTTCACGCCACGGGCGTCGGATTCAGCACCGAGTATCCATGGCCCTCGTGTCAGCGGCGTGGAGGACTATCCTTTGCCGCACTACCAGACTTTGAGCTACTGCTACCTCCATGATGCAGCGTGGGACTGATGTAGACTTGCTTGTTAGTGTTTGATGTATTCGCCCAGCGAGCTGCGTGCGCTTATGATGTAGTAGTCTATGTATTGGACTCTATGTATCGAACCCTATGCATGATTCCTTTTGTAAGATATGCCAACTACTATGTAGTTTCCATCATGCGGCTTTCATTATGCGTGTTTCATCATGAATGATTCTTGTCTCTTGCTTATCTTCTCAAATGCTGAACTACCCCTGTTATTTAATAGCAGGATGGTTAGGCCAGCAGGTCGTGGTCGTGGTGACAACCTTCCACCACCGCCTGAGTACATGGCTGGTATGATCCAACAGCTCGAGATGAATCGCCATTCATGGAGAACATGATGGCTCAGCCTCGCCCAATATGAACCCGGCACCCAAAGCGGGACAACTCTGCGAGAATTCATACGCTGAACCCCGGCGTGTACCGCAGCTCAACTCAGCCATCGGATGCGATGGTCGGCTCCGTGACATCACCTATGAGATGGAGTCGCTAATGTACCCCCGCCAGCTATGTCACCTTTGCTTCCTTCTTCACGAAGGGACCCGCAGCTCAATGGTGGGACAGCCACCGTCGTACTCTGCCAGTTGGGACACTCATCACTGGCGGACTTCCAGCTGCCTTCGCGCCGCTTCATTCCTCAAGGGTCATGGACGGAAGAAGCGTGAGTTCATAACCTCACCCAAGGCAACAAGACTGTTGAAGCCTATCAACGAGAGTTCTTGGACTTGTCTCGCTATCTTGAAGAGGATATTGCAACCGATGCACGCAGACAAGAGAAGTTCGTGACGGACTTCAAGGCGACATCAAGCTCGCACTTCTAGTGCACGACTTTGCTGATTTCGCCACCTTGGTGAACAAAGCTATCAATGTCGAAACTGGTCTGCAGGAATACCGAGCTCTAACAGCGCAACCGTGACACCGGCTCATCTTGGGCCCGTCCTCGCGAAGCGCAAAATATGGATTCCCAATAGCATGTACCAGCCCAATGCATCGCTTCAAGCAGAACTATGCTACACCTCGTCGCCTACAACTAAGCAGCGAAGCTTCCAGCTCCACCACCCCAAGCTCTGTTCCCACTCCCAATAATGGCTTATGCTTGAGTGCGGACAGCCGGGCATCGTGCTAGAGATTGCAACGAGAACCAGAATCGGTGGCCCTTCCAAAGAACTGGCCGTGGAAACAACCGAACCGCAACAACACCGGCAAGTCTTATGGGAAAGCTCAGGCCAACCACGTTGAACTGAATGAAGCTCAAGACCAGCTGCTCTTTGTGATGGGTACCCTTCTCGTAAATTCAGTACACTGCATCTGTTTTATTGATTCAGAGCATCACATTCATTCATGTCTCAAGATTTTGCATTCATGCATGGCCTTAAGCGAAGACATGAATGCTTCACTATTAGTACACACCCAGCGGGCCAATGTCGGACTTCCATGATTTGCAACGACGTCCCGTTGAAATCGAAGGAATGGAATTCCTTGTCTCTCCTATCGTGCTAAAGTCTTGTAGCATTGACCTCATTTTGGGGATGGATTGGTTGAAAGCGCATCTGGCGACAATCGTTTGCGCCACTAAGACCGTCCATCTGCTACACCCTTCTGATGAAATCGTAAGCTACAATGCTCGTTCGGTTCAAAATGCCGAGGCAAGGCTCTATGCATTGAATGCATTGAACGCCGCACCCTCGAGGGAATTGAAAACATTCACGCTGCTTTTGCGATTTCCAAGCGTCTTTCTGAAGAACTTCAGGATTCCCCTGCTAGGGCTGTCGAATTCGTCATCGACTTGAAACCGTGCACCACTCCTATAGCCAAGCGGCCCTACAAGATGCCGCCGCATGAACTCCTTGAGCTAAAGGAGGAAATCGACAAATCTCTTCAAAGCGGTTTCATCCGCCCTAGTTGCTCTCCTTGGGGAGCACCTTCTCTCTTTGTCAAGAAGAAGGATGGGACAAACCGATTGGTTCAAGACTACCGTCCTATAAATCAAGCTACCATTCAGAATAAGTATCCTCTTCCTCGGATCAATGATCTTTATGATCAAGCGGCTGGTTAAATCGGTGTTCTCGAAACTTCGACTTGAGGTTGGGTTACCACCAGATCCGTGTTCGCGAGGAGGATATCCCCAAGACCGCATTTGTGACTCGCTATGGTTCATACGAGTACACCGTCATGTCTTCGGCAACCAATGCTCCAGCCACCTTCTCCCTTCGATGAACTATATATTCATGGATTACCTCGACAAGTTCGTCGTGGTTTATCCGGATGATATCTGATCTATTCCAAGAATGAAGAAGAACATCTGAACATCTTAGTCTTGTCTTTGGAAAAGCTACGAGAGCATCAACTCTATGCCAAGTTCTCCAAATGTGAATTCTGGCTTCCCGAAGTAACCTATCTTGGGCATGTCATTTCTAAGGATGGTATTGCCGTCAACCCTGAACGAGTTCAGGCTATTCTCGATTGGACTCCTCCGAAGAACGTTAAGCAAGTCAGAAGTTTTCTCGGTCTCGCCAGCTATTGCCGTCGATTCGTCGAGAACTTCTCCAAGATTGCCAGGCCTCTGACTAATCTATTGCATAAAGGCGTCAAGTTCCAATGGACAGATAAGTGTCAGGAAAGTTTCCAGGAACTCAAGGACAAGCTGACAACTGCCCCAGTGCTAGCTCCTCCTGATACTAAGAAGGACTTCGTCATTTACTGCGACGCTTCTCGTCAAGGATTAGGCGGTGTCCTAATGCAAGAGCGCAAAGTGGTTGCTTATGCCTCTCGACAGTTGCGCCCTCACGAGGAGAACTACCCAGTTCACGACCTCGAACTTGCTGCTGTCATTCATGCGCTAAAGCAAAGGGCGACATTACCTTCTCGGTAATCGTTGCGAGATCTACACTGACCACCAAAGTCTGAAGTATCTGTTTACTCAGCCAGACCTGAACCTCCGTCAGCAGAGATGGATGGAGACTGTTGCAGACTTTGACTTGGGAATCTCCTATACGCCAGGCAAGGCTAATGTGATGGCTGATGCCTTGAGCCGCAAGTCTTACTGCAACCACCTTCAGGTTCACAAAGTTCAGCCCTCACTTGTTGAGGAATTCAGCAGGCTGAACCTCCATATTGTTCCTCCGGGTGCACTCGCCCCCCCTCCTCCGGAGTTCCGCAAGATGAATCTCCGTGTTGTTCCCCAGGGATCCCTCTTTACCCTGGCTGTTGAACCCGATCTCTTGGGCACCATAAAGACAATGCAGGGATCTGACTCTGAGGTCTACAAGCTTAAACAAGACGTCAGGAAAGGAAATCCCTCATCATTCACTATTATCGATGATGGCGCCTTGTACTTCAAAGGCCGCCTAGTGGTACCTTGCAAGCAGGACAACCTGGATATGACTCAGAAGGTTATGCAAGAAGCTCATGATACGCCTCTATGTATCCACCCTGGCAGTACCAAGATGTATCAAGACATTCGTCAGAGATTCTGGTGGTCTAATATGAAGCAGGACATTGCTCGCTATGTTTCTGAGTGTGACGCTTGCCGTCAGATCAAAGCAGAACATCAAAGGCCTCTTTGGAACTCTGCAGCCTATCTCTATTCCCGAATGGAAATGGGACCATGTTGAAATGGACTTCGTCACTTTGGTTTTCCCAAATCGCAGAAAGGTAATGATGCTATTCTGTCGTCATTGACCGCTTTCTAAAGTTGCACATTTTACGGCGGTCAAAGAAACGATCATCGCTAGCCAGCTTGCAACGCTCTATATGTCCGAAATTGTTTCACTTCACGGTATTCCACTGGTTATCGATTCGGACCGTGGCAGCTTATTCACTTCAAGATTCGGGCAAGTTTTCAAGAAGCTATGGGGACTCATTTATCTTTCAAGATCTGCTTTTCATCCGCAGATCTCAAGGGCAAGTTGAACGTGTCAACCAAATTCTCAAGACATGCTTGAGCTTGTGTCGTCTCATTCGCAAGAAATGGGAGGAATCTCTCCCGTATGCTGAGTTCTCTTATAATAATAGCTTTCAAGCTAGTCTGAAGATGGCCCCCTTCGAAGTGTTATATGGACGAAAGTGCCGAACCCCTCTGAACTGGTCGAAATCGGGAGCGACCACTCTTCGTCCGGATATTATCCAACATGCCAAGAACAAGTCCGCATTATTCGCGAGAATCTCAAGACTGCTCAGTCGCGTCAAAAGAGTAATTATGACCGTCATCACAAAGACATGGTCTATCAACCTGGCGAAAAGGCCTATCTTCGCGTTACACCAATGAAGGGTGCTCGCCGCCGAATCAAGGGCAAGCTAGCTCCTCGCTATATTGGCCCTTTCACTATTCTCGAAAGGCGTGGAAAAGTCGCTTATCAACCGGAGCTTCCTTGAACCTTTCTCGGGTTCACGATGTGTTCCACGTGTCCCAACTCCGACGCTGCTTCAAGGACCCAATCCGAGCAATGGACCATGAAGTGCTCGAATTGCAACAGGACCTCTCCTATAAAGAGCATCCGTCCGCATTCTCGACCAAGCTGAACGCCGCACCCGCCGAAGGCGATCAAATTCCTCAAAGTCCAATGGTGAATCACTCAAGATGAAGCCACACAGGACGCGAGGATCGTCTACGAGATGAATATCCCGCACTCTTTCCTTCTACCTCCTAAATCTCGGACGAGATTTCTTGTAGTGGAGGAGATTTGTAACGCCGGATCCCCGGTTACATTATTTAATTAATCGTGGTTCAATCTGTCAAAAAAAAATAATAAATAAAATTTAAAAGAAAAATGAAGTGGGAGGGATAATTCCCCACCGCCCAACCAGCCGCCCCCTCCCCACTTCCCCTTTGGCCCATCTCTCCCCCCCCCGGGCCAGCCCCATGGGCCAGCCAGGCCCACCAGGCCAACCCCCCCTCTCCCTTATCCCCCTCGGGGAAAACCCTAGCCCCCACGCACTCCCACTCTCCCTCCCCGCCGCCCGCCCCCCTCGTCCCGATCCAATGGGATCGGGTCCGTCGCCACCGAACCCCGCCCCGACGGCCACCCCCCTCCCGCCGTTCCCCACGCCCCCCCGCCTCGCTCCTCCCTCCGCCTCCACCGCGCTCGGACGCCTCCTCCCCCCCCACCGAGGCCGAGGGACCTCGGCGCCTGACGCCACCTGTCGCCCCCGCCAGCGTGCCTCCCGCCTCCCTCCCCCCGGACCGCCCTGAGCTCCACCAAGCCCGCGCCGAGAGACCTGCGACTTCCCCGTGAGCCTCGACCTCCTCTCTCCCCTCCCTCGTCGGCGTTCGGCTCGGCCGCGGCCCGCCACATGTGACCCCCCTCCGGCTCCTCGGTCCCTCCCTCCGCCCCCGTGAGCTCCGACGCCCCTCCCTGTTCCCTCGCGCCCAGCCGGATCCGGCCCGTGGCCTCGTCGGCCCGGCGCCCCGGCCACCGCGCCTCCCTCTCCCGTTCCTTCTCCTCCCCGTGGCGCTCTCGTGGCGCCGTGGGCGCAGCCCCGACCCCCACGCGCTCCTCGATCCCTTCCTCCCGACAAGGCCGCCTCGCCCGCCTCCCTCCCAGACTGCCTCCCGTCGCCCCCTCCTGGCGTGGGCGTGGTTGCCATGGCTGGGCGTGTGGCAACGCCACCTCGGCCGCCCAGCGCCCGACCGGGCGGGTCGCGCCCGATCAGGCAGGCGCCGCCCCCTCATGACGCCAAGACCTTGAGGCCACGTGCCCTCGATTAGGGGCCCCACCCCAAAACGTAAAATAAATGTTTACTTTAAATGTAATCAAAAAAATGATTTAAAATGGATTAAAAGTAATTAAAATAATTAACTAATTAATTAATTAATTAATTAATTGGATAATTAATTAATCTAATTAATTGGATTAGTTAAACCTAATCATTAGCTAATTAATTGGGTAATTAATTAAACTAATTAATCTGGATTAATTAATGCTAATCATTAGTTAACTTAATTAACTAAGTTTAATTAATCGATTAGGTTAATTAAGTTATTAGTGTATGACATGTGGGACTCACTCGGCGGGGTTGACTTAGTCAACCCCGTTGGTCGATGACGTCAAGATGACCTCATGCCGATGTCATAAATACTTTTTCGAAATTAATTAATTAATTAATTAATTAAAATTCAGAAATTAATAAAACCTTTTATAATTCATAACTTTTAATCCAGAGTCTTGATTAAAATATTTTCAACATGAAAGTTGCTCGTAACGACGAGACGATTCCGGATACATGATCCGCTCGTCCCCACCGCGTCTCTAACCTATCGAACCTGCAAACTTTCTCCTCCGGTTCATCCGTCTCGACAGACGTCCGAACCGGATAACTTCCGGATGCTTTCCCCTAAACCGGTACCCTTCTCTACCACGTTAGGGCACGCCTAGCATCGCTTCTTGGCATGTCATGCATCGTTTTGCATCTGTTATCGTGTATTCATTGTTTCTTCCCCTCTTCCCTTGGTGAGACTACGAGGCCGACGCAGCTGCGGTGGCGGTTCGACTCTGAGGTTGACGATCACTCTCTTGCGAGCAACCGTGCAAGCCCCCTTTGATCATCCCGATATCGCCCATTCCATTCTCTTACCGCTTGCACTAGATTTTGCTATTGTTATTGTTGCTCCTATTACATTGCATAGCCTGCTTATTGTAACCCGCTTTGTTACCTACCGCTTATCCTAAACTGCTTAGTATAGGTTGGTTAGAGACCCATCGCTGACCCCTCCTTGTCCTTGTTGCCCCTGCTTCATCATTGAAGACCCGATCAACGGGATCGAGACCAGGCCCCGACACCGCACATCACTTCCCCTTAGTTGCTCGACACTACTAGGTTACTATCAAGTACCGAGGGTGAAACCTCTACAGCACTTCTGATATTAACCCTGTAGTATAGTTACCCGGTTGTGGTCATCGAGGGTGATTCCTCTTTAACCACTTCCGATACGACTTTGCCGTGCAACCCCTCAAGTGTGGACCTCGAGGGTGAATCCTCTTATGTTCACCTTGACGGCTACATTGAGTGGAATACACCGAGGGTGATTCCTCGTGTTTTCCCCTTGATGTTTGGACTCACGGTTACTTGGACTTTTACCGCTGTTACTTGGAAAGACGGGTCGACCACGAGGGTACCAGCGCGCTTAATTGCAGTGATGTGGAGACGGGTTGACTGGAGGGTGCCCGCGAGATACTTACGAGGCGTGGCGGGCATTCCTAGCCCTTGCCACAAGTCCTCGAGACGGGCAACGGGTCACATCTTCGTGAGTCTCGCTTGTTACCGCTGCCCTAATCCACTACGATTTGGATATTTGATCCAAGGGCCTCGCCCGATAGCACTAACCATCACGTGGGCTAAGTATGGGCGTTCTGCGTCAGATACATCAGCCGAAGCTTACTAGACGTCGGCGTCGGAGCTGGCGCCGGATTGGGCTGGAACGCTGTTAGGCTAGGTCTGCTTCCGCCGCCTCGCAACGCGCGTGAGTTCCGGGAGATGGCCCATGACCCCGGGGCATAGGTTTAGTCCGCGGCTTGGCCCTCTATTAAGCCTAGGTCGGGTTGCGGCGTATTGTTTGGCCGAGGCCGGGCATGACCACGGAAAGTGTGTCCGGCCGAGTTAAGCGGCGTGGTGGGTAAGTTGGTGCACCCGCAGGGAAGAAAACATCTATCGATAGCCTGTCCTACGGTAACGGACGCTTGGAGTTGTATCCCGATCGATACAACTAGAACTGGTTACTTGAGATGAGACATGGATATGAGCATTGGATTGTGATGATAACTGGATAGTATGGCTCTGGGATTTCTTTCTCGCAGGGAGTCGAGAAAGGATCTCTGGCCGAGGTTGATAACATTACTGCTACTTTAAGTTATGTTACTCTACTCCCTCTTGTTGCTGCAAGATGGTGGTTTCCGGAAGATGCTAGTCTTCGATAGGACTAGGCCTTCTCTCTATTCTGGCATTCTGCAGTTCAGTCCATCGATATGGCCTTTACACATATATCCTTGCATATGTAGTGTAGCTCCTTGCTTGCGTAGTACTTTGGATGAGTACTCACGGTTGCCTTGTTCTCCCTTTTCCCTATCTCTATTCGATTGTTGCAATCGACGATGGAGACCAGGATCGACGCCACCGCCACGGCGACTACTACTCCCGGAGGCGCCTACTACTACGTGCAGCCCACGACGACGGCCACCGGGAGTGACCTAGGAGGATCCTGTGCAGAGGCCTGTCCTCTTCGATCTGTATCCCAGTTTGTGCTAGCCATCTTATGGCACCTTGTTTAACTTATGTCCGTACTCAGATATTGTTGCTTCCACTGACTCGTCTATGATCGAGCACTTGTATTCGAGCCCTCGAGGCCCCTGGCTTGTATTATGTTGCTTGTATGACTTATTTTATTTGTAGAGTTGTGTTGTGATATCTTCCCGTGAGTCCTTGATCTTGGTCGCACACATTTGCGTGCATGATTAGTGTACGATTGAATCGAGGGCGTCACACTGTCCCAGCTGGAGATCAACCTCCCGGACGAGGCGGTCATTGACAGAATCCTTCAGTCGCTCCCACCAAGCTACAAGAGCTTTGTGATGAACTACAATATGCAGGGGATGGTGAAGACCATTCCTGAAGTATTCTCAATGCTGAAGTCAGCAGAGGTTGAAATCAAGAAAGAACATCAAGTGTTGATGGTTAATAAAACCACTAAGTTCAAAAAGGGCAAGGGTAAGAAGAACTTCAAGAAGGACGGCAAGGATGTTGCCGTGCCCGGTAAGCAAGTTGCCGGGAAGAAGTCAAAGAATGGACCCAAGCCTGAGACTGAGTGCTTTTATTGCAAAGGGAAGGGCCACTGGAAGCGGAACTGCCCCAAATACTTAGCGGACAAGAAGGCCGGCAACACTAAAGGTATATTTGATATACATGTAATTGATGTGTACCTTACCAAGACTCGTAGTAACTCCCGGTATTTGATACCGTGTCGTTGCTCATATTTGTAACTCACAGCAGAGCTGCGGAATAAACGGAGATGGCGAAGGACGAGGTGACGATGCGCGTCGGGAATGGTTCCAAGGTCGATGTGATCGCCGCCGCACGCTACCTCTACATTTACCTACGGGATTAGTTTTAAACCTCAATAATTGTTATTTAGTGCCAAGTTTGAGCATGAACATTGTATCGGATATCGTTTAATACGAGATGGCTACTCATTTAAATCCGAGAATAATGGTTGTTCTATTTATATGAGAGATATGTTTTATGGTCATGCTCCGATGGTCAATGGTTTATTCTTAATGAATCTCGAACGTAATATTACACATATTCATAGTGTGAATACCAAAAGATGTAAAGTTGATAACGATAGTCCCACATACTTGTGGTAATCGCCGCCTTTGGTCACATTGGTGTCAAGCGCATGAAGAAGCTCCATTCGATGGACTTTAGAGTCTCTCGATTATGAATCATTTGACACATGCGAACCATGCCTCATGGGCAAATGACCAAGACTCCGTTCTCCGGAACAATGGAGCGAGCAACCAACTTATTGGAAATCATACATACCGATGTGTGCGGTCCAATGAGCGTTGAGGCTCGCGGAGGATATCGTTATGTTCTCACTCTCACTGATGACTTGAGTAGATATGGGTATGTCTACTTGATGAAACACAAGTCTGAAACCTTTGAAAAGTTCAAGGAATTTCAGAATGAGGTAGAGAATCAACGTGACCGAAAAATAAAGTTCTTACGATCAGATCGTGGAGGAGAATATTTAAGTCACGAATTTGGTACACACTTAAGGAAATGTGGAATCGTTTCACAACTCACGCTACTCGAACACCTCATTGTAACGGTGTGTCCGAACGTCGAATCGCACTCTATTGGATATAGTGCGATCTATGATGTCTCTTACCGATTTACCGCTATCATTTTGGGGATACGCCTAGAGACAGCTACATTCACTTTAAATAGGGCAATCGCCTAAATCCATTGAGACGACACCGTATGAATTATGGTTTGGGAAGAAACCTAAGCTGTTGTTTCTAAAAGTTTGGGGATGCGATGCTTATGTCAAGAAACTTCAACCCGAAAAGCTCGAACCCAAGTCGGAAAATGCGTCTTCATAGGATACCCTAAGGAAACCATTGGGTATACCTTCTACCTTAGATCCGAAGGCAAGATCTTTGTTGTTAAGAACGGATCCTTTCTGGAAAAAGAGTTTCTCTCGAAAGGAATAAGTGGGAGGAAAGTAGAACTCGATGAAGTACTACCTCTTGAACCGGAAAGTAGTGCAGCTCAGGAAAATGTTCGTGTGGTGCCTACACCGACTGAAGAGGAAATTAATGATGATGATCAAGGTGCTTCGGATCAAGTTGCTACTGAACTTCGTAGGTCCACAAGGACACGTTCCACACCAGAGTGGTATGGCAAACCTGTCCTGGAAATCATGTTGTTAGATAACGGTGAACCTTCGAACTATGAAGAAGCGATGGCAGGCCCAGATTCCAACAAATGGCTTGAAGCCATGCAATCCGAGATAGGATCCATGTATGAAAACAAAGTATGGGCACAGACTTGCCCGATGATCGGCGAGCGATAGAAAACAAATGGATCTTTAAGAAGAAGACAGACGCGGATGGTAATGTCACCATCTATAAAGCTCGACTTGTCGCTAAGGGTTATCGACAAGTTCAAGGGATTGACTACGATGAGACTTTCTCTCCCGTAGCGAAGCTTAAATCCGTCCGAATCATGTTAGCAATTGCCGCATACTATGATTATGAGATATGGCGATGGACGCCAAAAAGCATTCCTTAACGGTTATCTTAAGGAAGAGCTGATATGATGCAGCCGGAAGGTTTTGTCGATCCTAAGAATGCTAACAAAGTATTCAAGCTCCGATGATCCATTTATGGGCTGGTGCAAGCATCTCGAGTTAGAACATTCGCTTTGATGAGATGATCAAAGCGTTTAGTTTATGCAGACTTATGGAGAAGCCTGCGTTTACAAGAAAGTGAGTGGGAGCTCTGTAGCATTTCTCATATTATATGTAGATGACATACTTTTGATGGGAAATGATATAGAACTCTTGGACAGCATTAAGGCCTACTTGAATAAAAGTCCTTCAATGAAGGACCTTGGAGAAGCTGCTTACATATTAGGCATCAAGATCTATAGGGATAGATCGAGACGCCTCATAGGTCTTTCACAAAGCACATACCTTGATAAGATTTTGAAGAAGTTCAAAATGGATCAGTCCAAGAAAGGGTTCTTGCTCAGATTGCAAGGTGTGAGATTGAGCTCGCTCAATGCCCCACCACGGCAAAAGATAAAGAAGAGATGAGTGTCATCCCTATGCATCAGCCCTGGTTCTATTATGTATGCCATGTTGTGTACTGACCTGATGTAAACCTTGCCGTAAGTTTGGTAGGAAGGTACCAAAGTAATCCGGCAAGGAACACCGGACAACGGTCAAGAATATCCTGAAGTACCAAAAGGACAAAGGACATGTTTTCGTTTATGGAGGTGACGAAGAGCTCGTCAGAAGGGCTACGTCCGCGCTAGCTTCAAACAGATCCGATGACTCTAAGTCACAAACCGGATACGTGTATATGTTGAATGGTGGAGCGAAGAAGCTGGTGCAGCTGCAAGCAGAGCGTCGTGGCGGGATCTACATGTGAAGCGGAGTACATGGCAGCCTCGGAGGCAGCGATGAAGCAATTTGGGTGAAGGAGTTCATCACCGACCTAGGAGTCATACCCAATGCGTCGGGGCCGATCAAACTCTTCTGCGTGACAACACCGAGCTATTGCACTTCCAAGGAGCCAGGTTTCACAAGAAGACCAAGCACATCAAGCGCCGCTCAACTCCATCCGTGAAAATGTTCAAGATGGAGACATAGAAATTTGCAAAGTGCATACGGATCTGAATGTCGCAGACCGCTGACTAAACCTCTTCATGGGCAAAACATGATCAACACCGAACTCTATGGGTGTTTGATTCATCACAATGTAACTAGATTATTGACTCTAGTGCAAGTGGGATACTGTTGGAAATATGCCCTAGAGGCAATAATAAAAGGATTATTATTATATTTCCTTGTTCATGATAATTGTCTTTTATTCATGCTATAATTGTATTATCCGGAAATCGTAATACACGTGTGAGTACATAGAACACAATACGTCCCTAGTAAGCCTATAGTTGACTAGCTCGTTGGTCAACAGATAGTCATGGTTTCCTAACTATGGACATTAGATGTCGTTGACAACGGGATCACATCATTAGGAGAATGATGTGATGGACAAGACCCAATCCTAAGCATAGCACAAGATCGTGTAGTTCGTTTTGCTAGAGCTTTTCCAATGTCAAGTATCTTTTCCTTAGACCATGAGATCGTGTAACTCCCCGATACCGTAGGAGTGCTTTGGGTGTGCCAAACGTCGCAACGTAACTGGGTGACTATAAAGGTGCACTACAGGTATCTCCGAAAGTGTTTGTTGGGTTGACACAGATCGAGACTGGGATTTGTCACTCCGTGTTACGGAGAGGTATCACTGGGCCCACTCGGTAGTGCATCATCATAATGAGCTCAAAGTGACCAAGTGTCTGGTCACGGGATCATGCATTACGGTACGAGTAAAGTGACTTGCCGGTAACGAAATTGAACGAGGTATTGGGATACCGACGATCGAAACTCGGGCAAGTAACATACCGACTGACAAAAGGAATAGTATACGGGGTTGCTTGAACCCTCGACATCGTGGTTCATCCGATGAGATCATCAAGGAGTATGTGGGAGCCAACATGAGTATCCAGATCCCGCTGTTGGTTATTGACCGGAGAGTCGTCTCGGTCATGTCTGCATGTCTCCCGAACCCGTAGGGTCTACACACTTAAGGTTCGGTGACGCTAGGGTTATTAGGAAGACTTGTATGTGATTACCGAATGTTGTTCGGAGTCCCGGATGAGATCCCGGACGCCTCAAGGAGTTCCGGAATGGTCCGGAGGTAAAGATTTATATATGGGAAGTTGTCAAACGGACACCGGAAAGTTTCGGGGGCATATCGGTATTGTACCGGGGCCACCGGAGAGGTTCCGGGGGTCCACCGGGAGGGGCCACCCTCTCGGAGGGCCTCATGGGCCACAGGCAGGGAACCAGCCCTGGAGGGCTGGGCGCGCCCCTAGGGCCCATGCGCCTAGGGGTTGGGGGACCCTAGTGGGGCCCCCCTTGCTTGGGGGCAAGCCCCTCCTGGCCGCCGCCCCCTCTAGATCTCATCTAGAGGGCCCGCCCCTGCCCCTTCCCCTATAAATAGAGGGGTGAGGGAGGGCTGCAAGAGACATCCAAGGCGCAGCCCCTCCCTCCCAACACCACCTCCTCCGCTGAGTGCTTGGCGAAGCCTGCCGAGATCTTGCCTCTCCACCATCATCACGCCTGTCGTGCTGCTGTTGGAGCCTTCTTCCTCAACCTCTCCTTTCCCTTGCTGGATCAAGAAGGAGGAGACGCCGTCCGCTCCGTGACGTGTGTTGAACGCGGAGGTGCTGTCCGCTCGCACTTGGTCATCGGTGATTTGAATCACGGCGAGTACGACTCCGTCATCACCGTTCCCTTGAACGCTTCCGTACGCGATCTACAAGTGGTATGTAGATGCAATCTCTCTCCCATGACTCGTTGCTTAGATGAACTCATATATGGATCTTGGTGAAACCGTAGGAAAATTTTTAATTTTCTGCAACGTTCCCCAACACAACTAATTTTACTTCTATGGGAGGATTATATTTAAACCACTTCTCCTTAGGGAGATCAACATGAGTAGCATAGGATTCACAGAAAGAAGCTACTATCTCAGAGTCAAGTCCATATTTAGTGCTAAATTCACGGAAAGCATCGGTATCCATAAAAGATTTAACACAATCAAACTTAGGTGTTATATCCGACTCTTTACCTTCGTCGAGGTCCCAATCTTCAGAGTTGTGTTTAATTCTTTCCAATAAATCCCATTTGAATTCAATAGTCTTCATCATAAAGGAGCCAGTACAAGAAGTTTCAAGCATGGATTGATTATTATGATAAAGTCGAGCATAAAAATTCTGAATAATCATTTCTCTTGAGAGCTCGTGATTGGGGCATGAATATAACATTGACTTAAGCCTCTCCCAAGATTGACCGATGCTTTCTCCTTCGCGAGGCCAAAAATTATATATATAATTACGATCACGATGAACAAGATGCATAGGATAAAACTTTTGAAGAAATTCCAATTTCAATCGTTTGTAGTTCTATGATCCCATATCATCACATAGCCTATACAAAGTCAATGCATCTCCCTTCAAATATAAAGGGAATACCTTCTTATTGATAACATCATCGGGCATACCTGCAAGCTTAATAATCCACAAACTTCATCCACATAGATTAAGTGTAAATCGGGATGCAATGTTCCATCTCCTGTAAAAGGATTAGCTAGCAGTTTTTCTATCATACTGATAACCCACAAGTATAGGGGATCACAACAGTTTTCGATAAATAAGAGTGTCGAACCCAACGAGGAGCTAAAGGTAGAACAAATATTCCCTCAATTTCTATCGACCACCGATACAACTCTACGCACGCTTGACGTTCGCTTTACCTAGAACAAGTATGAAACTAGAAGTACTTTGTAGGTGTTTTTGGATAGGTTTGCAAGAAAGTAAAGAGCGAGTAAATAAAAGCTAGGGGCTGTTTAGATGGAGACACAACTAAATTAGTTTTAGTAGAGAGCCTTTTGTCACGAGAAAGTTATTTGTCCCTAGGCAATCGATAACTAGACCGGTAATCATTATTACAATTTTCTTTGAGGGAGAGGCATAGGCTAACATACTTTCTCTACTTGGATCATATGCACTTATGATTGGAACTCTAGCAAGCATCCGCAACTACTCAAACATATACTCAAACATCATAGGATAGCCATACATCATTGGGAAATAATATATAGCGTTTAGCACCATGTTTAAGTAGAGATTACAGCGGGTAAGAGAGAGGTTACACCGCTGCATAGAGGGGGGAAGAGTTGGTGATGATGGCGGTGAAGTTGTTGGTGAAGATTGCGGTGATGATGATGGCCACGACGGCGTTCCGGTGCCACCGGAAGAGAAGGGGAGAGGGGGCCCCTTCGTCTTCTTCTTCCTTGACCTCCTCCCTAGATGGGAGAAGGGTTTCCCCTCTGGTCCTTGGCCTCCATGGCGTGGGAGGGGCGAGAGCCTCTCCGAGATTGGATTTGTCTCTGTGTTTCTCTCTGTTTCTGCGTTCTATTCTGCTGCCCTTTCACCGTTTCTTTTATATCCGGAGATCTGTAACTCCGATTGGGTTGAAACCTTCGCCCAAATATTTTTCCAAAAATTAGCTTTCTTGCGGCCAAAGTAGAGCATCAACCTCCTTACGAGGGGCCCATGAGGGTGGGGGGCGCGCCCACCTGGAGAGGGCATGGGCCCTTGTGGCCACCTCGGGCACCATCTCGCGTTGATTTTACTTCCCAAAAATCACAAATATTCCAAAATAATTCTCCGTCCGTTTTTATCCCGTTTGGACTCCGTTTGATATGGGGTTTCTGCGAAACATAAAACATGCAACAAACAGGAACTGGCATTGGGCATTGGATCAATATGTTAGTCCCAAAAATAGTATAAAAAGTTGCCAAAAAGTATATGAAAGTTGAATAATATTGGCATGGAACAATCAAAAATTATAGATACGACGGAGAGGTATCAGCATCCCCAAGCTTAATTCCTGCTCTTGCTCGAGTAGGTAAATGATAAAAAAGATAATTTTTGATGTGGAATTCTACCTAGCATAATCTTGATCATGTAATCTAATCATGGCATGAATATTAAGACACGAGTGATTCAAGGCAATAGTCTATCATTTGACATTAAGACAATAATACTTCAAGCCTACTAATAAAGCAATCATGTCTTTTCAAAATAACATGGCCGAAGAAAGTTATCCCTACAAAATCATATAGTCTGGCTATGCTCCATCTTCACCACACAAAATATTCAAATCATGCACAACCCCGATGACAAGCCAAGCAATTATTTCATACTTTTGATGTTCTCAAACCTTTTCAACTTTCACGCAATACATGAGCGTGAGCCATGGACATAGCACTATAGGTGGAATAGAATATGATGGTGGAGGTTGTGTGGAGAAGACAAAAAAGGAGAAAGTCTCACATCAACTAGGCGTATCAACAGGCTATGGAGATGCCCATTAATAGATATCAATGTGAGTGAGTAGGGATTGCCATGCAACGGATGCACTAAGAGCTATAAGTGTATGAAAGCTCAAACTGGAAACTAAGTGGGTGTGCATCCAACTTGCTTGCTTATGAAGACCTCGGGCATTTGAGGAAGCCCATCACCGGAATATACAAGCCAAGTTCTATAATGAAAATTCCCACTAGTATACGAAAGTGATAACTCAAGAGACTCCCTATATGAAGGATCATGGTGCTACTCTGAAGCACAAGTGTGGTAAATGATAGTAACATTGCCCCTTCTCTCTTTTTCTCTCATTTTTTTTATTTTTTTATTTTTTTATTTTTTTGGTGGGCTTCTTTGGCCTCTTTTTTTATTTGGGCTTCTTTGCCCTCTTTTATTTTTCATAAAGTCCGGAGTCTCATCCCGACTTGTGGGGGAATCATAGTCTTCATCATCCTTTCCTCACTGGGGCAATGCTCTAATAATGATGATCATCACACTTTTATTTACTTACAACTCAATATTAAAATTTCATATCTAGAAAAAAAGATATGACTCTATATGAATGCCTCCGGCGGTGTACCGGGATGTGCAATGATCTAGCGTAGCAATGACATCAAAAACGGACAAGCCATGAAAACATCATGCTAGCTATCTTACGATCATGCAAAGCAATATGACAATGAATGCTCAAGTCATGTATATGATGATGATGGAAGTTGCATGGCAATATATCTCGAAATGGCTATGGAAATGCCATGATAGGTAGGTATGGTGGCTGTTTTGAGGAAGGTATACAGTAGGTTTATGGTACCGACGAAAGTTGCGCGGTAATAGAGAGGCTGGCAATGGTGGAAGGGTGAGAGTGTGTATAATCCATGGACTCAAAATTAGTCATAAAGAACTCTCATACTTATTGCAAAAATCTATTAGTCATCAAAACAAAGTACTACGCGCATGCTCCTAGGGGGATAGATTGGTAGAAAAAGATAATCGCTCGTCCCCGACCGCCACTCGTAAGGAAGACAATCAATAAATACATCATGCTCTGACTTCATCACATAACGGTTCACCATACGTGCATGCTATGGGAATCACAAACCTCAACACAAGTATTTCTACAATCCACAACTACCCACTAGCATGACTCTAATATCATCATCTTTATATCGCAAAACTATTGCAAGGAATCAAACATATCATATTCAGCGATCTACAAGTTTATGTAGGATTTTATGACTAACCATGTGAATGACCAGTTCCTGTCATCTCTCTAAATAGATATAAGTGAAGCACGAGAGTTTAATTATTTCTACGAAAGATATGCCCACGCTCTAACAAATATAAGTGAAGCAAAAGAACATTCTACAAATGATGGTTGTCTATGTAAAGAGAAACAGGCAAACCAAGCTTCAAATGATATAAGTGAAGCACATGAAGCATTCTATGAAGCCATACTCAAAAGATATAAGTGAAGTGCAAAGAGCATTCTATAAATCAACCAAGGACCATCTCATACCAGCATGGTGCATAAAAGAAAATGAAAACTAAATGCAAAAGACGCTCCAAGATTTGCACATATCACATGAATGAAACGAATCCAAAAACATACCGATATTTGTTGAAGAAAGAGGGGATGCCTTCCAGGGCATACCCAAGCTTAGACGCTTGAGTCTCCTTGAATATTTACTTGGGGTGCCTCGGGCATCCCCAAGCTTGAGCTCTTGCCTCTCTTCCTTCTTCTCACATCGAAACCTTCTCGATCATCGAACACTTCATCCACACAAAACTTCAACAGAAAACTCGGTAAGATCCGTTAGTATAATAAAGCAAACACTACTCTAAGTACTGTTGAAAACCAATTCATATTTTGTTTTTGCATTGTGTCTACTGTAACATAAATATTCCATGGCTTAATCCACTGATATAAATCGATAGTTTCATCAAAACAAGCAAACTATGCATCAAAAACAGAATCTGTCTAAAACAAAACAGTCTGTAATAATCTGAACATTCACCATACTTATGATACTTGACAAATTCTGCAAACATTAGGAAAAATAAAAACTTTGTACAGCAAGACAATGCAAAAAGAATCAGAACCATTTGACGTTCCAGTAAAAAATGTAAAATCGCGCACTACAGCCAAAGTTTCTGTCCTGCACCGTACAAACCAACAAGCATTGTAAACATCCTAAAGGCAGACCTTAGCACATTATTTTTATAATACAATGTAATTGTACAAGGGGATAATTATTTTTTTTCAAAATTTTCTGTAATCAAGATTCACAAAGTTGCCGTGAGCATGAACAAAGTTCAAGGAGCTCTCCCACTTCAACAATGCTTGTCTTTCTCACTTTCCTTTTTGAAAAGTTTTGGGTTCCCCTCTTTATTTTTGTTGTTTTTAAACTATATGAAAGCACTAAAAATAAATAAATGACTCTCTAAAACTTCTGGGTTGTCTCCCTGGCAGCGCTTTCTTTAAAGCCATTAAGCTAGGCATATAGTGCTCAAGTAGTGAATCCACCCGGATCCCAAGGTATATCAAAGCCAATTTTAATTAACAATGATTTAGCATTTAGTAATGAGCACAAAGCAACATATATCAAGTAATGACGAAGTCTAACTCTCTTCCTATGCATCGGCATGTCATAAAAGAACAATTCATGCACACAAAGTAAAGGCCAATGCATAGTATAAACAGTTTCTTGCAATTTTATCGTGTTGGAAACATAGAGAGGTGGAGATATAGTTCCTCTCTCATAATAATTGCAAGTAGGAGCAGCAAGCACATGCATATTATACTCATCAAAATCATCATGTGCAACGGTAAAAGGCAACCCATCAATATAATCCTTAATAAAAGCAAACTTCTCCGAAATAGTATAATCGGGAGAATTCAAAAATATAATAGGACTATCATGCGTGGGTGCAATAGCAACAATTTCATGTTTAACATAAGGAACTATAGCAAGTTCATCTCCATAAGCATCATTCATATTGGCATCTTGGCCACAAGCATAGCAAGCATCATCAAAAAGGGATATTTCAAGAGAATCAACGGGATCATAGCAATCATCCTTCGGTAAGCACGAAGGGAAATTAAACAATGTATAAGTTGAAGAGTTACTCTCATTAGAAGGTGGGCACGGGTAGCTAATCCGCTCTTCCTCCTTTTGTTCTTCGCTCTCCTCCTCATCTTTTTCATCCAATGAGCTCACAGTTTCATCAATTCTTCTTCCATAGACTCCTGCAGAATATTAGTCTCTTCTTGGACAGCGGGGTAGTCCTCAATATATGGTTCAACATAGGCATTAGAAGCATAATTATCATAGCAATATTTAAGTATGGCAAATTTTTCAGATTTGTGAAAAGTAGCATCATACGTTTCAATCAAAGAAGCAATTTCGTAAGCACCCTTAAAAGCAACAAATTCTTGAATTTGTTGAATATCATAGTAATTATAAACACCCTTAGCATACGAAGATAGGATTCCATTATCAATAAACTCACATTGGTAGGGAAGGTGTTCCTTAGGGTTTTCAGAACAACAAGTAACATCATATATTTCACATAAATTCCAACCATAGCATTGCAAACGATGAATTTGACCCAATAGAATTTTCCCTTTTTCAAATATTCAGTGTCGCGCATAACAAGCATGCTCATCTAAAGATTTGCCCTCAACTAAGCTAGTTGGGGTTTCAAACCGAGCACAAAGGGATCGAAGATGATCCAAGTAAAAAAGCTTCAGGAGAGTGATAGATTTTGAGTGGTTCTTCAACCATTGGTTCAGTAGGTACAGCTAATTTTTTTGGTATTTTGCGTTTCCTACCCATAACTAAAGATAGAAAACAACTAAGAACAGCAAATAAAAATTACTTAGTGATAAAGCAAACAAACACACACGAGAATATTCACCCCACGCTATAACTCCCCAGCAACGGCGCCAGAAAAAGGTCTTGATAACCCACAAGTATAGGGGATCGCAACAGTTTTCGATAAGTAAGAGTGTCAAACCCAACGAGGAGCTAAAGGTAGAACAAATATTCCCTCAAGTTCTATCGACCATCGATACAACTCTACGCACGTTTGATGTTCGCTTTACCTAGAACAAGTATGAAACTAGAAGTACTTTTTAGGTGTTTTTGGATAGGTTTGCAAGAAAGTAAAGAGCGAGTAAATAAAAGCTAGGGGCTGTTTAGATGGAGACACAACTAAATTAGTTTTAGTAGAGAGCCTTTTGTTACAAGAAAGTTATTTTTCCCTAGGCAATCGATAACTAGACCGCTAATCATTATTACAATTTTATTTGAGGGAGAGGCATAGGCTAACATACTTTCTCTACTTGGATCATATGCACTTATGATTGGAACTCTAGCAAGCATCCGCAACTACTAAAGATCATTAAGGTAAAACCCAACCATAGCATTAAAGTATCAAGTCATCTTTATCCCATACGCAAAAAACCTACTTACTCGGGTCTGTGCTTCTGTTCGCTCACGCCACCCACCATAAGCAAATCATGAGCATATTGCAAACCCTACAACGGGGATCCCTCACGCTTGCGCGACACCGAGAGCACCATAGGACAGCACCAATAATAAAACATGCAACTCAACCAATTTTGATCATCAAATAGTCCATAGGACAAAACGAATCTACTCAAACATCATAGGATAGCCATACATCATTGGGAAATAATATATAGAGTTGAGCACCATGTTTAAGTAGAGATTACAGCGGGTAAGAGAGAGGTTACACCACTGCATAGAGGGGGGAAGAGTTGGTGATGATGGCGGTGAAGTTGTTGGTGAAGATTGCGGTGATGATGATGGCCACGGCGGCGTTCTGACGCCACCGGAAGAGAAGGGGGGAGGGGGCCCCTTTGTCTTCTTCTTCCTTGACCTCCTGCCTAGATGGGAGAAGGGTTTCCCCTCTGCTCCTTGGCATCCATGGCGTGAGAGGGGCGAGAGCCCCTCCGAGATTGGATCTGTCTCTCTGTTTCTGCGTTCTGTTCTGCTGCCCTTTCACCGTTTCTTTTATATTCAGAGATCCATAACTCCGATTGGGTTAAACCTTCGCCCAGATCTTTTTCCAAAAATTAGCTTTCTTGCGGCCAAAGTAGATCATCAACCGCCTTACGAGGGGCCCACGAGGGTGGGGGCGCGCCCACCTGGAGAGGGCATGGGCCCCACCCTCGTGGCCACCTCGGGCACCGTCTCGCATTGATTTTACTTCCCAAAAAATCACAAATATTCCAAAATAGTTCTCCGTCCGTTTTTATCCCGTTTGGACTCCATTTGATATGGGGTTTCTACGAAACATAAAACATGCAACAAACAGGAATGGCACTGGGCACTTGATCAATATGTTAGTCCCAAAAATAGTATAAAAAGTTGCCAAAAAGTATATGAAAGTTGAATAATATTGGCATGGAACAATCAAAAATTATAGATACGACGGAGATGTATCACATACCCGAAGGAATTTCAAAGTAAATATTTCCAGTAGGTTCAGTAGGTTGAGGAGAAACTATTTGCTCTACTGGTCGGGGTGAAGATACCCTGAACAAGCCCCTCAAAGGATTAATTTCCATAGTAGCAAGTGACAGTAAATTTCAGCACACTATATAAATTTTTCCTTACCAAATTCCACTTACCAAAGGCGCTTCACTCCCCGGCAACGGCGCTAGAAAAGAGCCTTGATGACCCACAAGTATAGGGGAACTATCGTAGTCCTTTTGATAAGTAAGAGTGTCGAACCCAACGAGGAGCAGAAGGAAATGACAAGCGGTTTTCAGCAAGGTATTCTCTTCAAGCACTGAAATTATAGGTAATAGATAGTTTTGTGATAAGGTAATTTGTAAAGGGTAGCAAGTAACAAGTGTAAATAAAGTGTAGCAAGATGGCCCAATCCTTTTTGTAGCAAAGGACAAGCCTGGACAAACTCTTATATAGAGAAAAGTGCTCCCGAGGACACATGGGAATTATCGTCAAGCTAGTTTTCATCACGCTCGTATGATTCACGTTCGGTACTTTGATAATTAGATATGTGGGTGGACCGGTGCTTGGGTGCTGTCCTTACTTGGACAAGCATCCCACTTATGATTAACTCCTATTGCAAGCATCCGCAACTACAAAAGAAGTATTAAGGTAAACCTAACCATAGCATGAAACATATGGATCCAAATCAGTCCCTTACGAAGAAACACATAAACTAGGGTTTAAGCTTCTGTCACTCTAGTAACCCATCATCTACTTATTACTTTCCAATGCCTTCCTCTAGGCCCAAATAATGGTGAAGTGTCATGTAGTCAACATTCACATAACACCACTAGAGGAAAGACAACATACATCTCATCAAAATATCGAACGAATACCAAATTCACATGACTACTTATAGCAAGACTTCTCCCATGTCCTCAGGAACAAACGTAACTACTCACAAAGCATATTCATGTTCATAATCAGAGGGATATTAATATGCATAATGGATCTGAACATATGATCTTCCACCAAGTAAACCAACTAGCATCAACTACAAGGAGTAATCAACACTACTAGCAACCTACAGGTACCAATCTGAGGCTTTGGGACAAAGATTGGATACAAGAGATGAACTAGGGTTTGAGAGGAGATGGTGCTAGTGAAGATGTTGATGAATATTGGCCCCCTCCCGATGAGAGGATCGTTGGTGATGACGATGGCGATGATTTCCCCCTCCCGAAGGGAAGTTTCCCCGGCAGAACAGCTCCACCGGAGCCCTAGATTGGTTCCGCCAAGGTTCCGCCTCGTGGCGGCGGAGTTTCTTCCCGAAAGCTTGCTTATGATTTTTTCTCGGACGAAAGACTTCATATAGCAGAAGATGGGCACCGGAGGCCTGCCAGGGGGCCCACGAGGCAGGGGGCGCGCCCAGGGGGTAGGGCGCGCCTCCCACCCTCATGGCCAGGTAGCGGCCCCCCTCTGGTAGTTTCTTCGCTTAGTGTTTTTTATTAATTCCAAAAATGACTTCCATGAAGTTTCAGGACTTTTGGAGCTATGCAGAATAGGTCTATAATATTTGCTCCTTTTCCAGCCCAGAATCCCAACTGCCGGCATTCTCCCTCTTCATGTAAACCTTGTAAAATAAGAGAGAATAGGCATAAGTATTGTGACATAATGTGTAATAACAGCCCATAATGCAATAAATATCAATATAAAAGCATGATGCAAAATGGACGTATCAGGCACCTGCACCTCGGCAGTCCCAGAGTGTTGCATAGGCTGGAATTGTTACTGCTGCACATAGGCACCTGTCGGTTGAAGAAAGAATGGTTGCGGCTGCACGTACTGACCCTGGGCATTGAAGAGCGGCTGCTGCAAGTGCGGTTGATACGCCGGAGACTGCTGCAGAGGCGGATGTTGTGCCTGAGGCTGTTGCGCCGGCACAAAGCCACCCGACACCACATACGGCTGCGCCGCCTGCACCGGTTGATAGACACCCGGAGCAAAGCCAGGCGCACCACCCGTCGGAGAAGAAACCGACTGGGAAGAGACCGGCTGAGTTGGAGGCTGCATGTGCAGATGATCGATGGAGATGCCCGGCGGCGCGGACGGGTCGCCGCGTGTCATCGTTGGAGAGACGACGACGGCAGCGTAGGTGCAATTGAAATTAGGGTTCACCCCCTGCCCTTTCCTTTTCCACATATGCCCAAGCCAACGGCCGCATCCGAATTGAAAGATTGGAATACACCTGCAGACCTGGTGTAGCTGCCACGTCCCGTCAAGGTAGGCCCAAGAATGGTGGTGGCCCACGGAGCTCCGGTGAGATCCCTTCATCGCCGAGACGTGCGCACGGCAGTAGATCACCCAAAGTTCTTGGCGGCGACAGCCTCGGTGGTGGAACTGGGCCAATCCAAGGCCTGATCAGTGGCCTCGACCGACCGGGAACCCCGGAGACACCGCACGGGGCTGCAGCCGTCTCCACCACGGTGACACCGTGCGAAGCTGCAGCCATCGCCGCCACATTTGAGGAGGAGGCCACCGTGCCCTCCACTGAGACCAGTGAAGAATCTCCGACCTTGTCCAACCTGCAAAACGAGGAAACCTCACCTGCCCGTCGAGCTGAAGGCCTCTCCCAAACCCTGGACGCCGGAGTAGGTAGCCGATGTCCGCCCAGAACTCGTCCGCCAACTCCTCATCAGTTTTCCTCCGGCGACCTGCGGGAACCAGAAGAGAAGAGTTGTCGAGGGAGGGTTCGTCGCCCGCATGCGTCGGCTCCTCCGCGTCGGAAGAACCTAGGCAGGAGAAACGGGAGCCTGAGGTGTCCGGCAGCGTCGGCGACCAACAAGGCGCCAGAGTCAGTCGCCGCCGAGAGGCGATCCGCATTTCGCGGTCTTCAGTTAACTCATCAAGTGGTATTCGGAGCTAAGGTTAGTCATGGCGAAATATCGTCTACGGAGGCAAGCATCAACATGTTGAGCAGGAACATATTGATGGAGGAGGAAGGCATTGGCGAGGTCATTCTTTTTCACACTCGCTGCGTTGTGAATGAACAACGTGTCAATCTGACAATCGATGAGAGTACAGCAACCAGTATGGTGAGTATCAAGGTGGTGGAAAAATTGGGGCTGAAGATGACACCTCTTGAAAGACCATACATCGTGAAGTGGTTCAAAGGTGAAATCCAAATTACGCACCAGATTTTGCTAATTTTTACTTTGGGAAATATTTTTGTGCGGAATTTTTCCACGTTTGTCCTGTGCCCATGGTGTCGTGCCATCTGCTACTTGGGAACCCATGGTGCAAACGTGTTGGGGATGTTCGGAATTCCAAGAAAAATAGTTACTCTGTATCATGGAAGGGCCAACAAATCTGTTTTATTCCCATGCCAACCGAGGTGTTCATGGTAGATTGAAAAAATCGTTTGCTAAAAAGAGAACAACAGAAAGAAAGAAAGGAAGAAGTTGATGCACCAACAGAGGGGTTGAATCTTTTGGTGGAGAAGGTACAAGATGATAGTGGTGCAAAGGGGCAGCGATGGAGTGTTTTTAAAACATAGTGTATGATCAAGGAGCGAGCATGCAAGATGATAATTGATGGTGGCAGTTTTACCAATGCCGTTAGCAAAGATCTCGTGCAAGCATTGGATTTGTCCATGTGGCGGCACCCGCAACCACACCATGTGCAGTGGCTGTACAACTCTGGAAAATTAAATATTACACATAAGGTACGTGTGCCATTTGTTGTTGGGAATTATATCGACAAGGTGGATTGTGTTATCTTGCCGATAAATGCTTGTCAGTTGCTATTAGGAAGACCGTGACAGTTTGATCATGACGCGGTGCATGCAGGAAAATCCAACACATACACGTTCATGCATGATGGAAGGCGGCATATTCTCAAACCAATGGAAGATTCTATAATAAAAATAGAATTCCAAGATCCAAAACAAATGATGGCACCTAAAATAGACTCAAAACCAAGGACGGTTTCCTTTGAAGGGAGGGAGGATGATACGGACATGATATCGTCGATTGTTGAAGCTACTAAAGTTGAACCGGTTAAGGGGTTGAGCAGTGAGTTATTTACTAGAACAGTTGATTATGTTCAGAGTCGTTCAACAAAGGCTTGAAAAGAGAAACAAGTTATGGTCAAACGTAAAGTGCATCAAGGCAAAGATGGAAGAATACGTGAGGTTTGTGGACCTGGAATTGCTAAAGTTATACGGCAATACGTTCTATCTTATGTGCAGCCGGAATAGAAAGATAATTTACACCATCCTAATGACGTACAAAAATTGTGGCGTCGAGGCGGAAAAACGGCGCGAGAGGTGAACCAAATATATGACAAAAGATAGAGTCGCATCAACCATGAGGAACCGGAGCCTGCTGAGGTGAAAGCGACGTTCCGCACGCCTCCAAATTGGATACGAATCGGCTCCATCGATCTTAGGGCCCGTTCGGATGTCTTCTGGCTTCCAACTTCCCGAGAAGCCCGCGAGAAGCCAGCCGACCGGAAGCGCTCCGAAAATCTGGCTCCTGGAGAACGAGTAGTAGGCAGTGCAATTTTTGGGAGCAGCCCCAGCCCAGCTTCGAAAAAACGAGAAGTAGGAGTTGTAGGAAATTACACTCGATTGCCCTCCCGAAGTGGACGCTCGAACCATTTTCTCTCGTGACCGACCCTCGAACCGTTTTCTCCCGCAAGAAGCCAGCTCGCCCAGCCGAACGCAAGAAGCCAGCAGGCCCAGCTCCCGCGAGAAGCCAGCAGGCCCAGCTCCGGCGAGAAGCTGGCTCGTTTCGGAAGCTCTCCAGCTTCCGAACGGGCCCTTAGTTTGCATGGAAAGAAATCACGCTGCATGCAAGATAGTAGTTAGCTAGTATCTTGGAGTCCACGTCCAAATAAAAAAGGAGATAATTTCCTTTTAAGTTTGTACAGCCACTAGTTTGACACGTAGGAGTTCCTGAGTTGGCTTCTGTTAAAATTTGATTATTAGAATATTGGTTTCCTTTTAGAGTCCAGATATTTTCGTGATTTCGGTTAAGGCGTACACGAGCTAAGCCAGATAAAAGGCTCCACTGTTCATGTGACTACCAAAAAAATATTGCCATTTTATTCATGTGAATAATGCACTAGGGGTAAAATTATCTTTTCACATGTCAATTAACACTGTTACTAGTCAAAATATACAAAAATGTCATAAAGGAAACAAAATTTTGATTTAATGTTATGTACGGAAGGACAAATAAGGAAACAACTTTTAAAATAGCGTACCTGAGACTCACAGAAAAAGCTCATGCATGTAATGGACCACGGGTTTCCTGGGGTCAGTTTACCGATGCCATTATGTGATGATTTTGAATGAGATTAAGCACTGAAGATCCTTCATCCAAGAGGCACAAAACATGGATGTACAGTCATGCAGATAACTGCCTGTCCATATCAGGCATTAAAACAGAGGTTTCGGACAAGTATAAAATCCAGGTATATGACAGTCACAAAAGTTTCACTGCCTTTTATTCTCAACATCCTTCCTAGATTCATATCTCCATGAGATGAAGCGCTGAAGGACCTGGCAACAAAAGAAAAACATAATGTGAAGGTCTCTCAATATCTAGAGAAAAAACATGTCATCATAGCATCTCCAACAACCGTGCTATATAAGCGTCGTGCCGCAAATTTGTCTTTTTAGCGCACGCGCAAACGCTATCTGAGCTCCAGCGGACGCGCAATAAGCGCGTGCGGGGCATAAAGAGTTCAGCACGCAGTTCGAATCATCATCGCGCGCCGTTTATTTGGTGCGCCCGCTTCCGCGCGCTGCACACTCGAGCGCTCGCGCCGCACTCTCTCGGCCACGCCACTTTCGCCGCGTCCGCGCCCCCGCCGACGAATTGACCCGATGGACGCCCGCGCCGGCACCCCCCTCACCCCTCACCCCTTCCTACACCCGCGACCCCTTCGCCACCGTCGCCGCCGCCGCAAACCCTAGGGCGGGGAGCTTATGAGCATGAACTTGTTTGGATGATTTAAATTATGCCATGTCTTTGTTTTGATATTTGAAATATCATCTCGTCTCCAAAATGCAACATATGGTAAGTGCCGGCTGCTTGTGCGCGCTGCTTTTTAGCGCGCCTGCTGGAGCTACTGGCACACGCTAAACTTGAGAGTATCTCCAGCCGCGCCCCCAACAAGCCCTTGATACGTCTCCGTCGTATCTACTTTTCCAAACACTTTTTCCTTGTTTTGGACTCTAACTTGCATGATTTGAATGGAACTAACCCGGAGTGACGCCGTTTTCAGCAGAGTTGCCATGGTGTTATTTTTGTGCAGAAATAAAAGTTCTCGGAATAACCTGAAACTTCACGGAGAATATTTTTGGAATTAATAAAAAATAATGGCGAAAGAATCAAGGCCAGGGGGCCCACACCCTATCCACGGGGGTGGGAGGCGCTGGGCGCGCCCCCTGCCTCGTGGACCCCCTGGTGCTCCACCGACCTCAACTCCAACTATATATATTCGTGTTCGGGGACAAAAAAATCAGGGAGAAGGATTCATCGCGTTTTATGATACGGAGCCGCCGCCAAGCCCTAATCTCTCTCGGGAGGGCTGATCTGGAGTCCGTTCGGGGCTCCGGAGAGGGGAATCCGTCGCCATCGTCATCATCAACCTTCCTCCATCACCAATTTCATGATGCTCATCGCCGTGCGTGAGTAATTCCATCGTAGGCTTGCTGGACGGTGATGGGTTGGATGAGATTTATCATGTAATCAAGTTAGTTTTGTTAGGGTTTGATCCCCAGTATCCATTATGTTCTGAGATTGATGTTGCTATGACTTTGCTATGCTTAATGCTTGTCACTAGGGCCCAAGTGCCATGATTTCAGATCTGAATCTATTATGTTTCCATGAATATATGTGAGTTCTTGATCCTATATTGCAAGTCTATAGTCACCTATTATGTGTTATGATCCGTTAACCCCGAAGTGACAATAATCGGGACCATTACCGGTGATGACCGTAGTTTGAGGAGTTCATGTATTCACTAAGTGTTAATGCTTTGGTTCGGTACTCTATTAAAAGGAGGCCTTAATATCCCTTAGTTTCCATTAGGACCCCGCTGCCACGGGAGGGTAGGACAAAAGATGTCATGCAAGTTCTTTTTCATAAGCATGTATGACTATATTCGGAATACATGCCTACATTACATTGATGAATTGGAGCTAGTTCTGTGTCACCCTATGTTATAACTATTGCATGAGGAATCGCATCCGGCATAATTCTCCATCACCGATCCAATGCCTACGAGCTTTTCACATATTGTTCTTTGCTTAGTTACTTTTCCGTTGCCACTGTTACAATCACTACAACTGCTACTGTTACTTTTGCCAATGTTACTGTTACTTCCATACTACTTTGCTACTAAATACTTTGCTGCAGATACTAAGTTATCCAGGTGTGGTTGAATTGATAACTCAACTGCTAATACTTGAGAATATTCTTTGGCTCCCCTTGTGTTGAATCAATAAATTTGGGTTGAATACTCTATCCTCGAAAACTATTGCGATCCCCTATACTTGTGGGTTATCAAGATTATTTTCTAGCGCCGTTGCCGGGGAGCATAGCTCTATTCTTTGAGTCACTTGGGATTTATATCTGCTGGTCACTATGAGGAACTTGAAAGACGAGAAAACCAAAATTTATCCCTCAACTACGAGGGGAGGTAAGGAACTGCCATCTAGCTCTGCACTTGATTCACCTTCTGTTTTGAGTAAGCTTGCGACACCTAAACCTGCTTCTGCTATTAATTCTGATATGTCGCATGTTATTGATGTTGCCACTTCTGCTATGCATGATACTTATGATGAAGCTATTTCTATGCTTGATACTACTGTGCCACTAGGTGAATTTCTGGATAAACAACTTGCTAGGGCTAGAGAGAATGAAATTATTGAAACTGATAATATTGATGAAAGTGATGATGAAGATTTTCCCCCTAGATATGAATTTCCTGTTGTTCCTGAGAGTTATGTTATGGATGAAGAAACTGCTAGAGACTTTCTTGCTTGCAATGATAGGAATGATCTTAAGAAATTATTAGCTAAGCTTAAACAAAAAACTCTGAATGCTATAATGAAATATGACCCTGCTTTTGCTACTTCACCTATATGTGTTACTGATAAAGATTATGATTTCTCTGTTGATACTGAGATAATTACTTTGGTTGAGATCCTTTCTATGGCTATGAATCTGAAACTGTTGTAGCACTTACTAAATTAAATGATATAGCCACCCTATTCACTAAAGATGAGAAGACTCGCTACTACCATATCCTTAAATTGTTTCTGTTCTCATTAAAGTGTGATGCTAAGATATGGTTTAATTCTCTTGATCCTGGTTGTGTCGTAGTCCCTGTGATATGATTTACTACTTCTCGCTAAAATTTCCCGCTCATAAGAAACAAGCTGCTTTAAGGGAAATATATAGTTTTGTGCAAATTGAAGAAGAGAGTCTCCCACAAGCTTGGGGGAGGCTTCTCCAATTACTTAATGCTTTGCCTGACCATCATCCTCTCAAGAGAAATGAAATACTTGATATCTTTTATAATGGACTAAGCGATGCTTCCAGAGACCACCTGGATAGTTGTGCTGGTTGTGTTTTCACGGAAAGAACTGTTGATCAAGCTGAATTGATATTGAATAATATGTCGACTAATGAAAATAATTGGACACTTCCTGAACCAACTCCTAAGCCAACTCCGAAGAAAAGGGGTATTCTATTTCTCAGTCCTGAAGATATGCAAGTGGCAAAGAAATCTATGAAAGAAAAAGGTATTAACGCTGAAGATGTTAAGAATTTACCACCTATTGAAGAAATACATGGTCTTAATTTGTCGCCTGTTGAAGAAACACATGGTCTTGATAACCCGACACAGGTAGTAAAGGTAAATTGTCTCTATAGATTTGATGAAGGTGATATTCCTCATTATAAGTCTGCTAGCCAATGCTTAGATGAGTTTGACAATTTTATTGTTAAACAAGAAAACTTCAATGCTTATTTTGGTAGACAATTGAAACGCAATGCTTATATGATTGAACACTTGGGTGATTATATGTCCGACGTTAAAGGTGAACTTAAACTTATTAGTAAACATGCTTCTATGGTTACCACTCACGTAGAACAAGTGCTCAAGGCTCAAAATGATTTGCTCAATAAATTAAATAATAAGAAAATTGACTTTGCTGTTAGAGTTGCAACTAGAGGAGGTAAAATGACTCAGGAACCTTTGTATCCTCAGGGCCACCCTAAGAGAATTGAGCAAGATTCTCAGAGAACCAAAGTAGATGCACCTAGTCCTTCAAAGAGAAAGAAAAAGAAAAATGATAGGACTTTGCATGCTTCTAGTGAACCTGTTGTTGACACACCTGAGAATCTCAATGATACTTCTATTTCTGATGCTGAAACACAGTCAAGTAATGAACATGAACCTAGTGATAATGTTAATGATGATGCTCAGCCTAGCAATAACAATGATGTAGAGATTGAACCTGCTGTTGATCTTGATAACCCACAATCAAAGAATCAACGTTATGATAAGAGAGACTTCGTTGCTAGGAAGTACGATAAAGAAAGAGAACCATGGGTTCAGAAACCCATGCCTTTTCCTCCCAAACCATCCAACAAAAAAGATGATGAGGATTTTGAGTGCTTTGCTGAAATGATTAGACCTATCTTCTTGCGTATGCGTTTTACTGATATGCTTAAAATGAATCCTTATGCTAAGTATATGAAGGATATTATCACAAATAAAATAAAGATACCGGAAGCCAAAATTTCCATCATGCTTGCTAATTATACTTTTAAAGGTGGAATACCTAAGAAATTAGGAGATCCAGGAGTACCAACTATACCATGCTCCATTAAAAGAAACTATGTTAGAACTGCTTTATGTGATCTTGGAGCCGGTGTTAGTGTTATGCCTCTCTTTTTATATCGTAGACTTGATTTGAATAAGTTGACACCTACTGAAATATCTTTGCAAATGGCCGATAAATCAACCGCTATACCTGTCGGTATTTGTAAGGATGTGCCTGCTGTGGTTGCAAACGTTACTATTTTAACGGACTTTGTTATTCTTGATATTCCCGAGGACGATAGTATGCCTATTATTCTTGGAAGACCCTTTTTGAATACTGCAGGGGCTGTTATTGATTGCAACAAAGGCAATGTCACTTTTCATGTTAATGGTAATGAGCATACAGTACACTTTCCGAGGAAACAACCTCAAGTTCATAGTATAAACTCTATTGGAAAAATTCCATCGATTATTATTGGAGGTTTTGAATTTCCTCTTCCTACTGTCAAGAAGAAATATGATATTCTTATTATTGGGGACGTGCATATCCCCATTGAGGTAACCTAGTGCTATTCGAAAATTCTCCGGTTTCATGCGATTCGGAATGAGTTTGTTAACAAGACTTGATCAACCTTGTTAGTTGATTCCTTTTGATGAGCATGCGATGGATGAAGTTAGGAAGCACAACCTTCTGTATCCTCCTTTTACTTTTTGTTATTTAGATTTAATAAAGCAAAAATAGTATTTTTCTGTCAGTTTTCTGAATTATCCGTGCGATAAAAAAATACCCCGAAAATAAAAGTTCTCCAAATGACCCGAAATTGAAATATGATTTTTTTTCTGGAATATTTGAGAATATCTGGCACTGAGAACACAGCAGGGGGAGCAAGCACCTGGCCACGAGGGTCAAGGGCGCGCCCACCCCCCTGGGCTCGCCCCTGCCTCGTGGGCCCATGGTGGCCCCCCTCCACTTATTCAAGCCACCACCCACTCCTTCTTCCTCCCAAAAAAATCACCAACCAGCTCAAGCACGAGTTCTAGCTCATCTTGCTGCCATTTTTTTATCTCCTTGCACAAGGCTCCATTCACAAAACTGCTTTGGGGGATTGTTCTTCGGTATGTGACTCCTCCAATGGTCCAATTAGTTTTTGTTCTAGTGCTTTATTCATTGCAAATTTTTGCTGCCTAGGTGACCCTGTTCTTGAGCTTGCATGTCAAATTTATATGGTCCCAAGTAGTTCTAATGCATGATATAGTCTCTAGGCACTTGTGGGAGTAGTTGCTACCAATTTTGTTGAGTTCGGTTCATTTTTATTTTAAGTTACTAAAAATTTCAGAAATTTTCAGAAATTGATGAAGAGATTTTTGAGGGGCTCTTCGAGCCGAAGCTCGAAGGATAAACAAAGTGAAGACGATAAGAGGCCCAAATATAATCTCCCTCGCACCGCAGAAGTTCGGCCATGTGAATGGCCTTGTGATGAGTTCTTAACAGCAGCCGGGATTCATGATGCTTTTTATTATTTGGCTGAGAATGCGGGCCTCACCGACTTCCTCCATGACCAGCACGAACAATATCTCTTACTCACTAATATTTTCGTGCAAAATTTTCATCTCCATGCTAGGATATCACCACCTTCAGTGGAATTTTATTTATATGATGAGCATAAGGAGATGTCCCTTTCTGATTTCTGCCGGGTCTGTAAGATACCCTTTACGGGCAATATAGAGGAACCACATCGTAATGATGTGGAAGGGTTTATTGAGATGATTGATGTAGGGGAAACAAGGAAAGTTTCCGATACAAGAATTACTAGCATACACTTTCCTGTTCTACGTTACTTTGCAATATTTGCTAGTAGATGTTTAATTGGTCGCGGAAACTGTGGAAATCTTAGTGCCCCTGATATTGTTATTTTGTGCCATGCCTTGTTTCGTGATAACACTTTTAGTCTAGGCGCTATTATTGTCAAGCGGTTAAATCTGAACCGCACGAAGGGTCCCATCTTGGGAGGTATCTTCGCCTCGCGCCTCGCTGCACACTTTAACATACCTATTAGGCATTATGAGAAAGAATAAAAGTTGCTACCCCCTGTTTTTCTAGATTATAAGAGTATGGTAGCACATGATTTTATTGTTAAGAATAAGAAAAAGATGCTTAACTACAGACTGTTATTTGATAAAAATCACCCTGAGACTATTACTTTGCCTGCTCCTTCTTTGTTTAACTTATCTTCAGGCAAGTATCTTGTTCAGCCGGAGGAATTTCATGCCTACCAGAACCCTACACCAGCTACAGAGCCAGATCCGGAACCACAACTTGATCCTCCACGTCAGTCTGTTTACCAGTGGGATCCGTAGTAGATTGCCAACCAGTGGCACCCCGAGGCTCCTTCTTAGTACGACCCCAACTACAACTTTGATCCATGGGCATAGACCAACTTAGGCCAAAAGCCTAAGCTTGGAGGAGTACGTATTTTTCACCGACATTACATTCATGTTCACACACTCATGCTAGTTGTCGGTGCTCATACTTTTTCATTGTACTATTCATGCTAGTTTATTTTCTTTTCTCGCTTTCTTCTTGTGTGTTTGAAAAACCTTAAAAAAACAAAAAAAAATAGTAGTAGCTTTTAGCTAGTTTACTTTTCATGCTTGTAGTAGTAGCAATTAAAAGAAAACCTAAAAAGATTCCTCATTCTTCTTTTGCTTGTTGGGAGCTTTCCCGTGTAAATAGTTTTATTTCTTTTCTATGGGGGTCAAGAGGAGAAGACCATAATGAAAATGCTGAAGTGGCTCTTATATGCATTATTGTTGATTTAACCAAGAGCCCATATTGTCTTCTCCTTTGTATTGAATGCCTGCAGATTCCAAGGTTAGTCCAATGCACGTGCACTATTATTATTATTCACATCATTCGGTCGTGCAAGTGAAAGGCAATAATGACGATATATGATGGACTGATTGAGATGAGAGAAGCTGGTATGAACTCGATCTCTCTTGTTTTTGTAAATACGGTTAGTTCATCGTTTCTGATTCAGCCTATTATGAATAAACATGTTTGCAATAACAATTAGAGATTATAGTTTCCCATGTCATGCTTAATTTGCTAGGAGTTTATAATGTTTTACCTTGCGTGCCAACATGCTATTAAAATGGTTGTGATGTGGTATGATAGGGTGGTATCCTCCTTTGAATGATTTGAGTGACTTGACTTGGCACATGTTCACACATGTAGTTGAAACAAATCAACATAGCCTTCACGATATTTATGTTCATGGTGGATTATATCCTACTCATGCTTGCACTCAATGTTCATTAATTTTAATGCATGTTCAGGACTGTTGTCGCTCTCTAGTTGGTCGCTTCCCAGTCTTTTTCTATCCTTCACTTGTACTAAGCGGGAATACTGCTTGTGCATCCACTTCCATAAACCCCAAAATTATTTCATATGAGTCCACTATACCTTCCTATATACGGTATCTACCTGCCGTTCCAAGTAAATTTGTATGTGCCAAACTCTAAACTTTTAAATGAAATTCTGTTTTGCATGCTCGAATAGCTCATGTATCAACTAGGGATGTCTATATCTTCCATACTAGGCGGGTTATTCTCAAGAGGAGTGGACTCCGCTCCTCACTCACGAGAAAATAGCTGGTCACCAAGATGCCTAGTCCCATGCTCTATGCAAATCAAATCGAAATAATTGCAAGCAAAACTCCCCCGGGACTCTTGTTAGTTGGAGGCACTCGTTATTTCGAGCAAGCCATGGATTGATGCTTGTTGGTGGAGGGGGAGTATAAACTTTACCATTCTGTTTGGGAACCGCCTATAATGTGTGTAGCATGGAAGATATCGAGATCTCTCGGTTGTTATGTTGACAATGAAAGTATGCCGCTCAAAATATTATTCATCTCTATTTCAAAATCGAGCTCTGGCACCTTTATAAATCCCTGCTTCCCTCTGCGAAGGGCCTATCTATTTCCTTTTATATTGAGTCATCAGCCTCTTATTAAAAAGCACAGTTGGAGAGCACCGCTGTCATTTGCATTCATTACTGTTAATTTATATTGGGTATGACTATGACTGGATCTCTTTTACCATGAATCACAATGTTTAGTCAGCCCTTGATCTTCAGAGGTGCTCTGCATTTATGTTTTGTGGTCTGAGAAAGGGCTAGCAAGATACCATCTTGTTATATCATATTATGATTGTTTTGAGAAAGTGTTGTTATCCGAGATTTATCATTATTGCTCGCTAGTTGATTATGCCATTGATATGAGTAAACATGAGACCTAAATGTTATTGTGAATATGGTTAGTTCATAATCTTTGCTGAAAACTTAAATGCCGTGTAGCGACCGACCCAAAATCGGTCAAATCTACGTGGTTCATACCATCCCAAGATCATCTTTGGTACTCACAAGATATCGATAAAGTAATCAAAGTTCAATCACACCTGAATATTATTACACGATTCTCATATAGAGTCTTTATTACAAGGGAATAAATTCGCTCAAGGCCAACTCATGAGAAATAAACTACTAATGCTTTGCGGAGCGTCAAGTAAAGTGAGTCCATCCGACTCCAAAGGGCAATCGCCAAGCGCGGAGCGTAGCCTCACTCGATCGAATATACCTCGCAACATAAGACGTTGCAGCCATGTAGGTCAGCTTTTGAATAAGTGGCAAGTCATGAAGAATAACAATAATAAAGTTACTAACACTATATGCATTTGGTGTGGAGCTCTAAGTTTCATCATTTTATGTAAAGCAAATTTTTCCCTACTACAGTGGACTTGCTTGCAAAATTACTACAATTATTGGTAGTTATTGAGATGGTTCCGCCAACCAATATCTCATTCCCAAATTATTAAGTCATAAACCCTCAAATTAATTCATTAGTTTTAGTGTTGAGATTTCGAATACTTCCAAGTTCCAGAGGCTCAAATTGTCCGTGAATCGGGACACGGCTAATCGATTAGATCTTTAAACTCGCAGAGGTTTGCGACTTTTCCCGCAAGAATCATTCCTCCTTTAAAATCTTCGCACTTCATGGTGTTTGAAGACGGACGAATGAAACAGGGTCTTCCAAAGAGTTCTTCCGCTCTGCGGTACCCATCCAATCCTACCGTTCTTCTACATCTCGTAGTACCGCCCAGCCAGCGTCACTACTAGGGTTAACCCAGCCAGAGCCCATAATGGCTTGCGGCTGCACATGTAAGCTTCCGGTCATGGGGCATCCATCCTTCTCTTCGTGGCTGGGTGAAGCTTTCCGCAAGATGTCATGGCACTTCTCCATGCATCCCGCCAACCACCGGGTTCTCCAGGTGCCCGTCAACCGCCCTCCACCCAAGAGTGAATTTTCGAAGTCCATCTGATCATTGTAGTTCATGGGGTTGTCATCATCATTGACTCTCACATCTTGCTTATGAATTTCACTCAACCCAAAACCCGTCTACGAGCATAGCAAGGTAAACTACTTCGTCCCGGGGGTCATGGTAACAAGGGGATTGGTTCATCCTACCACATGATACTACTCAAGATTAATAACTTCAAAATTTCAACTACTGCATGCATGGTGGGGTGGTGACAATTCTAATGCACAAAAACATAGGTATAGAAATAACATGATCAAAACTTGCCTTGCTGATGATCCTCGTAAGCTAAAGATTCGTAGTAGCAAGCTTCGCACTCCGGAAACTCTACCGAGACAAACAATAATCACAGTAAGCATATAGCATAGGGTGACATAACACAATAGCATAACAAAAGTAACACACCAAAACCAACAAAGCAGAATCCAAAGGGAAAAACTCAAAGAAAACCAACTCAAGTCTTTCCTACTTCAAACAACAACTAAAAGTAGTTTTATATAATAAAATTTTCTCAACATAAGCTAATCATGGTTTTATGTTAACTTAACAGAAATGATTTCATTAAGCAACTAGGAGCAAAAAGAATTAATTTAAAATCTATTATAAAACTCCTTTTAGGCCTAATCCAATTTCTATTAAGAAAATAAAATAAAACTTTTATTAATTATAAAAAAAGTTCATCCTATAAAGTGACAGAAACTATCCTAGAATAATCAATCACATGTTAAAAATAAATTTATTTACTAATTAAAATAATAGGAAAACAGTAGCTAGTTAATTAATTAGGATTAACAAGATTCTGCCTAAAACTATCTTTTTATTAATCCTAAAATACCCAAATTAATTTCTATGGTTTGGCAATGTCAAAATAAAGTTGGGACAAAAAGAATCATCCAAAAATAATTTTTCTAACTCAAGTTATAGCAGATTTACTATTCTGACTAAAACTAAATTAAAGCAATTTTAATTAATTTTAACATAACTAAATATATATTCTACAGAAACTACAGAAAATTTGCAAACCAAAAAAAAGAATCACCTAAAAATAATAAACAGAATAAAAGATATGAATTTTTCAAAACAGAAACTATTCTGTTAAAACAGAAAACAAAAATAAAAGAAAAAGGCCTAATGGGCCTAAATTGTGCACTAGGCGTAATATAATCTAAAAGGGCCCTAGGGTTAAACTAAAACGGGCCGGGCTAAAAAAATAAACCTAACTAATTTAAACCGTAACGAACCGGCCGGACCGGGCGGTTTTATTTAAAAAAAATACCCCTTCGGGGGTTCTAATCTACACCGCCGATTTGAGATCGGACGGGGGAGGTGGTCTCCGGCGGCTTACCGGAGCTCGGCGGCGGCGGCGGCGGCGACGACGAGTGTGCCGAGGGCTCCGGGCGTCGGGGAGGTCGGGGGAGTGGCCTGGGGGTGCGGACGAGGTCGGGGATGCGTCTGGTGGAGTCGGGGGTGACCGGGAGTGGCTAGGGCGGCGACGGCGACGAGAATGGCGGTGGCGGCGACTCGGGTCTCCGGTGAGCTCGAGCAAGAGGAGGAGGGAGTCCGGCGAGGTGCTAGGGGGAATGGGGTGAGGTCCGGCTTAAATAGGTGGGGCCTCGGCCATGCTCGGGGCGATCGAGGCGGATCGGGATCCCGGATCCTTCGGGATCCGCGATCTCTGGCGGCGACGGGCGTGGCGTGGGGCGGGGTTGTGAAGGGGTGGGGCCTGCTGTCGAGAGAGGAGGGGGTGGAGCGAGCGGGCGGCCGAGCCCAAGGGTTTTCAGGCGAGGCGAGGTGAGGCAGGCTGGGCTGGCTCACTGGCAGTGGGCATGGCCGGGCCAGTGGGTGGGTTTCGGCCTTGGTGGGCAGGGGTTCTGGTGGCGCTGGGGGTTTCTAATTTTTTGAATTTATTTTTTAATAAAACAAAACAGAAATAAAACAATAACTATAAATATTTTATATAGGGTATATATATACCAAAATGATCGGGGAATATTCCTTTCATTTGAACATTTTTCCAAAGGCAAAATCCAAACTTTATAAAAATCCATTTTTTCAAATTCAAATAAAATTCAGATTTGAATCCAAATCTTTTGGCAATGTTTTCCTCGATATTTTTGGAGTGTCATGTTTACTCCTCTCATACTTTTGATCAAGTATTTATCAGCTTAGTTTTTGAAATGTTTCCCACTTGCCAAAGTTTGAATTCAAATTCAAAACTCAAAATTCTCTGAAACTTCAAATGGCATTCAAATCAAACAGATGCATAGGATGCTTAGCTATAATTGTAAAACATTCCAAATAGGAAATTTGGGATGTTACAAACCTACCCACCTTAAGATGAATCTAGCCCTCGAGATTCGGGTTGGCTAGCAATAGGTGCGGGTGATCTCAAGAAGGTCTTCTTGGCGCCCTGTGTGGCTTCTTCCTCGGTGTGGTGACTCCACAAGACCTTGCAAAATTTGATGACCTTGCTCGGGTGACTCGCCGCAGTCTCGAGAATTCGGACGGGTTTCTCCTTGTAGGTCGATCACCGCTGTCAAGCTGTATGGCCTCTAGGGGCACTTGTGTCTCTCAACGGAACATCGGACATGTCGGCATGACACTTCTTGGTGAGAAACATGGAAGACATCATGAACTCCGGACAATCCTTCCGCAATTCCAACTTGTAAGCAACCTCTCCACGACGCTTGAGGATTTTGTAGGGCCAATGAATCGGGTGCTAACTTTCCTTGACTCCAAACCTCTTGATTCCACGAAGTGAGACACACGAAGATATGCTCGGTCTCCTACTTCTTAAATCACTTCCTTGCGCCATCGTCGGCATAACTCTTCTGTCTTGACTGTGCTATCTTGAGCCTGTCTCGAATCAGCTTGACTTTCTCTCGAATCCTTGATAAGATCGAACCAAAAGTGATCGATCTCCAACACTATCCCACAAAGAATGGTGTTCTGCACCTCCTTCCGTATAGAGCTTCGAAGGGGCCATCTTTGATGGATTGATAATCTGTTGTTGTATGAGAATTCTGCATACGGCAAATTATCATCCCAGCTAGACCCATAGTCTAGCACACAAGCTCTCAACATGTCCTCCGTAATCTGGTTGACTCTCTCGGTCATCCATTTGTCTCATGGATGAAAAGCTGATCAATTCCAGCCTCGCACCCAAAGTTTCATGCAATGCTTCCAAAACTTTGAGGTAAATCTGTGTTCCTCCGTCGACACGATTTTCCTCGGAACTCCATGCAGACATACGATCCTGGTCATGTATATCTTGGCCAACTTAGCACTTGGTATAGGTAGTCTTCACGGAATGAAGTGAGCTACCTTGGTCAAACGATCAACCACTACCCAGATAGAATCATAACCTGAACGGGTCCTGGGTAATCCTGTGATGAAGTCCATACCAAGTTTCTCCCATTTCCAATCGGAATCGGCAAAGGTTGGAGTAACCTGCTGGCTTCGATGTTCGCCTTTACACGTTGACAAACATCGCATACATCGCTACGTACTCGGCAATATCCTTCTTCATACCGTCCACCGAAACTTCCTTCAAATCCGGTACATCTTGGTGTTGCCGGGTGAATCGAGTACGGTGAATCATGAGCCTCTGAAGAATTAGCTTCTGAGTTCGGGATCATTGGGTACATAAATACGATCCTCGAACCATATAGTTCCGTGTTCATCCTTACGAAATCCTTTAGCTTTTCCTTCATCCATCTTTTGCTTTATCTCATCAATTTCCTTGTCCGACTTACGGGCCTCACGAATCCTTTCGCCAAAGTGGACTGAACTTCAGAGTTGCAACAAATCCTTTCGAACTATCTCCGTCGGAGATCTCTCGAGGTCATCGACTAACTCCGGGTAATCCTCCTGCTTGAAGAGTATTCACATAACTCTTTCGGCTCAAAGCATCTGCTACAACATTAGCTTTACACGGGTGGTAATGCAGTCTCATGTCATAGTCCTTTATCAACTCTAGCCATCTCCTCCTGCTCGAGGTTCAACTCCTTCTGCGTGAAAATATACTTCAAACTCTTGTGATCTGTGTAAACATCACAACGGTTTCCGGCGAGGAAATGTCTCTGTGTCTTGAGTGCATGCACCACGGCTGCTAACTCCAAATCATGTGTGGCATAATTCATCTCATGAGGTCGTAGCTGTCTGGAGGCATAAGCTACAACTTTACCTTCCTGCATTAATACTCCTCCGAGTCCTTGACGAGATGCGTCACAATAAACCTGGTATTCCTTGTGTATGTCCGGCAAAATCAATACTGGGGCTGTAACCTAACGTCTCTTCAATTCCTGAAAACTGGCTTCACATTCCGCGGTCCAACATACTTGACTTCCTTCTTCAACAGCTCAGTCATGGGCTTGGCAATCTTCGAGAAGTTCTCAATGAACCTCCGATAATATCCTGCGAGTCCGAGAAAACTGCGGATCTCCTTGACTAAGGTGGGTGACTGCCAATCGGTGACTGATTCAACCTTGGCGGGATCAACTGCTATTCCTTCTCCTGAAATAACATGTCCGAGGAATCCAACTTCCTTCAGCCAAAATTCACATTTGCTGAACTTGGCATACAACTGATGTTCTCGAAGTTTCTCCAGAACTAGACGCAAATGTTCCTTATGCTCTTCCTCGCTCTTGGAGTAGATCAATATATCATTGATGAACACCACGACAAACTTGTCCAGATATTCCATAAATACCTTGTTCATCAAGTTCATGAAGTACGCAGGAGCATTAGTCAATCCAAATGACATGACGGTATACTCATATAAACCATACCTGGTAGTGAATGCTGTTTTGGGTATATCCTTTTCACGGATCTTTAACTGATGATACCCTGATCGAAGATCGATCTTAGAGAATACCTTGGCTCCAACTAGCTGATCAAACAGATCATTAATCATCGGCAGAGGGTACTTGTTCTTGATGGTTACTTCGTTCAACGCACGATAATCCACAACCATCCTCAAGCTTCCATCCTTCTTCTCTACCAAGAGAACTGGGGCTCCCCAAGGTGATGAGCTTGGACGAATATATCCTTTCTCCAATAACTCATTAATTTGATCCTTGATCTCTTTCAACTCATTCGGTGGCATCCGATAAGGTCTCTTGGATATTGGGGCTGTCTTGGGCAATAACTCGATCGAAACTCAATGTCCCTGTCCGGTGGCATTCTGGTAATTCCTCGGAAACACATCGGAAAATCTTGCACTCTCGGCACTTCCTCTGAACAACTCCCGTGAGGGAATGCACCTGATTCTTCATCCGGCTGTGCTGGCTACATACTTGATCCTCTTCGCCCGGGGTGGTGAGCAGAATAGACTTCTTGAGCACGATCTATGTTCCTTCAAACTTTGACAACCAATCCATGCCTAGGATTACATCCAAGGTCCGGGTTTCCAACACTATGAGGTCTGCAAGGGAAATTTATGGTTCCCGATGTTGAGGTTGCATGACAGCCTAAGCCCGCCATCATTTCTCCTCCTGCGAACCGACGCGAAGGGGCTTCTAAGGGTTTTAGTGGGCAACCCGTACTTTTCCACAACTACCCTTGATATGAATGAATGCGTTGCACCGTAATCAAAGAGTACCAAAACTGAACGTGAATTCAATAAAACTTACCAACCACGATTATCCGGCTGATCATAGACGTCCTCCACGTCGATGTGGTTCACCGAGCACGAGGGAGCGGATTGGGCTTCTTCACGAGCCTCCATTGCCATTTCCATTCCTCCGCTTGGCCTCCGGGCAGTCGGTGGCATAGTGCCCTGTCTTCGGCACTTGAAGCGGTGATGTGGCTTAGATCCTTGAGTCGGGCAGAACGATGCTGATTGCCATTACCATTTCCATTGCCATTGCCATGGCACGACTTGTTGTCTGGCTGCGGTTGTTCCCATTTCCTCCATGGTTATGACCTCCATGGTTATGATGGGTGTGCCCTCCCGAGTATGGTGCATAACGGGCTTCGATGAGCTCCCGAGTTGTGCTTCCCTTGGCTGTACTTCCGCTTATGACTTCGATCTGCTGCTGCTTGCCTTCAAGTATGGTGGCCTTGTCTACCAGCTCCCGGTAGTTGTTGAAGGTAGCCACAATAAGCTGCATGCTCGGTTCATCATTGAGTCCCTCAAGGAACTTCTCCGCTGCGGCATCCGTGGCCACATAATCGGGGCATAGCGAGCGAGCTTGCTGAATTCATCCACGTCGTGCCACAAGACGGTTCCCTGGCGCAAGTTGCGGAACTCACGCTTCTTCGAGACTCATGGCTCCGGTGAGACATGAGCGGTGCGGAAGGCTCTGCTGGAATTGATCCCATGTGATGGCACCAATGGGATAAGTGGCGGTGTAGTTCTCCCACCAAGAAGCTGCAGGTCCATCAAGTTGATGCGCGGCAAAGCGCACCTTCTCTGCATCAGTGCATCCAACCGTGATTAGCTCTCTTCCGACTTTGCGGAGCCAATCATCACCACAATCGCTCGGTGCTACTAGAGAACACTGGCGGATTCAGTCTCGTAAATCGAGTCAAGTTGTCCACGAGGGGTGGTGGCGGTGGATTGTTGGTGTTGTTGTTCGATTCGGATGAGAAGCTGCATAAGGGCATTCTGCTGCCGGAGCAGGTGGGTGAGCTCGGCGGAAAACCAAAGGTCACGTCTCTGAGGCATCTGGTGTTTTGGAGTGGATGAGAAAATTAGAATAGAACAATGGTCTATGAGGAATAACACTACCCATATGAATGCACAAACATAAACACACCAATCATTTATTCATTCCACTCAAACATGGTTCAAACTCGATTACAAAAGCTCATGACTAATCGAAGGAAAATATCGGCCTAAGCGATCGATTTAAAAAGTAAAAGATAACATGGTGGTCGACTAAAAGTCTTCATCAATAATCCTTGCGTCCTCTGTTGTGGCGCCTCCTCTTGTGGCTTCCTTGGTGGAACTCCTTCATAGTCTGATCATTGCTCACGAGGGGTCCTTCATCTCCACTCGGAAAAAGATCCTCTCCCAAGTCCATCTTTTCCTCTATCGCGGCAAGCTTCATCTTCAGGTCGTCGACTGTCTCCATGAAGTCCGCGACTTCTTCCTCATGATTAAGGAAGTCTGCGCGTGCCTTCTCCTCGAGCCCAGTTCACGGAACAAAAGTCTCTGTGTGCCTTCGAGTTACGGCGAGTCGAATCTCCCGTTTCTCGAGAAGACACTCCAAGTCCTGGATATAAGAGAGTGGAGTCGTCCTCGACGGCACGGATGATATCTCCATTCCTTGCCCTGCGTGAAACCATGGCGAGGTCCGAGGATCGAGCTCGCCCAGTACTCCTCTCGGAGATGTCCAAGTGCTCGATAGATCGCCACGCCCTTCCGATGATCCAGTTGAACTCGTGAACTCAAAGTCAATCGGCTCCGTGTGTCCTCCGAAGGTTCTTCAGGATATGCACTTCAATCAGAAGCGGTGTCCGTCGGAAGTGCATTGGTTGGTTTCCGGTGATCGAGGGTAGAGCGATCTTCACTTCTTCACCATCTGGACCAGCTTTACGCGAAGGGCATCGCCTCATCGGGTGGCAAAACTCCGTAGCAAAACGGGGTGAACTCGACGCCATCTAGAATGTTGAAAATCGGAGAGGAGTTAGAAATGAACAGGGAGAATTACGGAATGATAAGGATAAAAGTAAATGGTCTCTTCCTATGGCTTTCCGATCCTAGGGGTTACGATCCTCACGGTCGGCGTGTGCTCGATACCATCTCTGAGCGACCGACCCAAAATCGGTCAAATCTCGTATCTGTACCATCCCAAGATCATGTTGGTACTCACAATACATCGATAAAGTAATCAAAGTTCAATCACACCTGAATATTATTACACGATTCTCATATAGAGTCTTTATTACAAGGGAATAAATTCGCTCAAGTCCAACTCATGAGAAATAAACTACTAATGCCATGGAGCGTCAAGTAAAGTGAGTCCATCCGACTCCAAAGGGCAATCGCCAAGCGCGAGCATAGCCTCACTCTGATCGAATATACCTTTGCAACATAAGACGTTGCAGCCATGTAGGTCAGCTTTTGAATAAGCTGGCAAGTCATGAAGAATAACAATAATAAAGTTACTAACACTATATGCATTTGGTGTGGAGCTCTAAGTTTCATCATTTTGCGTAAAGCAAATTTTCCCTACTACGGTGGACTTGCTTGCAAAATTACTACAATTATTGGTAGTTATTGAGATGGTTCCGCCAACCAATATCTCATTCCCAAATTATTAAGTCATAAACCCTCAAATTAATTCATTAGTTTTAGTGTTGAGATTTCGAATACTTCCAAGTTCCAGAGGCTCAAATTGTCCGTGAATCGGGACACGGCTAATCGATTAGATCTTTAAACTCTGCAGAGGTTTATGACTTTTCCGCAAGAATCATTCCTCCTTTAAAATCTTCGCACTTCATGGTGTTTGAAGACGGACGAATGAAACAGGTCTTCCAAAGAGTTCTTCTGCTACCGCGGTACCCATCCAATCCTACCGTTCTTCTACATCTCGTAGTACCGCCCAGCCAGCGTCACTACTAGGGTTAACCCAGCCGAGCCCATAATGGCTTGCGGCTGCATGTAAGCTTCCGGTCATGGGGCATCCATCCTTCTCTTCGTGGCTGGGTGAAGCTTTCGCAAGATGTCATGGCACTTCTCCATGCATCCCGCCAACCACTGGGTTCTCCAGGTGCCGTCAACAATCCTCCACCCAAGAGTGAATTTCAAGTCCATCTTGATCATTGTAGTTCATGGGGTTGTCATCATCATTGACTCTCACATCTTGCTTATGAATTTCACTCAACCCAAAACCGTCTCACGAGCATAGCAAGGTAAACTACTTCGTCCGGGGTCATGGTAACAAGGGATTGGTTCATCCTACCACATGATACTACTCAAGATTAATAACTTCAAAATTTCAACTACTGCATGCATGGTGGGGTGGTGACAATTCTAATGCACAAAAACATAGGTATAGAAATAACATGATCAAAACTTGCCTTGCTGATGATCCTCGTAAGCTAAAGATTCGTAGTAGCAAGCTTCGCACTCCGGAAACTCTACCGAGACAAACAATAATCACAATAAGCATATAGCATAGGGTCACATAACACAATAGCATAACAAAAGTAACACACCAAAACCAACAAAGCAAAATCCAAAGGGAAAAACTCAATGAAAACCAACTCAAGTCTTTCCTACTTCAAACAACAACTAAAAGTAGTTTTATATAATAAAATTTTCTCAACATAACCTAATCATGGTTTTATGTTAACTTAACAGAAATGATTTCATTAAGCAACTAGGAGCAAAAAGAATTAATTTAAAATCTATTATAAAACTCCTTTTAGGCCTAATCCAATTTCTATTAAGAAAAATAAAATAAAACTTTTATTAATTATAAAAAAGTTCATCCTATAAAGTGACAGAAACTATCCTAGAATAATCAATCACATGTTAAAAATAAATTTATTTACTAATTAAAATAATAGGAAAACAGTAGCTAGTTAATTAATTAGGATTAACAAGATTCTGCCTAAAACTATCTTTTATTAATCCTAAAATACCCAAATTAATTTCTATGGTTTGGCAATGTCAAAATAAAGTTGGGACAAAAGAATCATCCAAAATAATTTTTCTAACTCAAGTTATAGCAGATTTACTATTCTGACTAAAACTAAATTAAAGCAATTTTAATTAATTTTAACATAACTAAATATATATTCTACAGAAATTACAGAAAATTTGCAAACCAACAAAAAAGAATCACCTAAAAATAATAAACAGAATAAAAGATATGAATTTTTCAAAAGCAGAAACTATTCATTAAAACAGAAAACAAAAATAAAAGAAAAAGGCCTAATGGGCCTAAAGCGTGCACTAGGCGTAATATAATCTAAAAGGGCCCTAGGGTTAAACTAAACGGGCCGGGCTAAAAAATAAACCTAACTAATTTAAACCGTAACGAACCGGCCGGACCGGGCGATTTTATTTAAAAAAAATACCCCTTCGGGGGTTCTAATCTACACCGCCGATTTGAGATCGGACGGGAGGTGGTCTCCGGCGGCTTACGGAGCTCGGCATGGCATGGCGGCAGCACGAGTGTCGAGGGCTCGGCGTCGGGAGGTCGGGAGTGGCACAGGGGTGCGGGACGAGGTCGGGATCGTCTGGTGGAGTCGGGGTGGACTGGAGTGGCTAGGGCGGCGGCGAGAATGGCGGCGGCGGCGACTGGTCTCCGGTGAGCTCGGCGAGAGGAGGAGGAGTCCGGCGAGGTGCTAGGGGGAATGGGGTGCGGAGGTCCGGCTTAAATAGGGTGGGGCCTCGGCCATGCCGGGGCGATCGAGGCGGATCGGGATCCGGATCCTTGAGATCCGCGATCTCTGCGGCGCGCAGCGTGGCGTGGGGCGGGGTTGTGAAGGGGTGGGGCCTGCTATCGAGAGAGAGAGAGGGGGGTGGAGCGGCGGGCGACCGAGCCCAAGGGTTTTCAGGCGAGGGCGAGGTGAGGCCGGCTGCTGGGCCTGGCTCGGTGGCAGTGGGCATTGGGTGGGCAGTGGTGGGGGTTTTGACCTTGGCTGGGCAGGGTCTGGCTGGCGCTGGGGGTTTCTAATTTTTTGAATTTATTTTTTAATAAAACAAAACAGAAATAAAACAATAACTATAAATATTTTATATAGGGTATATATATACCAAAATGATCGGGGAATATTCCTTTCATTTGAACATTTTTCCAAAGGCAAAATCCGAACTTTATAAAAATCCATTTTTTTCAAATTCAAATAAAATTCAGATTTGAATCCAAATCTTTTGGCAATGTTTTCCTCTGATATTTTTGGAGTGTCATGTTTACTCCTCTCATACTTTTGATCAAGTATTTATCAGGCTTAGTTTTTGAAATGTTTCCCACTTGCCAAAGTTTGAATTCAAATTCAAAACTCAAAATTCTCTGAAACTTCAAATGGCATTCAAATCAAACAGGATGCATAGGATGCTTAGCTATAATTGTAAAACATTCCAAATAGGAAATTTGGGATGTTACATGCTGGCTTTACATATTTGCAACAACAAGGGCAAACAGAGTTTGTAAAAGTTTTTCTTTATCACTTTTAGTTTATCAACTGAATTGCTTAAGGACAAGCAAAGGTTTAAGCTTGGGGGAGTTGATACGTCTCCGTCGTATCTACTTTTCCAAACACTTTTGCCCTTATTTTGGACCCTAACTTGCATGATTTGAATGGAACTAACCCGGACTGACGCTGTTTTCAGCAGAATTACCATGGTGTTATTTTTGTGCAGAAATAAAAGTTCTCGGAATGACCTGAAACTTCACGGAGAATATTTTTGGAATTAATAAAAAATACTGGCGAAAAAATCAGGGCCAGGGGGCCCACACCCTGTCCATGAGGGTGGGAGGCGTGCCTACCCCCCTGGGCGTGCCCCCTGCCTCGTGGCCCCCCTGGTGCTCCACCGACCTCAACTCCAACTCTATATATTCGTGTTCGGGGAGAAAAAATCAGAGAGAAGGATTCATCGCGTTTTACGATACGGAGCTGCCGCCAAGTCCTAATCTCTCTCGGGAGGGCTGATCTGGAGTCCGTTGGGGGCTCCGGAGAGGGGAATCTGTCGCCATCGTCATCATCAACCTTCCTCCATCACCAATTTTATGATGCTTACCATCGTGTGTGAGTAATTCCGTCGTAGGCTTGCTGGACGGTGATGGTTGGATGCGATTTATCATGTAATCGAGTTAGTTTTGTTAGGGTTTGATCCCTAGTATCCACTATGTTTTGAGATTGATGTTGCTATGACTTTGCTATGCTTAATGCTTGTCACTAGGGCCCGAGTGCCATGATTTCAGATCTGAACCTATTATGTTTCCATGAATATATGTGAGTTCTTGATCCTATATTGCAAGTCTATAGTCACCTATTATGTGTTATGATCCGTTAACCCCGAAGCGACAATAATCGGGACCATTACCGGTGATGACCGTAGTTTGAGGAGTTCAAGTATTCACTAAGTGTTAATGCTTTGGTCCGGTACTCTATTAAAAGGAGGCCTTAATATCCCTTAGTTTCCATTAGGACCCCGCTGCCACGCGAGGGTAGGACAAAAGATGTCATGCAAGTTCTTTTCCATAAGCACATATGACTATATTCGGAATACATGCCTACATTACATTGATGAATTGGAGCTAGTTTTGTGTCACCCTATGTTATAACTATTGCATGAGGAATCACATCCGGCATAATTCTTCATCACCGATCCAATGCCTACGAGCTTTTCACATATTGTTCTTTGCTTAGTTTTTTTTCCGTTGCCGCTGTTACAATCACTATAAAATTGCTACTGTTACTTTTGCCACCTTTATTGTTACTTCCATACTACTTTGCTACTAAATACTTTGCTGCAGATACTAAGTTATCTAGGTGTGGTTGAATTGACAACTCAACTGCTAATACTTGAGAATATTCTTTGGCTCCCCTTGTGTCGAATCAATAAATTTGGGTTGAATACTCTACCCTCGAAAACTGTTGCGATCGCCTATACTTGTGGGTCATCAGCCCTCCCCAGGCGGTTTTTCCGCGCCGGCGCCCAAACATTGGCCCAGACGCGCCCCCAGGAGCCCGTTTTTCGCCGGTTTGAGCCGAAACTGGCGCCGGAGGACCCATGCCGAACCCGGGCCATTGGGCGCGCTGGGCGCCAGGCGAAGCGGTTTTAGCGCTGAAGAGTCAGCAGGCCACCAGCGTCGGCGACCGACGCCTCGTCTTCCCCAAGAACAGCTCGGTTTCCCGCAGGGAATCAATGGCAAGGCTGCCGCCGGTCAGCCTTGCTATTGATTCCTCAAGGGCGGCACATCACGGGCAGCGCGGCGACGCCTCCCCTCTCGCCACGCGTACACACGTCGCGGGCTATAAAACCAGCAGCCCCCCCTTGCCGCTTGCCACGCCAGCCCGAGCCCAATACCAGCCGTCGGGTTGTCTCCCGTCCGCCGCCGAGCTCTGCCTACCTCCTTTTCCTCCCCTTTCTTCCCTCATCGATGGACAAATGCTTCCCCGGCGACGTCGTGGCAGCCAACGGCTTCGGTCGCCGCTTGCCCCAGGAGTGGGAGGCGTACCTCCTGTTCGAGGCCAACATCCCGGCGCCACCGGACATGCGCGCTGGGCCGACGGGGTGGAGGCTCAGCAATGGGAGCGTCCCCATCCCCCAGGTGCCCGACGTCGAGGCTCGCCCCGGCATCTTCGCCGCCGAGGGCGACCGCTTACGTTCGTCCCTGACGGAGGAGCAGCGCGACCTCCCCCAGTATGCCGCCGACAATCGCGTGGCATGGGCGGAGTACTTCCAGCGCCAGCAGGCGCAGCGGCAGGCGTCCACGAACGGGGCGCCGGTGGTGGGCGGCCTAAAGAACAGCGACGGGCGCCGCGTATGGTGGGGCGTCCCGGGCTGCACACTCCACGAGGTGCTGGCGTACCTCGAGGGCGGCAATGACCCATCGCTGGCATACCCTTCCACGACGGCCGCCCCTGTTGGGGAACGTAGTAATTTTAAAAATTTCCTACGCACACGCAAGGATCATGGTGATGCATAGCAACGAGAGGGGAGAGTATTGTCCACGTACCCTCGTAGATCGTAAGCGGAAGCGTTATGACAACGCGGTTGATGTAGTCGTACGTCTTCACGATCCGACCGATCCAAGTACCGAACGTCACGGCACCTCCGAGTTCAGCACACGCTCAGCTCGATGGCGATCCCGGACTCGATCCAGCAAAGTGTCGGGATGAGTTTCACGTCGACGACGGCGTGGTGACGATGATGATGTTCTACCGGCGCAGGGCTTCGCCTAAACTCCGCGACGATATGACCGAGGTGGAATATGGTGGAGGGGGGCACCGCACACGGCTAAGGAACGATCACGTAGATCAACTTGTGTGTCCATGGGGTGCCCCCCTGCCCCCGTATATAAAGGAGCAAGGGGGGAGGAGGCCGGCCCTAGGAGGGGGCGCGCCAAGTGTGGAGTCCTACTAGGACTCCCTAGTCCTAGTAGGATTCCACCTCCCTTGTTGGAGTAGGAGAAGGGAAAGAGGGAAGAGGAATAAGGAAAGGGGCTGCGCCCTTGTCCAACCGGACCAGAGGGGGGCGCAGGCCTCCTTCCTTTTGGCCTCTCTCCTCTATTCCCGTATGGCCCAATAAGGCCCATATACTCCCGGCGAATTCCGTAACTCTCGGTGCTTGAAAAATACCGAATCACTCGGAACCTTTCCGAACTCGAATATAGTCGTCCAATATATCGATCTTTACGTCTCGACCATTTCGAGACTCCTCGTCATGTCCCCGATCTCATCCGGGACTCGAACTCCTTCGGTACATCAAAACTCATAAACTCATAATATAACCATCATCGAAACCTTAAGCGTGCGGACCCTACGGGTTCGAGAACTATGTAGACATGACCTAGAACTATTCTTGGTCAATAACCAATAGCGGAACCTGGATGCTCATATTGGCTCCTACATATTCTACGAAGATCTTTATCGGTCAAACAGCATAACAACATACGTTGTTCCCTTTGTCATCGGTATGTTACTTGCCCGAGATTCGATCGTCGGTATCCAATACCTAGTTCAATCTCTAGCATTGGCAAGTCTCTTTACTCGTACGTAATGCATCATTCCGTAACTAACTTATTAGCTACATTGCTTGCAAGGATTATAGTGATGTGCATTACCGAGAGGGCCCAGAGATACCTCTCCGACAATCGGAGTGACAAAACCTAATCTCGAAATACGCCAACCCAACATGTACCTTTGGAGACACCTGTAGTACTCCTTTATAATCACCCGATTCACGTTGTGACGTTTGGTAGCACCAAAGTGTTCCTCCGTAAACGGAGTTGCATAATCTCATAGTTACAGGAACATGTATAAGTCATGAAGAAAGCAATAGCAACATACTAAACGGTCGGGTGCTAAGCTAATGGAATGGGTCATGTCAATCAGATCATTCACCTAATGATGTGATCCCGTTAATCAAATGACAACTCATGTCTATGGTTAGGAAACATAACCATCTTGGATCAACGAGCTAGTCAAGTAGAGGCATACTAGTGACACTCTGTTTGTCTATGTATTCACACATGTATTATGTTTCCGGTTAATACAATTCTAGCATGAATAATAAACATTTATCATGAAATAAGGAAATAAATAATAACTTTATTATTGCCTCTAGGGCATATTTCCTTGATCTCCCACTTGCACTAGAGTCAATAATCTAGTTCACATCGCCATGTGATTTAACAGCAATAGTTCACATCACCATGTGATTAACACCCATAGTTCACATCGATATGTGATCAACACCCAAAGGGTTTACTAGAGTCAGTAATCTAGTTCACATTGCTATGTGATTAACACCCAAAGAGTACTAAGGTGTGATCATGTTTTGCTTGTGAGATAATTTTAGTCAACGGGTTTGTCACAATCAGATCCGTAAGTATTTTGCGAATTTCTATGTCAACAATGCTCTGCAAGGAGCTACTCTAGCTAATTGCTCCCACTTTTCAGACTTAGAGTCATCCAGATCGGTGTCAAATCTTGCATCGACGTAACTCTTTACGACGAACCTTTTCTCACCTCTATAATCGAGAAACATATCCTTAATCCACTAAGGATAATATTGACCGTTGTCCAGTGATCTACTCCTAGATCACTATTGTACTCCCTTGCTAAACATAGTGTAGGGTATACAATAGTTCTGGTACACAGCATGACATACTTTATAGAACCTATGACTGAGGCATAGGGAATGACTTTCATTCTCTTTTTATCTTCTGCATTGGTCGGGCTTTGAGTCTTACTCAATTTCACACCTTGTAACATAGGCAAGAACTCTTTCTTTGACTGTTCCATTTTGAACTATTTCAAAATCTTGTCAAGGTATGTATTCATTGAAACAACTTATCAAGCATCTTGATTTATCTCTATAAATCTTGATGCTCAATATGTAAGCAGCTTTACCGAGGTCTTTCTTTGAAAAACTCCTTCCAAACACTCCTTTATGCTTTGCAGAATAATTCTACATTATTTCCGATCAACAATATGTCATTCACATATACTTATCAGAAATGCTATAGTGCTCCCACTCACTTTCTTGTAAATATAGGCTTCACCGTAAGTCTGTATAAAACTATATGCTTTGATCATCTCATCAAAGCGTATATTCCAACTCTGAGATGCTTGCACCAGTAGATGGATCGCTGGAGCTTGCATATTTTGTTAACACCTTTAGGATCAACAAAACCTTCTGGTTGCATCATATACAACTCTTCTTTAAGAAATCCATTAAGGATTGTAGTTTTGTTATCCATTTGCCAGATTTCATAAAATGCGACAATTGCTAACATGATTCGGACAGACTTTAAGCATCGATACGAGTGAGAAAATCTCATCGTAGTCAACACCTTGAACTTTGTCAAAAACCTTTTTGACAAGTCTAGCTTTGTAGATAGTAACATTACTATCAGCGTCCGTCTTCCTCTTGAAAATCCATTTAATCTCAATGGCTCGCCGATCATTGGGCAAGTCAATCAAAGTCCATACTTTGTTCTCATATATGGATCCCATCTCAGATTTCATGGTCTCAAACCATTTCGCGGAATCTGGGCTCACCATCGCTTCTTCATAGTTCGTAGGTTCATCATGGTCTAGTAACATGACTTCCAGTACATGATTACCGTACCACTCTGGTGCGGATCATGCTCTGGTTGATCTACGAAGTTCTGTAGTAACTTGATCTAAAGTTACATGATCATCATCATTAGCTTCCTCACTAATTGGTGTAGGATTCACAGGAACAGATTTCTGTGATGAACTACTTTCCAATTCGGGAGTAGGTACAGTTACCTCATCAAGTTCTACTTTCCTCCCACTCACTTCTTTCGAGAGAAACTCCTTCTCTAGAAAGGATCCATTCTTAGCAACGATTTTGCATTCGAATCTGTGATAGAAGGTGTACCCAACAGTTTCCTTTGGGTATCCTATGAAGATGCATTTCTCCGATTTGGGTTCGAGCTTATCAGGATGAAACTTTTTCACATAAGCATCGCAACTCCAACTTTAAGAAACGACAGCTTAGGTTTAATGCTAAATCATAGTTCATACGGTGTCGTCTCAACGGATTTAGATGGTGCCCTATTTAATGTGAATGCAGCTGTCTCTAATGCATAACCCCAAAACGATAGTGGTAGATCGGTAAGAGACATCATAGATCGCACCATATCTAATAAAGTACGGTTATGACGTTCGGACACACCATTACACTGTGATGTTCCAGGTGGCGTGAGTAGTGAAACTATTTCACATTGTTTTAACTGAAGGCCAAACTTGTAACTCAAATATTTTACCTCTGCGATCATATCGTAGAAACTTTTATTTTCTTGTTACGATGATTCTCCACTTCACTCTGAAATTCTTTGAACTTTTCAAATGTTTCAGACTTGTGTTTTATCAAGTAGATATACCCATATCTGCTCAAATCATCTGTGAAGGTCAGAAAATAACGATACTTGCCATGAGCTTTAACACTCATCGGACCGCATACATCAGTATGTATTATTTCCAATAAGTCAGTTGCTCACTCCATTGTTCCGGAGAACGGAGTCTTAGTCATCTTGCCCATGAGGCATGGTTCGCAAGCATCAAGTGATTCATAATCAAGTGATTCCAAAATCCCATCAGCATGGAGTTTCTTCATGCGCTTTACACCAATATGACCTAAACGGCAGTGCCACAAATAAGTTGCACTATCATTATTAACTTTGCATCTTTTGGCTTCAATATTATGAATATGTGTATCACATGATCGAGATCCAACAAACCATTTTCATTGGGTGTATGACCATAGAAGGTTTTATTCATGTAAACAGAACAACAACTATTCTCTAACTTACATGAATAACTGTATTGCAATAAACATGATCAAATCATATTCATGCTCAACGCAAACACCAAATAACACTTATTTAGGTTTAACACTAATCCCGAAAGTATAGGGAATGTGCGATGATGATCATATCAATCTTGGAACTATTTGCAACACACATCGTCACTTCACCCTTAACTAGTCTCTGTTTATTCTGCAACTCCCGTTTCGAGTTACTAATCTTAGCAACTGAACTAGTATTAAATACTGAGGGGTTGCTATAAACACTAGTAAAGTACACATCAATAATATGTATATCAAATATACTTATGTTCACTTTGCCATCCTTCTTATCCGCCAATCACTTGGGGTAGTACCGCTTCCAGTGACCAGTCTCTTTGCAGTAGAAGCACTTAGTCTCAGGCTTAGGACCAGACTTGGGTTTCTTCACTTGAGCAGCAACTTGCTTGTCGTTCTTCTTAAAGTTCCCCTTCTTTTCCCTTTGCCTTTTTCTTGAAACTAGTGATCTTGTTAACCATCGACACTTGGTGCTCTTTTCTTGATTTCTACCTTCGCTGATCTCAACATCGCGAAGAGCTCAGGAATAACTTTCGTCATCCCTTGCATATTATAGTTCATCACGAAGTTATACTAACTTGGTGATGGTGACTAGAGAATTCTGTCAATCACTATTTTATCTGGAAGATTAACTCCCACTTGATTCAAGCGATTGTAGTACCAGACAATCTGAGCACATGCTCACTAGTTGAGCGATTCTCCTCCATCTTTTAGCTATAGAACTTGTTGGAGACTTCATATCTCTCAACTCGGGTATTTGCTTGAAATATTAACTCCAACTCCTGGAACATCTTATATGGTCCATGACGTTCAAAAACGTCTTTGAAGTCCCGATTCTTAAGCCGTTAAGCATGGTGCACTAAACTATCAAGTAGTCATCATATTGAGCTAGCTAAACGTTCATAACGCCCGCATCCGCTCCCGCAATAGGTCTGTCACCTAGCGGTGCATCGGGACATAATTCTTACGTGCAGCAATGAGGATAAACCTCATGTCACGGATCTAATCCGCATCATTGCTACTAACATCTTTCAACATAATTTTCTAGGAACATATCAAAATAAAATAGGAGAGCAACATCGCGAGCTATTGATCTACAACATAGATATGCTAATAATACCAGGACTAAGTTCATGATAAATTAAAGTTCAATTAATCATATTACTTAAGAACTCCCACTTAGATAGACATCCCTCTAATCCTCTAAGTGATCACGTGATCCAAATCAACTAAACCATGTCCGATCATCACGTGAGATGGAGTAGTTTCAATGGTGAACATCACTATGTTGATCATATCTACTATATGATTCACGCCGACCTTTCGGTCTCCGTGTTCAAGCCATATATGTATATGCTAGGCTCGTCAAGTTTAACTGAGTATTCCGCGTGTGCAACTGTTTTGCACCCGTTGTATTTGAACGTAGAGCCTATCACACCCGATCATCACGTGGTGTCTCAAAGACGAAGAACTTTCGCAACGGTGCATACTCGGGAGAACACTTCTTGATAATTTTAGTGAGAGATCATCTTAAATGCTACCATCAATCAAAGCAAGATAAGATGCATAAAGGATAAACATCACATGCAATCAATATAAGTGATATGATATGGCCATCATCATCTTGTGCTTGTGATCTCCATCTCCAAGCACCGTCGTGATCACCATCGCCACCGGCGCGACACCTTGATCTCCATCGTAGCATCGTTGTCGTCTCGCCAATCTTATGCTTCTACGACTATCGCTACCGCTTAGTGATAAAGTAAAGCATTACAGTATGCGTTGCATTTCATACAATAAAGCGACAACCATATGGCTCCCGCCATTGTCGATAACCGGTTACAAAACATGATCATCTCATACAATAAAATATAGCATCACGCCTTGACCATATCACATCACAACATGCCCTGCAAAAACAAGTTAGACGTCCTCTACTTTGTTGTTGCAAATTTTACGTGGCTGCTACGGGCTGAGCAAGAACCGTTCTTACCTACGCATTAAAACCACAACGGTAGTTCGCCAAGTTAGTGCCGTTTTAACCTTCGCAAGGACCGGCGAGCCACACTCAGTTCAACTAAAGTGAGAGAGACAGACACCCGCCGGTCACCTTTAAGCACGAGTGCTCATAACGGTGAAACCAGTCTCGCGTAAGCGTCGCGTAATGTCGGTCCGGACCGCTTCATCTCACAATACCGCCAAACCAAAGTATGACATCTTTGGTAAGCAGATGACTTGTATCGCCCACAACTCACTTGTGTTCTACTCGTGCATATGACATTTACGCATAAAACCAGGCTCGATGCCACTGTTGGGGAAGGTAGTAATTTCAAAATTTCCACGCACACGCAAGGATCATGGTGATGCATAGCAACGAGAGGGAGAGTATTGTCCACGCACCCTCGTAGATCGAAGCGAAGCGTTATGACAACGCTGTTGATGTAGTCGACGCCTTCACGATCCGACCGATCCAAGTACCGAACGACGGCACCTCCGAGTTCAGCACACGTTCAGCTCGATGACGATCCCAGACTCCGATCCAGCAAAGTGTCGGGATGAGTTCCACAAGATGACGGCGTGGTGACGATGATGATGTTCTACGGCGCAGGGCTTCGCTAAACTCCTCGACGATATGACCGAGGTGGAATATGGTGGAGGGGCACCGCACATGGCTAAGGAACGATCACGTAGATCAACTTGTGTGTCCATGGGGTGCCCCCGCCTCAGATATAAAGGAGCAAGGGGAGGAGGCCGGCCCTAGGAGGGCGCCAAGTGTGGAGTCCTACTAGGACTCCCTAGTCCTAGTAGGATTCCACCTCCTTGTTGGAGTAGGAGAAGGGAAGAGGGAAGAGGAATAAGGAAAAGGGGCTGCGCGCCTTGTCCAGTCGGACCAGAGGGGGCGCAGGCCTCCTTCCTTTGGCCTCTCTCCTCTATTCCCGTATGGCCCAATAAGGCCCATATACTCCCGGCGAATTCCGTAACTCTCCCAGCTTGAAAAATACCGAATCACTCGGAACCTTTCCGAACTCCGAATATAGTCGTCCAATATATCGATCTTTACGTCTCGACCATTTCGAGACTCCTCGTCATGTCCCCGATCTCATCCGGGACTCGAACTCCTTCGGTACATCAAAACTCATAAACTCATAATATAAGCGCCATCGAAACCTTAAGCGTGCGGACCCTACGGGTTCGAGAACTATGTAGACATGACCTAGAACTATTCTTGGTCAATAACCAATAGCGGAACCTGGATGCTCATATTGGCTCCTACATATTCTACGAAGATCTTTATCGGTCAAACAAAGATAACAACATACGTTGTTCCCTTTGTCATCGGTATGTTACTTGCCCGAGATTCGATCGTCGGTATCCAATACCTAGTTCAATCTCGCATTGGCAAGTCTCTTTACTCGTACGTAATGCATCATTCCGTAACTAACTTATTAGCTACATTGCTTGCAAGGCTTATAGTGATGTGCATTACCGAGAGGGCCGAGAGATACCTCTCCGACAATCGGAGTGACAAAACCTAATCTCGAAATCGCCAACCCAACATGTACCTTTGGAGACACCTGTAGTACTCCTTTATAATCACCCGATTCGTTGTGACGTTTGGTAGCACCAAAGTGTTCCTCCGGTAAACGGGAGTTGCATAATCTCATAGTTACAGGAACATGTATAAGTCATGAAGAAAGCAATAGCAACATACTAAACGGTCGGGTGCTAAGCTAATGGAATGGGTCATGTCAATCAGATCATTCACCTAATGATGTGATCCCGTTAATCAAATGACAACTCATGTCTATGGTTAGGAAACATAACCATCTTGGATCAACGAGCTAGTCAAGTAGAGGCATACTAGTGACACTCTGTTTGTCTATGTATTCACACATGTATTATGTTTCCGGTTAATACAATTCTAGCATGAATAATAAACATTTATCATGAAATAAGGAAATAAATAATAACTTTATTATTGCCACTAGGGCATATTTCCTTCACCCCCCGCCGGAGCGCCAGGCCATGGGTGCCCAGGAGGTTCGGCTCCTCCTCATCTTCATCCTCTCAGTCGTCCTCCCGCTCATCCTCCCACTCTTCCGGCTCGCCGGCGCTGTTCGGCATCAAGACCGAGCCCGTCGCGGAGACGCCGCTCGATCGGCGCACGCGCAGCGCCGACATCGTTATCAACGAGAGGCGACAGGCGCGCCCCCTCCTCGGCTCCTCCGAGCTACGTCAAGCCAAAGACGGAGCCGGGGCTCGCCGCCGTCAAGGAGCCGGGGCTCCTCGTCGTGAAGACTGAGCCCGGGCTCGCCGGCGGCGTCAAGGAGGAGGAGCTCGACGACGCGGCGGCCCTCAAACGGGCGCGATGATCGACCGGGCACGGAGTTGAGCGCCCGGCGCCCGCCTCTGGCGCTTGAAGCTTCGGCACCGTGGCCGGGACGAGGGAGGCGTCGTCGTCCTCGACGACAACAACGACGACACGCCGCTGGCACCGGTCCGCCATGGAGACCCCGGGCAGGGGTCCAGTAGGGGCGGCCGCGCCATCAAGAAGGAGAAGGCCGCCGACGACGACAACGAGGACGGTGGCGACTTCGTCCCGCTCAGCGACTTCTTCGCCCCGTAGTTGGGTTTTTTTTTAAATAACTTATATAACACCGAACCGTGCGGAATATTATGTCAAGTTTGCCGAATTTAACCGAACGTTTTGTCCAATTTACCGAACTTTGCCGAATTCACTTTTTTCCACAACTAAAAACCCGCGTCTGGGGCGACCATGGGGCGAGCGGCTGGGAACCCGCTCGCCCCCGCGCTGAATTTAGCGTCGGCTCGCCCGAGGGGCGCGTAAAATCGCTATCTGGGAGGCCAACGGCTGGAGATGCTCTTAGAGCAGCCGCTGAAGCAAGCGCTCCTCGCCGCGTAAAAACAGACAATCAACGTGCTGCAAACGCTTTTTTAACGCACCACGTGTTGGACGGCTGTTAGAGATGCTCTTGGTGAGCGGCGGCGCTGGTCGGGCGAACAGGGTTCCAGACCGAGGATTCCACAGGGAGGGAGCCGGAATTGATTTTCTTGCGTTTGTTGGTTTGCCCGCACGAGCGAGCCAAATCGGCTCGGAGCTGGCAGCGGTTACAGACTTGGTTGCCATCAAAAGCTAGATTTTTCTGTCACATCAACCGCCCTAACCTTGCCCAGCAAGGCTAGTTTAGCTCTTGACTTAGATTTAGATCCAAATACTCCTACTATCTTTATAGATTTATAATTAATTCACAGGAGGACGAGCACCCAGACACCCTCTGCTCAGCTCTGCTCTGCTCGCCGGAAACCTCTGCAGGTCCGACCAACACAGGAGGGCGAGCGACCCAGCCACGCAGTCTGGGTGAATCTCGCCGACCCCTCCAGCCACATCCGCGGTAGTGGACGTTTCTGGTGTACGCCTCTGCCTGCCATGGCGGATGTGGACGACGGTTCGAGCCCTGCCAACTCGGGATTGGTTCGTGCTCTATTATATATTGTCAATGTTCGACTGCACTTAAGTTTTCTAGGGTTTGGAGTGTGCTGTGCGCATCAATAGATCGCCACTAATCCCCTCATTATAACATATATGTTGATTCCTAGTATGTTCTTCGCTAAAACCCCTCCCAACTAATGTAGTTGGAAGATCAAATTGTTTTTTCCGAAAGGGAAGAAGACTTTCTACCGTGATCGAAAGATCGATACTGCCAAATTATTAATAAGCAAAAGGTTCAACATAAGTCTTCAGGTCTTAAAAAAGAAAGGAAAAAGGTTCAAAAAGAGCAAACAAAATAACAGAATAGCCACAACGGGCCGGCATATGAAAGATAGGAAACACTAAACGCCTATCCTATTACATGACCGCCATCCAAACCGGTTCGGATAGATCCAGTAACCGTACGCTCCCTGGCCTCCGTCGAAGTGAATAGCGACCACATACGGATCAGTGCAATGGCCCGGAAAATAACCTGCAAGAAGTGAATATTTGTTGTTCTGTTAAAAACCAAATCATTTCTGCAGTTCCAGACTGCCCATAATAAAGCACACACTCCTACACGGATGTGTCTTGCTGTTTCTGAATCTATCTCGTCTAGCCACGTCCCAAATAACGTGTTAATAGTATTCGGAGGAGTAATATTAAATGCTATGTGGACCGACCGCCACAATTTTTTTGCCAATGGGCACTCAAGAAAGAGGTGTTTGATGGATTCATCACGATCACAGAAGCTACATCTTGTAGATCATGTCCAGTTGCGTTTTGCCAAATTATCCTTAGTTAGAATGACTTGTTTATGGACAAACCACATAAACACTTTAATTTTTAAAGGCACTTTGACTTTCCAAACAGGGCTGTTGAGATAGCTGAACATCCATCAATCTTCTCACAAGATGGATCCAGGCTTCCCAACGGTTTCCCGCTAGCGTCCTCCTGAATTGAATATTAAGAGGATTGGACTGTAATACTGTTGCAACGTAAGCGTCTCTTCGCTGAATAATATTATAGAGAGAAGGATATTGGAGTGCAAGGGGCTTCTCCCTAGCCATGTATCTTCCCAGAATCTCGTGGTAGTACCATTTCCAACTACAAACTTTGTCCTGTTGAAAAAGACTGATTTTACTCTCATCAGTCCTTTCCAAAAAGGCGAGTCAGTCGGCCTCACCGTCACCTGGGATAAGGTTTTATATTGAAGGTACTTATTATGCAGAATCTGGGCCCATGTGGCATCCGTCTCTACAGGTAGCTTATACAGCCACTTGCTGAGAAGACATCTGTTCTTCACCTCTAAATTTTCAATGCCGAGGCCCCCTTGGTCTTTCGGCCTACAAATGATATTCCATTTAGCGAGTCTGTACTTTCGTTTTAGTTCATCGCTCTACCAGAAGAAGCGCGATTGATAGAAATCAAGCCTTTTCCGGACTCCAACTGGTACCTCAAAAAAGGACAAGAGAAAGATAGGCATACTCATGAGAACCGAATTAATGAGAATTAGTCGGCCTTCGTATGACATAAGCTTGCCCTTCCAGCAGCTTAGTTTTTTTTCAAATCGATCCTCAATGCACTTCCATTCTTTGTTGGAAAGCTTGCGATGGTGGATTGGTATACCCAAATACGTGGAGGGTAAAGACCCCAATTCGCACCCGAACAATTGTTTGTAAGCTTCTTGTTCGTCTTTAGCTCTTCCAAAGCAGAACAATTCGCTTTTATGGAAGTTAATCTTTAACCCGGACAATTGTTCGAACAAGCATAACACAAGCTTCATGTTCCTTGCTTTTGCCAAATCATGCTCCATGAAGATGATAGTATCATCAGCGTACTGTAGGATAGACACACCTCCGTCAACTAAATGCGGAACGAGGCCACCTACCTGGCCAGCATCCTTAGCTCTTCCTATTAGGATTGTCAACATGTCGACCACTATGTAGAACAGAATAGGTGACATCGGATCTCCTTGCCTCAGACCCTTGTGTGTCTGGAAGTAATGACTTATGTCATCATTCACTTTGATTCCAACACTCCCTTTTTGCGTGAAAGAATCTACCTGGTTTCTCCAGGACTGATCGAAACCTTTCGTACGCAAGGCCTGTTGAAGAAATGGCCATTTTACCTTGTCGTACGCTTTCTCAAAATCCACTTAGAAAACTACCCCATCTAGTTTTTTCGTGTGGATTTCATGGAGTGTTTCATGTAGGACCACAACCCTTTCTAGGATGTTTCTGTCCGGCATGAAAGCAGTTTGAGACGGCTGCACCACAGGATGCGCAATCTGCGTAAGCCTATTAGTCCCAACCTTGGTGAAAATTTTAAAGCTGACATTAAGAAGACATATCGGCCTGAACTGCTCAATTCGCAGGGCCTCTGTTTTCTTAGGAAGCAAAGTAATCGTTCAAAATTTCAAGTGAAACAGCTGCAGCTGTCCAGAGAATAGATCATGGAACATCGGCAGCAAGTCACCCTTAATGATGTGCCAGCACTTTTTATAAAACTCCGCCGGAAAAACATCCGGCCCTGGAGCTTTATTATTCTTCATTTGTGAAATTGCTTCAAACACCTCTTTCTCCGAAAATGGGGCGGTCAAAATATCATTCTCAACGGCAGCCAGTTGAGGGACATCCTCAACCCTCGACTCATCCAAGGATACGAAATTATCCTCAGGGGGCCCAAACAGCTGCTTATAGTAATTGGTGATGTATAATTTTAGGTTCTCCTGTCCTAAAATCGTCCCCTCATCTTGCTCAAGCTGAAATATTCTCTTCTTTCGATGCTTGCCATTTGCAATCATATGGAAGAATTGAGTGTTATCATCAAATTGTGTATTACTCATTCTTTTATCACTTCACTGTGCAACAGGTAAAAGCAGAAGGTGAATTGTACATGGAGTCGCTGGTTAGAGTTTCACTTCTGCTGGTCACCGAGGAGTTCCCGTTTGAGGTCCAACTACATGGCTCCAAGATGCTCCAGGTCCTTGGTTTTCCTTGAGACCCTTAATTGTTCTGATCAGTTGCACTTGATTTACCTAACAAATTATTTGCCTTTTATTTTTAGCATCTGGTGGATTACAGAAGTGATGAACTCAACTTCTTGAGTTAAAACTGCAGCTGGTTCGATATCCTAGTGAAACAGCGGCCAATGCAGGAAAACCCAAAGAACATAGCAAGCGTAATACAAGCTTACTTGTGCTAGCTGCAAATAACATTTTGAGAAGTCTGACGGCAGGAAAAAAGGGTGAAGCACATGAATACTTTAATTGTTCTCTGATGGAAGCCTGCTCAATATAAAATCTTATGTGTTCTTATTATGCCGTTTCAGTTTAATCTATTTTATTTATTGCTCAGATAAATGTGCTCACTTGTGATGTTTGTGTTTCCGTTTGATATGGATGCTTTTGCCGTGTGTTTCCGCTCGATGATTGTGAAAACAGAAACAAAGCTTTTAGTCCAAAGCAATTTGGATGGGCTAGAGCCTACATTCAACAAAAACCACCTGAATCAAAATAGTTTATAGAAGGTTGGTAGTAGTACTACTAGTTCATGGTAAAAGAGGCCCTAATTTCTTGAATGATTCCGAGGTTGGATAGCCGATTTTCATGCGCTCTTAACATAAGCCAATTCTATGGGTACATTCTGTTCCTTTAAGTCCTTGACACGTTTGTTAATTGCAGATTATATGAAATATACTTCCTTGTTTGGCTATAGATATAGTGTTGTTGCTAAATAATTAACACCTTAAATGTTTGGTTAATGCTATAAGATATTCTCACCGCATACCTGCTTTTTTTTCCGGAACGCGCATGAATCGTATACCTGATTCATTTTTCTTATTTCATCTGATTACTTAACATTGAGCAGGGTTTGTAAGAAATAGCGATGGAAGTACAGTTAAATCCATCGCAAGCTACAGACCTATCATTCTTAGTTCAGTAAAGAGGGCTCCTGTATTTCAGGATGAAAGAGTGGGCTTCTCTCTCGTGCTTCCCTCTGTTTCAGAAGATGAAAGAATCCATGTTTGCAGTGATATATGTGCTTTGAGTAGTGAAAACGGCACCAGCAGTAGTCCAGAAAAAGCTGACAGGAGCCGTTGTGAATCGAGTAAAAGATCCCATAACAGTAACACCAGTATATCAATCAAGGTATTGTTCTTTGCATTATATGTTCTTTTCTAGTTTCCTGCCTTTGGTCAAACCATTTAAATAAATGTTATTGTTTTACCAAATCGTTCATGTATTTGGTGTGCACTCTCATTATGATTTTTTCCTGTTCTTGAAAGTACAGGATAAGGATGAAGCGATATGTCATCAAAGGAAGGACAGTCTTCTCCTTACAGAGCACAATCTGTTATGTGAGGCCTTCAGTATACCATCTCTTTTGGGGTATTATCTTTTTTCCTTTTGTTTACTCTCTTATTCACAAATAAGTCACCTTTTAGAAAGGCTAAGATGGATAAGAGCTATGTGGTTCCCATCCACAGTTTTTTTTACGGGAGTTCCCATCCACAGTTTGCCACACTTCAACTTAGGAGTTTGACCAAGTTAGGCAGGTGTTTGGTTTGGGATCATGCTTAGGCAAAATTCCTTTGGGCTCTACTTGTCGTAAAGTGAAAAAGTGTGACAAGATTTTATTAGTAGTGCTATAGTGCGGCAAAGATTTTGTGCATCTCATCTCAGGCAAAGTTGGCACAAAGTGTGTGGTAAATTGTGTCATTTATAATGCTCAACCAAACAAGCCCATAATCTTTTTTTTTAATCATATCGTTACTGAAGTTGTGGTCTAAGTTGTGCCTTTGAAATTAGGACAATTACAATATCATATTCTTTAAGAGTGGAAAAGTACCGTCTACTATTGCCGTTATGTAATTGCTTACCTTTCAATTCTCTTTACAGAATTGTGGAATATGCAAGAATAATTCCCTGTTTACTTGATCCTCTGAACAAAATATGGACCCTCGTGGAATGGAAAGATAATTATGTGTCTAGTGTGAGCCAGCTTTTTTCTGATGGCCAGTTTTTGAAGATGGCTTATCATGTGGTGAAATTCAGTGAAGAACAGCTTAAGAGGAGCAAAACAGAAGGGTCTGGTGCTCGTGATCTTTCCCCGGTAGCCCTTTTAAAACTAATCCTTCCATTGCTCTTACAGGTAAATGTGCACCTAAACCTTTGGTCTCAAACCATGGCAATAAAATACACAATGTAGTCTAAGTTGCATTTAGCAATGTGTTTATAGTTGATTATTTTGACCTTTTTATTTAATGTTTTTCAGCTGCTTCAGTGTATACATGCGCTCTGGAACGAGGATGCTAATTTTTTACCTGAAGAACTTGAAAGAGCTAAATGTTTGAACAGTGTGGAGCTTGCTACTATACTTGAAAGTACAAATGGGTTGTATGACATTGACAATGTGGAATATCTCCATAGGAACAAGACAGGGGCATTATTGGAGGGAACTCGACAGAGAGTGTAAGTCTATCGTATCTTTGCATTCTTTGTGATATATAGCTCTTTTGACCTGTGATGAAATGAACTTACATGTAGGTGTTTGTTAGGACTTTAGATACTTGACAGGCTGTATCTTAGTTTTTCTAGGTTATTTGATTGAAGTACGCATAATTAACTGTACAAATTCTACTTCTGTAGCAGTCTTTGTTAAAACATGAAATGCAAATTCCATAACTCTAACGTGGCCCAAATTTCAAGTTATTATTAAATATAATGAACTCTGTCTTGTAACAGAAAATAATTTTTCTGGAACTGCTGGCTAATGATGCTGCCTTAACAATGCTAATATCGGCGCCATGTTTGTCATGAGAGAACATGCATAAACTGAAGTCAAATTCGATGGCCTACAATATCATAGGAACAAAGGGCCGGTACTTACCTATTTTTGTAACGAAATCAGTATTTGAAATAGGGAAAAAATCAAGAGCTGAAAATGAGCTGGCAAAAAAAATTGCTTAAGTTCTATGCAATTTGGATCATTAATGTACAGCATTTTTGCCCTGGATGCGAAATCACTATATATACATCATATACTGTTTATATATCTAATTCTGTTATATTAATTGATGTTGGAACACTTGTGAATGAAAGTAGTACTGATTATATGGTTATCACGTTGTTATTTGCTCCTTTTGTATCTCCATAAGTAAGGATGCAAGAACACTAGATATAGTGTTTATATTTTGTATTTCTGTTAAACTGATTGATATTTGAATACTTATGACTTGTGAATGGAAGTACTACTGATTATGGCAATCTGTCATTATTTGCTGCTTTTTGTATATTAAAAATAGTGAATTGTATCATGCTGCAGGTACAACGTCGTAGGCCTATGTACATCCGTAGAGGGTTTTTTTCAGAGTTATTAACTAGTGTATCTGCTACGGATGCTTTCTTGAATGGTTTAAGGTCGATGGAACCTATGCATTTGGGGAAGGTTATTCGTCTGGTAGTTGTTCCTTTGGTTAAAAATTGCCCCTGCAAATTTTGGAAGCTGTGGATGGTCGATTTCTTAGGGCCTATACTAACTGAGTGTGAGCATAGGCTTCACTTTGCTTGGTTTGATCTCTTATACCACAGAGGGACTGGAAAACCATATTTTTATGGTAATCTTGTTGGACCGGATAGACAAATAAATGCACTGAAGCAGAAGCTACTGCTTGCATTTACTCGGGAAGTGTCGGATCTTCTTAGAGTGTTAGCAGTTACGGAACAAAATATGGAGTCTGTCCCGTCTCCTCTCTTGAGGTATTTAACTTTAATCAACTTGTATTTTCTTTGCAAATGCTATGCCTATTCATCTTATATTAGATAAAATTTACTTATTGTTTCTTCCAGATTCCTTTTACTTCACGATTGCTTTAAGAGGATAAGAATGAGTCTCTTTGGATACTTTATGGATGATGAAACAACAATGAATGCCATTCCGTTTTGCCGTTCTCTCACTTGGCTTGCAATCAGTGACATGAGAGTCAGGCATTTAATTTTGAATGATCTGCTTCCTTGTCTAATTCAACGTTTAGACAATCAGCTTCCATGTGCAATTCAGCACCTAAGGCATAAATTGGGATTAAGTATGAGGGCTAGTGCTAGCAAAGACCTTGAAGCACTTTGTGAAGAATGGTACAATAATTTTGAAAAGGCAAGTGATCAGTATTTTTTGTTCTTGTTTCACCATTTACAAGTGGGGATTCTGTGTACTTCAAAAATAAAATAAAATTGGAACGGTATTTTTGGCGTTTGGTAACGAAAAGTTGTACGCACCATATTCTATAGCCATCTCCTTATTTTAAAATTGTGAAACTTACTGGGAGTCCATCACACTGTTGAATATTGATATATAACTTCATGCTACTTGTTTTTTCATGTGTTTGTGATAGGGTTCTGCAGGAGAACGTAAGTCCGATGCCTGTGCTGAAAAGAACTTTACAGCCTGGTTGAGGAAGAAAAAAGAAGATCTTCAAGTAATGGCATGTTCTGCTGCTAAGGAACTTTTCGAGGGTTCTTATTGGAATTGAGAAGTATGTTCCCTTTCTATTTCTTAGACAAGTTTGAGCATCTGAAATGTTCATTTCTTTATTTTTTATTTGGCACTTATTTCTTCGTTTCTACATGTTCTTTTATGTTATAACCAGTTCGAAGATGAATTTAGAAGATACCTTCCTGACTATATGGACATGTTGCAACAAGTGGATTCAATCAATGACTATGAGGAGGTAATTAGTTTGCTGCTCTAGAAATGTATTCTGAGTTTATGATTGTCATGATAGCGAGGCGGTTTTTAAAGCATCCCTAGGCTGTAAGGAGCCCTGGTAGCGCCTTGGAAATAACCCTGACTTGGGCACTTAGGAGTCTGGGCTTCTGGGTGGGCCCCTGTTTGTTTGGGCTTATGCTTCAGCTTCTGCAGGTTTTCCACTTTGCCTAAAAAGCCAAAAAAGGTCCTATTTAGGGGCTTTCGGCTTTTGGCTTACATACCATCATATAACAATATTGATTCATAAGCCATAAGCCGAAGCCAAAAGCCCCTATTTAGGAGCTTTTTTGGCTTTTAAGCCAAAGTGGAAAAGCTGCAAAAGCTGAAGCATAAGACCAAACAAACAGGGCCTATCATCATCTTAAAACCACGGCGAGGCTTCTGTGGTGTTTGGATAAGTAGCAGTTTGGTGGTAGGTCAAAATTGGCTGAGGCTGGGCTTCTAGGTCCCTTATCGTCTTAGAACCATACCGAGGCTTCTGAGGTTTTGGATAAGTAGCAGTTTGGTGGTAGGTCAAAATTGCCTTTTAGATCGGTAGGGTCTATAGTATCACCAACTAATTGTATGGACTATGTGAATCTAAGACAGCAACAATCATAACAGTAGCACAATATGTACTATATCGGATATGTGCACTAGACTTCAATATGTCTAGGAATTGTTTGGTAGTTGAAAGTATCAGTGTTCGGACCCAAAGTGGTCGGACCCTTCCCCAGACCCTGCGCAAGCGGGAGCTACATGCACTGGGGCTGCCCCTTTTTTTTGAAAGTATCAGTGTTGTATTATTAGTTGACTGCCATCCGATTAGTTCAGCTGGCCGCGGCAGGTGGTGGTGCAACGCAGCAGCGGCTGGCCGGTGGGCGGGCTGGTCGGGATCCAGGGGCTACGTCGGCTGGACGACGGTGGGCATTGCAGATGGGCTCCTCGATGAGCTTCCTTGGCGGTTGGCTGCGGCCCTTGGGATTTCTCCTTGCCGGTGGTCTGGTGTTTGTTGGTGGCCTCGCGTGGAGCTGCGTCCGCCGTCGAGGTGGGGTGACACAGGGGGTGTCCGGTGGGGAGGCGGGCTGGAGGGATGGGAGGTGCCGACGAGCTCAGGACAACCATTGCCGGCACAGGGGTGTGCCGGCCCGGATGCTTCCGCTCCCCCTCCTCCTCCTTTCCCCGGCCTTGTGTGGGCAGACGCGGCTCCAGCGTTGTTCAAGGCGGGAGCTGCGGTCTCTTCAGTCGGGTGCATCCTTTGGCCCAAAGCCGGGCACTTTGGTCGGTCTTGGGGGTGTCTGGATGCAGGGCGGCGGCCCTGGCGACGGAAGGCACGGCGTTCGTGGGCGGTACTTGCGTCTCGGGTGTGGGCGAGCAGCCATGGCCATGCGGGTGGGTAGTCGTTGGTGGTTGGCGGAGCTAGGATGCGTCGGAGGGGTGGGAGTGCCGGGGTACACCACTTGCCCAATCATTGTATTGGCCGATGGTGGCGGCGTCCGTGGACGTCCTATCCTTCATGAAGGCTCCGTCGCGGTGTCCCTACTCCTTCGTGATGCTCCGGGTGAAAACTCAATCTTCGGGATCGGATGGTGGCGGCTATCAGTGGTCGTTCCCTTCTAGGAGGCACCATCTTGGAGTCCTTGCTCTGTTGTTTTCTGTCTCACCTCTCCCCGGAGGATTGCTCGTGGTGGAGGTCTCCGTTGGCTCCAAGCGGTTCGTCTTCGCTCATATGTACTGGCTTGGTAGTCGTTGGGGTGGTGTGGCAGTGCTCGGCACCTTTGTATCTTGCCTTGGTTATGTGCGGTGGTGGCGTGAGTTTGTATCGTGATGCTTGTGGATCGGTGCTTTATATATAAAGCGGGGCGAAAGCCTTTTTCGGTAAATCGATGGACTTGTCAAAAATTGATATGGTAACAACACTTTTGAATTAGATGGGCAGGATGTGCAAAGGAAATTGGCAGATTTGCGAAGGTTTGATATGGAATTAATAATGTGTGTTGACGTTACCATTGATTTGACTTTTTGGAAGACCACCGACATCAGCGAACAAGAAGGTAGCACCGGTAGCGCTGGTGGTGCCCCTGTGATCTTCTTGTGGCGGTGGTCTGTGATCTGGAAAGCCAATCGGAACCGAGCTTCACACACCGATGGAACGACGGTTCTGGCAGGGTGAGGGATCGAAGGGGTCGATCGGCGATCGTGATAGCCCATAGTGCCTGAATGAAGATGAACATCTGGCGATTGGCGAACTGGTGAAGAGGCGATGCGGCACAGGATCGAGTTGTCATCCATGCGCAGTCTGCAGGCATTGAGTGAACGACTGCACAAGCCTAGAAGTAGCCGCACAAACCCAACTCTGTAGAGCAGGTCCAACACTTCCAGTGGTCTAGGCATATGAGTGAAGTGTGCTAGGGAAAAACAGGAGCCCCCCAAATTGGAGGCCCTGTGTGGCCGCACGGGTTGCACGCCCCTGGGCGCGGGCCCCGGGCCTAGTTCTGTGCGACAAAGAGTATGACGCTAAAGAGGCTTTAAAAAGAATGAAAGGAGGCAAGGCCACGGGCCCTGATTGTCTTGATTGTAACCCCATTGAGATGTGGAGATGCCTTGGAGACATAGCTATAGTATGACTAACTAAGCTTTTCAACCTCATTTTTCGGTCAAACAAGACGCACGCCCGAAGAATGGATGCGAAGTATATTAGTACCAATTTTAAAGAATAAGGGGGATGTTCAAAGTTGTACTAACTACCGTAAAATTAAGTTGATGAGCCATTAATGAAGCTATAGGAGAGTCATTGAGCACGCTTAAGAAGAATGACATGCATGCTTGAAAATCAGTTTTGTTTCATGCTTGGAAGGTCGGCCATGGAAGCTATTTCCTTGGTACGATAACTTATAGAGAGATACGAGAACAAAAGAAGGACCTGCATATGGTGTTCATTGACTTGGTACGACAAGATACCGTGGAATGTCATGTGGTGGGCCTTGGAGAAACATAAAGTCCCAAGAAAGTACATTACCTCATCAAGGACATATACAATAATGTTGTGACAAGTGATGGCACACCGATGACTTCCCAATTAAAGTAGGACTGCACCAAGGGTCAGCTTTGAGCCCTTATCTTTTTGCTTTGGTGATGGATGAGGTCACATTCCCTCCGTTTTTATTTACTCCGCATATTAGCTTTGACCTAAGTCAAACCTCATAAAGTTTGACCGAGTTTATCAAAAACAATCTAAACTTCCAGAATATAAATATATATAGTATGAAAATATATTGAATGATGATTCCAATGGTATTGATTTGGTATTGTGGATGTTATTTTTTTGTATAAACTTGGTCAAAATTTAGAAAGTTTGACTAGAGACAAAGCTAATATGTGAAGTAAATAAAAACGGAGGGAGTACAAGGAGACATCCCATAGTTTATGCTCTTTGCGGATGATGTAGTGCTAGTCGACGATAGTCGGATGGAGGTTAATAGAAAGTAGTTGTGGAGACAAACTTTGGAATCGGAAGGTTTTAGGCTTAGTAGAACTAAAACTAAGTACATGAGGTGCGATTTCAGTACTACTAGGCACGATGAGGAGGTTAGCCTAGATGTGCACGTGGTACCTTAGAAGGACACCTTTCAATATTTGGGGTCAATTCTGCAGAAGGATATGGGATGGCCAAATCGATGAAGATGTGAGCCATCAAATCAAAGCTAGATGGGTGATGTGGGGCCAAGCTTCTGGCGTCCTCTATGAGAAGAGAGTGCTACAAAAGCTAAAAGGCAGGTTCTATAGGACGGCGATTCGACATGTGATGTTGTATGGTGCAAAATGTTGGCCAACTAAAAGGTGACATGTCCAACAGTTAGGTGTAGCTGAGATGGATCTGTGGCCTCACTAGGAAGGATTGCGGGTCCAGAATGATGATATACGTGATAAGAGTTGAGGTAACACCAACTGAAGAGAAGCTGGTCCAACATCGTCTGCGATGGTTTGGGCATATACAGGGCATACCTCTAGAAGCGTCGGCGCATAGCGGAAGGATAAAGCGTGCTAATAATGTCAATAGAGGTTGGGGTAGACCAAACTTGACATGAGAGGGGTCCATAAAGAGAGACGTGAAGGACCAAAATATCACCAAAGAACTAGACATGGACAGGGGTGCGTGGAAGTTGGCCATCCACTTTCCAGATCTTAGGCCAACTCCAACGCGAGGCCGCAAACAGACGGTCGCTTTTTCCGTTTGCGTCGGCAAAACGGACGGTCGAGTTTGGTTTTGGTCGTCCTCCTGACCGTGCGCCAACCGACCGCCGTATCTCAAACATTTGTCCGGCTTGGACTTACTTTTTTATAAAAGAAGGCACTGCAAAAATAATTAAGAACGATATATATTACAATAAATTTAAAAAGTCCACAAAAGTCATGGCGGCACATTTAAACTAAACTTTGAAATTAGAAAAACATAAAAAGTAGATCTTCCCGCCGCCGCCGTGGCTGTCTATGATGTCACCGCCGATTTTGTGGCTGTCTTCCGACACCGCCGACCTCGTCCTCGTCGTCCATGGTGAGGTCGACGTAGGGCAGTGGCTGCTAGAGGTGGGCTGGCGTCCCCTCTAGTGCCTAGCTGGGGCGGGCGGCGCCTGTGGCTGCCATTGTGGGGCAGGCGGTGGTGGTGACCACGCATGCTGTGGTTGTGGCGGGGGTGGTGACCACGACAACCAGGAGGCCGGCGGCGCTGCCAGCTTTGATGAGGGCGGGCTGCATGGCACGGTGGTTGTTCATGACCACCGCTGCCCCACCAAGGCGTGGTTCCAGGCAGCAAGGGGAGGCTCGTCCTCCACCACCTCCTCCACATCGAGCCCGGGGACGTAGACATCGCAGGCGGCCGACAGCGCCATCATCTCGTCCAGGCCCTCCCCACTGCTCCTCCTGCACGCGGTTGTACTCCCTCTCGGAGTTCTCCATCACCGCCTGCACCAACTGCTCCTCTTTGGCGGTCATGGTGGGAGGTGGTGGTGGTGGCGGCAACGACGTAGCAGGGAGGGCGTCGGCGTCAGGCCGTGCACGCGTGCACGACCACGCGACGGGGCGGGCTTGGTATGTGCGCTCACGGCTCATAGGGCGGGCTACGAGCACGAATAGCAAAGAACGTTTGTTGGCGCATGTCATGCTCGTCCTGGAACCAAGTTGCAAACGCACATTGAGCCTTGGCAAGGTCGGTGGCTCTCGAAGGCGGCCCGGACGATTCTCATCAACTCCTCGCTCTCTAGTCTCCTCCTATTCCTTATGAGCTTCTACAGCCTCCACGAGACTCTCCATCACGAGATCGCAAAAATCCATCAAGGCTTCTCTTGGCTGGGGACAATAATGCATGAAGTATCATATGGTTAGTTGGCCCGAAATCTGCAAGCCCCGGGAGCAGGGAGGCCTTGGCATCATGTGCTCGAAGCGCATGAACATTGCCCTCCTATCCCGCTGGCTCTGGCGTATATCCCAGGGGCACGGAGGTCTATGGTTGGACATCATCCGGCATAAATACTTGCACGGCCAGCCTCTGGCCTTTTGCCAACGTTCGGGTGGATCCCAGTTCTGGCAATCGGTCATCCAACTGCTCCCCGTCCTCCGCATTGGGACTTCCATCTCGGTCGGCCCGGGCTCAGCGACCTTGTTCTGGTTTGACCGATGGGCGGGTGACGCTCCTTTCGCTGCCCGCTTCCCGGACCTCTTCTCCGTCGCCGTCGTCCCTACAATCTCAGTTCAACAGGCCCTTATTGACTTAGGGCGCCTCGCGTTCCGGAGGCCATTTGGGCCTCCGGAAGTGGCCGCATGGCATGAACTTCTTGATTGTATTGCTCTTCATGAACCGTCGGTGGACCCGGACCCGGATGAGGTTCGATGGCGCCTCGAGCCCTCGGGACAATTCTCCACCAAGTCCCTCTATGCGGCTATCGCCCCTTCCTCCGCACCGCCGCCCCTCCAGGCGGTCTGGTCCATTCGCCTGCCCCTCAAAATCCGCATCTTCATGTGGCAATGGATCCGTGGCCGGCTGCCATCGGGAGTTGAGGTTCGCAAGCGCAATGGTCCGGGCTCCGGCATATGCCCCCTCTGTGATACCCCCGAAGACTCGAACCACATCTTCTTCTCCTGCGTGTCTGCTCAGTTTGTTTGGAGCTGCTTTCGAGAGGTGGTTGGTGGGGATTGGTGCCACGCCAACTTCCCCGACCTCTTCGCCGAGCTTCAGGCCTCGCCGGCGCCATCTCGCCACATTAGGTGGCTGGAGATTGGGGCCATCGCGTGGACCCTTTGGACTATTCGCAATAAGCTTGTGATTCAGCGCTCCCCTCTTCGACGATCTACTGACGCTCTCTTCAAACTGTCTGGTTACTTGCAGCTCTGGCGGCCGCTTAGCCGCCCTCGGGACCGGGACGCCATCTCCGCCTTCATCGCCGATCTCCGCTCGATGGCCGTCCGCCTGTCGCCGCCTCCACCACCGCCCCCACCTGAGCCTGATTAGTTGTTTGATGAGCATTTCTTGTATGTCGTGTGTGTTTTGGGCTTGTTGAGCTGTGCCCTCAGCAGTACCTCTGAACTTATCTGTTGTGTGTCTTGGGTGTGTGTTTCTGAACTAGTCCTTGTATCTGCTCTCGGCGGTTTGCTTTATTTATAAAGCGGGGCGAAAGCCTTTTTTGGTATATATAGTGTGAGAGCAAAACAGAACGTTGGGCCACTTAATGCTGACGGACGTCCGGTGGCTACCGGACGACCGGTGACACACAGAGGACCGGACGTCCGGCAGGCGGCCGGTCGTTCGGTGGCTGGAACACCAACCACAGATACAAGTGTGTAGTGGGACGCACAGGCAGTCCGGAAGGCTCCGGTCGCCCGGACGTCCGGTGTTTGTCGGATATCCGTTAATATCAGTTCTGTTGAAGTGCACCGGATATCCGGAGATGAGCGGACGTCTGGTGACCGGACGTCCGGTGTGATCGGTCTTCCGCTAATATTCGTTCTGTGAAGATTTACCAGACGACTGGAGAGGGTCGGATGTCCGGTAGGTCAAGAGGGACCGGACGTCCGTAGACTTCGGACGTCCGGTGGTAGTAGGACCAAATAGCTAAGAAGCATACTACCATTTGTGCACAAGTTAGAGGAAGAAACTTGAGATGGTATAAGAGGGAATTTTGTGGGTTTGAGCAAGTCCTTTCGCGAAATCCAACGATCCCCTCTTAATAGTGCGGGATCCCTATACTCAAGATCAACCTGAAAATAAGGAGCTGAAGCTTTTTATCTTTGTCTTGTGTCTCTGCTCTTGAGTGATATAAGTATATATAGATGCTTTACGTCCGTAGTCATGATCCACACACACACATAGCCCTTCGAGACATAATCCTGAGAAATACTCGATAAACATGATTAGTCCCAGAATGCATGTTGTCATCAACATCAAAATATGATTAAGGGTATGATTGCACTTTCACACCGCACTTTGTAGCTTGTGTGTCACCACCGCAGTTTTCTTCTTCCTTCGTTGGGTTGCTGGGACGGCGCTATGTGCTGGCTGTCTTCTGTCAGTGTGCTGGTCTGCGATACCGGTGCTGACTGTCCTCTGGCTCGCTCTTGCCACTGCTTGCGGAGTAGCCACCTCGAGCAGCTGGAGCTGCAGTACTCGTCACAATCATTGCTGGTCTGTCAACTCTATCACCAGCATTGGGTCTTCTGCTTGTCATGTCTGGATCCTCCTCGCCTCGGCCTGTGAACCTGCCAACCGCAGTTGTTGTGTTTCACCCTGCTTAGCTGGAGGACATGCCTACGATGCCGATGTCTTTCTGGGACTATCGCTCTCCGTCTCTTCTTTCCACCCTCTAGCCCTTTACAGCTGTAGGCTTATTCTGATGCGACTATTGGCTTTTGGTATACCACCTGTACTTTATACCGGCCAATTGACCTCATAGGAATACAAGCTGCTATTTTTTTTGAGAAAGCGCAAAAGGATCTTTGCGTTTCATTGCATTGAAAAGATGAGAGAGAGTACATGCCTCCTAGGAGGTTATAGTTACAAAATCCCAGCGCCCGATACAAGCTGCTATTCATAACAAAAATATATCAAACTGGTCAATTTGGATTGTCTTGTTCAAACTTCCCTTTGGGAATTTTCCATGCATTCTATGAAACTCGATAGTAGAAAAAATCATGTCTTGAGTTTTTTTTATAGCATATCGACATCACTTTCTATGTTCTTCTGAGATATAGTAACACAATTTTTTTGATTATATATGCTTGCAGTGTGTTTTTCCGAAAAGAGAATGGCTATTTGAGAAATTGAAGCTAGAATTCAGATCTAAGTATGGCATGAACAGATGTGCCCACCCTTATATGTCGACCATCTTTTCTCTATGGCAAGTAAGCATTTTGATATACAAATTTCGCTTGTGTATGCGCACATCTATTTTGTCTAACATATTTTCTTTTGCTGACCCTGAAGAGAAAACGTTCAATGAATGGTATCACAGTCAACAGAAATCAAGGCAAATTTGTTAGCGAACTAATCAAACTCAAGCCTTTCATTAAGGTATTACTCTGGATATTTGTATTTTTTACGAGTTGAAGCACCATAACTCGATAAGTCCATAACTTAAATATTTATTATTTTTAGGCCTCTGATTCTACTTCTGCAATTGTTCATCGCCTCAAAGAATATCCAGAGATAGAAGATGAGTGTCCTGCCTTTGCCGTATTGTCATCAGTCTGTGTGAGTGTTTTTTGTGCTTACAAAATTAGTGAGAACTTCGAAATATTCTGCATGAAGATTAGTCAAACCATCTTCGCTGTTTTTCAGTTTCTACGTGGTATATTATTTCTCTGGGAACCTGTTTTTCATCCGCTGATACGTGAGGTGACAATTGGAACTTTCGAAGCTTCATCCCTTTTTGGTTATTTGCTGAACTGCTTATCATTGTGCAACTTGAATAATATTTTTTATTTAGAGCCACATGGACCCACTTTTGAGGATAGTCGATCAATATACCTACGCGAATGAAAGAGAACACTGCCAGGTATGTCCTTGCATTATTGTTCTGACCTCTTAAATTTTAATGTGATTAGGAGTTTTTTTCCCTTTCAGCAAGTAGCACCAGATACAAGTGATTTCGAATCACATTTGCAGCCTTATGCAGACGTGTATTTCTAGTCTAAGCTTAAGGAGAAAAAGGTATGTGACTTGTGCATATTCATGGTAGCCCCGACCCCAAGGTGCGATTGTACCTTTGCTTTTAGCAGCACCTGAAGGGTGGGGGATAAAGAGAGACTAGAATGTAGAATTGCAGAATTTTTGGGTTACTTGCTTGCTTAAAACGAGGATAATACAGCCTTACTAGGAGAGACTTTAACACAAGTAGTCATGTCCTTCTTAACTTGGCTAAATTTGTAATTACCAAATTTGATAATAACAATCTATCTGGAAATGGCCTAAACTCAAGAGATAACTATCGTCTGGAAATGGCCTAAACTCCTCAAGAGATAACTATCTTTAGATGAGCTGATGTGCTGGCTGGTGTACCTCCAAGGACTGTTACCGAAAAAGGCTTTCGTCCCGCTTTATATATAAAACAAAGATCATCAACAACCCGGTACAACGCACGCCACCAGAACACACGCACACACCCAAGGCAAGATACATAGGCGCTGAGCGCAGCAACATGAAGCAGCACAAAGGTTGTGGAGGAGCAACTCCACCTTGCTGCTACAAAGTGTACAGCACAAGTGTTGAAGGAACAACTTCAATGTGCTGCGCTAGATATCGCTCTAGAGGCGAATGTAGGCCGATATGGCAACAAGAGTTCAATCCAAAACTCCTAGAGCACAAGATCTACTCCAAAATCTTAGATAAAAACAACAAGTTCTATTATAGGTAGTGGGTACATAGTCTGGGTACAAAGTAGAGGTGCGGACCTCTATTTGTAGGGCTTTGGGAAGCCTTCACATACTTCTACTTATAGCTGGAATACTCTAGAAACATTATTTAAGGCTCACCATTCTACTCATAGCTACTCACAACTAGAAGACTCTAGAAAACAGTAGGTAGGATAGAAAAGAAAAGAAAAGAAATACTACACTAGAGTGGAAGTATCTAGAAGTAGCCAAACAGATCTGGCATGTGTTTTTCTTTCTTCTCATCTGGTGTTCCTCATCATTCTCCCCTGGTTGTTTGGAACTCGCCCTAGAGTTATCTTCATAGAGCGCTTCTTCTGGATGGCAGAGAGTCAAGTCCGCAACATTGAAAGTGTTGGAGATACCCATATCGCTTGGAAGATCTATCACATAAGCATTATCATTTATCTTCCTCACGATAGAGAAGGGCCCATACCTTCGCTGCCTAAGTTTCCCTTTAACACCTAAAGGCAGCCTCTCTTTTCGGAGGTAGACCATCACCTTATCACCGACTTGGAATGATTTTGGCCTCCTTTTGCAATCAGCAAGCTGTTTATATTTCTGATTTTGTGCTTCCAAAGCACCGCGAATCTCTTCAAATAGCTCGGTGTAATTATCAGCAAAGGACAATGCTGATTTTGAGTTTCCCCTTGATGGTAGCTTCACCAGGTCCACCACATGTGTTGGAACTTTAGTGTAGACAATGGAAAAAGGGCTCCTTCCTGTGGATCTATGCTTGGAGTTATTGTAGGAGAACTCTGTAAGCAAATCCCATTGCCCCTTTCTTTCTCCACAAATGCAACGGATCAGATTACCCAAAAACTTGTTCACCACTTCCATTTGTCCATCTGTTTGTGGATGAGCAGTGCTAGAAAATTTTAATGCACTGTTGAATTGCTTCCACAAAGTGAGTCAAAATGCAACAAGAAACTTGCTATCACGGTCTGAGACGATGGACCTTTGGAACTCCATGAAGTCTGACCACTTCTCGAAAGAATAGGTTTGCCACATGATGAGCATCCGTTGTCTTGCGGCATGGGATGAAATGAGCCATCTTAGAGAATCTGTCCATGACCACAAATACAACATCACTTCCTCGTCTTGTTCTTGGCAAGCCCAAGACGAAGTCCATAGAGATGTCCTCCCATGGAGCAACAGGAACAGGTAAAGGCATGCATAACCCTGTGTTCTGGACTTCGCCTTTGCAGGTTTGACATATAGGGCATCGCTGAACAAACTTTCCAGCATCTCTCTTTAGTTGTGGCCAAAAGTAGCGAGCTTCCAGGCTAGCGCTAGTCTTGTCCCGTCCAACATGGCCACTAAGATGACTTGAATGGAGCTCTCTAACTAGCTTGTCACGTAGAGAACTTCTTGGAATGCACAAACGATCATTTTTTTAAGAGATATCCATCTTGCATCAAATAGTCATCACCTAATGGTTGGCCCCTTGCGTGCTTTACCCAAACATGGCCAAAGTCTTCGTCACCCTCATACAACTCCTTTATTTGATCCATGCCCGGAAGTTCAGCTTCAAAAGAAGTCAAGAGGCATGCACGACGACTCAAAGCATCAGCCACTCTGTTAGTTATTCCAGATTTATGCACGATGAGATAGTTAAACCTCTCCAGATATGCTGCCCATCTTGCTAGCATGCGGTCAACATGCTTTTGATTTATAAAATGCTTCAAGGATTGATGGTCGCTATAAACAATGAACTCTTTAGGCAGCAAATAGACTTCCCAAGTTTTCAACGCTCTGAAAACGACATATAATTCTTGCTGATAGGTACTCCATTTATGTCTAGCTTCACTTAACTTCTCACTAAAGAAAGCAATGGGCTTCCTTTCTTGAGATAGGACAGCTCCAATGCCTACTCCACTTGCATCACATTCCAACTCAAAATTCTTGTTGAAATCAGGTAGTACCAAGACAGGAGCTTGTGATAGTTTTTGTTTAATCTCATTGAAACTAGCTTCAGCTGCTTCTGTCCATTGGAACTTTCCTTTCTTCAAACACTCAGTAATTGGTGTCATGATAGTGCTGAAATTCTTCACAAATCGCCTATAGAAAGTTGCAAGGCCATGAAAACTTCTTACGTCAGAAATGGTCTTCGGAGTTGGCCATTCTCGGATTGCTTCAACCTTAGAATCATCAACATGAATACCGTCACATGTTATGATGAATCCTAGGAAAAGAAGTTGTGTTTGCAGGAAAACACATTTCTTCAAGTTGACGTAGAGCTCATTTTCCCTTGGTACTTCTAGCACCTTCCGTATGTGATCAAAGTGTTAATCCTCATCCTTGCTACAGATCAAGATGTCATCGAAATAGACCACAACAAAGTGAGACAAGAAGGGTTGAAGGACTTGATTCATTAAGCACATAAAGGTACTTGGTGCATTTGAGACTCCAAATGGCATGACTAGCCATTCAAACAACCCTTCCTTTGTCTTGAAGGCGGTTTTCCATTCATCCCCGGGTTTGATACAGATTTGATGATATCCGCTTCTTAAATCTAGCTTTGTGAACACTCTTGCTCCACTAAGCTGATCCAACATATCATCCAGACGGGGAATCGGGAATCTATACCTTACGGTGATCTTGTTAATGGCCCTACTATCCGTACACATGTGCCAAGATCCATCTTTCTTTGGCGCAAGTAGGGTTGGTACAGCACATGGGCTAATACTTTCTCGAATGTGCCCCTTTTTCAGCAATTCCTCCACTTTCTCCTTCAATATATCATGCTCCTTTTGGCTCATTCGATAGTGTGGAAGATTAGGAAGACTTGCTCCCGGAATTAAGTCAATTCTATGTTGAATTCCTCTCATCGGTGGCAAGCCTTGTGGCTCTCCAAGTATGTTCTGAAATTCTGCCAATAAACCACGTACCTTTGCTGGAATTTCAACAGTCAGGTGCTGTTCTCCCTTTACAACAAGTGCAGTACACAAATCTGCCTCCTTCAAGTCTTCCATAAACTCATGAGAGGTATGGGAGATAGTTAACATAGTTTTCCCCTCCTCAGAGGTATTACCTTCGGTTTTTTTTGGTAAGATAATGATCTTTCTCTTGTTCCAAATGAAAGAGTGAGAGTTTTCCTTGCCCTTGTGTGTAGTATCCACATCAAATTGCCAAGGTTTCCCAAGAAGAACATGGCTAGCGTCCATATCAACTACGTCACACAACACATTTGAGCGATAATGCTTGCCCAAGGAAAGTGGCAGGTTGCATTGTTTGGTGATCCTCATATTCACTCCTTTCTTGATCCACCCAATAGTGTAGGGGTTTGGGTGATCATGAGTATCAAGCTTTAAATGGCTCACCAACTTCTGGGAGATAAGATTCTCGCAGCTGCAACTATCAGTCACTAACTTGCATACCTTGCTATTCACTGTGCATTTGCTCTCAAATATTTTCTTCCGTTGTGTGTCGTCAGGTTGTGGTGTGGAACATAGGAGACGCTGAATCACACATACCACCTCTTCACCTTCTTCTTGACAAACCTCTTGTCCCTCTACATCTTCAGATTCGTATTCTTCCTCATCGCCTTCACCGTCATGGATAGTTGTGTTAACAAATTTCCTTAGTGGGTAGCCGCTGGATATGTGTCCCTCTTCACCACATTTATAGCATTTTGGGCCTTCATTGGACTTGCCCTTGCCTCTAGTTTGCTTCTGGATGGGTCGTTTTGCCTTTGGTAGAGCCATCTTTTCTTCCACTCTATTAGGCTGACTCCTAGATGAGCCTTCGGTATGAGGATATGGAGGATATGGAGCTTGAGTTGCCTTTCTTGTCCTCACAAACCTCTCGGCCTTTAAGGCTAGAGCTTGTGCTTGATCAATGGACCAGATTTGTTGCATCATCAATCGATCTTGAATAGCATCATTGAGACCATTGATGTACCTTGCAACTTGTTGATCTTCAGTTTCAGCAAGGTTGCACCTCACTTGTAGCCTTAAAAACTCCTCCGTGTAATCTGAAACTGGTAGGAACCGGATCCCTACCAGGGCGTGGTCTCAGGTTGTAGGGGTGGAAGGAGGGATGGCGTGGAGGAAGGCGTGGTCGCCGGCGCTGGGGCGCCGTCGTTGCGTGCGAGTGCGAGAGAGAGAGAGGGAGCAGGGGCGGCGGCTAGGGTTAGTTCTCCCGGCTCCCTAAGGAAGCCGAGCAAGTATGATTGCTTCTTCCTTAATCCCAAAATGGGTCCTTACACGAGTTTATATAATCCTCCTAATAAGATAATTGGGCTAAGCCCCCTAATAACGATAAGATAAACTGGGCCACAACTAACTGGGCTAAGCCCCTAATATGCCGGTCATAACATCTCTTCCCGCCTGCACAAACAGCTCGTCCTCGAGCTGGAAGGCGGGGAAGATCAACGGTCGCCAAACACCTCCGTGTCAATGAGGCGGGCTGGTCGCCCGAGCCAGCGCGGCGGGTCCTCCTCAATGTAGTCTGCAGCCTCCAGGTAGAAGAGTCGTGGGCAGACGTGGCCCGGTACGTAGGGATAGTCGCAGTTGAAACACAACCCTTGGCGGCGACGCCCGGCTGCTTTCGGCCGGGTGAGCGGCGAACAGGCGTGTGCAGCAGCCGTGGCGAGGGCGCCATGAAGCTGGCGAGCCGACCTGCACGGGAACTTTCGACAGTGGTGGCAGCCCAATGCCCGAGGCGGTGGCGCCGCTGGATGGCCACCGTCGACGCCTTTCGCTGCGGCGTAGTACATGGCCGTCTGGAGGTCCCGCCAAACTGCATGGCCGGGTGCGTCGCCGGCGGGGGCAGCACGTGCGGCCCGACTGAGGCCGTCGTGTAGTCTGACTCAAGGGACCCAGCGAGCCAGGCCGGTATCGGAGACGGCGACGGGAGAAACCGGACCTGGTGGATGGGCACCCCCGGGCCCGTAGTCGGAATGCCCAGGGTCGCGGTCGCCGGTGGCAGCAGCTGCAGCTGTTGCCCCTGCTGCATGGTGGAGGCGTCGGGGTTCGTCGCTGGTGGCAGCTGCCACGACAGCTGCTACATGGCGGCGGCGACGGGGGTCGCCGAGGATGGCGGCTGCTGTGGCGGCGGGGCGGTGGCAAAGGACACAGGCGGCTGCGGCCCGTAGGATCTCGCGAGGAACGTGTAGATGCCCGTGACCGCCTGGGTGAGATCCCGGATGGCAGCCGTCATCTCCGGGGTGAAGACGACGGGGACGGGCGTGGTGAGGTGACCGCACCGCAGAAGAGCGAAGCGCCGCCGTGGTAGCCATCGGGCGGCCGCCAGAGGGAGGGTCGGGGTAGGCGGCGGCGAGGACATGATCGCACCGAAGCTATCTGATACCAAATTGGTAGGAACCGGATCCCTACCAGGGCGTGGTCTCAGGTTGTAGGGGTGGAGGAGGGATGGCGTGGAGGAAGGCGTGGTCGCCGGCGCTGGGGCGCCGTCGTTGCGTGCGCGCGCGAGAGAGAGGGAGCAGGGGTGGCGGCTAGGGTTAGGTCTCCTGGCTCCCTAAGGAAGCCGAGCAAATATGATTGCTTCTTCCTTAATCCCAAAACGGGTCCTTACACGGGTTTATATAATCCTCCTAATAAGATAATTGGGCTAAGCCCCCTAATAACGATAAGATAAACTGGGCCACAACTAACTGGGCTAAGCCCCTAATATGTCGGTCATAACAGAAACAGTCCTATTTCCTTGAGCACAATTTTGAAACTGGATAAATAGGATCTGGTCATAATCAGCGGGCAAAAATCTCCCTTTCAAGAAACCTTTCATTTGCCGCCAAGTTCTCGCACGAGGTTCTCCTCTCAGCCTGCGCTCTTCTTGAACACAATGCCACCATGCACCGGCTCCTCCTTTCAGCTTGTATGCGACCAAAGGAACTCTACGATCTTCCGGAACCTCCATGACCTGAAAGAAAGTCTCCACTTCATATAACCAATCTAGGCACCCTTCAATATCAATATTTCCATTAAAAGTTGGGATCTCAGCTTTCACCTTGTATGTTTCTCTTGCATATGCAGGGTTGGGTACTCTCCGATATGCGTAGAGATCTGGTTCTTCAAGGGCATCATCATATTCTTCACCTTCAGAAGCTTCAACATAAATTGGCCTTCTTGAAGCATGTTGAACAACATGTTGTTGTGGCGGTCTTGCTCCAAGATTACCTCTCCTTCTTCTTCGATGAACATCTTCTTCTTCTTTAGATGAATCTCCTTCATTGGTAGCAGGGAGGACACCTTTTTTTATCATCTCAACCAGCTGGTCAAATCTCCGATTAAGATCTTCATGCAGCTCTTTGATTTGTTGTTCTGCAGCATCCATCCTCTTCTCCAATTGCTCCATTGCTTGCTGCAGCTTGCTCTTGAAGAAAGCAAGAGCTAGTATGGGTCAACGAGGCTCTGATACCACCTGAAGTAGCACAAAGGTTGTGGAGGAGCAACTCCACCTTACTGCTACAAAGTGTACAGCACAAGTGTTGAAGGAACAACTTCAACGTGCTGCGCTAGATATCACTCTAGAGGCGAATGTAGGCCGATATGGCAGCAAGAGTTCAATCCAAAACTCCTAGAGCACAAGATCTACTCCAAGATCTTAGATAAGAACAACAAGTTCTATTATAGGTAGTGGGTATATAGTCTGGGTACAAAGTAGAGGGCTGGTGTACCTCCAAGGACTGTTACCGAAAAAGAGATAACTACCAAATTTGATAATAACAATCTATCTGGAAATGGCCTAAACTCAAGAGATAACTATCGTCTGGAAATGGCCTAAACTCCTCAAGAGATAACTATCTTTAGATGAGCTGATGTGCTGGCTGGTGTACCTCCAAGGACTGTTACCCAAAAAGGCTTTCGTCCTGCTTTATATATAAAACAAAGATCATGAACAACCCGGTACAACGCACGCCACCAGAACACACGCACACACCCAAGGCAGGATACATAGGCGCTGAGCGCAGCAACATGAAGCAGCACAAAGGTTGTGGAGGAGCAACTCCACCTTGCTGCTACAAAGTGTACAGCACAAGTGTTGAAGGAACAACTTCAACGTGCTGCGCTAGATATCGCTCTAGAGGCGAATGTAGGCCGATATGGCAACATGAGTTCAATCCAAAACTCCTAGAGCACAAGATCTACTCCAAAATCTTAGATAAAAACAACAAGTTCTATTATAGATAGTGGGTACATAGTCTGGGTACAAAGTAGAGGTGAGGACCTCTATTTGTAGGGCTTCGGGAAGCCTTCACATACTTCTACTTATAGCTGGAATACTCTAGAAACATTATTTAAGGTTCACCATTCTACTCATAGCTACTCACAACTAGAAGACTCTAGAAAACAGTAGGTAGGATAGAAAAGAAAAGAAAAGAAATACTACATTAGAGTGGAAGTATCTAGAAGTAGCCAAACAGATCTGACATGTGTTTTTCTTTCTTCTCATCTAGTGTTCCTCATCACAACACCACCCCTAGCACTACATGAGCAACCGGGGGCCTCAACCGTGAACACGCCACCGCGAAGAGAAGAAGCTACATACGACGAACCGTGGGCTCCAAGGCGGTGCCTACAGGAAGGTTACGACACCGAAGCGCCGCCACCGCCCGACCCAAGGATTAGAGTTTCCCTGGAGCAACACGACGGGCAGTGAGAGCCGCGGCGACGCCTTCAAGAAGGGAACGAGCTTCGCTGCCGCCGGTCCGTCCGAAGATAGAACAGGTATTCACCCTGGCCAATATTCACCGCCACCGAATGTCACACCCTGGCTACCATGCCGCCCACACGGCCATGGCCACCAGGCAGCACCAAGCCACGGGCTTTGCCCATGAGCACCGCGACACCACCACCAGGGCCACCTCCCCGTCATCCAGGACCTTGACGCCACCTCACCCGTCACCCACCGCTACCCCAACCAAAGAGACGAGTGGAAAGGAACCGACTTTCGCACCCCTGAGTTGTCCCGGCGTCGAGACCCAAAAGGCCAGCCAAAATTGGCCACCATCGACCCGTCCTGCCTCCGGGCGCGAGACGAGCTTGGTCCTACCACCGGGCGCGAGACGAGTCAGGTTCTACTGCCGGGCGTGAGACGAGCTCAGTCCTGCTGTCGGGCGCGAGACGAGTCTAGTCCTGCTGCCGGGCGCGAGACGAGTGCGGTCCTGCTGCCGGGTGCGAGACGAGCTCTGTCCTGCTACCAGGCGCGAGACGAGCGATGGGCCGCAGCCGGGAGAGGGCCAACCCTCCGATGAAGGTAGCGCCCAAACGACGGGGAGAGGAATCGAAGGTTGTCAAGGGCGCTCACCGACAGGCTGACGCAGAATAAGTCCAGCCGCCGCCGTCAAACAACCCAGACCACCGCCATGGGCCACCACCACGCCGTGGCAGCCGACATCCACGTCGGGACCCCGAGGGGCAGCCCCGAGCCAGCGCCACCACCCTCGCCGCCAGCAGCGCCGCCGACGCAAGGTCGGTGAAGCCCTTCGCCGCCGCGCCGCCACCAAAGACAAACCACCACCACCACCGCCGGGCCACCGCCACCACCTACCGCGCGCGGCCGCGGCCGCGCATGCCCAAGCCGCCCATGGTTCGCGCTGTCACAGGGCCGAGCAAGCAAGCCTGCGGCCACCCGCCGGCCTGGACGCGCACCAACCACCGCCGCCGCCATGCCTCCAGCTCCACCAGACGCCGGCCATGGCAGAGCCAAACGCCCGTGACCCAAGCAGCACACTGGCCCCGCCGTGCGTCGGGCCACTGGAGCCAAATCTGCCTGATCTGGACGGGGCCGCCGCGCGTGTCACCGCCAGAGAAGCCACACCACAGCCGCCACGCGCTGTCGGGGCTAAGCCTTCTTTGCTGCCGCCGCCAGCAGGGCCGCCACTACCAAAGACGCCGCCGCTTGCTGCTGCTGGCCCCCAGACAACCAAAGACCGACTCGTGCACGCGGACGCCAACCGTGAGGAGAGGGAATAGATCCCCCCCGCCACCAAAGCCGGCCGGACTTTGCCCGGCGGCGCCGAGCGGTGGCGGCGGGGGGAGAGGCCGACGGGGGAGGGACGAGAGCGAGAGGCGGCGCGCTAGGGTTTCCCCCGAGGACGCTCACGGGAGCAGCTCGAGGGTGCGAGGGCTCTGGTATTTCTGATTTTGCCGTGTGTTGGACCCTCCAAGGACTGCTACACCTATGAGGAGCTGTGGTTTCCATTTCCTTGATGGAATATCCCTTCAAAAAAATTCTAGCAGATGACCATCTATTGCATGTCAACACCCTATGAAATCCATCTAGAATCTAGTTAAAAGATGGTTTCATATTAATCAAGTTCTTCTGTCAAAAGAACCATTCGAACTCCCCCGACCTCCTCTCGCGCGACCGCATCGTCCCCATGAGCGATCGCCACGCCTCGCGCCCTCCTCTAGCCCCCTTCCTCCCTCGCCGCCGTCGCGCGGCACTCGCGGCCGGCTGGCCTCGGTCGCTGGCGGCGGCGGCTCCATCCTTCCTCTCGGTGCTCCCGGCGGCGGTGTGCGTCGGGAGGTGCTCTACGGCGGCGGCGGTCCGGCGTGGCGGCGGGATCGGCGCTGGCGTGGGTGGACGGCTGGCGGCAGCGTCGCCGTTGGCGGCGGAGGTGGCGGCGGCGGCTTGAACCAGTTTTGTCGGCCAGATCTGAGCCTTCGGGTCCCATCTGGTTTGGGCGGGCGGCGGCGGGACGGGCGGCGGCGTCGCCTCGAGGAGGTGGGAAGCGGCGTTGACGGCTGGGAGCGGGCGGCGCTGGTGCCGGGTTGCTGCAGCATGGCGGCGGGCTTTGCGGGCCCGTTGCGGGCTGGCTGGGCGAGGTGGCTGGTGTGCCCTGCTGCCCGCGTCCGGACGGCGACCGCGACGTCGCCGGGGCTCGGGCCTCCCGCGCGTCGGCGGGGAGGTGGTTCCTCCCGCTGGCCGGTGTGGTTCCTCCGTCGCTTGGCACTTCTTTCCGGTCTCCTTGGCCTCGTGGTGGTGTTCGGCGGGGTGGTGTGGATGTGTCCAAGACCGTGGTGGCGCGTGCTGCGGGTGGCAAGATGGTGGGATGGCCCGGTCGAGTTGGTAGTGGTGCTTGGGGGTGCGGGAGAAATCCCCGCCGGTTCATCTGGCTCCGACACGGTGACGCCGAGGGTGCCACCATTCCTTCCTGTAGGGCGCCGGTGCTACCCATCCCCCGCTGCCCTCCGCGTGCTTGGGGAAACCCTAGGATATGTCCGGGCAGCAGCGTCGTTGGCATCGCATTCCTTTTAAAGGTGCTGCTTGGTATGCGGCGGTCCCGTGCCATGGCGTGTGGTGGGACGAAGATGGAGGGCGCAGCGGTGGCGGATCATCTGTGCTTGCCGAGCTGCCGTTGTTGGCTTTTATTTCTTCTTCTTTTTCCCTTTTGGGCTTGTTGTGCCGTTCGCCCCGGCAGTTACCCTGTGATCGGTGTCCGGTGCTTTATAATATAAAGCGGGGGGAAACCCTTTTTCGGTAAAGAACCATTCTTCATAAGGACTAGTTTGCTCTTTTTCCTCCATTCCGGAAGGTTCACTGCATTGTTACAAGAATAATTTCCGTCATAAAGTATCATGATGCGTCCCGTGTTTGTGTTTTCGTTATGCTTGTATTGAACGTTTTTGACTGCATAATGTGAGATAGCATAGTTCAATATTCTCAAACTGATTCAAATCCTGCACCTAGGTCGGTGGTGGTTGCTCCATGCAAACCATAAACCCATGAAAAATAGAAATTTGACTGAGGTGGTCTTCTTAAATTTTTAATGGAACTTGTTTCTTTTTCAGTATTATTTCGCAATTGAGCAAATACACTTGCATAAAAAGTTTCGACAGACATTTGGCTTCTGGTGTGCTAGATGGTCGTATGGATGTGTTTAGATCTTCGAAGGTAATCGTCCGCGCCCTAAATGTAGCACAATGCAGTTCTACACATTTTTAAAATTGTATTTATGATTCACAGGATGGCTTTGTAAAGGATCTTGTTCAGAACGAGATGGCGAGAATGCAGCTTTCAGATTTGCACCATGAACTCATAAAGTTATCTTTGGAGGTGCTAATTGTTCATTTAAAGTTCATGGCTTTTTTACTTTATTTTTAATATTGCATTAACAAGCTGCTCCTCTTTATAGCGGAGAGATGAGCTTGTGAAAATCCAGCATCAAGTTGTCACGTATTCTGAATGTTTAAGAAGCCTCTTAAAGAATGAGCCGGTATGCAAAATAATATTTCATGCAATTTATGGTGATGTGTTGTTAAAACAACTTTATTTACTATCTTCCCTGCGTTATTTTGGAAGTTAAATCATGAATGTTCATCTTCTCTAGGGAATGAGCCCCGAAATTTTCAATTGAAAATCTTGTTCTTGTACTTTAAACTGCTATCTTGTTCGTCATACATGGTTATATATCTAACAAATGATGGAAGATCATATACCTTCAATCATGCGTTCATAGTCTGCACCTTCCAGTTTTTGTTGTGAAGGTCCACATGTCTGTTACGAGAGGAGAGGTCTTGGCATACCATCATCACCAGCCCCCCATTTAATACTCCTAGTAAATATTTGTTTTGCTTTGGCATTTTTCTGAATGCATATTAAATATTTCAGCTGAAACGTCAACTCGGGGCTTTGGTGAATGAGCTTGAAGAAAAAGGCTTTTTCAACACTGCCAATAATTCTGTTGATTGGTACTTCCTACAATGACAATTTTGTTATTCCATAGTTAATTTATCATGCACTAATTGTTTGCTTGCTGCAGGAGAATAAGCTCTTTCCAGAACGTGTAGATAAATTCAACAACGAAGTTTTTGCTGGGCATCACCTCCCCAAATACTATGTGATCAGAGGAATTATTGTATGATCTTTAATGACTTATTCTCCTGTATTTCAAGTTGGCACTAATGCTAGGTTTGAGTTGCAACTAATCTCAGGATTATCGTTCAATCTTGATGCGCAAGGGTAGCTCTCAGCAAGCCACTTTTAGTGAGGTAGACTATTTCCCTTTTTTGCAGTTCAATATCAATGAACTAGACAGCTTATTGATTGCTTCTATTAGGTTGTTGATGAAGTATGTGACAGGTGGATTGAAAGTTGCGAAGAGGTACAGAATTTTATACTCCTCTACAACAGTTAGAGCATTACAAGTTGTCTCAAACCACGTAGGATGAGTGGCGGAAGATGGAAAGTTTGTATTATTACTGAAAAAAAATTGTATTTCAGTCTAATCATTGTTTATTGCTTGTATGTTTGTCCAGTTTTGGATGGCGACAAGCTATTATGAGCACCTCGTCTATGATATTGTTAGACGACCTCTGGATCAGGTTTGCATCCTAGCCGTCATGAATTGCACAGTTCATATTGCTAGATGCTGTTTTTTTGTTACTACACTGCAAATATTTAGTGGTGGCCTGTACATGTTGAAAAAAGGAAGACAAGATATTTTGATTCAAGGATTACAACTATTGCTTTGTGAGACATTTCTATGATAACCCTGAAATGTTGGTGCTGTTAATGTGCTAATTTTGTAATATGTATGTCTAAATACGATTTTATGTATTAGACTTTTATGTATTAGACTTGCAAATCGTACTTAATCTTTCTGTTAGGAAAAAAATGCCAAGTAAATCTGGGGTCTTTATTTCGTCGGTCTTGTTGATGCAATAATGTTATTGATGTTCATAGCTTCGGTAACATCCTTCGTAGTATGAGACACTTATTTTAGGACGGAGGGAGTATAAAATTTATGTAAATATTTCAGGAGAAGGCCCTTGTTTTGAAGTTTGATATCCAGACAACCAAACCTCCCCTGCTTTTCTGCCTGCAGACAAGCTCCCAAGCTGCCAATGAGTTGTACTTCTCCCCTGTTCGGTTTTCTTTCTCCAGAGACATCTATGCCTGAGCTTATCAAGGTATTGTAGAATCCTTGGTGGCAATTTGATCACTGAGTTCAGCAAGGTTAATTTGCTCCCCTGAGAGAGCGTTGATAGGGAGGAAGAGAGCCTGCGCTCCACTCCATTCCATGGGCATGAGATCAGCCATGGATAGTCTTGTGGTCCCCATCGGCAGGCCGAGGTAGGTGAAGGGCATGGATCTGACAGAGCATTGAAAGATCTCTGCTAGAGCACTGGTTTTGTGAGCAGACAAGTTGATACCAAAATAGATTTCTGGAAATCAATGTTTGGACCAACGGAAGCGGCATAGTCTATCAAAATATTTTTCATCGTCACTGTTTGAACAGGGCATGCAGGAAACACCATTATCGTGTTGTCAGCATACTGAATAACAGGGTAGTCTGAATCTCCCACTGCAGTAATGGGCAGCGACAGAATATTTCTTCGGTGATAATCATTGATCGTTGCCAGAAGCAAGTCCGCTGCCAGCACGAAGATTAGCAGTGAATACCCCTAAGGCAATGAAATTATTTGCCCGGTACCCCGTTCAGCAGAACACAAGAAACTCCAGAGCTGCATTGCTTTCATAATATCCAGCATGGCTGCATGCTCTATAGTATCGAAGGCTTTGGCGAAATCCAGTTTCAGAACGAAAGTCCCATTACCAGAAGCTTGACATTGGTAAATATACGAACTCCCATCCGAGGCAATCCTCAATGGTTCTCCCTTTGAAAAAGCCATATTAGTTTCTGTGGGTAATGTGCAATATCAATCTCTGTAATTGGTTGGCAAGAGTTTAGGCCACTAAACCCGTCAGGCCCCTGTGCCTATCTGCAGGCATCAACTTGATCACGCTGTCTATCTCATTGCGGTAAAAGGCTCAGAGAGCACCACTGAAGCTCCCAGACAAATCTGAAGTCCTTTTTTTTTTTTTGCGGGTGACAAATCTGAAGTCCTGACATTGCATATAAAGAGTGTCTGGGAAAGTCCTGCTTGTTACTATCCTATCTTCTACTGCTTCAGGTTAAACCACCAAGAAGCCAAAACCCCACCACTATTGTGCATGCAACTAAACAGAAATAAATGGATTCATGGCGGTAGCCTACTGGGTGTAGTATAGGTACGATATAACAAGCTAAAAGGGCATCCAATCTGAAGTTGTCACAGAAGTGTTGAAATTGGTTTATTACCTCAATAGTTTTTGCACCTATCAATTTCTTAGTTCTGCTCAATAAATTGCAAGATGCTGTAGAGAAGCTTTCCATCGATGTATCAAGAACTTTGTGTGACGGGCCTCAGAGCGACACACTTCTTAGAGGCTTGGACTGGTTTGTTGTTTATCACATTGCTCTATTTTTCCAGCTATGTCTGCCAGATTGTTGAGTTAGACATATTGCTGCGCTCTCCTATTTTCTTATATTTGTGAGACTGCAATTCATAAGATACTTGTGTAAATTTTCTGACCAGACTTCAACAGATGTTGTATGTGCGGATGGCTGTGAGTTGGAGAATTTGGTCTTTACTTTCTAGGAAAGGATTTTCTTTCCATTATACTCCTGCTGTGAACATTTAGCTTAATTTTTTTTACAATTGCTTTATGGTTTAAGGTCTTCATATAACAATGCTATTGAATGTGTTTTTGTGGTACCCAAGAAGTTAGCACCTTCTTCTACTGTAGTATTGTTAGGCCATTCTTTTTTGTGAAAAGGAACTGCATCTCGAGAACGGCGACAGAGAGGACGGGCTCGCATGCTCCTGGAAGGCGTGCCAATGAGATAGCTCCGCGTGCGTCCGGTCAATCAATACGACATACGGAGATAGCGCATATGGCGAATGAACTGTGACGTACGGGAGCAACGTCGTTAAAAGGCCAAAAGTAACGCCGTTCTTGTGCGACGAACGTCCAAAGTTGACGGCGTGGATTCGCTCCCTGGCCCCAACCACCCCGTCTTTACTCCAAGCGTAAAGAAAAGAAAAACAAATATATCACTTGGGCCGCCGCACACAACAGTTCTCCAGGAGCTCGAGGCTATGGCGACGGCGGAGGCGGGAGTCGACGGATTTGGGATTCTATCAGATCCGATTGACAGGTATGTTCGCTGCCATGGCTGTATCCTCTGTATTTGTGGGCGGTGTGCGTAGCAGAGCAGCCTATAAGTGCGTTGTCTTGTTTGTCCATAGGTTTTCCCTGCCGGATCTAGCCGGCGGCAACTCCATGATGCGCATCGAACCCACTAATACTCTGGTCTGTACACCCTCCAAGTCCAGCATGGGCGATGCGGGTGACACAGTGTTGACAGTGGAAGTGGATTTACACAGTACTTGTGAGGGAGCGACCCTGACCCTGTTAGTGCCGAACTTAGAGCAGTCAATTGGCAAAGATGACCCCCAAGCCCCCGGCTGCACCAAGAGGTATGTGCATTTCAATCAGTACCCCCGTAGATCAAAATATAACTTGAATTCTATTTTGGAGCTTGTCTGATGTGAGGCACGGGCATGGCATGTAGGAGCAGATTTAAAACAAAAATTCAGTGAACTAAGCAAAATAATTTTTACTATGTATTACTAAAAAATGGAACAGAAGAATTTTGACTATGTATTACTAAAGAATTTTGACTATGTATTACTAAAAAATTCAGTGCTAACAGGTAAAGAAACAAAAAAAATATGTGCAGAAATTTGTAATTCCAAATATCTTCGCGATCAGACACATAGTAACTTGACATGGTCTCTCTCTTGAGACAAGTAGTGTCTATATTTCGCATTGTTATTACCATACACGGAATGATGTTCAATCTTTTTCAGAACACCCAATTCAGTGAAACTACTGAATGATGAACTCCATTTTGCAGATTAATGCAGAACAATGGAGTTTGCGTTGGAAAAGGTGATGCCAGACACAAGACACCGTTGGTGCAAATGGCATGTGATGAAGAATGCAAAGGAACAACTTGGTCCATATTACACAAAACAGAGCAAGTTCATATCTGAATTCCATAAAATAATCCAGCACATGCTGACAGTAGATGAGTTCGAGATGGCATGGAAAGAACTGATAGAAGCCCATGGTTTACATAAGCATCCTTATTTAACACATATCTACGAAACAAGGGAGAAGTGAGCAAAGCCACACTTCAATGGAAAATTCTGCGCAAAGATGTCAAGTACCCAACACAGTGAGAGTGCCAACCATATGTTGAAGGGTTACGTCCCAGACTCCCAGCAAGTTACTCGATGCATCTATTCGTCCGGCAATACATGAGACTTCTCTTCAACAGGGAAGCAAGTGAAAACTACGAAGAGAGGCATACAAAGATAGTAAGATTGCTAAAGTTATTCTTATACTTTCAATGCAAAATACATGTGATATTACTAATGCATCTCCCTTGCGTGCAGACATCCCCAGTTATGGAAATGAACGCGCCACTCGAGTTACATGCGAGTGAAATCTACACCCGAGCTATGTTTGAAAAATTTGGCGAAGTCATATATGAATCAGTGCAGTACAAGGTGGAGGAGATCACCAAGGGCAAAACCTATTTCGTACGACGATATCATCCCGAGAAATTTGAGAAGTGGTGCAGGGTTGTCTACAAAGTAGAAGTTGCCCAAGAAGGGAAAGAACTGAAGTGTGAGTGTGCTAATTTTGAGCACACGGGTTTGCTGTGCTGCCATTCAGTTAAGGTACTGAGATTAAAAACGTATTTTGCCTTCAAATGCAAGATTCTATTGCGGAGACAAAAAACTAACTTAACAACTAAATAACTTGCAGGTCCTCGATTTCCTCAGCATAGCCTGTATACTGACAAAACATATTCTGAAAGGGTGGACAAAAGACGCAAGGGATGTACTCCTCAACCACCTATCACATCTTCAGAGGGACATCATCTCTTTGAATTCAGTAACTTTTAGGCACTCAAACTTGTACACCCATGGTCTTGAAGTTGTACTACTTGGGGATTCAAACACAGAAGCGTATAAATTGTGCCATGAATATCATCAAGACAGCAATGGATACATTGACTCCTATAGCCGCTTTCACTATGCGCAACTCACAGCGGATGTGGGAGTGACGCAGAAGGTAGCACAATCGGTAATTTCGTCGGACTGAAAGCTCCAGGCTGGAAACGAAAGCCTGGTCGACCAACCAGCAGCAGGGATAAACCTTCATGTGATGATCGTGGTGCAAAGAGCAGGAGGAACACCTCAGCCACAAAAGCACAAGCTGGAACTGGGTGCGGGACAAGTAAGCGAACTCGCTTTTGTAGTATATGTCGAGAACAAGGGCACAAGAGCACGACATGCCTGAAAAGAGGTGACCTTCTTCAGAAAGAAAGGAAAGAGGGAAAATGCTCGAACTGTGGCGTCAGTGGTCACAGGAAGAACACCTGCAACAACCCTAAGGTCGTACTCCAGGTTGTTGCAAATGCTACCTTAGAGCAAAATGCAATGTGCGAGTGATTTGATTTTACTCAGTGTTTTTGTTCTAAGCTGCTCAACGTTATGTAACCGTTTAACTCAAACTGCAGTTGTCTTATAATAAGTGTCTGATAAGTACTGCATGATGTGGTTGCTGAAACTTGTCAGTGTGGTACCCATGTTTATTATTGTGAGAACGGAAAAAATAATTTTTGAGTTTGTGACTTGGCTACTGAAGTCTGTTTATTATTCGCTGCCTTTGTTGATTCATACCTAAATCTAGTCTGATGTATTCTGTGAGATGAAATTCAGATGAATTGGTGCAGCGGTGCGTGCTGGCACCAGTAATACAATACAGTGTGAGAGTGAAACGGAAACCATGGATCCATAAACCTCGGCTGGATCCTCGCAGGACTCGGTGGAAGGCAGGGCCGACGGCGTGTCGGGGGCGGATGAAGCTTGCGAGGGAGAGGCTGAAGTGCATTCCCGTTGGCAGTGTTGGAACTTGGAAGGAATGGAGGTTCCGTCAGCGGTGACAACTGCTCCGATACGGTAGCTACGCGGAATCCATGACCAACCTTGTGTGCAAGCAGACGCCGCCGTCGATGGTGACAACCCACCCGCAAAGCGCCCAAAGCTTGCGCAATGATCCAACGGCTCGCATTACGATCGCCGTCTGAACCTCCAGTACACGTTGCTACAGAGCAATAACGCCGCCGCTGTTACTTGGATGGCAGTCGTCCTCACAGTAGAAACGTCGTCTCCAACCCCTTCCATGCGTCTCATTAAATTACCCGTTTTCTACGTCCTACAATACCACGTACTGTCCACATCCCCACGGCATTCGACGCCCAGTGATACAGTGAGCAGGCGAGCTCGGGCACGCCAACGAATTTTTTCTCAACTGCATCTCCACTTCTGGACTTGCAGTAGAAGCCGACCTATACAATTGCAAATAAAATCTTAATATTATAAGTAAAACGCCATAAAACAGGGATCATCAGTAGGTCCAAATAATTTACTTTGCAATCAGAGGATCCAAGTAGTTGTAAGCATAGGTGATACATTGAAATTTAGTCAAGACATGATAACATACATTAGTGTCTCCAGCAGCAGTAGGCCTGTTCTATCTTAGGAATAGTGGCAAATTGCCGAAAAAGAGTTTCCCCCCGCTTTGTATTCCAAAGCAACCAACACCGAGTATAGAGATCGCTGTGACGAGCAGCACAACACACCAAAAGAAAAGGAAGAAGAAACAGATGCCAACTACGGCAGCTCGGCAAAGCGCGGATGACCCGCCACCGCGGAGCCCATCGGATAAAAACCACCACAGACCGAGGTTCCGAACCGTCGCGTACCAAGCAGCACCTCCAAGAAGGAATGCGACGAGCCCCAGGGTTTCCCCCGGCACGCGGAGGGAGGTGGGGGTGAATACCACCAACACCCTCCAGGAAGGAATGGTGGCACCCGCAGGTGTCACCGCGTCGGGGCCGAAGCCGGCAGGATTTCTCCGCATTCCCGCACCCAACCGCCCAACCGGATGAAACCGACCCGCCAAACCGTCGCCCCCCCCATGCGCCAACGCAGAAGCGCCGCCACCAACGCCGCCACTACTCGAACACCATCACGAGGCCAAGAGGACGGAGAGAAGCGCACCACGACGGAGCAAGAACACCGACGCCGGCGGGAGGGAACCACCTCCACCGCCGTCGTCGCGGAGGCCCATGCCTCCGGCACCGTCGCGGTAAGCCGTCCGGACATGGCGCGGGGCATGCCGGCCACCTCGCCCAGCCCAGTTCAAGCGAGCCCGTTAAGCCCGTCGGCCACGATCACAGCAGGTCGGCGTCGGCGCGCCAGCACCCAACCACTGTCGCGTCTCCCCGCCTCCCGAAAGCCACGCCGGAGACGATCCCGCCGCCCGCCCGCTTAAGCCAGATGGGGCCGAAGGGCCCAGATCTGCGCCGAAGCGGACGACACCAGATCGCGCCGCCCGCCAACAACAATGGCGCCGCTGCCAACTGTCCGCTGTGTCCCGCCACGGAGCCCGCCGCCACGCCAGACCGTCGCTGCCAAGTGCACCCCCGAGCAGCTCACTTGCCGCGGAGAGCGGACCGGAGGAAGGGCAGGAGGCCGCCGCCACCAGCAGCCCGGGGCCAGGCCGGCCGCAGCGTCGGGCGGCGGCGGGGAGGAGGAGGAGGGTGGCTGGAGGGAGGAGGAGGACGCCTTGACGATCGCCGCTGTGGGGCGGCGCATGTCTCGAGAGGGCCAACTCCTTGACCTAGTGGCAAATTACAGCACATAGTAACTTGGATGCAACAAAAGAGATAAGAAATGATAACACATAGGTCTACTGTGTCTTAGAGATGGCAGTAAATTACAGCAGATGATAACATGGATTCAACGAAAGTGTCCTTCCTTGGGAACAAAAAATGGCCGGAAGTTTCTTCAGTGACTTTATGAGACCCTTGCTTCACTGGCCTTGCACCTGTTTGTCCACCATTGTGTTGGTTGCTAGATTAGCAGCCAAAAGGATGGCATGATGCATGTTCTATAATCTGAAAAAAAAAACTGAAGCGGTTGAACTTGCAACTTTTCGTTGGATAAAAAAATTCAGGCCAAAAACCTAATGGAGCACTTTATGTGAAAAATACATTCCAAGACTAATTAGCTGGTTGCTTAATCAGGAGGTACTTTTGGATGCTCTTTTCCATTCTTTCTCAGCAACAACATTTTTGTTTTCTCTACATTGTACTCCCTCCATCCGGAAATACTTGTCATTAAAATAGATAAAAGAGGATGTATTTAGACGTATTTTAGTTCTAGATACATCTCTTCTTATCCATTTTGATGACAAGTATTTTTGGACGGAGGGTGTATGTAAGAAGCAGCTGATGCAAAGATAAAGTTAAATGCAAAAAATTACAGCAGACTCAAATATAGAGAAGGGCAAGGAGAAAACAATCTCCTCGCCTTATTATAGGAGCAGATAGCATATACACAGCACATCTACTATGTTTCGCCATCTCAAAGCAGCAGCACAGTATGACAACCATAGTATATATCTTATGATTCTTTAGCTGGAATGTTTTCCCTCAACTCCATTATAACCATCTCATGTGAACCATGAAACACCCAATTCTTATAAGAGACAAATACGGTTGAATCATCCATAAATAGAGGAACGGAAAGTTTCGCCGACAGGGAAAACCCTACAGGTTTTGCAGCAGCCAAATCAAAGAATGTTGCCCATATTAGTTGCATACATAACTATAGCAAATTGCATATTGTATATATTTACTAGCATAGCATTTGAGTAGTTACCTTTGAGTAGGATCTGATAAAAGAAATGCATTTCAGTAGTTACTTTCCTTCAGTATCAACGCTTCGAGCTCGATCAAATGCTTTTCTTGCGAACTACCTCCAGCAGTTTTATTCCTGCTAGTAAAAAGAGAACCAATATGCCAAAGCTTCGGATAAAAATATTTTTGTCCTGAAAGAATAACCTTGTAAGATAATTTGTGATAAACCAAGGACATCATCTCCAATTTTAACAGGACGGTACTACTTCCAGTCAAGAGAACACAACAAGATCACGTAAGATGATTCTTTACCTTCTGCTGACAACTCATTTTCAATCAAGTTTCAATGGCCTTGATATATCACACAGACCGTGTAACAGTTTGTACATATCCATACAGAAAGCACCCAGAAAACTGATTTACATCACACTTTTTTTCCCTCTTTAATGGACATTTTTATAAACATGGTTGAAAAAAAGGAAAACAAAAGGGAGATTTGTCTAGCTCCAACTTTCCACTCCTTTATTAAGTCACCAAATTAATTGACATTTTTCCATACATGGTCACACCGGTTCCTTTTACAGTCCAAATGGGTGACTTCTTACATAATCACATAGCATAGACCGGTAGCTTCATGGTGTGACAAGTAAAGCAGCTACACAAGAGCACATGGGCTAACACGGACAACGGGACACAGGTAAAGATCGTTCTTCCTTCGGACCGAGATGCCCATTTCCTCCGCCATATCCAGCTCGCCGGGCATGACCTTGCCAGGGAATTTCCAGTCAAAGTGGTACAACAGTGCGGCGAGCACAATCTCCATATTGGCCTGCGCAAAAGTGATGCCCGGGCATATCCTCCGCCCAGCACCAAACGGAACAAACTCGAAGTCGGTGCCCTTGAAGTCAACCGCGGTGCTCTCAAATCGCTCTGGCTTGAACTTCTCCGGGTCATCCCAGTGCTTTGGGTCCCTGCTGATCGCCCATGCGTTCACGAACACGGTGGTGCCCTTGCGCACGTCGTACCCCATGACATTGCACGTCTCCCGGCACTCCCTCGGGAGAAGCAGTGGCAGCACCGTGTGCAGCCTCAGGGTTTCCTTGATGACGAGCTTTAGGTACTTTAGGCCAGCCAGGTCATCCTCGGTCACCGTTGATTTCCCTCGGAGGCTATTCCGCAGCTCGACTTGTGCCTTGTGCATCACTAGTGGGTTCCTCATTAGCTCTGACATGGCCCATTGGAGTGTATTCGCTGACGTCTCGCTCCCGGCGTTGAAGAGGTCCTGTATGCCGATACGCAACTTATCAATCAGCTTTAGGAACAAAAGTAGTGCATAAAGTAAATCATTTCTTCAGAAATAGTAGTCTCACTTTCGCTAATCCTCTGTACAAATTCTTGAAAATCTGGGCCACATTGCACATTTTCAAAGTTTGGAATAATAATCTTAGTAGATGTGCAACTTAACTGAAATGTTAGTTCAGTTTCTGGTTTGTATAGAGATTAGAAATATATGGAATGACTTGTTGATTTGGATCGTTTGCTTTAAAATATGACCGAGATTTTAATTATGGTTCCCAGGAAATAGTCTCACTTTTGCTAATTCTCGATCGCCAGAAACTTGCTGAAAATCTCAATCAATGTTGCAACTTATTAAAATGGTGACAGTAGTAAAATGAGGCTTACAAGGATGACCGCTTTGATGTTGCCCGTGGTGAGAGGCACCTCGAGGCCGCCTTCCTTCTGTATCCTAAGGAGCACGTCCACAAGGTCTTCCTCCTCTTCCTTGATGGCGCCATCAGCTACGGCCTCTCTCAGTTGATGGTGCTGCCGGAAGACGCAGTCCATGAGCTCGTAGGTCTTGCGGTGGTTCAGCTCGGCGCGGCGCGTCATGCCGCCGACGGCGCTAGCGAGCCTCCACGACGGGAACATGTCATCCAGGCTGAACCCCGCGCCGACCTTGACGATCTCCGCCAGCTCCTCCAGAAACTCCTCCCGCCTCTCGAACCTGTCCCCGATCATGGCGCGCATCGTCGAGTCCGCCACGACCGTGGCGATCCGCTCGCTGACGTTCACGGCCTGGCCCGAGGACGCCGCCTGGGCGACGGCGGCGACGAGGCGGCGGGCCTCCTCCTCCCTCGCGCGGCGGAACGAGCGGACGCGCCGGGCACTGAGCAGCTCCGCGACGCACAGCTTGCGGAGCTGCCGCCACAGGGCGCCGTAGCGCGCGAACACGAGGCCCTCGCCGTCGGCCCTCAGCAGCCGCGTCGTGGCGTTCCAGGGGCGCGTCGCGAAGCTGGCGTCGTGCGTCTTCATGATCTCCCGGGCGGCGTCGGCGGACGAGGCCACGACGACGCGGAGCTCGCCAAGCTGCAGGCGCATGAGCGGCGCGTCGAGCCGGCGCGCGAGGTTGGCCATGGTGCGGTGGACCAGCGGCCCCCCGCGCGCGACCTGGTGGAGGTTGCCGATCACCGGCAGCCTCCACGGGCCCGGCGGCAGGTTGAGGCCATCGTTGCCGCCACGTTTCACGAGCTTGAGGAGCAGCGGAGGGAGAAGCAGAGCCAGGACGATGCAGAGGAGGTAGTATGCGGCTTGCTGCACGGCCATGGTGTTCATGAGGGCATAGAGTGAGCGCGTGCACGCACATATGCTCAGCCGAGATGGCCAGTTCTTGACTTCTTGTGAAGAGAGCATGCATCGCTCGAGGGAGTATGGGACAAATAAGCCGCGTCACTCCATCCAAACATTGTTGCTGAGTACAGCAGTACAAGAGTCGACTTTAGTGTTGTGGTAGTTGGCTTGGCGTCATTGGGGAGTTGGGGTTACTTGCCAACTCACAATTGCCTGTTGTTATAATGGAAGTGACCTTTTCTAATTCAAGTAAGACGGTGTAGCATGACAACTCACACCGTCAGTGAGTAATCGTGTAAATCACCAAACTGTGTGCACGCCACAATTGATATATGAACTCCGAAAAGACTGGTTTTTATAGAAAAGAAGTAATACCCATGTTTGCTTCTCTTCCCAGCTCTCAAACTTCAGTAGTACGCCCTCCGTCTCTGTAAGACGTTGTGTTGGAGGGAGTACATGGGAGAGCACGCTCCCTACCCACCCCTTCCACATCGGCCCTGCATGCGACAGGGAGGGAACCCTAGCCGCCGCCGGCTTTCCTCCCATCTTCCGCTCCCTTCTGCCGCCGCCGCCACAGGGCGCGCGCCTGGGCGGCGCCTCCTCGTCCCGATGGTTGGTGGGTCGCGGCGACGCGGCGAGTGCCCTCCCGGCAGCGACGTCAGGTGGCACCCATGGTGCGTCGGGCTGCTGCTGGAGGGGCTTGCTTGCTACCGCTCGCGACCAGATCTGGTGCCGGATGCAGCGGGCCGCGCGGGCCATGTGTGGCGTGGGGCCGGCGGCCGCTGCGGGTCCTTGACAGTGGTGGCGACTAGTCGTGGTGACCCAGCGAGGTTCGGTGGTGGCGGCATGTGCTAGGGGCTGCTGGATGTCCCGGGAAGGTGGTGCGTGCTTGGGTGGCGACGGTGAACCCTTCGGATCTGCATCAGGGGCTCGTCCTGTTGTTGACTCATGGGCGATGAGGGTTGTGGTGGCGCGGGCCGGCCATCTCCAGTGGCTTCCGGTGCCAGTGATGGCGCGACATGGTGGTGTGCGCCAGTCGCGTGTGTCCTACGGTGTGGCCATGGTGACCAGCTTGACTGGGCGCGGGTAGAGCGGGTCAGTGGGGACGGTGGAGCTCACTGGTGGTCGTGCCCCGCCGGCGGGACAGCGTGGCAGAGCGATCTCCCTTCTCCTCGGTCTATGCCGTCAGAGTGGTTGTGATCTGGGGCGCGTGCTCGGGAGGATCTGCTCAGGGCCCGAGGCGTGTCGGAGTTGCTGTTCCGAGTAGGTGAGATTAGGCTCGAGCCGGGTTGTGCCCACGGGTGGGGAGGGCCCTCCCTCCGTGGGTGTGGTGGTCGGTGGTGGTGGTCGGGACTTCACGGTGCTGTCGGGCAACACAGAGTCGAGGGCCACAGAAATGGAGTCGTGCGAGTGTGTTCGTCGACGGCCGTCGAGAGTCACGGGGGTGTGTCTCCCCCAGTCCACCGGGACTGGCTGAGGACGCGAGGCTGGGGCCCCTACATGGTGGCACCGACCTAACCTTCATGACTCATGTTGGGCTAGGAGTGAAAGGTGCGGCCTTCTACTCTTCCTACCGTGGCTGGTACTTTGCGGTGTAGGCGGTGGGTGAGGTGCCGGACATGGATGCCGGGGTGGCGGCTCCGGATGGCGATGAACATGGTTGGCTCTCCGACGGGCACCATGGCAGCGGTGGTGGCTCCCATCTTGGCCATGCGGGCGATGAGAGCGGTAGCGGTTGGTGGCTCGGGCGCGTCCTCTGTTAGACATCGCTCGGGTCTGGATCTGGGGTCTGGGCACGTTGCGTTGCCCTGGGGCCTCCGTGACATGGGTGGGTGAAGGAAATATGCTCTAGAGGCAATAATAAAGTTATTATTTATTTTCTTATTTCATGATAAATGTTTATTATTCCTGCTAGAATTGTATTAACCGAAAACATGATACATGTGTGAATACATAGACAAACAGAGTGTCACTAGTATGCATCTACTTGACTAGCTCGTTGATCAAAGATGGTTATGTTTCCTAGCCATAGACATGAGTTGTCATTTAATTAATGGGATAACATCATTAGAGATGTGATTGACTTGACCCATTCCGTTAGCTTAGCATTTGATCGTTTAGTATATTGCTATTACTTTCTTCATGACTTATACATGTTCCTATGACTATGAGATTATGCAACTCCCGAATACCGGAGGAACACTTTTTGTGCTACCAAACATCACAACGTAACTGGGTGATTATAAAGGTGCTCTACAGGTGTCTCCGACGGTACTTGTTGGGTTGGCATAGATCGAGATCAGAATTTGTCACTCCGATTGTCGGAGAGGTATCTCTGGGCCCTCTCGGTAATGCACATCACTATAAGCCTTGCAAGCAATGAAACTAATGGGTTAGTTGCGAGATGATGCATTACGGAATGAGTAAAGAGACTTGCCGGTAACGAGATTGAAATAGCTATTGAGATACCGACGATCGAACCTCGGGCAAGTAACATACCGATGACAAAGGGAACAACGTATGTTGTTATGCGGTTTGACCGATAAAGATCTTCGTAGAATATGTGGGAGCCAATATGAGCATCCAGGTTCCGCTATTGGTTATTGACCGAAGACGTGTCTCGTCATGTCTACATAGTTCCCGAACCGTAGGGTCCGCACGCTTAAAATTCTGTGACGATCGGTAATATGAGTTTATGTGTTTTGATGTACCGAAGGTAGTTCGGAGTCCTGGATGAGATCGGGGACATGACGAGGAGTCTCGAAATGGTCGAGACGTAAAGATCGATATATTGGACGACTATATTCGGACTTCGGAAAGGTTCCGAGTGATTCGGGTATTTTTCGGAGTACCGGAGAGTTACGGGAATTCGCCGGGGAGTATATGGGCCTTATTCGGCTTTAGGGGAAAGAGAGAGGGGAGGTTGCGCGCCCCCCCAAGGCTTAGTCCGAATTGGACTAGGGGGAGGGGCGGCGCCCCCTCCTTCCTTCTCTTCTCTTTTCCCTTTCCTTCTCTTCTACTCCTACTACTTGGAAGGTGTAGGACCTTGAAGTATGTCTAGAGCGGGGGGTGATTAGACTACTTGACCAATTAAAAACTTAACCTTTTCCCAATTTTAGACTTTGGCAGATTTTAGCTAACTTTGAACAATTCAAGCAATCATCACGCAATTCAAGCAAGCATGCAAAGAGTATATAGGCAGCGAAAAGTAAAGCATGCAACTTGCAAGAATGTAAAGGGAAGGGTTTGGAGGATTCAAATGCAATTGGAGACACGGATGTTTTTGTCGTGGTTCCGATAGGTGGTGCTATCGTACATCCACGTTGATGGAGACTTCAACCCACGTAGGGTAACGGTTGCGCGAGTCCACGGAGGGCTCCACCCACGAAGGGTCCACGAAGAAGCAACCTTGTCTATCCCACCATGGCCGTCGCCCACGAAGGACTTGCCTCACTAGCGGTAGATCTTAATGAAGTAGGCGATCTCCTTGCCCTTACAAACTCCTTGGTTCAACTCCACAATCTTGTCGGAGGTTTCCAAGTGACACCTAGCCAATCTAGGAGACACCACTCTCCAAGAAGTAACAAATAGTGTGTTGATGATGAACACCTTGCTCTTGTGCTTCAAATGATAGTCTCCCCAACACTCAATTCTCTCTCACAGGATTTGGATTTGGTGGAAAGAAGATTTGAGTGGAAAGCAACTTGGGGAAGGCTAGAGATCAAGATTCATATGGTTGGAATGGAATATCTTGGCCTCAACACATGAGTAGGTGGTTCTCTCTCGTAACCGGCAAGTTGGAAGTGTAGGTTTGTTCGATGGCTCTCTCCACAAATGAAGAGGAGGTGGAGGGTATATAGCCTCCACACAAAATCTAACCATTACACACATTTACCAAACTCGGTGGGACCGAATCATAAAACTCGGTCAGACCGATTTAGTAAACCTAGTGACCGTTAGGGTTTTCGGTGGGACTGACATGCAACTCAGTAGGACCGATATGGTTAGGGTTAGGGCATAACGTAATCTCGTTGAGATCGATTACACAAACTCGGTGAGACCGATTTTGGTAATTAGCTAACCAGTGAGTTGGTCAGGTAAACTCGGTGGGATCGATTCGCTCTTTTCGGTGAGACCGAAATGTTACTAAAGGGAAACAGAGAGTTTACATTGCAATCTCGGTGGGACCGATCGCTCACTTCGTTAGACCAAACGCGTTCTGAAGGGAAACAGAGAGATTCCAATCCCATCTCGGTGAGACCGAGATCCCTATCGGTGAGACCGATTTGCCTAGGGTTTGTGGCAGTGGCTATAACATTTGAACTCGGTGGCGTCGGATAGAAAGAATCATTAGGGCCGAGTTTGACTTTAGGTTTAGGTCATATGTGGATGTGAGAAAGTAGTTGAGGGTTTTGGAGCATATCACTAAGCACTGTAGAGTAAGAAACTCATTAGCAACACCTCATCCCTCCTTGATAGTATTGGCTTTTCCTATAGACTCAATGTGATCTTGGATCACTAAAATGTAAAATGTAGAGTCTTGAGCTTTTGAGCTTGAGCCAATCCTTTGTCCTTAATATTTTGAGGGATCCACTTTCATCATCCATGCCATGCCATTCATTGAGCTTTCCTGAAATATTTGTCTTGGAATAGCATTAGCTCAATGAGCTATATGTTGTTATGAATTACCAAAACCACCTAGCGATAGTTGCACTTTCAGAAGGGCTCCTAGTTCTACTAGGAAAAGGGGAATCCTACTCCCGGTGGGAGTAGGACTCCCCTAGGGCGCGCCACAGAGAGGGCCGGCTCTCCCCCTCCTCCACTCCTTTATATACGGGGAGGGGGGCACCCCTTGGAGACACAACAAGTTGATCATTGATCTTTCTTAGCCGTGTGTGGTGCCCCCCTCCACCATAATCCACCTCGGTCATATCATAGCGGTGCTTAGGCGAAGCCCTACGTAGGTAGCAACATCATCACCATCATCACGCCATCGTGCTGACTAAACTCTCCCGCAAAGCTCTGCTGGATCGGAGTTCATGGGACGTCATCGAGCCGTATGTGTGCTGAACTCGAAGGTGCCGTGCGTTCGGTACTTGGATCGGTCGGATCATGAATACATATGACTACATCAACCGCGTTGTTCTAACGCTTCCGCTTTCGGTCTACGAGGGTACGTGGATAACACTCTCCCCTCTCGTTGCTAAGCATCACCATGATCTTGCGTGTGCGTAGGAATTTTTTTGAAATTACTACGTTCCCCAACAGTGGAATCCGAGCCAGGTTTATGCGTAGATGTTATATGCACGAGTAGAACACAAGTGAGTTGTGGGCGATACAAGTCATACTGCTTACCAGCATGTCATACTTTGGTTTGGCGGTATTATTGGATGAAGCGGTCTGGACCGACATTACGCGTACGCTTACGCGAGACTGGTTCTACCAATGTGCTTTGCACACAGGTGGCTGGCGGGTGTCAGTTTCTCCAACTTTAGTTGAACCGAGTGTGACTACGCCCGGTCCTTGAGAAGGTTAAAATAGCACTAACTTGACGAACTATCGTTGTGGTTTTGATGCGTAGGTAAGAACGGTTCTTGCTCAGCCCGTAGCAACCACGTAAAACTTGCAACAACAAAGTAGAGGACGTCTAACTTGTTTATGCAGGGCATGTTGTGATGTGATATGGTCAAGGCATGATGCTATATTTTATTGTATGAGATGATCATGTTTTGTAACCGAGTTATCGGCAACTGGCAGGAGCCATATGGTTGTCGCTTTATTGTATGCAATGAATGCCTGTAATTGCTTTACTTTATCACTAAGCGGTAGCGATAGTCGTAGAAGCAATAGTTGGCGAGATGACAACGATGCTACGATGGAGATCAAGGTGTCACGCCGGTGACGATGGTGGTCATGACGGTGCTTCGAAGATGGAGATCACAAGCACAAGATGATGATGGCCATATCATATCACTTATATTGATTGCATGTGATGTTTATCCTTTATGCATCTTATTTTTCTTTGATTGACGGTAGCATTATAAGATGATCTCTCACTAAATTTCAAGATAAAAGTGTTCTCCCTGAGTATGCACCGTTGCCAAAGTTCGTCGTGCCGAGACACCACGTGATGATCGGGTGTGATAAGCTCTACGTTCATCTACAACGGGTGCAAGCCAGTTTTGCACACGCAGAATACTCGGGTTAAACTTGACGAGCCTAGCATATGCAGATATGGCCTCGGAACACTGAGACCGAAAGGTCGAGCGTGAATCATATAGAAGATATGATCAACATAGTGATGTTCACCATTGAAAACTACTCCATCTCACGTGATGATCGGACATGGTTTAGTTGATTTGGATCACGTGATCACTTAGATGATTAGAGAGATGTCTATCTAAGTGAGAGTTCTTAAGTAATATGATTAATTGAACTTCAATTTATCATGAACTTAGTCCTGATAGTATTTTGCAAATAATGTTGTAGATCAATAGCTCGCGTTGTTGCTTCCTTATGTTTTATATGTGTTCCTAGAGTAAACTAAGTTTAAAGATGATAGTAGCATTGATGCGGACTAGGTCCGTGATCTGAGGTTTATCCTCATTGCTGCACAGAAGTATTATGTCCTTGATGCACCGCTTGATAGTTTGACAGGAGCAGATGCAGATGTTTTGAACGTTTTGACAAAAGCTCGGTATGATGACTACTTGATAGTTTAGTGGACCATGCTTTACGGCTTAGAACCGGGACTTCAAAAATGTTTTGAATGCCACGAAGCATATAAGATGTTCCAAGAGTTGAAATTGGTATTTCATACGCATGCCCGTGTCGAGAGGTATGAGACCTCTGACATTACTTTGCCTACAAGATGGAGGAGAATAGCTCAACCAGTAAGTATGTGCTCAGATTGTCTGAGTACTACAATCACTTGAATCAAGTGGGAGTTAATCTTGCAGATAAGATAGTGATTGACAAAGTTCTCTAGTCACTATCACCAAGTTACTAGAACTTCCAGATGAACTATAATATGCAAGGGATAACGGAAACGATTCCCAAGCTCTTCGTGATGCTGAAATCGGCGAAGGTAGAAATCAAGAAAAGCATCAAGTGTTGATGGTTAACAAGACCACTAGTTTTAAGAAAAGGGCAAAGGGAAGAAGGGGAACTTTAAGAAGAACGGTGATAATCCCCAAGTACAAGGAATCATCGTAGAAATTTCCAAAGGTGGAAGTGAATAAGTATGGAGTGTCGAACCCACAAGGAGCTAAAGGTAAGATTAATATTCTCTCAAGCCCTATCTGCCACTGATACGACTCTATGTATACCGAGCGTTTGCTTCCAACTAGCAACGACAAATAAAACTATGTTTTGGGTATGAAGAGGATAACTTTGTATGATATCGGAGAGCTAAAATATAAAAGTAGGTGCTGTTATCATAAAGTTAGAATATATTACTAAATATTACAAATAGCAAGTGTGGAATAATGGTGGATCGGTGTGCGGAATTGTCCTAGGCAATTATTAACAAGACCGGTAGTCGTCATTGCAATTTCATATGAGGGAGAAGCATAAGCTAACATACTTTCTATACTTGGATCATATGCACTTATGATTGGAACTCTAGCAAGCATCCGCAACTACTAAAGATCATTAAGGTAAAACCCAACCATAGCATTAAAGCATCAAGTCCTCTTTATTCCCATATGCAACAATCCCTCTTACTTGGGTTTGTGTTTCAGTCACTCACCAACCCACTATAAGCGAATCATGAACGTATTGCAACACCCTATAGCGGGAATCGCTCACGCTTGCGCGACACGGAGGGCACCATAGGACAGCACCAAAATAAAACATACAACTCGTACCAATCTATATCATCAATCAACCCAAGGACAAAAGATATCTACTCAAAACATCATAGGATGGCAACACATCATTGGATCATAATATGTAGCATAAAGAACCATGTTCAAGTAGGGATTACAGCGGGGTGCGGGAGAGTGGACCGCGTAAAAGAGATGAGGATGGTGATGATGGTGGTGATGTTGATGAAGACGATCACCGTGGCGATGATTCCTCCCGATGGCACTCCGCGCCACATGAAGAGAGGAGAGAGGTTCTCCCCTTGTGCTTCCTCCTCCATGGCCTCCACCCTCCGGTCCTTGGCCTTCATGGTGATGATGGCCCCTCGGGATACTCCTCCATGGCCACCGGTGATGATTGCCCCCTCCAGCAGGGTGCCAGAGAGGGCTTAGATTGACTTCTCGTGGCTACAGAGGCTTGAGGCGGCGGAACTTCCGATCTAGGTTTCTTTCTGAAAGTTTGGGTATATATAGAAGAGTTTTGCGTTGATTCCACGTCAGGGGGGTCTCCGGGCTATCCACGAGGCAGGGGCGCGCCCGAGGGGGGTGGGCGCGCCCCCATCCTCATGGGCAGCCCGGGACTCTTCTGGCCTGCATCTGGTACTCCGTGGGCTTCTTCTGGTCCAAAAATGATCTCCGTCAAGTGGCACGTCAATTGGACTCCGTTTTGTTTTCCTTTTCTGCGATACTCTAAAACAAGGAGAAAACAGAAACTGGCACTGGGCTCTAGGTTAATAGTTTAGTCCCAAAAATCATATAAAAGTGTATAATAAAGCCCATTAAACATCCAAGATAGATAATATAACAGCATGAATACTTCATAAATTATAGATACGTTGAAGACGTATCAGCATCCCCAAGCTTAATTCCTGCTCGTCCTTGAGTAGGTAAATGATAAAAGAAATAATTTATGAAGTGTGAATGCTAGAAAGTGCTTAAGTTTGATCAATGATAATTCTAATCACCTTTTCTAGCATAATTATATGTCACAACAATAGCTCATCTCATAAAACTTTTCATGATCAAGTAACAAGCAATTCACGTGTTAAAGTATAGATCATAAACTTTCTTGGAAACTAACAAACCGTGTTATCAGTCATCAAACAATTACAATTCATCTTATTTTCAGGAAGAGTCTATATCAGAGCTTTGATGTAGCAAACTCCACATACTCAACTATCATTTCGTTTTTCAAATTGCTAACGCACGCGATATTTATGGGTTCAAAGTTTTAATCAGATACAAAGAAAGATAGGGGCCTTTAGATTCGCCTCCCAACCTTTTACCTCAAGGGTAATGTCAACAATAATAGTTCATGATGCCTTACATCCAATTGGATATATATATATATATATATATATATATATATATATATATATATATATATATATATATATATATATATATATATATATATATATATATATATATATATATATATATATATATATATATATAGGACAAATGTTTCCTACAAGCAGTGGTAGTTACCACCACTATGCGTTTTGTACGTTGTATGTAGTATCTGTCGAAACCAAGAGTATGTACGTGTAGTATGTAGTATATATACTATTTTTATGTAGTATGTAGTATATTTTGAGCATACTCCTTTTACGCACAAATATGTACGTATTTCACAAATATTATAAAACATGGGCTCACATGCAATTTTTTCTCATAATTAGCTTTGGAGTATCTTAGATATAGTATATGAGCATACTAAAAGTAATAAAGTAGAGTATATACTACCACATGATAGTATATGAGAAATGGGTGTAACTACACCCGGTAGTAGGATGCATTTTTATATATATATATATATATATATATATATATATATATATATATATATATATATATATATATATATATATATATATATATCAGAATATTTCCAACACAAGGTGCTTGCCAAAAGATAAAATGTAAAAGGAAAGGTGAAAATCACCATGACTCTTGCATAAGGTTAAGAGATAAAAGTAAAAGATAGGCCCTTCGCAGAGGGAAGCAGAGGTTGCCATGCGCTTTCAGGGTTGGATGCACAAAACCTTAATGCGAAAGAGCGTCACTTTATATTGCCACTTGTGATATGGACCTTTATTATGCAGTCCGTCGCTTTTATTTCTTCCACATCACAAGATCGTATAAAGCTTATTTCCTCCACACTAATCAATCATACATATTTAGAGAGAAATTTTTATTGCTTTGCACCGATGACAACTTACTTGAAGGATCTTACTCAATCCATAGGTAGGTATGGTGGACTCTCATGGCAAAACCGGGTTTAAGGGTATTTAGAAGCACAAGTAGTATCTCTACTTAGTGCAAAGAATTTGGCTAGCATGAGGGGGAAAGGCAAGCTCAACGTGTTGGGCGATCCATGACAATATACTTTATTTCAGATATAAGAAAACATAACCCATTACGTTGTCTTCCTTGTCCAACATCAACCTTTTAGCATGTCATATTTTAATGAGTGCTCACAATTACAAAAGATGTCCAAGATAGTATATTTATATGTGAAATCCCTCTCCCTTCAATATTTTTTCATGAATTGTTCAAGTGGCCAATTCTACGTTTGCTAACTTTCAATAGGTTTAGTACCTATACTTATTATGTGTAAAGTCATTACTCCCCATGTTATAAGCTTATGAAACATATATAAATTCAGATTTATGACATTCAATTTATCCAACAGTTTACCCATAGGATATACGTAAAGCACATGAGTAAATGACAAACTACTCCAAAAGATATGAGTGAAGAACACTGAGTAGTCAAATAATTAACTAGACATGGGAGGATTCTTTTTCATTCAATATTTCAGATCCAATGATTTTATTCAAACAGCAAATAAAATTGAAAATGCGCTCCAAGCAAAACACATATAATGTGACGAATAAAAATATAGCTCCGAGTAAGGTATACCGATAGTTTTGAAGACGAAACAGGGGATGCCTTCCGGGGCATCCCCAAGCTTAGGTGCTTGAGTCTTCCTTGCATATTACCTTGGGGTGCCTTGGGCACCCCCAAGCTTAGGGTCTTTCCACTCCTTATTCTCCTCATATCGATATCTTACCCAAAGCTTGAAAACTTCAATCACACAAAACTTAACAAAACTTCGTGAGATAGGTTAGTATGATAAAAAGTAAACCATTCACTTTGGTACTGTCAAAGACAAGGTTCATAATTGTTCTCACATAATTCCTACTGTACCATATCATTTCTATGATTTATATTGAGAAATATAAGTCATAGAAATTAGAAAACAAGCAAACTATGCAATGAAAACAGAATCTATGAGAAACAGAACAGTCTGTAATGATCTGAACATAAACCATACTTCTGCTACTCCAAAAATTATGAAATAAATTGGTGGACGTGAGGAATTTGTCTATTAATATTCTGCAAAAAGAATAAACTCAAAAGAACTCTTCTAAAAAACGACAGCTAATCTCGCGAGCGCAAAGTTTCTGTTTTTTCCAGCAAGATCACATTAACTTTCACCCAAGTCTTCCCAAAGATCTTACTTGGCACTTTATTGAAACAAAAGATATAAGACATGATTACTACAGTAGCTTAATCATGTAAACACACAAAAACAGTAAGGGTAAATACTGGGTTGTCTCCCAACAAACGCTTTTCTTTAATGCCTTTTAGCTAGGCATGATGATTTCAATGATGCTCACATAAAAGATAGGAATTGAAGCACAAAGAGAGCATCTTGAAGAATATGACTAGCACATTTAAATATAACCTACTTCCTATGCCTGGGGATTTTGTGAGCACACAATTTATAAGAACAACAATCAACTAGCATAGGAAGGCAAAACAAGTATAACGTCAAAACTTTAAGCACATAGAGAGGAAACTTGATATTATTGCAACTCCTACAAGCATGTATTCCTCCATCATAATAATTTTCAGTAGCATCATGGATAGCAACTTTGTTCTCGTAGTCAATTGGAACCTCTTCCGAAATAGTGGAATCATTACTAGCTAAAGTTGACACTCTTCCAAATCCACTTTCATAAATATCACACTAAGATTCAACACCCTCCAAAATAGTGGGATCACTAATTCCCAAAGTTGACACTCTTCAAAACCACTTTAAATGATAGTATTATTCATACTCCAAAAGATATAAGTGAAATTCATGGAGCATTCTACAATTAACATAGACTAACCAATATCCAAGCTCAAAATATATAAGTGAAGCACACGAAGCATTCTATAAAACCATACTCAAAAGATTTAAGTGAAGCACAAAGAGTAATTCTATAAGATCGTACTTAAAAGATATAAGTGAAGCACATGAACTATTCTATAAATTTATGAAGGGACATCTCATACTAGCATGGTTCTTAAAGAAAAAGAAAAACACAAAGGACACAAATCATGTGAACAAAACAAAAACCGAGGTACACCCATATTTGTTGAAGAAGAAAGATGGGATGCCAACCGGGGCATCCCCAAGCTTAGATGCTTGAGTATCCTTTGAAATATTTACTTGGGGTGCCTTGGGCATCCCCAAGCTTGAAATCTTGCCTCTCTTTATTCTTCTCACATCGGTAACTCCTCGTTCTTCGAACACTTCATCCATAAAAACTTAACAAAAACTTTGTGAGATCTGTTAGTGTAACAAAGCAAATCACTACTATAAGTACTGTTGCAAACCAATTCATATTTTGTTTTTGCATTGTAGCTACTTGATGAGGACATCAATACCATTGTTACACCCACAGCCCCTACTGCTACATATACTGGACCAATTACTAGAGCTCGCGCACGCCAATTAAATTATCAGGTACTTTCGTTTCTTGGTAATGATTCTAATGTTCATGAGAATATGATGCTGCCTAAATTGGATACATTTGTTTTGCTTACAAATGAAGGCCCTAGCTTGGAGAAGGATGGACATTGAGCAAGAACAAGCATGGAGATAATGCCATGCTAAGGGGAACAAGAATGGAGTTACAAGTGATGATTTCAGGACTTTGAAGCCACCATAATGGGTGCATGAAGCCTTGGACGAAATATACAAGATGCTACTTCATAAATGTCGTCCCAAGGCTATTCTAGGTGCTCACGTCACCTTATTAGTGGGCCAGGCCCTTGTAATTTCGAAATACACAAGTATAGGCTATTTTTAGAGTCCGTATGTGTGGGGAAACAAGAGATAGGGTTGATTTCGGACCCCTCCACCAAGGGCCACGAAATTCCCCCCTCTTCCTCCATATATACAGCCCTTAGGGCACCGTTTAGACCTTGGGTTTTGTTTAGATTAAAAGTTCGCCATAGTTGCAACTTCGCTGCATTTCGCTTGTGTTCAACGACTGCACAAAGCGCCACAGAACCCCACCTTGATCAATAAAGCTTTCATCTTATATTCGCAATATCCAGATTGCAATCTCAGTTTCTTGCTTGTTCTTCGCTTGCTCGCAGGAAATAGACCTCGTGGTCGTTGATCGTGTTCGGTGTGGTCAATAACCTCTCGGAGTTGGTTTAGCGATTGCTAAGGCGCGACGTCCTCGCACGTTCGTAGTCGGATCGTCAAAGTTGACTTTCTCCAAAGCGAAAACCAACATCTCATCGAAAGACGGGACACCTTTGCCTCTATCAAGTGGTATCAGAGCCAGGTTGCTCGGTGAGATTTTACAGTTTTTTCGTAGATTAGATCGAGTCTGTTCTTCATACCTAAAGTCCACGAAAAAGCCACACAAAAATTTAGAGCTTGAATGTGATGCTAGTGGAATTGGATTAGGAGGTGTGTTATTACAAGATGGCAAACCTATTGCATACTTTTCTGAAAAATTGAGTGGGCCTGGTCTGAACTATTCTACTTATGACAAAGAATTATATGCTCTTGTTCGGACTTTAGAGACATGGCAACATTATTTATGGCCCAAAGAATTTGTTATACATTCTGATCATGAATCTTTGAAACATATTAAAAGTCAAGCTAAACTGAATCGTAGACATGCTAAATGGGTTGAATTCATTGAGACTTTCCCTTATGTCATTAAACACAAGAAGGGTAAAGAAAATGTTATTGTGATGCTTTGTCTCGTCGCTATACTATGCTTTCACAACTTGACTTCAAAATATTTGGTTTGGAGACCATCAAATATCAATATGTGCATGATGCTGATTTTAAAGATGTAATGCAGAATTGTAAAGAAGGAAGAACATGGAACAAGTTCGTTATTAATGATGGTTTTGTGTTCGTGCTAACAAGCTATGCATTCATGCTAGCTCTGTTCGCCTCTTTGTTGTTGCAGGAGGCGCATGGAGGAGGATTAATGGGACACTTTGGCCAAGAAGACGGAGGATATACTTGCTACACATTTCTTTTGGCCAAAGATGAGACGGATGTTGAGCGTTTTGTTGCTCGCTGCACTACATGTCAAAAAGCTAAGTCACGACTCAATCCTCATGGTTTATATATGCCTTTGCCTGTGCCTAGTGTTCCTTGGGAGGATATATCTATGGACTTTGTTTTAGGTTTACCTCAAACAAAGAAGGGAGGATAGCATATTTGTTGTCGTGGATAGATTCTAAAATGGCACACTTTATACCATGTCATAAAAGCGATGATGCTGTTAATGTTGCTAATTTGTTCTTTCGTGAAATTATTTGCTTGCATGGTGTGCCAAATACTATTGTTTCATATCGTGATACTAAATTTCTTAGCCACTTTTGGAGATGTTTATGGGCTAAGTTGGGGACTAAACTGCTTTTTAGTACTACTTGTCACCCCAAACCGATGGACAAACTGAAGTAGTCAATAGAACATTGTCTACTATGCTTAGGGCTGTTTTGAAGAATAATAAGAAAATGTGGGAAGAATGCTTGCCTCATATTGAATTTGCTTATAATCGTTCATTGCATTCTACTACTAAGATGTGCCCTTTTGAAATTGTGTATGGCTTCCTACCTCGTGCACCTATTGATTTGTTGCCTCTTCCATCTTCGGAGAAGGTTAATTTTGATGCTAAAGAACGTGCTGAATTGATTTTAAAAATGCATGAGATAACTAAGGAAAACATTGAGCGATGAATGCTAAATATAAACTTGCTGGAGATAAGGGTAGAAAACATGTTGTCTTTGCACCGGAGATCTTGTTTGGTTACATTTGCGTAAGGATAGGTTTCCTAATTTGCGCAAATCAAAGCTAAGGCCACGTCTGATGGTCCATTTAAGGTGTTAGAGAAAATAAATGATAATGCATATAAACTTGAGCTGCTGCAGATTTTGGGGTTAGTCCCACTTTTAACATTGCAGATTTGAAGCCTTATTTGGGTGAGGAAGATGAGCTTCCGTCGAGGACGACTTCATTTCAAGAAGCGGAGGATGATGAGGACATCAATACCATTGTTACACCCATAGCCCTCACTGCTACATATATTGGACCAATTACTAGAGCTCGCATGACGCCAATTAAATTATCGGTACTTTCGTTTCTTGGTAATGATTCTAATGTTCATGAGAATATGATGCTGCCTAAATTGGATACATTTGTTTTGCTTACAAATGAAGGCCCTAGCTTGGAGAAGGATGGACATTGAGCAAGAACAAGCATGGAGATAATGCCATGCTAAGGGGAACAAGAACGGAGTTACAAGTGATGATTTCAGGACTTTGAAGCCACCATAATGGGTGCATGAAGCCTTGGACGAAATATACAAGATGCTACTTCATAAATGTCGTCCCGAGGCTATTCTAGGTGCTGCGTCACCTTATTAGTGGGCCAGGCCCTTGTAATTTCGAAATACACAAGTATAGGCTATTTTTAGAGTCTGTATGTGTGGGGAAACAAGAGATAGGGTTGATTTGGACCCTCCACCAAGGGCCACGAAATTCCCCCTCTTCCTCCATATATACAGCCCTTAGGGCACCGTTTAGACCTTGGGTTTTGTTTAGATTAAAAGTTCGCCATAGTTGCAACTTCAAGATACTTCGCTTGTGTTCAACGACTGGACAAAGCGCCATAGAACCCCACCTTGATCAATAAAGCTTTCATCTTATATTCGCAATATCCAGATTGCAATCTCAGTTTCTTGCTTGTTCTTCGTTTGCTCGCAGGAAATAGACCCTCGTGGTCAGGTTGATCGTGCTCCGGTGTGGTCAATAACCTCTCGGAGTTGGTTTAGCGATTGCTAAGGCGCGACGTCCTCGCACGTTCGTAGTCGGATCGTCAAAGTCGACTTCCTCCAAAGCGAAAACCAACATCTCATCGAAAGACGGGACACCTTTGCCTCTATCACTACTGTAATATAACTTTTCTATGGCTTAATCCACTGATAGAAATCAATAGTTTCATCAAAACAAGCAATCAATGCATCAAAAACAGAATCTGTCTTAAACAGGACAGTCTGTAGTAATCTGGAAGTTTAGTATACTTCTGTAACTCCTAAAATTATGAAATAAATTTGAAATTTTGAAAAATTTGTACAGAAGTAATGTCAAAAAGTTTCAGACCCATTTGACTCTCCAGTTAAAAATGTAAATTCATGCACTACAGCCAAAGTTTCTGTTTTTTTTTCTTCACATAGCAAACAAGCAATCTAATCATCCTAAAACCAAAGCTTGGCACATTTATTTTTATAATACAATGGATATATACAAGGGGACAATTATTTACAGAGAAACTTCCATGAAAAATTCTACATTGTTTCTGTGAGCATGAACACAAGTGCTCAAGGTCGACCCTCACTTCTTCAATGCATAACTTTCCAATCACTTCTCTTTTTGAAAAACTTCTTAGGCATGAAAGGCAAGTATTTTTTTTCATTCTTTTAATTTTTTTGTATGTTTCACCCACAACTAAACAGAAACAAAAAGTAAAAACAAAATCTACTTAGTGAAGAAAGCAAACAAGCACACACGAGAATATCAACCCCACGCTATTGCTCCTCGGCAACGGCGCCAGAAAAGAGCTTGATAATCCCCAAGTGCAAGGAATCATCGTAGCAATTTCCAAAGGTGGAAGTGATAAGTATGGAGTGTCGAACCCACAAGGAGCTAAAGGTAAGATCAATATTCTCTCAAGCCCTATCTGCCACTGATACAACTCTACGTATACCGAGCGTTTGCTTCCAACTAGCAACGAGAAATAAAACTATATTGTGGGTATGAAGAGGATAACTTTGTATGATATCGGAGAGATAAAATATAAAAGTAGGTGCTGTTATCATAAAGTTAGAATATATTACTAAATATTATAAATAGCGAGTGTGGAATAATGGTGGATTGGTGTGCGGAATTGTCCTAGGCAATTATTAACAAGACCGGTAGTCGTCATTGCAATTTCATATGAGGGAGAAGCATAAGCTAACATACTTTCTCTACTTGGATCATATGCACTTATGATTGGAACTCTAGCAAGCATCCGCAACTACTAAAGATCATTAAGGTAAAATCCAACCATAGCATTAAAGCATCAAGTCCTCTTTATTCCCATACGCAACAATCCCTCTTACTCGGGTTTGTGTTTCAGTCACTCACCAACCCACTATAAGCGAATCATGAACGTATTGCAACACCCTACAGCGGGAATCCCTCACGCTTGCGCGACACGGAGGGCACCATAGGACAACACCAAAATAAAACATACAACTCGTACCAATCTATATCATCAATCAACCCAAGGACAAAAGATATTTACTCAAAACATCATAGGATGGCAACACATCATTGGATCATAATATGTAGCATAAAGAACCATGTTCAAGTAGGGATTACAGCGGGGTGCGAGAGAGTGGACCGCGTAAAAGAGATGAGGATGGTGATGATGATGGTGATGTTGATGAAGACGATCACCGTGGCGATGATTCCTCCCGATGGCACTCGGCGCCACGGAAGAGAGGAGGAGAGGTTCTCCCTTGTGCTTCCTCCTCCATGGCCTCCACCCTCTGGTCCTTGGCCTTCATGGTGATGATGGCCCCTCCGGATACTCCTCCATGGCCACGGTGATGATGGCCCCCCCAGGTGCCGGAGAGGGCCTAGATTGACTTCTCGTGGCTCTGAGAGGCTTGGCGCGCCGAACTTCCGATCTAGGTTTCTTTCGGAAGTTTGGGTATATATAGAAGAGTTTTGTGTTGATTTCACGCCGAGGGGTCTCCGGCTGTCCACAAGGCAGGGGCGTGCCTGTGGGGTGGCGCGCCCCACCCTCGTGGGCAGCCCGGGACTCTTCTGGCCTGCTTCTGGTACTCCATGCACTACAGGAAACTGCTAGTTTGCCGTCTGGGCATAACAGACGGCAAAGACATCAATCCAGACGGCAAAGAGTTTGCCGTCAGGAAGTAGACGGCAAAGTCAGACGGCAAAGATTAATCGGCAAAGAATACTTTGCCGTCTGCTTTTTTTCCTGACGGCAAAGACTTTGCCGCCAGTCTATATTTTTGCCGTCAGTCTGCGGAAAGTAGACGGCAAAACATTGCACCAGACGGAACGGACGGTCTAACGGCCGGCGTCAAGTGTTTTGCCGTCTACCGGCCGTCCAACCAGACGGCAAAGTCTATTATCTTTGCCGTCAACTATCAGTTTTGGCAGACGGGAAAGAAGCATACTTTGCCGCCTCATCATCAGACTCGATGGGCAAAATAGCAGGCCTTTGCCATCGGTGCTCATCTCCCGATCGGCAAAGACTTATATTTCGCCGTCGGTTGGTGCTGGCCTGACGGCAAAATTATACCTCTTGTTGCCAACCTGCTGTTGGCAAGACGGCAAAATGCCAACGGAAGCACAAAGTTGGTGACATGTGGCATCTTTGCCATCTGTCACTTGACAAAAGCTCCTTTTTTAAATCAGAAATTAAACAGTTTAATACACAGTATAGAACCATAACAGCAGAGAACCATAACAGGACAACATAGTTCCATAGCAAATATAAGCAACAATGAACAAATATAAGAACGAAGTTCCATAGCATATATATATAGTCGCAGGACAAAGTTCCATAGCATATATATAGTCCCAGGACAAAGTTCCATAGTATATAGTCCCAAAACAAAGTTCCATAGCATATATATAGTCCCAAAACAAAGTTCCATAGCATATATATAGTCCCAAAACAAAGTTCCATAGCATATATATAGTCTCGGGACAAAGTTCCATAGCATATAGTCCCGAAACAAAGTTCCACGGCATATAATACACAATGAACAAAGATGGCATCACTACGTAATATTTGGCACTACAACAAACACCTTCATGTCCATGTCGTAGTCCAAAGAGCATCCAGGTGGCAACCTACAAGATTGAATGGTGTGTGTCAAATAACGTGCTTGAAATCATCAATATGCCAAATAGACAAAAGAAAGTACTTCGACACTACAAAATAAATAGTGATCCATATTCCATAGTGAGTTTCCAAAATAAAAAGCTTCTAGTACATATGGAGTTTCTTGAACACTTATCCAAGTTTGAACATGCTAATTTAACACTAGATCTTTACTTATAAGTCTGATCTTTAAATGGTTCAAACGGTCTCTACTTACAAGTTTCTAAATCATGGAGATCTTCAAATGGTCTCTAAATCATGAAAATAAGTAGCTACTTGTCTCTAAATCATGAATATCTTCAAGTGTTCTCTAAATCATGAAAATAAATAGCTTCAAGAATGCGTATATTTAATTAAGATCATGGTTGAAATTGTTCAAATGGATTATAGTTTGAAATGGTTCAAATGGTCTCTACTTGTCTCTACTTATAAGTTTGATCTTTAAATGGTTCAAACGGTCTCTATCTTACAAGTTTCTAAATCATGGAGATCTTCAAATGGTCTCTAAATCATGAAAATAAGTAGCTACTTGTCTCTAAATCATGAATATCTTCAAGTGTTCTCTAAATCATGAAAATAAATAGCTTCAAGAATGCATATATTTAATTAAGATCATGGTTGAAATTGTTCAAATGGATTATAGTTTGAAACGGTTCAAATGGTCTCTACTTGTCTCTACTTATAAGTTTGATCTTTAAATGGTTCAAACGGTCTCTATATTACAAGTTTCTAAATCATGGAGATCTTCAAATGGTCTCTAAATCATGAAAATAAGTAGCTACTTGTCTCTAAATCATGAATATCTTCAAGTGTTCTCTAAATCATGAAAATAAATAGCTTCAAGAATGCATATATTTAATTAAGATCATGGTTGAAATTGTTCAAATGGATTATAGTTTGAAACGGTTCAAATGGTCTCTACTTGTCTCTACTTATAAGTTTGATCTTTAAATGGTTCAAACGGTCTCTACTTACAAGTTTCTAAATCATGGAGATCTTCAAATGGTCTCTAAATCATGAAAATAAGTAGCTACTTGTCTCTAAATCATGAATATCTTCAAGTGTTCTCTAAATCATGAATATCTTCAAGTGTTCTCTAAATCATGAAAATAAATAGCTTCAAGAATGCATATATTTAATTAAGATCATGGTTGAAATTGTTCAAATGGATTATAGTTTGAAACGGTTCAAATGGTCTCTACTTGTCTCTACTTATAAGTTTGATCTTTAAATGGTTCAAACGGTCTCTATCTTACAAGTTTCTAAATCATGGAGATCTTCAAATGGTCTCTAAATCATGAAAATAAGTAGCTACTTGTCTCTAAATCATGAATATATTCAAGTGTTCTCTAAATCATGAAAATAAATAGCTTCAAGAATGCATATAGTTAATTAAGATCATGGTTGAAATTGTTCAAATGGATTATAGTTTGAAACGGTTCAAATGGTATCTACTTGTCTCTACTTATAAGTTTGATCTTCAAGAATCAAGATAGCTACTTGTTTCTACGTTGACAAATTTGAGACCTACGTAAATGAGATATGTACGCACTAACCATACTCGATCTCAAACATTCGGAGAACCACCAAGGTTGTTGTCGCTTGGGCCTCGTGCATGTGAAGATCCATCAGCATTAGATCCATGGGCTGATTGAGGCATCTGCATAGCGGGCATACCATTCTGGGTACAATAAGCCTGCAAATTATGTTTGAGTGAAGATTAAGTACTGGTAGTAGAATATTATGATTGAGTGAAGATTATGTATGTGTTTGGCAATTAAGGAACTAACCGCAAACATTGCAAAGCATTGACTAGTTTGTGCCAACACGGCCTGCTGCACCGCTTGCTGCATCCTCTCATCAGCCAGTCGCCTCTCCTCCGCCCTCTCCTCCGCCACTCGCCTCCTCCTCCTCTCCTCTGCCGCCACTCGCCTCTCCTCCGCCAATGGGCCTGCAAAATATGGCATGGCAATTGCATCTTCAATCCAACAGTAAGTAAGAAACAAGCATATATAGAAGGACTTGTATAGAATACCTCCATCTCAACCATAGCTGGAGTCGAGCGTTTATATGTAGAAGATTTTGAGATACGAATCGAGCTTTGTATTCAGGAGAGAGCTACGGAGGAGCTAGGGAACATGCCTCCTGCAATTGCTTCCCTGCCGTGTTTCCTGCCTTTTCCAGAGATCATGACCAAAGCGTGGTCAAGAGGCTCTGTTGTCACATCATACTCGGGCCCTTTCAACTCTTTTGCCACCCCTTTAAATTTCTCCATCCGATCGAGGCGGTCTTGCTGGAGTACGTGGACGTTGTGTCATTCTCATCGTAAGGCGTGGCTGTTCAGACGGTGCCTTATGGGCCAAAGCATACGAGACGAAAAGGTTGGGCTTTGGAGCATTATGGTGAGACGCCTGCAACCAAAGCAACATGATTAAGATTTCATCACAAGGATTGGCAACATGTATGACAAGAAAAAGCTTATGAAGAACTCCATAAGATATACCCAACGTTCACCGTACTCCATAACGTTCAAGTTGCCTTCATGATGTGGTGGATCCAGCATTCCGGCTCGCCGATTTCTATAATCTTTGTTTTTCGCCCTGTACTCTTTGGAACACCAATAGTCCACGATCCGCTCCAAACACTCCCTCTTATCGACGCACCATCTCGGAGTAACCTAATTGATCAATTGCAACTCATATATGTCAAAAAGAAATTGAGTGCCAGCCTGTTGAGGAAATAACAAGCATGAATATGCTTTACCTGCATGTACTTGTCCTTCTCAAGACGGAGTCTCCTACCAGCTTTCTTATCAAGACTCTTATAGCCTTGAGTTGCCATATATTTGCGGACGGCTAAAGGGCGTGCCTCATGCATCAGATTATGCACAAGCTTCGGGCAATGTTTGTTGACAACTACTCGTGCCTCCTCCAACTTTCCATCCTCGCATCTATAGAAATCCTGCAAATATAGATTTGGTGCAGTAATTTTCAAACCTTCAAGTCTGAGGTTTCTTATAAAATCTAAATAAAGTAAAATCTGCTAGTTTATTTATAGTCAAAACAGGCAAATATAGAGACAGGTTTATTTATAGTCAAATTAGGTTTATATATATGCACCCAGGTTTATTTATAGAAACAGGTAAAATCTGCTAGTTTATTTATAGTCAAATCAGGTTTATATATATGCACCCAGGTTTATACAGTCAGGTTTATTCAATAACACAATAACACAATCAGGTTTGCTACTGCAGTGTGTGATTTTATTCAATAACACAATCAGGTTTATATATATGCACCCAGGTTTATACAGTCAGGTTTATTCAATAACACAATAACACAATCAGGTTTGCTACTGCAGTGTGTGATTTTTATTCAATAACACAATCAGGTTTATATATATGCACCCAGATTTATACAGTCAGGTTTATTCAATTACACAATAACACAATCAGGTTTGCTACTGCAGTGTGTGATTTTTATTCAATAACACAATCAGGTTTATATATATGCACCCAGGTTTATACAGTCAGGTTTATTCAATAACACAATAACACAATCAGGTTTGCTACTGCAGTGTGTGATTTTAATTCAATAACACAATCAGGTTTATACAGTACGCACAATTAAGAAATACAGTACAGCAAAGTATCCACGTCACAGATTTTTATTCAAGTTAGATATTTGCAGGTTAATCAGCAGAGCTCAAAGAATGCCTCATGTGGTATACACACACATTTATAAATAAACTAGGTTGTCCGTCCGTCCATGGTGGGTGCCTCCTCGCCTTTGTGGCCACAGGAATATTAAATCTAAGTTTACTAGATAGTTTTGCTACTGCAATATTATAGTCTGCTAGCATTCTATTAAGAAAAATAAAGTAAAATCTAAATCTAAGTTTCCTAGATAGTTTTGCTACTGCAGTGTGTGAAGGAAACTTAATGATTACCCAAAGTTCGGCAAAGACCCGCTCGGCTTTGTTGTGAAACTCGATGTTGTTGGCTACACCAAGATCCTCATAGGCTTTGTAGTGGTCCCGGTACATGCTGGCTCGAACTTTGCCTCCCGTGCAAAGTAACCATGCCAGGTAATGCTCCTTAATGAGGCTCCCAAGGACGCCCGCTCACGTGTCGGTACTTTCCCGTGCTAGCTCCAGCTTTCTTCCAACCGCTACATAATGAGAAGCCAAAGTTATTAGCAATTGTTGCATACATTGAAGGTAGAAAATGGGAAGCCAAAGTTAGTTACATTTTTCCACATGGAGCAATACATGGCCTCTGCTCCACAGGAAGCCCTCGTTCCGGGAGACTTGAGGAACCACGTAGGTGCACGGACCGACCCTCCTCAACCTGGATGAAACCAGCATGCTCCTTGTCAGAGGTCGAGGCCTCCTTGTCAGAGGTCGGGGCCTCCTCGTCAGAGGCCTCCGACGACAACCGCTCTTCCTCCACCGTCTTAGACACGGGGGAGTGAGACACCGGCTCGCCCTCCACCCTCTCGAGACACGGGGTGAGACACCGGCTGTCCTCCACCCTCTCACACACGGGGAGTGAGACACGGCTCGCCCTCCACCCTCTCGTGACACGGGAGTGAGACACCGGCTCGTCCTCCACCCTCTTAGACACGGGGGCGTGAGACACTGGCCGAACCGGGTTTCTCTTAGCATTTGCTCCACGTGCACCTCTTCCCCGGCCTTTTCCTCTCCCTCGATGAGCCTGAGGATGAGAGGAAGGCGGAGGATCGGCGATAAAGTGCTAAGCAAAGATCTCGCTATGGGGAGCCCGGCTTTTTCCTTTATGGGCCCACCATGCTTCACTCACCTGCTATGACAAAAGTAAAGTAATTAGTACAATACAAGATTATAGTTTAAATAAATAAGCATAAGTTCAAACAATTGTCGAATGAGAATTACCAATGCAATTGTAGTACAAATACATTATAGTTCAAACAAATAAGCATAAGTTCAAACAATTGTCGCAATGAGAATTACCAATGCAATTGTAGTACAAATACATTATAGTTCAAACAAATAAGCATAAGTTCAAAAAACATACGCAATGAGAATTACCAGGCAATTATAGTACAAAAACTACATTATACTTCAAATAGATAAGCATAAGTTCAAAAATATTACAAATTCAACATTACAACATGTTTGAGATCATCTGGGTCATGGTAAAGCAACTAGTACAAAATCAACATTACAGTTCAACACTATGACTAAAAATAGTCGGGATCATCTGGATCACAATCCGTCTCTTCTTCAAGGTCAGTTCTAGCCTCATCATCAGTATCATACGTGTCGTCAAGGATGTTGTCCTCATGTTGACCGTCATCGTCACCTTCATCGGTAATTCCTAGACGTAACCGTTCAAGCATTGAGAGGTCTTCCACGTTCTAACCTCTTCTTCTTCCTCTTCGACTTCTTCTTCTTCACTGTCAATGTGTACTTCCATGCGTGGATGGATGTTGAGACGGCCTCTAGGCCCATGTTCTTCTTGGAAGAATTCTCCATCATATGTTTCAGGGTCGATGTGAGGTTGATAATCCTCTTCTTTGGGGAAGGATGTTTACGATGTGGCGGCACATCGCATACACGACATCCCAACCCTTAAGGTACTTCTTTTGGCATGCATACTTGAGATAAAAAACTTGTGTCGCCTGTTGAGCCACAATATAGACATCTTCACATTCTAATTTGCTGTCTTGTCGAATTTCGACTTGCCCAATATCATCCCTCCGCCTAACCTTCTCCGGATCAAACCAATGGCATTTGAAGACAACGACTTTCGGAGGATTTGCCCCAAAGTAATGCAGTTCATATATTTCATCAAGTCTTTCATAATACTCAACTCCATTGCAAATAGCCGACACTCCCGTGTTCCTTGATTTTAGAACGTCCCGACGTTCCTCGTTCCCATGTGTGCGGAAGCGATACCCATTGATGTCGTATTTATCAAATGTACCGACCTTATAGTCAAACCCATTAGCAACTTGTTTCAACTCTTTGTCCAATATCGACGTACCCTACAAGTTTAAGAGAGAAGGATAGGTGTATTAGTCGCACGTAATACCAACTTCAAGTGTTCCAAGGAGTATACCTTACCTTTTCTCTGAACCAAGAAATGAAACCATAATTGCCGTCTCCTTCACCAGCAAGAAGCTCATACTCTTCAAGTGAATCACGTTCGACCCCTCCATTCGAGAATTGGGCAATGAATTCACTGCCCAATGAGAAATGAGCGGAGTTAAGAGAGAAACATGTGAGTAAATGTTACATAATGTACCAACACTTACTCAATGTACGGCCGCACTTCTTGAAGGTTGGTGAGGATATACAACGTAAGCGATTTCCACTCTTTTGGATCCAAATGCTTTGAACCAGAAGCACCCACAGGTCTGAGTTGCCCTTTGAAGAGGCTGAGCTTGGATTCATGTTTAGGGTCGCCAGTATTGTATCGATACTTTGCATTATGCAAGCTTGGAATATTGGCCGCACAGCGTGATGTCGTGAAGTTTGTAATCTCCTCTGCCAAGAATGCCTCGTCTATGGAGGCTTCAATTCTACATTTATTTCTACATTTAGCTCGAAGAGTCTTCTGCATTCTCTCAAGTCCATAGCACCAACGATTCTGCACAGGGCCACCCATTCTTGCCTCGGAAGGGAGGTGTAAAATCATATGTTCCATCGGATTAAAGAATCCTGGTGGAAAGATCTTCTCTAGCTTGCAGAGCAACTCGGGGGCCCGTTCTTCCATCTCATCTATCACAGTAGGAGATACTTCTTTAGCACAAAGAACACGGAAGAAATAGCTAAGCTCTGCCAATACTTCCCAATCATCCTCAGGGATATAGCCTCGAATCATCACCGGCATTAACCGCTCAAGCCATATGTGCCAATCATGACTCTTCATCTCGTTGAGCTTCAATTTATCAAGATTCACTGCCCTCATAAGGTTCGCTGCATACCCATCAGGGAACAACAAAGTTTTGAACCACATGAGTATCTCCTTCTTTTGTTCCCTAGTAAGAACAAACCTCGCCTTTGGCGTCCTCCAGTTTTTCTTGCCCTCGGGTTGTCGCAAGTTTTGTTCGGGTCTATGACATAGCTTCATTACATCAAGTCTAGCCTTAGTATTATCCTTCGTCTTCTCAGCAATGTTGAACAATGTGCCAAAAATGGCCTCGGCGATATTCTTTTCAGTGTGCATTACATCAATATTATGTGGAAGCTCGAGCTGGTGGAAGTAGGGGAGATCCCATAAGCATGGCTTATGAGTCCACGCGTGTTCTTCGTTATATCCCAAGAAATACCCTGGACGTTTGGGATCAGGCTGGAGAGCATTTAGTTGATCACGAATTTGTTCACCCGTCATCTCAGGTGGTGCCGAGTGTTCAACGACTTCACCTTTCATGAAGTTCTTCTTGTCTTTTCTGAATGGATGGTCAAGACGCAAATGTTGTCTATGAAAATCGAAGCAAGAATACTTGCGACCATGCTGCAACCAACGGCACTTCATGCTTGCCTTGCACCTTGGGCATGGGAACCTCCCATGCACAGACCACCCCATGAAAAGTGAATACACCGGTAAGTCATGAAATGAGTACTGGTACCAAACATGCATTGTGAAGTTCTTTTTGCTAGCAGCGTCGTATGTCCGTATCCCGTTCACCCAAGCTTCTTTCAACTCATCTACCAGTGGTTGCATGTACACACTTATATTCTTCCCTGGATACTTGGGTCCTGGAATTATCAACGACAGGAACATGTGCTTGCGTTGCATTATGGCGCCGGGGGGGAGGTTGAGGGGAACAACAAACACGGGCCAACAACTATATGTCTTTGACACCATACCAAACGGATTGAACTCATCGAGTCCGATGGCAACTCGTGCATTCTTTGCCTCTTTTGCTTTCTTATGATGTATGCGATCGAAACTCTTCCAAGCTTGGGCACAAGACGGATGTATCAGCATCGGTCTCCCATGATCATCTTTGTCGTGTCTTATCCCATATTTGTGCCATGTCATCTGTTTGGCTGTATCTTCGTTCAAGTAAAGGCGTTGAATTCTTGGCAAGATTGGAAAATATCGAAGAACATTTGCGGGGACTTTGCTCTGCTTCTTCGTACCATCACTGAGGTCTCTCTCGACATACCTAGAGGCTTTGCACTTGGCGCAATACGTGTCATCGGCATACTCTTTCGTAAATAAGACACATCCGTTTGGACAAGCATGTATCTGCTCATAGGGCATCTTAAGTGCACGAAGGATTTTCTTCGCTACATACCAACTTGTAGCCAGTTTGTGACCTTCGGGGAGAGAGCGACCCCAAGATGTCACCATCGAATTAAAGCAATCTCTGCTCATGTTGAACTGGGTCTTTATAGCCATTGCTTGTGCAATGGCATCCAGCTGACATTGGTTTGTGTGGTCGTGAAGAGGTTGTTGTGAGGAATTCAGCATTTCTAAGAATGCCCTCACAGACTCCTCCGGTTCTTCCTCTGATCCCTCTTCACGTGCATCGTTGAAGTCAGCTACGATGTCAACTATCCCGGTACCATTGTTGTCGGTTCGCCGACGCACCACCTCCTCTCTGCTACATTCAGAATCGCCATGAAGGGTCCACCGGGTATACCCATGCTTAAACCCATGCTTCTGCAGGTGCACACACATCGTCTTCTTCGACTGTTCTGTGCCGTTGCGACACTTCAAGCAGGGGCACCAACTTTTTCTTTGGACTCTAGCAAATGCTGCCTCCACAAATTCGTTGGTCTTCGTTACCCATTCAGTGGTCATGCCAGCCTGACTAGGGTGTCCAGTGTACATCCACTCATGATCATCCATACTGGTACTTGCACTAACAGTAGGGGCACCAAATTCATATTCATCAAGATATGTATAATGTAATTAAGACTAGATACACACCTAATTACCATTGTCATATTATTTACGCCATGATTTTAATTTTTCACCATACAAAAGGGAAACGCGCATCCATGGATTGAATCCTATCTCTAATAGGTAAAGATGGGTCCTAATCCCACCCGAGTACGTGTAGATTGGGTTCGTTTCCCGTGCTCTACTCCGGTCCTCGGCAAAATTTCGGCAGCACCTCCCCGCTGTTCTCCAGATACACGTCTCGACAACAAGCCGAGAGAATGTGCACCCGGAGAACAACGAGGTGGCGCTGACGAAATTTTGCCGAGGACCGAAGTAGAGCACGGGAAACGAAACCCAATCTACACGTACTCGGGCTGTCCATGGATAACGTGGACAATTCGAAAGGACGACGGTTATAAATATGCAAAGACATGCATATTTATAGATGCCACCCTTTCGAACGGGAGACGCCTAGGTTACGAGACTTGACATGAAAATAAAATCTAGTGGCATCGGCACGACGAACGGAACGAAGCAAATAGGGGAGGGGGAGGAGATGACAGTCAAGCTCACCCCGAGACCGTAGAGGCGGTAGTTGAACAACGATGGCAATGGCAACGAGACGGACAATGCTCCTCGAGGTGAAGAGAAAATCCCTGCACATGAAAAGCACCGGCACAACCAACATAAGCAATCGTGAAACAATCTGATAAAAACATTATCAACATCATCTCACAATTGACAACTATATATATATGTGTAGCAAGACTAGACTCTCTGGCTTGTCTTCTCCAATCTAAGCATGTTGCAAAAAACTGAGCATTTAATTTCCTACGAGCATTAATCAAAAGTTGAAATTTTGCCTTGCAGAACAACCTTATACTAAAAAATTTAGGCAGAACAACCTTATACATACATCCATCTATGCATCCATCCTTACATACATCTATAAATCCATCCACATACTGCAATCCATACATCTATCCATCTAAAAGAATACAAACAAAGATGGGGAGCGGTGCTCACCGTGGGTGGGGCGGAGGGGGCTTGGGGCGAGGGGAGGTGGTGCCCCGCTTCGGTGGTGACCAGCGGCGGATCGCAGGAGGGAACTGGCGGCAGAGCTGCCACGGCAGCCGTGCAGGGGAGGACGGCCAGTGCAGGGACGGGTGGGGCGCAGGGAGGACGGGTGGGGCGCAGGAGGAACCGCGGGCGGTGCTGCCCACGGCAGCCGTGCAGGGGAGGACGGCCCGGTGGGGGACGGCTAGGGCAGGGGAGGACGGTCCGGTGGCGGTCGCGCCATTGGAGGAGGATGGGTGGGGGGCGCAGTGGACAACGGTCCCGACGGCGGTGCGGTGGAGGCGGGGACCAGCTGCGGCGGCGCGGTGGAGGTGGAGACGGGCGGCAGCGGCGCGGTGGAGCCGGGGACGGGCAGTGGCGGCGGCGCGGTGCTGCCGGGGACGGGCGGGGATACCCTATAGCTAGCGCGCGCGGTAGAGACAGAGGGAATCGGGGATGATGCGGTCGGGTGGGGTTTTTTTTTCTTAATTTCCATTAGTTTGCCGTTAGTGGGACCAAAAGGAGACGGCAAAGAAAGGCTCGGTGCCAGGTTTTTTTTCTATTAGTTCGCCGTCAGTAGGACAGAAGGCACACGGCAAAGCAACTGACTTTGTCGTTAGTGGATGACAAACACAGACGGCAAAACTGGGGCACCGTTACCTACCGTCAAACTAGACACGTGTCCATCCTTTGCCGTCACTCAGTGAAACAACAGACGGCGAAGAGCCAGTTTGCCGTCTTGGTTTCTTTGCCGTCAACCTTTCGCTAGGTTTGCCGTCAGCCAGCGCGCTCACAGACGGCAAAGCGCAGATTTGCCGTTAGTCATACTTTGCCGTAAGCTCCTGACGACAAAACTTTCTTTGCCGTCTACCCCGACGAAATGCTGACGGCAAAGCCAATCACTGACGGCTAACTAGCAGTTTCATGTAGTGATGGGCTTCTTCTGGTCCAAAAATGATCTCCGTCAAGTGGCACGTCAATTGGACTCCGTTTGGTTTTCCTTTTCTGCGATACTCTAAAACAAGGAGAAAAGAAACCGCACGGGCTCTAGGTTAATAGGTTAGTCCCAAAAATCATATAAAAGTGTATAATAAAGCCCATTAAACATCCAAGATAGATAATATAACAGCATGAATACTTCATAAATTATAGATACGTTGAAGACGTATCAAACGGCAAGCAAGTTGCTGCTCAAGTGAAGAAGCCTAAGTCTGAACCTAAGCCTGAGACTAAGTGCTTCTACTACAAAGGGACTGGTCACTGGAAGCGGAACTGCCCCAAGTATTTGGCGGATAAGAAGGATGGCAAAGTGAACAAAGGTATGTTTGATATACATGTTATTGATGTGTACTTTACAAGTGTTTATAGCAACTCCGCAATATTTGATACTAGTTCAATTGCTAAGAGTAGTAACTCGAAACAGGAGTTGCAGAATGAACAGAAACTAGTTAAGGGTGAAGTGACGATGTGTGTTGGAAGCAGTTCCAAGATTGATATGATCATCATCGCGCACTCCCTATACTTTCGGGATTAGTGTTGAACCTAAATAAATGTTATTTGGTGTTTGCGTTGAGCATGAATATGATTTGATCATGTTTATTGCAATACGGTTATTCATTTAAATTAGAGAATAATTGTTGTTCTGTTTACATGAATAAAACCTTCTATGGTCATACACCCAATGAAAATGGTTTGTTGGATCTCGATTGTAGTGATACACATATTCATAATATTGAAGCCAAAAGATGCAAAGTCAATAATGATAGTGCAACTTATTTGTGGCCTTGCCGCTTAGGTCATATTGGTGTAAAGCGCATGAAGAAACTCCATCTTGATGGGCTTTTGGAATCACTTGATTATGAATCACTTGATGCTTATGAACCATGCCTCATGGGCAAGATGACTAAGACTCCGTTCTCCGGAACAATGGAGCGAGCCACTGACTTGTTGGAAATAATACATACCGATGTATGCGGTCCAATGAGTGTTGAGGCTCACGGCGGGTATCATTGTTTTCTGACCTTCACAAGATGATTTGAGCAGATATGGGTATATCTACTTGATAAAACATAAGTCTGAAACATTTGAAAAGTTCAAAGAATTTCAGAGTGAAGTAGAGAATCATCGTAACAATAAAATAAAGTTTCTACGATCTGATCATAGAGGCAAATATTTGAGTTACGAATTTGGCCTTCAATTAAAACAATGTAGAATAGTTTCACAAACTCATGCCACCTGGAACACCACAGCATAATGGTGTGTCCGAACGTCATAACCGTACTTTATTGGATGTAGTGAAATCTATTATGTTTCTTACCGATTTACCACTATCGTTTTGGGGTTATGCATTAGAGACAGCTGCATTCACGTTAAAAAGGGCACCATCTAAATCTGTGGAGATGACACCGTATGAACTGTGGTTTGGTGAGAAACCTAAGCTGTCATTTCTTAAAGTTTGGGGCTGCGATGCTTATGTGAAAAAGCTTCAACCTGATAAGCTCAAACCCAAATAGGAGAAATGTGTCTTCATAGGATACCCAAAGGAGACAGTTGGGTACACCTTCTATCACAGATCCGAAGGCAATACATTCGTTGCTAAGAATGGATCCTTTCTAAGGAGTTTCTCTCGAAAGAAGTGAGTGGGAGGAAAGTAGAACTTGATGAGGTAATTGTACCTGCTCCCTTATTGGAAAGTAGTTCATCACAGAAATCTGTTCCTGTGACTCCTACACCAATTAGTGAGGAAGCTAATGATGATGATCATGTAACTTTAGATCAAGTTACTACCGAACCTCGTAGGTCAACCAGAGTAAGATCCGCACCAGAGTGGTATGGTAATCCTGTTTTGGAGGTCATGTTACTTGACCACGACAAACCTACGAACTGTGAGGAAGCGATGATGAGCCCAGATTCCGCGAAATGGTTTGAGGCCATGAAATCTGAGATGGGATCCATGTATGAGAACAAAGTGTAGGACTTTGGTTGACTTGCCCGATGATCGGTAAACCATAAAAAATAAATGAATCTTCAAGAGGAAGACGGACACTGATAGTAGTGTTACTATCTACAAAGCTAGACTTGTCGAAAATGGTTTTGACAAAGTTCAAGGTGTTGACTACGATGAGATTTTCTCACTCGTAGCGATGCTTAAGTCTGTCCGAATCATGTTAGCAAATTGCCACATTTTATGAAATCTGGCAAATGGATGTCAAAACTACATTCCTTAATGGATTTCTTAAAGTAGAGTTGTATATGATACAACCAGAAGGTTTTTTTATCCTAAAGGTGCTAACAAAATGTGCAAGCTCCAGCGATCCATCTATGGACTGGTGCAAGCATCTCAGAGTTGGAATATACGCTTTGATGAGTTGATCAAAGCATATAGTTTTATACAGACTTGCGGTGAAGCCTGTATTTACAAGAAAGTGAGTGGGAGCACTACATCCTTTCTGATAAGTATATGTAAATGACATATTATTGATCAGAAATAATGTAGAATTTTCTGGAAAGCATAAAGGAGTATTTGAAAGGAGTTTTTCAAAGAAAGATCTTGGTGAAGTTGCTTACATATTGAGCATCAAGATCTATAGAGATACATCAAGACGATTGATAAGATTTTCAATGAGTATGTACCTTGACAAGATTTTGAATTAGTTCAAGATGGAACAGTCAAAGAAGGAGTTCTTGCCTATGTTGCAAATGTGTGAAGTTGAGTAAAGACACAAAACCTGACCACAGCAGAAAATAGAAAGAGAATGAAAAGTCATTCCCTATGCCTCAGTCATAGGTTCTATAAAGTAACCTATTATGTGTACCAGACCTATTGTGTACCTCACCAAGAGTTTGGCAAGAGGGTACAATAGTGATCTAGGAGTAGATCACTGGACAGCGGTCAAAATTATCCTTAGTGGAATAAGGAAATATTTCTTGGTTATGGAGGTGATAAAGAGTTCGTCGTAAAGAGTTACGTCGATATAAGCTTTGACACCAATCTGGATGACTCTAAGTCTCGATCTAGATACATATTGAAAGTGGGAGCTATTAGCTAGAGTAGCAGCGAGCAGAGCATTGTAGACATAGAAATTTGCAAAATACTTACGGATCTGAATGTGACAGACCCGTTGACTAAAATTATCTCACAGGCAAAAAAATGATCACACCTTAGTACTCTTTGGGTGTTAATCACATAGAGATGTGAACTAGATTACTGACTCTAGTAAACCCTTTGGGTGTTGGTCACACGACGATGTGAACTGTGGGTGTTAACCACATAAAAATGTGAACTATTGATGTTAAATCACATGGCGACGTGAACTAGATTATTGACTCTAGTGCAAATGAGAGACTGAAGGAAATATGCCCTAGAGGCAATAATAAAGTTATTATTTATTTCCTTATTTCATGATAAATGTTTATTATTCATGCTAGAATTGTATTAACCGGAAACATGATACATGTGTGAATACATAGACAAACAGAGTGTCACTAGTATGCCTCTACTTGACTAGCTCGTTGATTAAAGATGGTTATGTTTCCTAGCCATAGACATGAGTTGTCATTTGATTAATGGGATCACATAATTAGAGAATGATGTGATTGACTTGACCCATTCCGTTAGCTTAACATTTGATCGTTTAGTATATTGCTATTGCTTTCTTCATGACTTATACATGTTCCTATGACTATAAGATTATGCAACTCCCGAATACCGGAGGAACACTTTGTGTGCTACCAAATGTCACAATGTAACTGGGTGATTATAAAGATGCTCTACAGGTGTCTCCGACGGTACTTGTTGGGTTGGCATAGATCGAGATTAGAATTTGTCACTCCGATTGTCGGAGAGGTATCTCTGGGCCCTCTCGGTAATGCACATCACTATAAGCCTTGCAAGCAATGCAATTAATGAGTTAGTCGTGAGATGATGCATTACGGAACGAGTAAAGATACTTGCTGGTAACGAGATTGAACTAGGTATTGAGATACCGACGATCGAACCTCAGCCAAGTAACATACCGATGACAAAGGGAACAACGTATGTTGTTAAGCGGTTTGACCGGTAAAGATCTTCGTAGAATATGTGGGAGTCAATATGAGCATCTAGGTTCCACTATTGGTTATTGACCGGAGACGTGTCTCGGTCATGTCTACATAGTTCTCGAACCCGTAGGGTCCGCACGCTTAAAGTTCTGTGACTATCGGTAATATGAGTTTATATGTTTTGATGTACCGAAGGTAGTTCGGAGTCCCGGATGAGATCGGGAACATGACGAGGAGTCTCTAAATGGTCGAGACGTAAAGATCGATATATTGGACGACTATATTCGGACTTCGGAAAGGTTCCGAGTGATTCGGGTATTTTTCGGAGTACCGGAGAGTCACGGGAATTCGCCGGGGAGTATATGGGCCTTATTGGGCTTTAGGGGAAAGAGAGAGGGGAAGTTGCCCCCCCCCCCCAAGGCTTAGTCCGAATTGGACTAGGGGGAGGGGCGGCGCCCCCTCCTTCCTTCTCTTCTCTTTTCCCTTTCCTTCTCTTCTACTCCTACTACTTGGAAGGGCTCCTAGTTCTACTAGAAAAAGGGGAATCCTACTCCCGGTGGGAGTAGGACTCCCTTAGGGCGCGCCATAGAGAGGGCCGGCCCTCCCCCTCCTCCACTCCTTTATATACGGGGAGGGGGGCACCCCTTGGAGACTCAACAAGTCGATCATTGATCTTTCTTAGCCGTATGCGGTGCCCCCCTCCACCATAATCCACCTCGGTCATATCGTAGCGGTGCTTAGGCGAAACCCTGCGTCGGTAGCAACATCATCACTGTCATCACGCCATCGTGCTGAAGAAACTCTCCCACAAAGCTCTGCTGGATCGGAGTTCGTGGGACGTCATCGAGCTGAACGTGTGCTGAACTCGGAGGTGCCGTGCGTTTGGTACTTGGATCGGTCGGATAGACGTACGACTACATCAACCGCGTTGTTCTAATGCTTCCGCTTTAGGTCTACGAGGGTACGTGGACAACACTCTCCTCTCTCGTTGCTATGCATCACCATGATCTTGCGTATGCGTAGGAATTTTTTTGAAATTACTACGTTCCCCAACAGTGGGGTGCCGAGAGAATGCTCCGCGCTTTTCGAAGGCGTTGTCGCGGATCTCCTCTCCGCATCAGGGTTCCTGGTGAAGACCCTTGCCCGATGGGGCTAGGCAGTGACGACCTCTGCGCCGTTATCCCTCTTGGAGGTGTTGTCTAGGAGCTTAGATGTCCTAGGGTGTTGCATGGGATTGTTTTCAGTTTCTCCTGTGTTCTCCTTCGATAGCTTAGTTGCTTGTCTTCTTCGCGATCCAGGTAGCATAGGATCTGCTTTGTAAGAGGGTTACTTCATCATCTTGTATCTTTTTTGCCCGTGTACTTTGTTTGGTTTGTGCTTTTATTTATAAAGGGGGACGAAAGCCTGTTTCAAGGAACTTTAGTAGTGAAAGGTATGTATAAAGGGTTAAGTCGGGATGCAAGGTCCAAAACTAGTACATATCTAGAGGCTAACACACATTGTCACGCTGTTTTTCACTCGTAGGATTAACTGTTTTTTTCTCTACCTAGTTTTTGGCGTTGGTTGTCCTTTTTGGTTTTATCTATTCTGGTTGGAGTTTTAATTATGTTCTGATGGTGTGTTTTTCTCATTCGTATATTAAGTTGGACTATTGTTAAAGTCTATATTTGTTCTGAAAGGAGGGTGAAGTTGTTAGCTGTATGGTTGTGGTGCCTTTATACATTTCGGCCTCATTGTTAGTCGGTGGTGGTTGTGTGGGCCCGTTTGAGATCTCTCATTCCACGTTGAAATTGTGGAATTGTTGGAATAACGCCCACATGGGCCAACCCATGAAGCTATCGCTCGTTCAGCTCGACTCCCTACTTCGCTTGCCCATTTAGTTTTTTTTCACTCGCTCCACTGTTAGCTTAGAAAAAGCTGGCCATCGTATTTTTTATTTGAGAAGTTCATTAAATAAAAAAATCACTATTTAAAATCTTGGGTTTTAAAAATTATTGCATTAAAACATGAATTTTGGGAAAATGTTCGTGGATTTTATACAATGTTTATGAATTTTTGAAAGGTACGCAAATAAAAAAATGCTCACAGACTTTAAAAATATTCCGGTACTTCCTCCCTCCGTCCCACAATATAAGATGTTTTATTGTGGGGCGAAGTGAGTAATTTTATAAATATTCATGAATTTTAAAAATGTTTATCAATCTAGAAAAAGGACATAATGTTCATGGATTTAATAAATACCTATATTAAAATTTGGAAAAATAATAAAGAAAAGAGAAAAAAACCAAAAACAAACACAAAAAAAGTAGGAAAACACCAACAGAAAAACAACTAAAACCGATGAAAACATAAACAAAAAGCAGGCAACACCTTCTCAAAATCGTAAAAACCTCCAGACCCAGCGACACACACCCTTATAGGCGGAACCCATAGCGTCCCATAGCCCCTGACACACTAAGAAACACCAAATCTAGAGAGCTTAAGCCTTGTTCGGAATCCCTCCTCTCCACTCTGACTCCGCGGAGTTGTGGAGCTCAATTTTAGCCCCTCCAGGAAAATGAGCTAGAGCCTGGTCCGCTCCGGAGCGGAGTGGAGGGAGCGGAGAGGAGCCGAACACGGCCTTAGTATCTTAATAGATGAACTATACACCCCCAAATGTTCTAGTGAGCCGCAACTTGCTCCCTCGATGTAGATGAAAGTGTATAAGCGAAATTTGTGTATTTGCTTAGACTTAGACCGTGCAAGAAAATAATTTTTCGCTACTTCGGATTTCATATTCTTTTTACTAGATGTTCTGTAGGAATAAGAAGAAATCACAACTCCTTTGAGCTACACATGAAAATTGATTTCAACGGTCCATTTGGACCTCGGACAGGAGAGCTAAGCACGGTTGGCGGTGCAACATCATATTTGGACCTTGGACAGAAGAGCTAAGCATGGCCTACAAGATAGTCCTTCAGCTCGCTACATGTGTCTGCAGGAAGAGGACAATACCGAACACATATTGGTCCAGTGTGTGTACGCGAGGGAAGTCTGGCATGAGAGTCTCCAAGCCCTCAACTTGGATGTTACGAGGCCGACAGCGGACGATGGCCTACTAGATTGGTGGCTGAGTGCCAGGAAGGGTTGCGGCAGGGCTAACAAACGTGGTTTTGACACCTTTGTGATTGTGATGGCATGGGACTTGTGGAAACAAAGGAACGCTCAGGTTTTCAACAGAACGAGCCAACAGAGGACCCCACTTGAGCTGGTGGACGTGATTCTACGGGAGATGCAAGAGTGGAGTTCGGCCGGAGTCGACGATGGTGGGTTGTCACGATTCGTGAGAGAGTAGGCTTAGTCTTATTAGGTGTGGGTTGTGTTTGGGTGTTGCCAAGAATGAATGTACGCATCTATTCTTAGGCATCTCTTGTAAATCACTTTGCTCTTTTTAAAAAAAATATAATATGCCTTTGGTGTATTCTCAAAAAAATAATAATTTCAACGGTCCATTTTTTAGGGCTATGATCGTCGAAGAGCAACCCATCAGATCAATGTCCAGCTACAATAGGTCAATGTAACTATAACCAATCAGATCATCGAAGATTGGGAGGGGACATATTCTATTTTTAACATTCAAGATGCTGAAGACAGACCTAGATTAGATCAGTCCGATTTAGACATCTCGTCGAGATCGAACACTAAACGTTCCGGTGAATTAGTTTACAAATTGTTGGGGGCCGAATTATACTCGTCGAAGAGTTGCTCCCAGAGCCATTAGAATGGGCAACATGCATCGTGGAGTTGCGGTTCCGATGGGATGGATGGGGACAACCTATTTCGCGCGTGGTGCGACACAATTTGCCAAAACACGCACCCTCGCTCCTCCTGCATGCGGTTTTGGGCCGAGCCATGTGCCGGCTAGGGCGCCCTGTTTTTTCTGTTTATCTTTTTGAAAAAGAATCAGGATTCCGACAAATATTCTATATTTCATATAATGTCCTAAATTTTAAGAAAAGGTCGCAGATTTTGAGAATGTTTATAAATTTGAAAAAACGGTATTTCAGGAACATTTCATAAATCTGATAAATGTTTTGAATTTCAAAAAGCAAAATCACGGATTAAAAAAATGTTCGTAAACCTAAAACATGTTTAGAAATTTCAAAAAATGTTCTCGTGTTCGGAAAATGTTCGTGAATTTCAAAAAATGTTTGCTGATACAAAAAATGCTCGTTGATATAAAAAACATTCGTGAAAATTTCAAAGAATGCTTGTCAATTCAAAAATGTTCAGAATTGTTTAAAATGTTCGTAAATTAAAAAGGTGTTCAAATAATTCTCCCAAATTTTAAAAAAATTCATTCGGTTCAAAAAGGTTCACATATTCAATAAGTTGTTCCCGATTTTTTGAAAACAATTTAGAGAATATTGATGAATTTAAAAAATTATTCCCCAATTTTGAAAATAGTTGGAATTTTTTAAATTGAATAAAAAAGGAATAAAGGAAATGGAAAAAATGCGAAACAACCCTGAAAGGACAAACACATAAAAGGGACAAAAACGTACAGGGAAGATTCTAAAACTTGTCTATAACCGGTCTGAGAAAGGCATGTGAAACCCGAATATGGCCGCCCCATATCTACGCGAGCTCATGTTGGGGGGAGGGTGTGCATTTGTGCGTTCAATTAGTGATTTCGGTGTTTGGTGAGCAACTAGTTGAGGAGCGCTCCTTCAGGAGCCTCCCCAACGATCACATGGGGTGGCTTAAGAGCGCGCCCGGCCGCCACCACGTGTTATGCTCTGAACGCTCCCTCCGGATTTTTTTTTACACGCGTTTTCGGCTTTTCAGGTGTTTTTTCCTTTTTTTTCCCTTTTTGGTTTTTCACCGGTCTTTCTTAGTTCCTCGACAAAAAAAATTGCTCGAAGAAACATGCTTTTCCCATGAGCGGCATGGTTTTGCTTCTGCGAGACTCAGAAACGAAAAAAAACGCACTTTTTCGTTAGATGCACGCTTGTGCTTCTGTGAGAGGCACGGCCGTGCCTCTCGAAACGAAAAAAAAAACATTTTCTATTTTTGTTTTCTTTCATTATAGGTGCGGTTTTGCTTCCGCGAGAGACACAGCCGTTCCTTTAAAAACAAAAAAAACATGTTTTTCCTTCTTCTGTCAGAGGCATGGTTTTGCTCCCGCGACAGGCACGGCCATACCTCTCGAAAAGGAAAAAACATGTTTTTTTTTCTACCATGAGTGTCACGGTTTTGCTTTAATGAGATGCACGATTTTGCTACCGCGAGAGGCAGGGCCGTGCCTCTTGGAAATGAAGAAAAAACGTGTTTTCTCTTTTTTTTTTCATGAGAGGCACGGTTTTGGTTTCGTGAGAGGCATGATTTTGCTTCCGCAAGAGGCACGGCCGTGCCTCTCGTAAACGGTTTTCGAAAAGGGGAAAAAGTGCTCTTGGTTCGGTTTTTTGTTCAATTTTTTTCATGAAAAAAAAGTTCGTCGAAACCTATCAATGTTGGATTTAGTTTTGAAAATCTCGACGTGAGAAATACAATAGTAAAAACGGTTTAAGATTTGGACGCACAGTTCAAAAGATAAAACGTTTCCTAAGAAGCGCTATGCTCTAACCATAAGGCCATCCACCCACTCGTGTAAGGTGTCTTTACTTTTTTCTTTTATTTCATTATTCACTTCGGTTTATTCCTTTTCTTCTTATTTTCATTTTTTTCTCGTCTTCTTTTGTTTTCCTTAATGCAACCTTTTTTAAAAATTCGTAAAACCTTTTTCTTTAAATTGATGAACTTTTCAATTTCGCTGAACTTTTTTTAAAATCGATGAACTTTAAATTGATGTCCTCAATCTGGTTTCTGGCCACCAGGTATTGATGATTTACGTAATTAGGAATGTCCGAATGGGATGGAACATAAACAGGGAAAGCACATGAATTTATTCGAACTAGTGCGACCTGAGTGCTCACAGACCATGTGTGTCAGACTAGCCACAGGCATGCACAATTAATGAAATAATGGATAAATAGGAAAAAATGGCTCAACCCGGAGTGCGACCTGAGCGCACGCACCGCGCAGGAAATGGCAAATGTTGGATCCTGGGAGCTTGGGAGACTGTATGGTCGTATGGACTATGGAGGTAGTACGTACTAGAGCGCGATCGTGAACGACGATGAGAGCCAGCAGCCAGCAAACATCGTAGATCATTCATTCGACCACTGCTCGGACAATGCGAGCAGCTCTTCCAAGTAGTCTGCTCCCAGGTCCTCCAGCTCCAGCACGCTCGATGACGCAGCAGCAGCAGCACCAGGTTGCTTCTTCTTCATGTCACCCTCCAGGCCCTTGCCCTTGGGAGTGCGCTTCCGCATGCAGTGGCGCCTCTTGAGCGCCAGCACGGGCGAGTCCTCCTCCCCCGCGGCCGCGGCTTTGCCGAGCTTCAGCACGCGCAGCGACTCCCGGACTCGCTCCACTGTGAAATTGAGCACGGCCGCGGTTCCGCGCGACGTGTAGGCCGCCTGGTCGTAAGCCAGCGCGGCGGCCTCCGGGGTGTCGAAGGTGCCCAGCCACACGCGCTCGCCGCTGCGCGTGGAGTCCCGGATCTCCGCTGCGTACTTGCCCCAAGGCCGCCTCCTTACGCCGATCAGCTGCGGGGTCTCTGCCTTGGCCTTCTTTGCCTCCTGCTGCTCCGCCCAGGATGGTGCAGCAGGTGAGATGGAGGTGGCCTCCATGAGGGCACTGAACTGGTCCATCTCCACGCCCATGCCCGTGGCACTCATGGTGCCATTGCCATCGTACTGATAGCTACTGCCGCCAAAATTAAGGTACTCTGGGTGTTGCTGCTGCGCGTAAGGGGCAATGTCGTCGTAGCCGGCGTACGACGGGGTCACAGAGGAGCAGGCGGAGTTGCTGATGTCGTACTGGTGGTAGTGGTCGTCGTAGGACTGGGGCTGGGGCTGGGTAGAAGCAGACTGCTGGTATTGGTAGCCATAGGAGGAGGGCTCGGAAGTGGCATAGCTCATGCCGTAGTAGCATGGGTTGTCATCATTTGTATAGGACCCATTGTTGTGGTCGTAGTAGCCGTAGCCGTAGCCGTTGTGGTTAGGGTCCATCACTTGACACTCCTGGCTAGACTAATCTCTCTTGCTTAATCAGGCAGTTCAGCACTTAATAAGCCAGTACTTCGTAGCAATCAGGAACGTAACGAAGCCCTTATATTGAGCGACTTGCCGCGAATAAGAATATATATTTTGAGTCTGACTTAACATATGATAAAGGGATCGAGTAGGGGAGGGGCGGTGCTCGCCTCCACTCTGGATCTTAGAGAGAGATTGACACAATCTATATGAGCATTCTTGTATCCCGGCTTGGATTCTCTCCATGTCTCTCTAAGACTCTAACTGGTTCTTTTCCATGGCGTCACCAGCGAAGCACACGGTACGGAAGAATCTACTGCTCACTTGCGCTGGGAGCTTCGGCGGCTGCTGCACTAGCTAGGTACATGTTGGACAGATGTGCAGGTTATGTGTTCCCCAACATTGGCTAGACAAAGCAACAATATGACCATATATACTATAGGTCAGCGACACTTCCCGGAAGCAGTCAAGGGCCGGAGACAGCATGGAAGCACATGAAGCGGCTGTGGCTGCTAAAGTGCAGGTGGATCACCAAGATAAATCGTTATTGTATACGGCACGTACATACATTTCAGTATGTCTACGGACACATCTGTACATGTGTGGAGTATCTTCACTAGATCTTGTGTGAAAAGTCCAAACCACGCCGCCGCCTCCTCAGGCTAAATTTCGTGTTTTGACCCTTTTCTGAAACCTATTTGAGATCTGACTCTAGGTTAATTTTTTTTCGAGATCTGACTCTTTTGCTACCCCAGAGTCCATGGCGGTAGGGTCTAACAGCCTACCGTCAGGACTCGACGGTAGGAAACATCGCTATCATTCAAATCAAGCAATTTGGCGGTAGCTCTGACAACCCTACCGCCAAGGTGCTTGGCGGTAAGCACAAGCACTACTTGTGCTCAATACTTAGAGATTTTGATGATAGGCATGCAACCCTACCGGTCCTGGCGGTGAGGCTGTTATCTCTACCGCCACGATCCCAGCGGTAGTAAAGCCGATCGATCTCAAAATTTTTCAACCCAAGGGTCAAACCTTGAATAGGTTTGGGAAAAGGGTCAAAACACGAAATTTAGCCGCCTCCTCACGTGCCCTGCTGCGGTAGCCCAAGGTTCCGCGGGCCATCTCTCCTGCCATCGCTGTCACCGGAAGTCCGGAACCCCGCAACTCCAGGGCGCATGCCGTTTCAGCTGTCATGGGTACGGTCGCGCCCGCCTGCATAGTAGCCGTGGGGGCCAGCATCGTGCACGTTTTCTGCTCCGAAATTTCTGTACACAAAGACAATCCATGAAGTTCGGATTTTTGCTTCATGTGCTCTCGCAACTTAAGATAATTATTGTTGAAATGCAGTAATCGCCAATGTGGAGGGGCTCTTCACCCCATTCCTCTAATATATACTACGTACACTCGTGCATATTCGAGAAAAACGATAATTATTATTGCATATGTGGGAATGCGTTTGGAGTCCAACCGGACACAAGTTTTAAAAACATATGAGTCCGTCTAAGGCACATTCAGATATGTCATAATTATTACACATCTAGTGACTCAACCAAACATAAAAATACATACTCCATGTAGAAAAGAAAAAAATACCCGCATGAATTTCCGTGTAAAATCAATGATATAGAACTTATATGTGCAATACACATCTAGATGACCTTTAGCAAAACTGTATTAATTAATCTGTTACTGACGGTACGTAGTAACATGCCAATGTTTGATGTTTGGCATTCCGACACATTCAAGATGGTCAACTAGAGGACTAGAGGGGGGTGTGGGGGGGTGAATAGGCACTAACAAATTTTTTACTTTGTTCTCAATATTTAGGCTCAACAAAAGGTAGGTTGTCTGGGTATGCAACTAGGTGGACAACGATAAGCACTGCGAGCAACACGAGCTAGCAAGAATAAAACATAAGGCGGAAACTAGCAACAAGCAAAGGTACGAGATAACCACAAGTGAAGACGAAAAAGATGAGGATGTATTTTCGAAGTTTCCTCCTTTGGATAAGGCACATCTTCGTTGGAAGGTTGTGGAGGCACAATGCTCCCAAAGTGTCTCAAGGACTCACCATATTCTCATCACGCCCTCTCACAATGCAAGGTGCCGCGAATCCACTAGCGATGCCCTTAAAGGCGGCAACTGAAACCTTTACAAACAAGGTTGAGGATCTCTCCATAACTTAATTGGAGGCTCTTAACACCACCACAGACCTTCACCACAATGGAATGTGGCTCCGAGGTAACCTCTTCCGTCTAGGGTGCCCAAACACCCAAGAGTAGTAAGATCCACAAGAAATGTATGGAGGAATCAAATTTCCTTTGTTGGAAGTGTAGGTCTAGGTCTCCTCCCTCAATCCCTACCAAATCAACAAGTTTGGTTGGCTAGAGAAGGAGATCGGGCAAGAAAAAACTTTGGCCAACAATGAAGGAGAGGGGCAGGAGGTAAGTCGGAGGAGGAAGAACTCGCTCCTTTTATACCATCTCCCCAAATCCAACCATTATGCAGAATTCACATGGGAACGGTACAACCGGACGGTTGTACCACTTAGGATTGCAACCCTAGCTGCAGTGCACGTGGCGGTGCAAGCGCTCGGCATAGCGGTAGTACCAGTTATTATACAATAACTAAAACTACCCTGCAGCCACAACATAGTATCGCGCCTCCAAACCATGAGGAATCACCCTCAAGCGGTAGTTGGGACCGTACATGCCTCGGTACAACCTCCCCACAAGTGTACAACACTGACTCGCTAAACCCCATGCGGTACAACCACTAGGGGCAACATTTGTGTCGTTATTATGGAAATAACCGGAACACCCGTCTAGTCACCGTTGTGTACCGAGCCCCAACCCGAGAGGAATCACCCTCGAGGCGGTGGTTGGAGCGGTACTAGGGCCGGTAGTACCGCTCAAGGACTAAGAGGTACAACCGCCCCAGTAGCCGGTACAACCACCAAGGGCAAGGCTCCGAGCTACACTATCCACTGAGAGAGCGGTACAACTGGAGCCTAGCACGGTACAACCACTTGGGTGTACATTCCTGCAATGGTTAGACTTGTGGAAATCTCCTTGAAATGGAAGGCTATATCATGAGTGAAATATGTATTTGTGTATGTGTTTGATTCCACCCGTACCTTCCGATGCGGACCCCTCTTGATAGTATGGATTTCCTACGACCATCTAAATGAAATGCGTCGGATATGCCATTTTCACAGTTTGCTATGGCAGAGGTGCTTGCTGCTCTTGAGAGCACTGATACGTCTCCAACGTATCTATAATTTTTTATTGTTCCATACTATTATATTATCTGTTGTGGATGTTTTATATGCATTAATATGCTATTTTATATTACTTTGGGACTAACCTATTAACCTAGAGCCTAGTGCCAGTTTATGTTTTTTCCTTGTTTTTGAGTTTCGCAGAAAAGGAATACCAAACGGAGTCCAAACGGAATAAAACCCTCGCGATGATTTTTCTTGGACTAGAAGACACTCAGGAGACTTGGAGATGAAGTCAGAGGAGCCAGGAGGCGGCCACGAGGGTGGAGGGCGTGCTAAGGGGGGTAGGGCGCGCCCCTATCTCGTGGGCCCCCCGTGACTCCCCTGACCTACTTCTTTCACCTATATATTCACATATATCCCCAAACCACCATAGGTATCCATGAAAAAACTTTTCCACCGCCGCAACCTTCTGTACCCGTGAGATCCCATCTAGGCACCTTTTCCGGCACCTTGCCGGAGGGGGATTCGATCATGGATGGGCTCTACATCAACTCTATTGCCCTTCCGATGAAGCGTGAGTAGTTTACCACAGACCTACGGGTCCATAGCTAGTAGCTATATGGCTTCTTCTCTTTCTTTGATTCTCAATACCATGTTCTCCTCGATGTTCTTGAAGATCTATCCGATGTAATACTCTTTTGCGGTGTGTTTGCGAGATCCCATTTAATTGTGGATTTATGATCAGTTTATCTATGAATATTATTTGAATCTTCTCTGAATTCTTTTATGCATGATTTGATATCTTTGTAATTCTCTTTAAATTATCGGTTTGGTTAGCCAACTAGATTGGTTTTTCTTGCAATGGGAGAAGTTCTTAGCTTTGTGTTCAATCTTGCGGTGTCCTTTCCCAGTGACAGTAGGGGCAGCAAGGCACGTATTGTATTGTTGCCATCGAGGATAAAAAGATGGGGTTTTCATCATATTGCTTGAGTTAATTCCTCTATGTCATGTCATCTTACTTAATGTGTTACTCTGTTCTTCATGAACTTAATACTCTAGATGCAGGCAGGAGTCGGTCGATGTGTGGAGTAATAGTAGTAGATGCAAAATCGTTTCGGTCTACTTGACACGGACGTGATGCCTATATTTCATAATCATTGCCTTAGATATCGTCATAACTTTGCGCTTTTCTATCAATTGCACGACAGTAATTTGTTCACCCACCGTATTATTTGCTATCTTGAGAGAAGCCTCTAGTGAAACCTATGGCCCCCGGGTCTATTTTCCATCATATAAGTTTCTATTTTCCATCATACAAGTTTCTGATATACTATTTTGCAATGTTTTACTTTCCGATCTATAAACCAAAAATATAAAGAAATACTTTACCGTTTGTTTAGTCTATCTCTATCAGATCTCACTTTTTCAAGTAACCGTGAAGGGATTGACAACCCTTTTATCGCGTTGGGTGCAAGTTGTTTGATTGTTTGTACAGGTATTGGTGATTTGTGTGTTGTCTTCTACTGGATTGATACCTTGGTTCTCAAACTGAGAGAAATACTTATCTCTACTTTGCTGCATCACCCTTTCCTCTTCAAGGGAAAAACCAATGCAAGCTCAAGAAGTAGCAGGAAGAATTTCTGGCGCCGTTGCCGGGGAGATCTACGCCAAATGAAAGACATACCAAGTACCCATCATAAACTCTCATCTCTTGCATTACATTATTTGCCATTTGCCTCTCGTTTTCCTCTCCCCCACTTCTAAAATGATTTTCGAAAAGATTTGCCTTTTCTTCGCCCCTCTTCCGTTCGTCTTCTTCGTTTGCTCTTTATTTGCTCGTGCGTTAGATCGTTTGTATTGCTTTCATGGCTAGTTCTCCCATCATTGTTAGCACTCCCAATATTGAAGTTCTCAATTTTAAACAAAGGGAGGAAGAAAATATAAAATATGCTTGGTATAGAATTTGCAATGCTCAGAATAGATCTACTCGAAAGTAATCTACTGCCGTTCTTCTTTGCAATTTTTATGTGGGCATTACTCCTTGGAATAGATATGTTCTAGATACCATTACCGGAGGGAATTTATTGGGGAGCCACACTTTTGATTCTTACAATGCTATGATAGATTTGTTAGGCCCACCACCTCTTTTGATCAATGGAACTGTTTTAACCTTGGAACATGTGATGCAAATGCTTGACATTATTGAGAATAAAATTGATACCATAGAATTGGTTGAAAATTTGGATAAAAAGATTCATAATCAGATTACTCAATATGGATCTAAGGTAGGAGTTACTTTAAAGAATTTTAGAGAAAAGGAACACATAGTTAATGAAAATATAGATCAAGATTCTACTAGAATTGGCAAACTAGAAGATATTATTACCAACTTGGGTTCCGCTTTTTCCTCCATTAAAACTACTCAAAATCTTCCTCCTGCTAAGATTGCCAAGTTTACTTACGTTCCTAAGAATACGGGTGAATATTTTAGTAAAGAAAATGAAGATCTCAAAACAATAAGTGTTCACCCAATTTTTTTCGATATTATTAAGGAACCGATTGCCACAAGGGAATTGCTTGATTTCTTGCCTAAGAGTTTGGTCATTGATAAAACCAAAGAACCTCCTAAGGACTATAAGTGTGCAATTGAAGAATTGCATACCAAAGATGACAACACCTAGATCTATTCGTGTTTTATGCCTAGCTAAGGGCGTTAAACAATAGCGCTTGTTGAGAGGCAACCCAATTTTATTTTTGTTCTTTGCTTTTTGGTTCTGTTTTGCAATAAATAATTCATCTAGCCTCTGTTTAGATGTGGTTTTGTGTTTTAATTAGTGTTTGTGCCAAGTAAGATCTTTGGGATGGCTTACGGTGATAGTTGATTTGATCTTGCTAAAAAACAGAAACTTTTGCGCAAAGTCCTAGAATTTTTAAAAATCACAGAAGAGATAAAAAATCTGAATTTTTTACACAAGATTGATATACAAATTTCCCCTATTGTCCTAATTTTTAAGAATTTTTGGAGTTACAGAAGTATTCAAACTATCCAGATTAGCACAGACTGTTCTGCTTTTTACAGATTCTGTTTTCTATGTGTTGTTTGCTTATTTTGATGATTCTATGGGTAGTATTGGGGGGTATGAACCATGGAAAAGTTGGAACACAGTAGATATAACACCAATATAAATAAATAATGTGTTCACAACAGTACCAAAAGTGGTGATTTATTTTCTTATACTAACGGAGCTTATAAGATTTTTTGTTGAGTTTTGTGTTGTGAAGTTTTCAAGTTTTGGGTAAGGATTTGATATGACTATGGAATAAGGAGTGGAAAGAGCCTAATATTGGGGATTACCAAGGCACCCCAAGGTAATATTCAAGGACAACCAAGAGCCTAAGCTTGGGGATGCCCCGGAAGGCATCCCCTCTTTCGTCTTCGTCTATCGGTAACTTTACTTGAGGCTATATTTTTATTCACCACATGATATGTGTTTTGCTTGGAGCGTCTTGTATGATATGAGTCTTTGCTTTTTCGTTTGCCACAATCATCCTTGATGTACACAACTTTTGAGAGATACATGCATGAATCATGATTTATTAGAATACTCTATGTGCTTCACTTATATCTTTTGAGCTAGGCAATTTTGCTCTAGTGTTTCACTTATATGTTTTTAGAGCATGGCGGTGGCTTTATATTATAGAAATTATTTAACTCTCATGCTTCACTTATATTATTTTGACAGTCTCGAAACAGCATGGTAATTTGCTTTGGTTATAAATTTAGTCATAATATGATAGACATCCAAGAGGGATATAATAAAAACTTTCATATAAAGTGCATTGAATACTATGAGAAGTTTGATTCCTTATGATTGTTTTGAGATATAAAGAATGGTGATATTAGAGTCGTGCTAGTGAGTAATTGTGGATTGTAGAAATACTTCTGTTAAAGTTTGTGATTCCTATAGCATGCATGTATGGTGAACCGTTATGTGATGAAGTCGGAGCATGATTTATTTATTGATTGTCTTCCTTATGAGTGGCGGTCGGGGACGAGCGATTGTCTTTTCCTACCAATCTATCCCCCTAGGAGCATGCGCATAGTACTTCGTTTCGATAATTAATAGATTTTTGCAATAAGTATGTGAGTTCTTTATGATTAATTTTGAGTCCATGGATTATACGCACTCTCACCCTTCCACCATTGCTAGCCTCTCTAGTGCCGCGCAACTTTCACCGGTACCTTACACCCACCATATACCTTCCTCACAACAGCCACCATAGCTACCTATTATGGCATTTCCATAGCCATTCCGAGATATATTGCCATGCAACTTTCCACCATTCCGTTTTATATGACGCGCATCATCATTGTGATATTGCTTTGCATGATCATGTAGTTCACATCATATTTGTGGCAAAGCCACCATTCATCATTTTTTATACATGTTGCTCTTGATTCATTGCACATCCCGGTACACCGTTGGAGGCATTCACATAGAGTCATATACTTGTTCTAGTATCAAGTTGTAATTTTTGAGTTGTAAGTAAATAAAAGTGTGATGATCTTCATTATTGGAGCATTGTCCCATGTGAGGAAAGGATGATGGAGACTATGATTCGCCCACTAGTCGGGATGAGACTCCGGACTAAAAAAAGAGGCCAAAAAAAATAAGAGAAGGCCCAAATAAAAAAAGAGAGAAAAGAGAGAAGGGGCAATGCTACTATCCTTTTACCACACTTGTGATCCAAAGTAGCACCATGATCTTCATGATAGAGAGTCTCCTATGATATCACTTTCATATACTAGTGGAAAATTTTCATTATAGAACTTGGCTTGTATATTCCAATGATGGGCTTCCTCAAATTGCCCTAGGTCTTCGTGAGCAAGCGAGTTGGATGCACACCCACTTAGTTTATTTTTGAGCTTTCATAAACTTATAGCTCTAGTGCATCCGTTGCGTGGCAATCCCTACTCATTCACATTGATATCTATTAATGGGCATCTCCATAGCCCGTTGATACGCCTAGTTTGTGATTCCCGAGCATGCACGTATGGTGAACTGTTATGTGATGAAGTCGGAGCATGATTTATTTATTGATTGTCTTCCTTATGAGTGGTGGTCAGGGACGAGCGATGGTCTTTTCCTACCAATCTATCCCCCTAGGAGCATGCGCGTAGTACTTTGTTTCGATAATTAATAGATTTTTGCAATAAGTATGCGAGTTCTTTATGACTAATGTTGAGTCCATGGATTATACACACTCTCACCCTTCCACCATTGCTAGCCTCTCTAGTGCCGCACAACTTTCGCAGATACCTTACACCCACCATATACCTTCCTCAAAACAGCCACCATACCTACCTATTATGGCATTTCCATATCCATTCCGAGATATATTGCCATGCAACTTTCCACCGTTCCGTTTATTATGACATGTTCCATCATTGTCATATTGCTTTGCATGATCATGTAGTTGACATCGTATTTCTGGGAAAGCCACCGTTCATAATTATTTCATACATGTCCCTCTTGATTCATTGGACATCCCGTTACACCGATGGAGGCATTCATAGAGAGTCATATTTTGTTCTAGTATCAAGTTGTAATTCTTGAGTTGTAAGTAAATAAAAGTGTGATGATCTTCATTATTAGAGCATTGTCCCATGTGAGGAAAGGATGATGGAGGCTATGATTCCCCCACAAGTCGGGATGAGACTCTAGACGAAAAAAAAGAGGCCAAAAAAATGAGAGAAGGCCCAAATAAAAAGAGATAGAGAAAAGAGAGAAGGGGCAATGTTACTATCCTTTTACCACACTTGTGCTTCAAAGTAGCACTATGCTCTTCATGATAGAGAGTCTCCTATGTTGTCACTTTCATATACTAGTGGGAATTTTTCATTATAGAACTTGGCTTGTATATTCCAATGATGGGCTTCCTCAAATTGCCCTAGGTCTTTGTGAGCAAGCGAGTTGGATGCACACCCACTTAGTTTGTTTTTGAGCTTTCATAAACTTATAGCTCTAGTGCATCCTTTGCATGGCAATCCCTACTCACTCACATTGATATCTATTGATGGGCATCTCCATAGCCCGTTGATATGCCTAGTTGATGTGATACTATCTCCTTCTTTTTGTCTTCTCCACAACCACCATATTCTATTCCACCTATAGTGCTATGTCCATGGCTCACGCTCATGTATTGCGTGGAAGTTGAAAAGGTTTGAGAACATCAAAAGTATGAAACAATTGCTTGGCTTTTCATGAGGGGTGTGCATGATTTGAATATTTTGTGTGATGAAGATGGAGCTTAGCCAGACTATATGATTTTGTAGGGATAAGCTTTCTTTGGCCATGTTATTTTGAGAAGACATAATTGCCTTGTTAGTATGCTTGAAGTGTTATTGTTTTATGTCAATATTAAACTTTTGTTTTGAATCTTATGGATCTGAACATTCATGCCCACAATAAAGAAGAATTACATGGATAGATATGTTAGGTAGCATTCCACATCAAAAATTCAATTTTTATCATTTACCTACTCGAGGATGAGCAGGAATTAAGCTTGGGGATGCTTGATACGTCTCCAATGTATCTATATTTTTTTATTGTTCCATGCTATTATATTATATGTTGTGGATATTTCATATGCATTAATATGCTATTTTATATTATTTTTGGGACTAACCTATTAAACTAGAGCCAGTGCCAGTTTCTGTTTTTTCCTTGCTTTTGAGTTTCGCATAAAAGGTATACCAAACGGAGTCCAAACGGAATAAAACCTTCGCGGTGATTTTTCTTGGACCAAAAGACACCCAGGAGACTTGGAGATGAAGTCAGAGGAGCCACGAGGCGGCCACAAGGGTGGAGGGCGTGCCAAGGGGGGTAGGGCGCGCCCCTATCTCGTGGGCCCCCCGTGACTCCCCTGACCTACTTCTTTCACCTATATATTCACATATATCCCCAAACCACCATAGGTATCCATGAAAAGACATTTCCACCGCCGCAACCTTCTGTACCCGTGAGATCCCATCTAGGCACCTTTACCGGCACCTTGCCGGAGGGGGATTCGATCATGGATGGCTTCTACATCAACTCTATTGCCCTTCCGATGAAGCGTGAGTAGTTTACCACAGACCTACGGGTCCATAGCTAGTAGCTATATGGCTTCTTCTCTTTCTTTGGTTCTCAATACCATGTTCTCCTCGATGTTCTTGAAGATCTATCCGATGTAATACTCTTTTGCAGTGTGTTTGCCGAGATCCGATGAATTGTGGATTTATGATCAGTTTATCTATGAATATTATTTGAATCTTCTCTGAATTATTTTATGCATGATTTGATATCTTTGTAATTCTCTTCGAATTATCGGTTTGGTTTGGCCAACTAGATTGATTTTTCTTGCAATGGGAGAAGTGCTTAGCTTTGGGTTCAATCTTGCGGTGTCCTTTCCCAGTGACAGTAGGGGCAGCAAGGCACATATTGTATTGTTGGCATCGAGGATAAAAAGATGGGGTTTTCATCATATTGCTTGAGTTAATTCCTCTACATCATGTTATCTTACTTAATGCGTTACTCTTTTCTTCATGAACTTAATACTCTAGATACAGGCAGGAGTCGGTCGATGTGTGGAGTAATAGTAGTAGATGCAGATTCGTTTCGGTCTACTTGACACAGACGTGATGCCTATATTTCATAATCATTACATTAGATATCGTCATAACTTTGCACTTTTCTATCAATTGCTCGACAGTAATTTGTTCACCCACCATATTATTTGCCATCTTGAGAGAATCCTCTAGCGAAACCTATGCCCCCCGGGTCTATTTTCCATCATATAACTTTCTATTTTCCATCATACAAGTTTTCGATATACTATTTTGCAATCTTTCACTTTCCGATCTATGAACCAAAAATACCAAAAATATTTACTTTACCATTTGTTTAATTTCATCTATCTCTATCAGATCTCACTTTTGCAAGTAACCGTGAAGGTATTGACAACTACTTTATCGCGTTGGGTGCATGTTGTTTGATTGTTTGTGCAGGTATTGGTGATTTGTGCATTGTCTCCTACTGGATTGATACCTTGGTTCTCAAATTGAGGGAAATACTTATCTCTACTTGGTTGCATCACCCTTTCCTCTTCAAGGGAAAAACCAACGCAAGCTCAAGAAGTAGCAAGCACCGACACGTGGGATCTTGTTTCTTTTCCTTGCTGTGTCCGTCACGTTACTTGTAAGTGGGTCTACAAGGTTAAGACGCGCTTCGATGGTTCTCTTGAGCATTACAAAGCTCGTCTTGTGGCTCATGTTTTTCCGTAGGACCATTGTCGTGATTACAATGAAACTTTCACTCATGTGGCCCATATGATCACTATTCGCACACTTCTTGTCATGGCCTCTATTCACCACTTGTTTGTGTCTTAGCTTGATGTTAAGAATGCATTTCTTAATGGTGAGCTGCGTGAGGAGGTTTACATGCAGCCACCACCTAGGTTTTCTGTTCGTGATGGCATGGTATTCCATGCTCGTCACTCTCTCTATAGCCTTAAGCAAGCCCCTCGCGCCTGGTCTGAGCATTTTGCCTCTGTGGTGAATGATACGTCCATTTTGCCTCATGCTTTTATATTGATATTTATTGCATTATGAGCTGTTATTACACATTATGGTACAATACGTATGCCCTTTCTCTCTTATTTTACAAGGTTTACATGAGGAGGGAGAATGCCGGCAGCTAGAATTCTGGACCAGAAAGGAGCAAATCTGAGAGACCTATTTTGCACAACTCCAAAAGTCCTGAAAATTTACAGAGAATTATTTTGGAATACATAAAAAGTATTGGGCGAAGAAAATACTAGAGGGGACCCACCAGGTGGCCACAAGCCTGGGGGGCGCACCCTACCTCCCTGGGCGCCCCTAGGGTTTGTGGGCCCCCTGTCAGGTCTCTGGTGCCCATCTTCTGCTATATGGAGGGTTTTGACCTGGAAAAAAAATCAGAAGGAAGCTTTTGGGATGAAGCGCCGCAACCTCGAGGCGGTACCTGGGCAGAAGCAATCTAGGGCTCCGGTGGAGCTGTTCTGTCAGGGAAACTTCCCTCCGGGAGGGGAAATTGAAGCCATCATCATCACCAACGATCCTCTCGTCAAGAGGTGGTCAATCTCCATCAACATCAACATCTTCACCAACACATCTCCTCTCAAACCCTAGTTCGTCTCTTGTATCCGATCCTTGTCTCAAAACCTCAAATTGGTACCTCTGGGTTGGTAGTAGTGTTAATTACTCCTTGTAGTTGATGCTAGTTGGTTTATTCGGTGGAAGATCATATGTTCAGATCCTTAATGATATTTATTACTCCTATGAATATGAACATGAATATGCTTTGTGAGTAGTTACGTTTGTTCCTGAGGACATGGGAGAAGTCTTTTTATAAGTAATCATGTGAATTTGGTATTCGTTCGATATTTTGATAAGATGTATGTTGTCTTTCCTCTAGTGGTGTTATGTGAACATCGACTACATGACACTTCACCATGATTTGGGCCTAGGGGAAGGCATTGGGAAGTAATAAGTAGATTATGGGTTGCTAGAGTGACAGAAGCTTAAACCCTAGTTTATGTGTTGCTTCATAAGGGGCCGATTTGGATCCATATGTTTCATGTTATGGTTAGATTTATCTTAACTCTTCTTTCGTAGTTGCGGATGCTTGCGAGAGGGGTTAATCATAAGTGGGAGGCTTGTCCAAGTAAGGATAAAACCCAAGCACCGGTCCACCCACATATCAAATTATCAAAGTAACGAACACGAATCATATGAGCATGATGAAAACTAGCTTGACAATAATTCCCATGTGCCCCGGGAGCGCTTTGCTTTATATAAGAGTTTGTCTAGGCTTGTCCTTTTCTACAAAAAGGATTGGGCCACCTTGCTGCATTTTACTTACACTTGTTACTTGTTACCCGTTACGAATTATCTTATCACAAAACTATCTGTTACTGATAATTTCAGTGCTTGCAGAGAATACCTTAATGAAAACCGCTTGACATTTCCTTCTGCTCCTCGTTCGGTTCGACACTCTTACTTATTGAAAGGACTACGATAGATCCCCTATACTTGTGGGTCACCAAGACTCTTTTCTAGCGTCGTTGCCGGGGAGTGAAGCGCCTTTGGTAAGTGGAATCTGGTAAGGAAACATTTATATAGTGTGCTAAAATTTACTGTCACTTGTTGCTATGGAAAATAATCCTTTGATGGGTTTGTTTGGGGTATCTTCACCTCGACCGGAAGAGCAAAGAGTTTCCCCTCAACCTACTGAACCTACTGAAATCATCTATTATGAAATTCCTATGGATATGATAGAGAAACTGCTAGCTAATCCTTATATAGGAGATGGAACATTACATCCTGATATGCATCTAATCTATGTAGATGAAGTCTGTGGATTATTTAAGCTTGCAGGTTTGCCCGAGGATGAAATCAAGAAGAAGGTCTTCCCTTTATCTTTGAAGGAGAAGGCATTGACATGGTATAGGCTCTGCGATGATATTGGGACTTGGAACTACAACCGATTGAAATTGGAATTTCATCATAAGTTTTATCTTATGCATCTAGTTCATCTTGATCAGAATTATATTTATAATTTTTGGCCTTGTGATGGAGAAAATATCGCTCAAGCTTGGGAGAGGCTTAAGTCATGTTATATTCATGCCCCAATCATGAGCTCTCAAGAGAAATTATTATTCAGAATTTTTATGCTCGACTTTCTCGTAATGATCAATCCATGCTCGATACTTCTTGTACTGGTTCTTTTATGAAGAAGGCTATTGAATTCAAATGGGATTTATTGGAAAGAATTAAACACAACTCTGAAGATTGGGAACTCGATGAAGGTAAGGAGTCAGGTATAAACCTCAAGTTTGATTGTGTTAAAACTTTTATGGATACCGATGCTTTTCGTGAATTTAGCACTAAATATGGACTTGACTCTAAGATAGTAGCTTCTTTCTGTGAATCGTTTGCTACTGATGCTGATCTCCCAAAGGAGAAGTGGTTTAAATTTCATCCTCCCATTGAAGTGAAAGTAGTGGAACCTATTAAAGCTGAAGAGGAAACTATTACTTATAATGTTGATCCTATTGTTCCTACTGCTTATATTGAGAAACCACCTTTCCCTGTTAGAATAAAGGAACATGCTAAAGCTTCAGCTATGGTTCGTAAGAGTTATAATAGAACACCTACACCCCCTGAACATATTAAAGTTGAACCTAGTATTGCTATGATTAAAGATCTCTTGGTCGATAATATTGATGGGCATGTAATTTACTTTTGCGATGAAGCTGCTAGAATTGCTAGACCCGATGATAAAGATAAACATAGACCTACTGTTGGCATGCCTGTTGTTTCTGTTAAAATAGGAGATCATTGATATCATGGCTTATGTGATTTGGGTACTAGTGTCAGTGCTATTCCCTTTACTTTATATGAAGAAAATATGAATGATATTGCACCTGCTGAAATAGAAGATATTGATGTTACTATTAAGCTTGCCAATAGAGATACTATATCACCAATTGGGATTGATAGAGATGTTAAAGTCTTGTGTGGGAAAATAAAATACCGTAGTGCTTTTCTAGTTCTTGGTTCCCCACAAGATGATGTTTGTCCCATTATATTTGGTAGACCTTTCCTGAACACTGTTAATACCAAAATAGATTGTGAGAAAGAAACTATTACTATAAGTTTTGGGGATGTGTCTCATGAGTTTAATTTCTCCAAATTTTTTAGACAACCCCATATGATGTCTGCTAGGACTACGTCGATATTTCCCCAAAGAGGGAGGGATGATGCAACACAGCAGCAGTAGGTATTTCCCTCAGTGATGAAACCAAGGTTATCGAACCAGTAGCATAACCAAGCAACATAACGTAAACAGCCCCTGCACACAGATAACAAATCCTCGCAACCCGACGTGTTAAAAGGGGTTGTCAATCCCTTTCGGGTAACGGCGCCTCAAGATAGGCAAATGGACGTGAATAAAATTGTAGTAGATTGATAGATCGAACACCAAATAAAATAAATAATAATAAAACGCAGCAAGGTATTTTTGTATTTTTGGTTTAATATATCTGAAAATAAAAGCAAAGGAAAAGTAGATCGCAAAGGCAAATAATATGAGAAAGAGACCCGGGGGCCGTAGGTTTCACTAGTGGCTTCTCTCGAGAAAAATAGCAAACGGTGGGTAAAAAAATCACTGTTGGGCAATTGATAGAAATTAAAATAATCATGACGATATCCAAGCAATGATCATTATATAGGCATCACGTCCAAGATTAGTAGACCGACTCCTGCCTGCATCTACTACTATTACTCCACACATCGACCGCTATCTAGCATGCATCTAGTGTATTAAGTTCATGGAAAAACAGAGTAATGAAATAAGAACGATGACGTGATGTAGATAAGATCTATCAATGTAGAACTAGACCCCATCGTTTTATCCTTAGTAGCAACGATACATACATGTATGTTCCCCTTCTGTCACTGGGATCAAACACCGTAAGATCGAACCCACTACAAAGCATCTCTTCCCATTGCAAGATAAATAGATCAAGTTGGCCAAACAGAACCCAAATATCGGAGAAGAAATACGAGGCTATAAGCAATAATGCATATAAGAGATCAAATAAACTCAAATAACTTTCATGGATATAAAAAAATAGATCTGATCATAAACTCAAAGTTCATCGGATCCCAACAAACACACCACAAAAAGAGTTACATCATATGGATCTCCAAGAGACCATTGTATTGAGAATCAAAAGAGAGAGAGGAAGCCAACGAGCTACTAACTACGGACCCGAAGGTCTACAAAGAACTACTCATGCATCATCGGAGAGGCACCAATGGAAGTGGTGAACCCCTCCGTGATGGTGTCTAGATTGAATCTGGTGGTTCTGGACTCTGCGGCAGCTGGAATTGATTTTCGTCGACTCCCCTAGGGTTTCTGGAATATTGGGGTATTTGTAGAGCAAAGAGGCGGTCCGGGAGGCACCCGAGGTGGGCACAACCCAGCAGGGCGCGCTTGGGCCTCCTAGCACGCCCTGGTGGGTTGTGCTCTCCTCGGAGCACCCCCCAGGCGCAGCCTTGGCCCATTAGGTGTCTTCTGGTCCATAAAAATTCTCTGTAAAGTTTCATTGCATTTGGACTCCGTTTGGTACTGATTTCCTGCAATGTAAAAAATAAGCAGAAAACAACAACTGGCACTTGGCACTATATCAATAGGTTAGTACCAAAAAATGATATAAAATGACTATAAAATGATTATAAAATATCCAAATTGATAATATAACAGCATGGAACAATAAAAAATTGTAGATACGTTGGAGACGTATCAGCATCCCCAAGCTTAACTCCTACTCGTCCTCGAGTAGGTAAGTGATAAAAACAGAATTTTTGATGTGGAATGCTGCCTAACATGTTATATCATATTATTTTCTTTATAGCATGTACGTTTGGACTTTTATGTGATTCAAAGCAATAGTCTAGTTTTGACATGATAATTTAAATACTCGAGCATATCAACAAACAACCATGTCATTCAAAATATCAACGCTAAAATAAGTTATCCCTAGCCAATCATGCTCAATCATTAATCCATTCATGAAAAACACTCGCATATTAGCTTACACCCAATACTCAAGTACGATCATATTGCCTCCTAGTTGGTGCTTTCATAAGAGAAGATGGAGACTCAAATTCAAAATAAAAATTGCATAAAGTAAAAGAAAGGCCCTTCGCAGAGGGAAGTAGGGATTTGCAGAGGTGCTAGAGCTCAAAGCGAAAAACTTAGAGATAAAAACATTTTGGGAGGTGTGTCTTTCCCACCAATGAAAATGACTTAGAGTTCCCAACACTTTCCATGCTAGATATATCATAGGCGATTCCCAAACAGAAAATAAAGTTTATTCCTTTTTCAACCATACTTTCACTTTCCTGGCTAGGCGTATCCACGGTTGCCCTCCAAACCAACACTTTCCAAGGAATTTATTATTTGGCAACATAAAGTAAATTCATTTTTTATTTTGGGACTGGGCATCCCTAATACCTTTGCCTTACTCTCGTGCAATGACAAGTGAATAAACACTCACCGTGAGAGTAACACATCTAGCATGGAAAATATTAGCCACCCCTCACCGCTCTGCAAGCAGTACAAACACACAAAAGAGAAGTTTATTTTGAAAATTAGAGATGGCACATACAAATTTTCTTAGAACGGAAAAAGAATACCGCATATAGGTAGATATAGTGGACTCATGTGGCAAAACTGGTTTAAAGGTTTTTGGATGCACGAGTAGTGATCATACTTAGTGCAAAATGAAGGCTAGCAAAAGATTGAGAAGCGACCAACCAAGAAACGAATGATCTCATAAGCGAGCATTACGCATAATTAACACCTAATAATGCACCACAAGTAGGATATAATTTCATTGCATAATTATTGACTTTCGTTCTTGCATAGGGAATCACAAACCTTAACACCAATATTCTTACTAAAGCATAATTACTCATCAACATGACTCACATATCACATCATCATATCTCAAAACTATTACTAAGAATCAAGTTTATTTTGTCCAATGATCTTCATGAAAGTTTTTATCATATCCTTCTTGGATATATATCACTTTGGAACTAATTTTCATGTGTTGCTTTTCATAAGCTCAAACAAATATAAGTGAAGATCATGAGCATAATATTTCTTTCTCTCAAATTAATTGAAGCAAGAGAGAATTTCTTGAAAAAAATTCTAACTCTCAAATAAATCTAAGTGAAGCAAGAGAGCATTTCTTCAAAAATACTAAAGCACATCATGCTCAAAAAGATATAAGTGAAGCAATAGAGCAAGTCCATTGCTCATAAAAATTTAAGTGAAGCATAGAGAGCAATTCTAATAAGTCATAACATAATTTTGGATCTCTCAGATGGGTGTGTCCAGCAAGGAATCAAGACTTAAAACACAAAATAAAACAAGCAAAGACTCATATCATACAAGACGCTCCAAGCAAAACTCGTAGTATGTGATGAATAAAAATATAGCTTCGAGTAAAGTACCGATGGTCATTAGAAGAAAGAGGGGATGCCACTCGGGGCAACCCCAAGCTTAGTTGCTTGCTCTCTTTTGGATAATAGCTTGGGATGCCAGGGCATCCCCAAGCTTAGGCTATTCTTACTCCTTATTCCTTCATCCATAGTAAGATAACCCAAAACTTGAAAACTTCAATCACACAAAACTCAACAAAACCTTCGTGAGATCCGTTAGTATAAGAAAATAAATCACTACTATAAGTACTATTGCAACCTATTCATATTTTATTCTTGCATTATACCTACTGTATTCCAACTTTTCTATGGCAAAAACTCATCAAAGAAAACCATAGAGCCATCAAAATAAGTACACAACGCAAAGAAAACAGTATCTGTCAAAAACAGAATAGTCCGTAGCAATCTGAATTGTCCGAATACTTCTGTAACTCCAAAAATTCTAAAAAATTAGGACGACTGAGAAATTTTTATATTATTCTTCTTCAAAAATAATTGGCATTTTATCACGCTCTGGTAAAAAATAAGAATTGTTTTCATGAGCACAAAAGTTTCTGTTTTTCAGCAAGATCAAACAACTATCACCCAAGAAGATCCTAAAGGATTTACTTGGCACAAGCACTAATTAAAACACAAAAAAACACAATCATAACAGTAGCATAATTGTGCAAACACTCAAGAACAGAAAGCAAAAAGCAAAAATAAATTTTATTCATTGGGTTGCCTCCTAACAAGCGCTATAGTTTTACACCCTTAGCTAGGCATAAAGCAAGGATCTAAGTTTTGTTATCTTTGTTCAACTCTGCAATCAAACACTTAGAATTCCTTAGAGATTTAGCATAGAGGTTTTCAATGACAATACTCCTAGGAACAAATTCAAAGAATTCATTCTTGCCAAAGGGATCTCTTATAACTTCAACAAAATCCGGGTGGATACTAATCATCTTAAGATCCTCTTTACTAGAAGTTGCACCCTTGCTCTTAGTAACTTGGGTAGTCTTACCAATTTTTACGGGAGTTCTTTGATGTGAATACTAGTGATGATGTCGTGTCATAAGACACTAGCTCTAGTTCTGCATCTGCTACTATGTCACATGGCCATAAACTGGCAGGTGATAAGAAGGAAGGACTAAAGTTGAAGGCAAGTTCAGATACACTAGGCACTATTCCATGTGCTACACCGCAGAAGGAAGAAAACATGGGTGCTTCTGATTATTGCATGCTGACCAAGTTGATGGAGGCCCCCGTGACTTTTAATGGAGAAATTGGAATTCAACTTGTAGTTCCGCAGGAAGTGAAGCCGACGTTTAGAACGCCATGCAGATGGATCATGGTTGGTTCACTGCCGGTTCCTGTTACGTAAGGATCATATCAATATTCGTTTTTATTTTTTGGAAGAATTTCTAAGTCTGTCAACCAACATGGAGAAGTTGAGATCCAAAGGCAATCAAACTTGGCAGTTCCAACCGTATGGATTGTTATCTTTTTTTTCTGATGGTCAAGTAGTAGCTACGTGGGTCAATTTTAGAAAGTTTATTTTTTTCTTTAATCATAGGAGGAGAAACGTTTATCCTTTTGGTAGGTTGAGGCCGTATCATGCAAGGACTCCTAAACTAGTTTGAGCACGTACGTTCCTATGTGCACCATATAAAAGGCCAGAAGTCGGGCATGTAAAAAGGGGACAGGTTATTTTCTTCGGTTTAGACAAAATGTGTATTGACTATTAAGCGGCCCTCTTTGGGTGCCGCCATTATTTATTTTGTGTGAATTTTCTGCGTGGAAGTTGCACTTGGCTCGAGGTCCGTCGTCACCGACGGGTTGCGCGCTGGTTACGTCTGCTACGGGGGGAAGTTCCTCGTGTGTCGAGGGATTTTCCATTTGTCGTCGTTACCCCTACTTCAGGTTACACGTATTGTTCGTGTAATTGGGAGCAATATTTATCGGTGGATCTTGGAGGTTATTGCATCGTAAAAGTTTGATGAGAGCATGACGTCGGACGTGCTGCTGATTTGGCCCGATCTTTTACGATGCAATAACCTCCAAGATCCACCGATAAAAATTGCTCCCAATTACACGAACAATACGTGTAACCTGAAGTAGGGGTAACGACGATCAACGGAAAATCCCTCGACACACGAGGAACTTTCCGCCGTAGCAAACGTAACCAGCGCGCAACCCATTTGTGACGACGGACTCGAGCCAAGTGCAACTTCCACGCAGAAAATTCACACAAAATGAATAATGGCGGCACCCAAAGAGGGCCGCTTAATAGTCAATACACATGTTGTCTAAACCGAAGAAAATAACCTGGCTCTGATACCACTTGATAGAGGCGGGGTGTCTCGATCTTTCGATGAGATGATAACTATTGATTTGGTGGAGATGACTTTGATGATCCGACTACAAACATGCACGACGTTGCACCTTAGCAATCGCTAAACCAACTCCGAGAGGTTATTGACCACGCCGGAGCACGATCAACCTGATCACGAGGGTCTGTTTCCTGCGAGCAAACGAAGAACAAGCAAGAAACTGAGATTGCAATCTGGATATTGCGAATATAAGATGAAAACTTTATTGATCAAGGTGGGGTTCTGTGACGCCTTTGTCTGATCGTTGAACACAAACAAAGTACGCGAAGTTGCAGCTATGGCGAACTTTTAATCTAAACAAAACCCAAGGAAAAAGCTACTAGATGGATCTACTTATATAGGAGCAAGGGGTGGCGGCCAAGGATGTGGGAGGATGTCCCAAGGCAGCCTAAAACTAACCCTAGGTCGTACAAGGCCAATGGGCCCAAGTGGAGGTGACGTAACACCTTTGGACTTGTAGTTTGACTCGGATTCTGCTGCAGCATCAGATTGTTTCGTCCATAACTCAACGCTCCGGACGAATTTTAAGGTGAATCCAATTGGGTTGGAAAGTGCATGAAATCTATTTTCCAACAAAAAAAGAATCGACCAATTTGGAGTCCGTATGAAAAAGTTATTGACGTTTTGAGTCAGGTATGAATGTGCAGTCCGAATCTGAGTCCAGAACGTGAGGGACTTGGACTCTATCTTCTCTTGGGCCAAAAGTGACGTGAGAGAACTTTTTGAACAGCAGGTAAACATCTCTTTCTCCCTTATCTTCATATGTGGATTGTACAAATGTCCCATACACCTGCAATTAGACATGGCACAAAATTTTGTGAAGTATTTTTGTCCTGGATGACATAAATAAATTATTGCATAGTTTGCATTAGAAATCACCTCACAAATATACATGTATGCAATATTTTCGGTTGTATCCAAGGTAGTCATGTCCTCATCATCCTCCCCTTCTTGAAAACAAAGCCGTCCTCGGCGTTGCTTAATCCAAAATGTGGCTTTACTGTTACCTTGTCGCAGAGACGTAGCTGATGTAGGTATGGACAATGACAATGTATCATACACTTGAGATGATGTCGCGCTCACGATCGGAGGTGTGGCTGCTCTACTAGGTGCAACGGTGGAGGAATCAACCGATGGTAGTGAGCATGAATTGGAATAGTAGTTGTTGTAGTCACCCAATACATCCTCCTGTAGCTGTCTCTCAAAGGTACAAGCACGAACATACATACCAGTAATGCAACGAGGAATATAGTGAAATCTTGCACGGATATCATGGTTCAAACCACCAAAAAATCTATTCATTGTATCATCCTCAGATTCTTCTATGTCACAGTGATGCATATAAGATTTGAACTCCTGGTAGTAAGTATGAACAGTGTTGTTGCCTTGTTTAAATTGTTCAAACTTGCGAAGCAATTCACGACGATAGTAAGGAGGGAAAAATTGTTGTCTCATTACATCTTTCAAATCTTTCCAAGTTGTGGGTTGGTTATCAATGTTTTTTTACAATGCACACTCCACCAAACAGAAGCAAAACCAGTAAATGCTCTAGTGGCAACTCGTACTCGCTCAAGTTCAGAAAAGTCATGGTGACTAAAAACTTGTTCTACTTCAAGCTCCCAAGCTAGATAAATAGCAGGATTAAATCTACCCTCAAATGACGGTAAAGAGATAACCTGACCATGTGCTTGTGTGTGTTGTCCCAACTCTCGTGATGGTGATGATGTGTCCGTCGTCCAAGAATTTCTATCTCCGGAACCTGTCATGATTAGTAGAAACAAGAAACAAAATTCGAGAATAATGTTCCGATGAACTACTAGGATGTGGTTGTAAAGTGCTCACAGTAAAGCAAATATCAATATCTTACAAGTTCTTACCATGCGGCAGGTGGTGACAGGCAACCAGGAGTGTCAAATAACTCCGAAGATTGTGTAAAGCAATTGCCAGGGGAACGTATGTATACACGGTGTAGAAATATGTGGAGCTGGGTTGGCTATATATGGTAGCAAAATATTAGCAATAATCAATTCAGAGATGCAATATTGAATAAACGCTCAACGACGGTACCGTGCTGGTCCTAGGCTAGACCGGACTAGAGACACGAGTCTAGAACACTAATGAGGTCACGGCGTAGCACAACTAGCATCAATGAAGGATAATAAGTAGCTCCGGACAGCAAGATATAAGTGAAGATCACAACGACAGTAAAGATAATGATGAAAAACAACTGCCAAGCAGGATATACAACAACTCTCTCTCCAACTTTCCTCTTGAAAATTTTGAGCCAATTTTCTGATAAATTTTTTGAAAGAATGCTACTAACTCAAGCTTTCCAATGCAAAAAAGAATCACTCAATTCCGAAGTGATATGAGGAGTCAAAGAATTCTAAAGATGGCCTGAACAATTGGGACAAGCTGTGTTCACGAACTTCGGAGGGCAAAAAGACCTATTTAGAAGCCGATTTTGAGGTGTCAAATATTGAACTTTATTCTGCAACTATTTAGATGCGCCTCGTCGCTAGCTTTAATTTGAGTACTCACGGAGCCAAAACGCACTTCGTATGAGGAAGATACAACTGTTTTACTGAACAGTGCGCAAAACAGATTCCAATCCGAATTCAGGTACGAGATTGATTCTAGATAGATCCGAATTTTTTTCTTCTCTCTTTTTTTCTCACACTTCTTTTTCTTTTTCTTCTCTCTCTTTTTCTTTCTTTCCTTTTTTCTCTTTTTTCTTTATCTTTTTTTCTCTCTCTTTTTCCAAAACAAACTAGATAAGGTGTAGATTGGATCAAGCGAAGATGTGAATGACCTCAACTATGATTATGACAATGAATAGTGCGTAGCACGTGGTGGAAATTGATGGATGGTATGGTGGACAGTGGAAGGGATAATGATGCAGCGGCGGCGTGACTAATGTGAACAGAACTCGAAACTCTAAAGGAACTAGACACTAAGACCAGCAACTCGACACGACGATGCAACCGATAATTCAATAATGCAAACAAAGAAAAGAAAATTGTAAAGGCTTGGACTGGCTAGAACAAAGGATGAATAGATCTAACTTTTTTGGTGGCCTTTTCTTGGACAATAGGTAAGAAAATAAATCAAATCTAGGGATAACTGGAAAATCTCACCGAGCAACCTGAAAACTGATACCACTTGATATCAGTTGATGTGAATACTAGTGATGATGTCGTGTCATTAGACACTAGCTCTAGTTCTGCATCTGCTACTATGTCACATGGCCATAAACTGGCAGGTGATAAGAAGAAAGGACTAAAGTTGAAGGCAAGTTCAGATACACTAGGCACTATTCCATGTGCAACACCGCAGAAGGAAGAAAACATGGGTGCTTCTGATTATTGCATGCTGACCAAGTTGATGGCAGGCCCCCGTGACTTTTAATGGAGAAATTGGAATTCAACTTGTAGTTCCGCAGGAAGTGAAGCCGACGTTTAGAATGCCATGCAGGTGGATCATGGTTGGTTCACTGCCGGTTCCTGTTACAAGGATCATATCAATATTCGTTTTTATTTTTTGGAAGATTTTCTAAGTCTGTCAACCAACATGGAGAAGTTGAGATCCAAAGGCAATCAAACTTGGCAGTTCCAACCGTATGGATTGTTACCTTTTTTTTCTGGTGGTCAAGTAGTAGCTACGTGGGTCAATTTTAGAAAGTTTATTTTTTTCTTTAATCATAGGAGGGGAAACGTTTATCCTTTTGGTAGGTTGAGGCCGTATCATGCAAGGACTCCTAAACTAGTTTGAGCACGTACGTGCCTATGTGCACCATATAAAAGGCCAGGAGTCGGGCATGTAAAAAGGGGGCAGGTTATTTTCTTCTGTTTAGACAACATGTGTATTGACTATTAAGCGGCCCTCTTTGGGTGCCGCCATTATTTATTTTGTGTGTATTTTCTGCTTGGAAGTTGCACTTGGCTCGAGGTCTGTCATCACCGACGGGTTGCGCGCTGGTTACGTCTGCTACGGCGGGAAGTTCCTCTTGTGTCGAGGGATTCTCCGTTGGTCGTCGTTACCCCTACTTCAGGTTACACGTATTGTTCGTGTAATTGGGAGCAATTTTTATCGGTGGATCTTGGAGGTTATTGCAGCGTAAAAGATCGGGCCAAATCAGCAGCACGTCCGACGTCGTGCTCTCATCAGTTGGTATCAGATTATTGGGTTTATTACGGTGCAAATTTTCTCTATAATTTGTTCGTACAGATTCGTCAATTATGATTAGGACGGAGCACTACTTTGATGGTGAGATGTCACAATGTGAGAAGGATCCGTCTCGTGCCCTGTCTTGGTTTCAGATCTACACAAGGGTGAAGGTAGGAAAAATTTCTTGCGCCATGATGATAGATCGTTCTTCCAAAATAAATTTGGCGAGTCAAACTTTGGTTGATGCATTGAAGCTAGCAGTGATAGAGCATCCAGACCCATATAAGCTCGCATGGCTGGGAAAATTTGTGATAATAAAACATCAAGTTGAGGTGCCTTTTGAATTTTGTGGATTTAGTGATTCAGTTTTGTGTGATGTTCTGCCATATCATATGTATGCGTGTAGCTTGATACTTGGCCAATCTTGGACAAAAAAGAAGGAGTTGCATATTGATAAATCTGGCAATTTTTCTTGGAGAAAATTTAACTTTGTTTGTCAAGGTCAGAGGGCTTATTTTGAAGCATACTCATCCGAACATTATTTGGAGGACCGTAAGAGGCGAGACCGTGCACATGCAGCAATTGATGCAAAGAAACAACAAGAGAAGATGGTGCTGTTAGAAAATAAAAAGGCTGAGGATGGTGCCGTTGTCACTAAAAAAATTCTCTGCTTGACCAGATTAAAAGGGAGGAAGAGACAGTACCTATCAGTGGGCTAAACATGCAAATCATGAGGGTACAAGCCGATGGAGGAAATAAGTTGGAAAAAGGTCAGCGTTATAGTTTGTTTCAGACTCAATGCAGTATAAAGGGTGTGCCATGCAAGTTAATCATTGACGGAGGTAGTTGCACTAATGGAATCAGTAAGGCAATGGTGGAAAAACTTGGGTTGTCCACGTGGAGATATAGAGATCTTCATCATGTGGGTTGGTTGAACAGTTGCGGAATGCTCAAAATAACTCATAAGGTGCGTGTGCCATTTTCTGTTGGGCAGTATGTTGATGAGGTGGAATGTGATGTTTTGCCACTGGATGTATGTGGTTTATTATTAGGACGACCATGGCAGTATGACCGGAATACAATTCATTCTGGGAGGACTAATACATACACTTTCTTTCATGCCGGGAAGAAAAGGATATTGAAACTGATGGATGAGAAATCAATTAGATCTTCTTTGGATTTGACGGTGTCGCAGAAGATGATGTCCAACAAGAACGTGAAACCGGTGACAGATTCTTTTCAAGTGGAGGAGGGTAATATTCTTTCCGTGAAGAAGAAGGTCCCTAAACCTACCACGGCCGAGGGCGGCTTCGTTTCAAGCGGGGGAGGATGATGTGAATACTAGTGATGATGTCGTGTCATTAGACACTAGCTCTAGTTCTGCATCTGCTACTATGTCACATGGCCATAAACTGGTAGGTGATAAGAAGGAAGGACTAAAGTTGAAGGCAAGTTCAGATACACTAGGCACTATTCCATGTGCTACACCGCAGAAGGAAGAAAACATGGGTGCTTCTGATTATTGCATGCTGACCAAGTTGATGGAGGCCCCCGTGACTTTTAATGGAGAAATTGGAATTCAACCTGTAGTTCCGCAGGAAGTGAAGCCGACGTTTAGAACGCCATGTAGATGGATCATGGTTGGTTCACTGCCGGTTCCTGTTACGTAAGGAATATTCGTTTTTATTTTTTGGAAGATTTTCTAAGTCTGTCAACCAACATGGAGAAGTTGAGATACAAAGGCAATCAAACTTGGCAGTTCCAACCGTATGGATTGTTACCTTTTTTTCAGGTGGTCAAGTAGTAGCTACGTGGGTCAATTTTAGAAAGTTTATTTTTTTCTTTAATCATAGGAGGAGAAATGTTTATCCTTTTGGTAGGTTGAGGCCGTATCATGCAAGGACTCCTAAACTAGTTTGAGCACGTACGTGCCTATGTGCACCATATAAAAGGCCAGGAGTCAGGCATGTAAAAAGGGGGCAGGTTATTTTCTTCGGTTTAGACAACATGTGTATTGACTATTAAGCGGCCCTCTTTTGGTGCCGCCATTATTTATTTTGTGTGAATTTTCTGCGTGGAAGTTGCACTTGGCTCGAGGTCCGTCGTCACCGACGGGTTGCGTGCTGGTTACATCTGCTACGGCGGGAAGTTCCTCGTGTGTCGAGGGATTTTCCGTTGGTCGTCGTTACCCCTACTTCAGGTTACACGTATTGTTCGTGTAATCGGGAGCAATTTTTATCGGTGCATCTTGGAGGTTATTGCATCGTAAAAGATCGGGCCAAATCAGCAGCACGTCCGACGTCGTGCTCTCATCATTCTTTCAACAATTTTAGCGGAAGCAAAAGCCGTACTCAAATTACTAAAGATTTGTTCGAGCTTATCAATCCGAGATGGGCTTTCTTCAATTCTCTCATGAATTATGGTTCCCTTTTATTTTAACAACTTAAAACTTAACCCGCTTTTGATCCAATTTTAGTAGAAAAATTATGCATCTTTTTATCCAAAAATCATGCTCTTCAGTAAGCATTTTCTTTTCAATAGCATCTAATCTTTCCATGACATGCTCAAGATTCAAAATCGTTTCATTAATCATAAGGGGTGGTGAACCTACTAAATTTCCCATAGCATTAAAAGCATCAAGAGAGGGACACATTAAGAAATTTCCACCAGTAATCGTATCAAGGACGAATCTATACCAAGTGGTGATGCCCACATAAAAGCAACGAAGAAGAACAACGGTAGATTGCTTACAGATAGATCTATTATGAGCATTGCTAATTCTATACCAAGCATCTTTTAAATTTTCTCCTCCCCTTTGTTTAAAGTTGAGAACCTCATTCTCGGGAGTGCCCGCAATAGAGGAAGAACTATCCATGACGATGAAAGCAAACAAGATTGCACTCAAAAACAGATCCGGCAAGAAAACGGCGAACGAAAAAGAGGGGCGAATAAAACGGGAAATTTTTGTGAACTGGGGGAGAGGAAAATGAGAGGCAAATGGCAAATAATGTAAATTGTGAGGAGATGAGATTTGTGATAAGGAACCTGGTTTATGTTGAAGATCCTCCCCGGCAACAGCGCCAGAAATTGGCACGTGGCCAGGAGACTATCTTGACTTGATCCTCCTCGGCAACAGCGCCAGAAATTCCTTTTGATGTCTGCTAGGACTACGTCGGTATTTCTCCAAAGAGGAAGGGATGATGCAGCACAACAGCGGTAGGTATTTCCCTCAGTGATGAAACCAATGTTATCGAAGTAGTAGGAGAACCAATCAACATAACGTAAGTAGCCTGGACACAGATAAAAAATCCTTGCAACCCGACGTGTTAAAGGGTTGTCAATCCCTTTCTGTAACGACGCCTCAAGATAGGCAAACGGGCGTGAATAAAATTGTAGTAGATTGATAGATCGAACGCCAAATAAAATAAAAAATAATAAAACGTAGCAATTGTCGGCGTTCTGGGAACGGGGGTCCCCAGACTTGCCTGCCTGCGGCCCACAGCGTGGCTAGGCAGCGGGCCGTATGGCCCATCTTCATCAACAAGGCATCCAAGACCCTCGCGAAGGTCCAAGCCTCGCGAGGCGGACGATGCAGGACTCCCTCTGGAGTAGCCTAGCCAGGCAGGCTCACGAGGAGTGGAGATATCAAGCCGGGGCAAACCTCACGAGGCACTCGTGACGTGAGCCATGACGAACGGTGCCAGGCGGGTGCCAGGCGGGCGCTAGTGCGCACAACGTCCACATTTCCTCTTTGGTGCTAAGGAGGCAAGAAGACGAAGATTACCGAGGCATCAGGCAAAGGTTTCCATATTGGTGCAACAAGACCAAGACCAGGAAGACGGCAAGGCGGAGGTCATCGTGGAGCCCAAGACAGCGTCATCCCAGGGCTTTTCACAGGCGAAGACCGCTTTCGCCAGGATAGCTTGTACTAGCTGTCTCCCTTCAAATTTGCCCGCCGTTGTTGGCTCCCTTCCCGCTCAACATTTGGGAAGAGGACCAGGGCCTATATAAGTAGAGCTAGCCACCACTGTAGGGGGGATCTGATATTAGCTTGATCCAATCCGATCGAGAGCCTAGCCACAAGAACACCTCAACCTCGGAGGCTGTTCTTCCCTTGTCTTATTCATCATCAGCCCAGAGGCAATCCACCACCACCACCTTTGGGTAGGGTATTACACCTAGCGGTGGCCCGAACGATATAAACCCGTGTCTCTTTACGTGTTGTGAGTTCGTCGAATTCGTCCGCAAGATCATAGCGAGCTAGAGCGTAGATCGGTAGGAGGGAAAGACTTCGTGCGCACCCCAATGTTCGAACCTTAAGGGTTTGCCGGAACCCCACATCCAACATTTGGCGCGCCAGGTAGGGGTGCGCCGGAGCTCCTCTCCACCAATCTGCGCCCTGTGCCGCCGCGCTTCGCTCCCATGGCAGGGGCGCCTCCATCCACCTCTGGATCGACACGGCACCGAGAGCAGGTGCGAGCCTGGACCCCTGCCTGCGGCTAGTCGATGACCGACCAAGTTCAAGCCAGAGATGTCGCCGCGTTATGGCGACGTGGCAGATCCGGCGCCGTTCCTGCTGGCATACGAGGAGGCCGTCCTTGAAGCCGGAGGCAACGACAAGATCATGGCCAACTGGTTCTCCATGACCCTCACAGGCGAGCCACACGTCTGGCTGCTCAACCTCCCAGGATCCACGGTGGCGTCCTGGGAAGAACTCCGCAACCTCTTCGCCGCGCGCTACGCGGTGCCGGTGCACCACGCAGTCGCGGCACTACTGGGTGGCTCCCAAGCGCCACCTTCAGATCGCCACGTCAAGCCTTTCCTCCGTCAGATTGGAGCAGCCTCCAAGCGCCCGGGGGCTCCGCCAGGTTGGGTTTCGCCGGAGGCCGACCTCACCTTCGATTCGGAAGACCACCCTGGCTCCACCACTGGCTCCGGCATACTCCCGATGCTCTGTACACCTACCATCTGCAACGTAGCCGTCACCAAGACCCTCATCGATGGAGGTGCCGGCCTCAACTTGCTCTCCGTGGAAGCCTTCAGCCTCCTCCACGTACCGCCCGAGAGGCTCAACCTCAGCAATCCTTTTTCGGGAGTAGGCGGCGGAGCTGCCCACTCCCTGGGGAAGATCCGCCTCCCCGTCACCTTCGGCATGCGCGACAACTACCGCACTGAGCTGGTGGACTTCGACATCACCCGCATCGGCCTCCCGTACAATGCCATACTCGGGTACCCAGCTCTTTCTCAGTTCATGGCGGCGACTCACCCAACCTACAACCTCATGAAGATGCCAGGGAGCAAGGGCGTCCTCACAATCAAGGGGGACACTAAGGAGGTAGTGACGGCGCTCAGGCTCGCCTTCAAGGCCGCGGCAGCGGCGTAGCCAGCCGGCACCAGTACGCCCGAGGCCAAGGAGACCGCGCCCGCCAAGAAGAAGCAGTTGTTCACCCAAGACAAATCGGAGACCAAGCAGGTGCCGGTTGACGAGGACGGGTCTTCAGGAGCCACCTTTACCATAGGAACCAGCCTTGACTCGGGACAGGAAGAAGCTTTGTTGAGGTTTTTGCGCGTGAACAAGGAGATATTCGCGTGGGAGCCCAATCAGGTGGTAGGAGTCCCGAGAGAGGTGATCCAGCATCATCTAAGGGTGTGCCCCAACATGCGCCCCGTGAAGCAGCGGGCGAGACGGCAGTCAGCCAAGAAGGAGGCCTTCATCGTCCAAGAGACATGCAAGCTAGAGGCGGCTGGCACCATTCGAGAAGTTCGATACCCTGATTGGCTAGCGAACCCCGTCGTGGTGCCGAAGAAATGTGGGAAGGAGCGGATGTGCGTCGACTTCACCAACCTCAACAAAGCCTGCCCCCAAGATCCGTTCCACCTTCCGCGCATCAATCAAATCGTCGACTCCACCGCCGAGTGCAATTTGCTATGTTTCCTAGATGCGTTCTCTGGATACCATCAGTTCAAAATGGCGGTGGAGGACGTGGAGAAGACGACCTTCTTAACGCCATGTGGGGTGTATTGCTACACCTGCATGCCTTTTGGCCTCCGCAACGCGGGCGCAACCTTTCAGCGGCTGATGCACATCGCGTTGGGGCGGCAGCTCGGGAGGAACACAGAGGCCTACGTCGATGACATAATAGTCAAATCTCGCGAGGCGAGGACGTTGATTCAAGACTTGGAGGAGACATTTGAAAGCTTGCGCCGGGTAAACCTGAGGCTTAACCCGGAGAAGTGTGTGTTCGGTGTCCCCTCCGTCAAGCTACTGGGGTTCCTCGTATCCCACAGAGGGATCGAGGCGAACCCGGAGAAGATTGAGGCCATCGAAGACATGAGCCCACCACAGACCCTCAAGGAGATCACGAGAAGCTAGCGGCGGGTGACGCGTTAGGGCGTTTCATCTCCAAGCTAAGGCGAGCGCCTTACCCTTACAGTAAGCTCATGAAGAAGAAGGGCCCTTGAGTGGACCCGAGGCCGACCGGGCTTTCGGGAACTCGGGAAATACCTCACTAGCCCCCGGTGATGGTGGCGCCAAGTCCTCTCGAGCCTCTGGTACTCTACCTCGCCGCCACCCGTACTCCTTGTTGCAGCACTGGTGGCGGTTGGAGGAGCGCCAAGACAAGGAGTCTTGCATCAAGCCCAGTGAAATGACGCCTTGGTCGAGAAGGCACGGCGGGGCCGTCAGTAGAGGAGCACCAAGCTCAGCAGGGCAACGCCACAGAAGCTCACGAGGACGGTCAGATCTCAAGAAACCCCCCACCTCAGGATACGCCACAATCTCCGCAGGACCCGAGCCTTAACAGTGCGTCAGCCCTCGTCGAACACCCGGTGTACTTCGTCAGCACCATACTGCGGGACGCAAGGGCATGCTACCCCATGCCGCAAAAGCTCCTGCTCGCACTCCTAGTGGCCTCGCGCAAGTTGCGACATTATTTCCAAGGGCACCCCATCAAGGTCGTCTCATCTTACCCGTTGGAGAGGGTACTCGGGAGCCCAAACTCGGCCGGAAGGGTCGCTGAATGGAACATTGAGCTGCAAGCATTCCAGATGGAGTTCAGCACCACCAGGGTCATCAAGGGAGCTGCACTCGCCGATTTTGTGGCAGAATGGGCAGATGCCCCGGCTCTTGAGGAAGGAGAAGACCGGTCCACCTCCCAGGGAGTGAGGCACCAGACAGCTGGGTCATGCATTTTGATGGCGCCTTTGCGCACTAGGGCGCGGGGGCTGGAGCAGTGCTCATCTCGCCCACTCAGGACAAGCTCTACTCTGTTGTGCAACTCTGCTTCCAGCACGGCGAGAAGGTCTCCAACAATATCGCAGAGTACGAAGGCCTCATAGCTGGCCTGAAGGCTGCGGCGGCTCTAGGAGTGAAGCGCCTCACTGTCAAGGGAGACTCGCAACTCCTCGTCAACTTCTCCAACAAAGTATATGCACCGAAGGACGAGCACATGGAGGCCTACCTCGCGGAGGTGCGCAAGATGGAAAAGCAGTTCTCGGGCCTAGAGCTGCAACACGTACCCCGAGGCACCAACAAGGAAGCCGACGACATCGCCAAGAGAGCATCCAAGCGGCAACCGCAAGAGCCCAACGTCTTCGAAGAGCGGCTCTTCAAGCCATCGGCTGCGCCACCTCTGTCAAGCACGGCTCAGCCTCGGGAGGAGCTCCCACAGCCCCCGGCCACGGGAGCCCCAGCTTGCGGCCCAACCTTAGGAGCTCGGCTGCTTTTGGCGCTCGAGCCCCAGGAGGAGTGCTAGACCAAGGAATTCAAGGAGTATCTGATGCACGGGACGCGGCCGGAAAAGGAATATGACGCGGAGCGCGTGGACCGACAGGCCACGGCATACTGTATTCAAGATGGCGAGTTATACAAGAAACAACCGAATGATGTTACGCTGCGCTGCATCTCCGGCGATCAAGGAAATGACTTGCTGGCTGACATACATGGCGGCGACTGCGGACACCACTCGTCGTTGCAGACTCTCGTTGGTAAGGTGTTCCGCAGTGGGTTCTATTGGCCTACAGCACTCAACGATGCAGCCGAGCTGGTGAAGTCTTGTGAAGCTTGTCCAAGAAGATCCATCAGCCTGCACAGGGTCTCCAAACCATTCCACTCACGTGGCCGTTCGCGGTCTGGGGGCTGGATATCTTGGGCCCGTTCCCACGAGCGCCAGGGGGCTACCACTATCTCTACGTCGCCATCGACAAGTTCACCAAGTGGGCGGAAGTGGAAGCCGTCCGTACCATTCTGGCCGGCTCTGCTATCAAGTTCATCAAGGGCCTCGTGAGCCGCTTCGGGGTCCCCAACCGCATCATCACAGATAGCGGCTCGCAGTTTACTAGTAACCTCTTCAAAACCTATTGTGCTAACCTTGGAACACAGATCTGCTACGCTTCGGTGGCCCACCCCAGGAGCAACGGTCAGGCTGAACGCACCAACGCTGAGGTCCTGAGAGGCCTCAAGACCAGGACCTTCAATAAAAAGCTGGAAGCCTGGGTCAGGGGCTGGCACGACGAACTCCAGTCCATGCTGTGGTCCATTCATACCACTGCCACCAAGCCAACGGGCGAGACTCCGTTCTTCCTCGTCTATGGAGCTGAGGCGGTCCTCCCTCACGAGGTCAAACATCGCTCCGCACGGGTCCTGGCGTTCGACGAAGCGCACCAGGACGCTACACGGGGGATGGACCTCGTGCTGGGGGAGGAACGCCGTCGTGAAGCCGCACTAAGGGCGGCAAGGTACCAGCAAGCTCTGCGACAGTACCATTGCCGCAACATCCGCTCCAGGACGCTTGAGGTAGGCGACCTCGTCCTAAGGCGGGTCCTCTCCAGGGAGGGGTTGCACAAGCTTTCACCCAGGTGGGAGGGCCCGTTCAGGGTCGTTCAAGTCTCCAGGCCGGGTGCAGCGTGCCTGGAGACGCAGGATGGGACACCCATCCAGAATGCCTGGAACATCCAACACCTCTGGAAGTTTTATCCATGAAGCAAGGCCCAGAGCCTGAGAAGCAAGGCCCAGAGCCTGAGAAGAAAGGCCTAGAGCCTGTGAAGAAGGCCCGGTGCCTGTGAAGAATCGCCGCCCGTGACACTCTCACGTAATAATGAGTTGGGGCTGTACACGCCCCGGAGTCTCAGGAGCGCCGGCCTCAGGCCCTGGGGCTCCCTCCCACACCTAGTGGACAGCACTTAGCTTCGCGCTGGTGAGAAGACTTGAAGACTAGATTAGGTGCCGGACGCGGCTTTTCATTTGCTTTCCGAAGTTGGCTCGCTTTTCCTTAATCGAAGTTGCTCTTGGCGTTCATTGCTGATTTGGTTCCCCAGCCTTTTACCGCTTCTTTGTGTTTCGGCTCCGGTTTGCTCTTATCCTCTCTCTCGCATGTCTCGCGAGGGGGCTAGGCAGGTGCCCTCGCGAGCATTTTTCTTCTCGTTGCCTTTTCGCGAGCCACCCTTGTTCGAGCCTGGAAGCTGGCACACCTCTCCTAAATCCGTGCCCTACGGGTACCGCGATGCAAAGCCCCCAGTCAAAGCTCGGGTGGATGGCAAGTTTTTGGTACACCCCCTAACGATTTTTTTGCAGTTTCCGAGCAACGCGGACACCACGCGGGGGAAAAGGTTTCCTAAACGTGCCAGGTTAAGTTATCTCTGCACAAAATAAGTATCACGGCGTGGGAACGACTTGCACAATGCATTAACCAAAGAACCACAGTTCGATACACGCCCCTCTGGGTCCATACTAGTTTCATTTTCTGATGCAGGAAAGAAAAAAAAAGCTAAGCAAAGCAACGTTGCAGCAGTCCACGGAGGCAGGCCCTTGGCGACGCCCCAAGCCTAGCCGGACCCCTCCTCGCGCTTCATGGAGGCGCGACGGCGAGATGACCCGCTGCCTTCTTTGAAGCGGGCGCGGCGACGTGGCGGCTGATCGTAGCCACCGCTGCTGGAGCCGTCACCAGAGGAAGAGCCGCCGTAGCTGGAGGAGACGCGGTCGCCGCTGAAGGCAGGCTCGCCTTCGTCCTCATCGCGACCGTCACCAAGGCCAAGCACCTCCTCACCGTCGTTCGCCTCGGGGCAGCACCCGGCGCGGCGGCCATCCTCCCCAAACACCCTCACATAGAGGGTCGACTCACCATCGTACCTGAAATGGAGGGTGCATTGCCTGCCCAGGCCGCGCGCGCAGCCGAACGTTTGCCAGCCATGGGCCAGGGCTATGTTACCCGCGGCGGAAGTCTCGACCATGACCCAAGAGGCCCAGCAGCCGTCCGCCTGCAGCCAGAGCCCGCTCGGGCCAGAGGTCGGCAGTTTGCCGGCGAAGAAGCGTGGAACCTGGAACTAGTTGCCGGCCGGGCTCTCTGACCAAACAACGAACTCCGGCAACACCTCAGCAGAATGGAAGCGCGGGCGGGGAGGCAGCGCCACCATCGCGCCTCCCCTCATCGGCAGGACCACCATGGATGGGGCGATCCCCCCGGCGTGTCGGCGCCACCTCGGCAGTGGGTCACGGCGGAAGTCGCGGCGTGCTCTTGTGATCGGCCACGGCAGCGCTTGGGCGCCGGGAGCGAGGCCCTCGCGAGGTCTTCCCTTCTCGGTGGCGAGAACTTCTTTCGTGGCGCCATCGGCGGCAGCAGCGATGAGTGGAGCAAGCAGGGCCGAAGCAAGCAGCGAGGAAGAAATGGGCAGCAGGGCTCCGCCCTCCCCATTTATAGCGAGAGAAGGCCAACCGGCGTCTCCCATGATCGCAGGTAATGATGGTTTTCCTTGCATGTCGCAGGGACTCGTCAAATCGTGCAGTTGTCGAGGCAGCGCGGGAAAGCGGAGAAGCCCACGTCCAATCAACCGCCACGTGTCGACCGAGGCCGTAGGCTTTTGGGGCCCGCGGCGCTCCTAACTTGACCCTTGGCTTCACCATGAAAGCCAAGCCCGCAGCCTTGGGCCGGGGGCTCTGTCGGCGTTAAGGGCAGGGGTCCCAGACTTGCTGCTGCTGCCCCTGGCGTGGCTAGGCAGCGGGCCGTATGGCCCATCTTCATCAACAAGGCATCCAAGACCCTCCCGAGGGTCCAAGCCTCGCGAGGCGGACGATGCAAGACTCCCTCTGGAGTAGCCTAGTGCTACCTCTTGAGCACTGCGTTGGATTTCCTTGAAGAGGAAAGGATGATGCAGCAAAGTAGCGTAAGTATTTCCCTCAGCTTTTGAGAACCAAGGTATCAATCCAGTAGGAGGCTACGCGTGAGTCCCTCGTACCTACACAAAGCAAATAACTCCTCACAACCAACGCGATTAGGGTTGTCAATCCCTTCACGGTCACTTACGAGAGTGAGATCTGATAGAGATGATAGATAATATTTTTGGTATTTTTGTGATAAAGATGCAAAGTAAAATAAAAGAAAAGTAAAAAAGCAAAGGCAATAATAAAGTGATAGAGATTAATATGATGAAGATAGACCTAGGGGCCATAGGTTTCACTAGTGGCTTCTCTCAAGAGCATAACTATTTTACGGTGGGTGAACAAATTACTGTTGAGCAATTGACAGAATTGAGCATAGTTATGAGAATATCTAGGTATGATCATGTATATAGGCATCACGTCCGAGAGAAGTAGACCGACTCCTGCCTGCATCTACTACTATTACTCCACTCATCGACCGCTATCCAGCATGCATCTAGAGTATTAAGTTAATGAAAACAGAGTAACGCCTTAAGCAAGATGACATAATGTAGAGGGGTAAATTCATGCAATATGATAAAAACCCCATCTTGTTATCCTCGATGGCAACGATACAATCGTGCCTTGCTGCCCCTCATCCTTTGGGAAAGGACACGCAAGATTGAACCCAAAGCTAAGCACTTCTCCCATTGCAAGAAAAACCAATCTAGTAGGCCAAACCAAAGTGATAATTCGAAGAGACTTGCAAAGATAACCAATCATACATAAAAGAATTCAGAGAAGATTCAAATATTGTTCATAGATAATATTGATCATAAACCCACAATTCATCGGTCTCAACAAACACACCACAAAAAGAAGATTACATCGAATAGATCTCCACGAGAGAGGGGGAGAACATTGTATTGAGATCCAAAAAGAGAGAAGAAGCCATCTAGCTACTAAATATGGACCCGAAGGTCTGAAGTAAACTACTCACACTTCATTGGAGGGGCTACGGTGATTATGTAGAAGCCCTCCATGGTGGATGCCCTCTCCGGCGGAGCTCCGGAACAGGCCCCAAGATGGGATCTCGTGGGTACAGAAGGTTGCGGCAGTGGAATTAGGTTTTTGGCTCCGTATCTGGTCGTTTGGGGGTACGTAGGTATATATAGGAGGAAGAAGTACGTCGGTGGAGCAAGGTGGGGCCCACGAGGGTGGAGGGCGCGCCCTGGGGGGTAGGTGCACCCCCCTACCTCATGCCCTCCTTGAAGCTTCATTGACTTAGGGTCCAAGTCTCCTGGGTCATATTCGGTGAGAAAATCATGTTCCCGAAGGTTTCATTCCGTTTGGACTCCGTTTGATATTCCGTTTCTTCGAAACTCTGAAATAGGCAAAAAACAGCAATTCTGGGCTGGGCCTCCGGTTAATAGGTTAGTCCCAAAAATAATATAAAAGTGGAAAATAATGCCCAATATTGTCCAAAACAGTAGATAATATAGCATGGAGCAATCAAAATTATAGATACGTTGGAGGCGATCGAGCCCCTAAGCTTAATTCCCTTTCGTCCTCGAGTAGGTAAATGATAAAACAGAATTTTTGATGCGAGTGCTACTTGGCATAATTTCAATGTAATTCGTCTTAATTGTGGTATGAACATTCAGATCCGAAAGATTCAAGACAAAAGTTTAATATTGACATAAAAATAATAATACTTCAAGCATACTAACAGAGCAATTATATCTTCTCAAAATAACATGGCCAAAGAAAGTTATCCATACAAAATCATATAGTCTGGCTATGCTCTATCTTCACCACACAAAGTATTTAAATCATGCACAACCCCGATGACAAGCCAAGCAATTGTTTCATACTTTTGTCATTCTCAAAACTTTTTCAATCTTCACGCAATACATGAGCGTGAGCCACGGATATAGCACTATATGGGTGGAATAGAAGGGTGGTTGTGGAGAAGACAAAAAGGGAGAAGATAGTCTCACATCAACTAGGCGTATCAACGGGCTATGGAGATGCCCATCAATAGATATCAATGTGAGTGAGTAGGGATTGCCATCCAATGGATGCACTAGAGCTATAAGTATGTGAAAGCTCAACAAAAGAAACTAAGTGGGTGTGCATCCAACTCGCTTGCTCACGAAGACCTAGGGCATTTTGAGGAAGCCCATCATTGGAATATACAAGCCAAGTTCTATAATGAAAAATTACCACTAGTATATGAAAGTGACAAAATGAGAGACTCTCTATCATGAAGATCATGGTGCTACTTTGAAGCAGAAGTGTGGTAAAAGGATAGTAACATTGTCCCTTCTCTCTTTTTCTCTCATTTATTTATTTATTTTTTATTTTTTTTGTTTGGGCCTTTTCTCCTTTTTTTATGGCCTCTTTTTTTTCGTCCGGAGTCTCATCCCAACTTGTGGGGGAATCATAGTCTCCATCATCCTTTCCTCACTGGGACAATGCTCTAATAATGATGATCATCACACTTTTATTTTCTTACAACTCAACAATTACAACTCGATACTTGGAAAAAAATATGACTCTATATGAATGCCTCCGGCGGTGTACTGGGATGTGCAATGACTCATGAGTGACATGTATGAAAGAATTATGAACGGTGGCTTTGCCACAAATACGATGTCAACTACATGATCATGCTAGCAATATGACAATGATGGAGCGTGTCATAATAAACGGAACGGTGGAAAGTTGCATGACAATATATCTCGGAATGGCTATGGAAATGCCATGATAGGTAGGTATGGTGGCTATTTTGAGGATAGGTATATGGTGGGTGTATGATACCGGTGAAAAGTGCGCGGTATTAGAGCGGCTAGCAATGGTGGGAGAAGGAAAAGTGCGTATAATCCATGGACTCAACATTAGTCATGAAGAACTCATATACTTATTGCAAAAATCTACAAGTTATCAAAGCAAAGTATTACGCGCATGCTCCTAGGGGGATATATTGGTAGGAAAAGACCATCGCTCGTCCCCGACCGCCACTCATAAGGAAGACAATCAATAAATAAATCATGCTCCGACTTCATCGCATAACAGTTCACCATACGTGCATGCTATGGGAATCACAAACTTCAACACAAGTATTTCTCAAATTCACAAGTACTCAACTAGCATGACTCTAATATCACCATCTTCATATCTCAAAACAATTATCAAGCATCAAACTTTTCTTACTATCCAACGCACTCAAAAGAAAGTTTTACAAATATTGAATACCAAGCATATTAGGATTATTAAGCAAATTACCATGCTATTTAAGACTCTCAAAATAATCTAAGTGAATCATGAGAGATTAATAGTTTCTATAAAACAAATCCACCATCGTGCTCTAAAAGATACAAGTGAAGTACTAGAGCAAAGCTATATAACTCAAAAAATATAAGTGAAGCACAAAGAGTATTCATATAATTTCCAAATCATGTATGGCTCTCTCAAGGTGTGTACAACAAGGATGATTGTGGTAAACTAAAAAACAAAGACTCCAATCATACAAGACACTCCAAGCAAAACACATATCTTGTGGTGAATAAAAATATAGGTCCAAGTAAAGTTACCGATGGAAGTAGACGAAAGTGGGGATGCCTTCCGGGGCATCCGCAAGCTTTGAATTTTTGGTGTCCTTAGATTATCTTGGGGGTGCCATGGGCATCCCCAAGCTTAGGCTCTTGCCACTCCTTGTTCCATAATCCATCAAATCTTTCACCCAAAACTTGAAAACTTCACAACACAAAACTCAGCAGAAAATCTCGTGAGCTCCGTTAGCGAAAGAAAACAAAAGACCACTTCAAGGTACTGTAATGAACTTATTATTTATTTATATTGGTGTTAAACCTACTGTATTAAAACTTCTCTATGGTTTATAAACTCTTTTACTAGCCATAGGTTCATCAAAATAAGCAAACAACACACGAAAAACAAAATCTGTCAAAAACAGAACAGTCTGTAGTAATCTGTAACTAAAGCAAACTTATGGAACTCTAAAAAATCATCCAAAATAGGAAGACCTAGGAAATTTGTTTATTGATCAGAATCAATTGGAATCACTATTTTATCACGTACTGGTGATTTTTACAAATTGTTTTCGTGAACAGAAAGTTTCTGGAAATTACAGCAAGATCAAATAACTATCATCCAAGAAGATCCTATAGGTTTAACTTGGCACAAACACTAATTAAAACATAAAACCACATCTAAAAAGAAGGTAGATGGATTATTTATTCCTAAACAGAAGCAAAAGCAAAAAAACTAAAAATAAAATTGGGTTGCCTCCCAACAAGCGCTATCGTTTAACGCCCTTAGCTAGGCATAATAGCAAGGATAGATCTAGGTATTGCCATCTTTGGTAGGCAATCCATAAGTGTCTCTCATGATAGATTCATATGGTAATTTTATTTTATTTCTAGGGTAGTATTCCTTGCCTTTCTTTAATGGAAATTGGAATCTAATATTCCCTTCTTTCATATCAATAATTGCACCAATCGTTCTAAGAAAAGGTCTACCAAGAATAATAGGACATGAAGGATTGCAATCTATATCAAGAACGGTAAATCTACGGGCAAATAATTCCTACTTGCAACAATAAGAACATCATTAATTCGTCTCATAGGTTTCTTAATAGCGGAATCCGCAAGGTGCAAGTTTAGAGAGCAATCATCAAAATCGCGGAAATCTAGCAAATCGCACAAAGTTTTGGGAATAGTGGAAACACTAGCACCCAAATCACATAAAGCATAAAACTCATGATCCTTAATCTTAATTTCAATAGTTGGTTCCCACTCATCATAAAGTTTTATAGGGATAGAAACTTCCAACTCAAGTTTTTCTTCATAAGATTGCATCAAGGCATCAACGATATGTTTAGTAAACGCTTTATTTTGACTATAAGCATGAGGAGAATTTAGCACGGATTGTAACAAGGAAATACAATCAATTAAAGAGCAATTGGAATTAAGATCTAGGGTTTTTATTTCTTCAATCGCACTTTTATTAATTTTAGCATCAAGATCTAGAAACTCTGAATTCTTGGAACGCCTTCTAGGTAAAGGTGGATCATATTCAGTCTCATCACTACCAAGATTCATATTGCAAAACAAATATTTAATAGGAAACACATCAATAACTTTTAGATCTTCATCTTTATTTTCATAGAAATCCGGTTTAGCGGCCGTCTTGTTGACTAAGATAGCTTGCTTATCCGATATTTCAGTAGTCAATTTCTCAAGACGAGCAATTTGGGATCTTAAACCATCGAATTCTTTAGGCATAACATCGAGCTCTTTATTCATATAATGCATAAAACATTTTTGTTCCTTAAGCTCGTTTCTGAAGAAATTATTATGCTCAAATTGCAGAACCATAAAATTCCTGACATTGCTTTCGATCTCTTCTAATCTTTTAAGGTGAAGATCACCAAATCTAGGTAAAGCCATCGCGACAAACTAGCAATCGAACACACGAGCAAACAAAAGCAAGCGGAAAAGAGGCAAACGGAAAAGAGATGGCGAATAAAACGGCAAGGGTGAAGTGGGGGAGAGGAAAATGGGAGGCAAATGGCAAATAATGTAATGCGAGAGATAAGGGATTGTGATGGGTACTTGGTATGTTGACTTTTGCGTGAGACCTCCCAACAGCGGCGCAGAAATTCTTCGGCTACCTCTTGAGCACTGCGTTGGATTTCCTTGAAGAGGAAAGGATGATGCAACAAAGTAGCGTAAGTATTTCCCTCAGTTTTGAGAACCAAGGTATCAATCCAGTAGGAGGCTATGCGCGAGTCCCTCGTACCTACACAAAGCAAATAACTCCTCACAACCAACGCGACTAGGGGTTGTCAATCCTTTCATGGTCACTTACGAGAGTGAGATCTGATAGAGATGATAGATAATATTTTTGGTATTTTTGTGATAAAGATGCAAAGTAAAATAAAAGAAAAGTAAAAAGCAAAGGCAATAATAAAGTGATAGAGATTAATATGACGAAGATAGACCCGGGGGCCATAGGTTTCACTAGTGGCTTCTCTCAAGAGCATAAGTGTTTTAAGGAGGGTGAACAAATTACTGTTGAGCAATTGACAGAATTGAGCATAGTTATGAGAATATCTAGGTATGATCATGTATATAGGCATCACGTCCGAGACAAGTAGATCGACTCCTGCCTGTATCTACTACTATTACTCCACTCATCGACTGCTATCCAGCATGCATCTAGAGTATTAAGTTAATGAAAACAGAGTAACGCCTTAAGCAAGATGACATGATTTAGAGGGATAAATTCATGCAATACGATAAAAACCCCATCTTGTTATCCTCGATGGCAACAATACAATACGTGCCTTGCTGCCCCTACTGTCACTGGGAAAGGACACCGCAAGATTGAACCCAAAGCTAAGCACTTCTCCCATTGCAAGAAAAACCAATCTAGTAGGCCAAACCAAACTGATAATTCGAAGAGACTTGCAAAGATAACCAATCATACATAAAAGAATTCAGAGAAGATTCAAATATTGTTCATAGATAATCTTGATCATAAACCCACAATTCATCGGTCTCAACAAACACACCGCAAAAATAAGATTACATCGAATAGATCTCCACGAGAGAGGGGGAGAACATTGTATTGAGATCCAAAAAGAGAGAAGAAGCCATCTAGCTGCTAACTATGCACCCCAAGGTTTGAGGTAAACTACTCACACTTCATCGGAGGGGATATGATGATGTAGAAGCCCCCCGTGGTGGATGCCCTCTCCGGCGGAGCTCCGTAACAGGCCCCAAGATGGGATCTCGTGGGTACAGAAGGTTGCGGCAGTGGAATTAGGTTTTTGGCTCCGTATCTGATCGTTTGGGGGTACGTGGGTATATATAGGAGGAAGAAGTACGTCGGTGGAGCTTCATGGGGCCCACGAGGGTGGGGGCGCGCCCTAGGGGGGTGGGCGCGCCCCCTACCTCGTGCCCACCTCATGGATTTCTTGACGTAGGGTCCAAGTCTCCTGGATCATGTTCGGTGAGAAAATCACGTTCCCGAAAGGTTTCATTCCGGTTGGACTCCGTTTGATATTCCGTTTCTTCGAAACACTGAAATAGGCAAAAAAAACAGCAATTCTGGGCTGGGCCTCCGGTTAATAGGTTAGTCCCAAAAATAATATAAAAGTGGGAAATAAAGCCCAATATTGTCCAAAACAGTAGATAATATAGCATGGAGCAATTAAAAATTATAGATACGTTGGAGACGTATCACCTAGCCAGGCAGGCTCACGAGGAGCAGAGATATCAAGGCGGGGCAAACCTCTCGAGGCACTCGTGACGTGAGCCATGACGAACGGTGCCAGGGGGGTGCCAGGCGGGCGCCAGTGCGCACAGCGTCCACATTTCCTCTTTGGTGCTAAGGAGGCAAGCGCAGACGAAGAGTATCGAGGCATCAGGCAAAGGTTGCCATATTGGTGCAACAAGGCCAAGACCAGGAGGACGGCAAGGCGGAGGTCATCATGGAGCCCAAGACGGCGTCATCCCAGGGCTTTTCGCAGGCGAAGACCGCTTTTGTAAGGATAGCTTGTACTAGCTGTCCCCCTTCAAATTTTCCCGCCGTTGTTGGCTCCCTTCCCGCTCAACATTTGGGAAGAGGACTAGGGCCTATATAAGTAGAGCTAGCCACCACTGTAGGCGGGATCTGATCTTAGCTTGATCCAATCCGACCGAGAGCCTAGCCACAAGAACACCTCAACCTCAGGAGGCTGTTCTTCCCTTGTACTGTTCATCATCAGCCCAAGAGGCAATCCACCACCACCACACTGGAGTCACTACAAAAAAAATACACTTCTGTGATGATACATGTTTGTCATAGTAGGTCGCGTTTTCTGTCATGCATGTACATCCATGGCAAATTTATGACAGAATCAAGATAGTCATACCAGTGCAGTCGTAGAAGTGTTCCATGACATTGTCAAAATTATCATCACGGAAGTGTCCACTTCCATGACAATAAATCACGCGTCACAGAAGTGCTTTCGTCAAGGGTGACCGACACGTGGCATCCACCGTAACGGAACGCCTTTAAGCTATCATGTCGGATTTTGGAACCGATAACCCGTTAACAGCCACGACCAATGCCGATTTTCCACGTGTAAAATTCTCATTGGCTGACGGATCCAGGCACAGGTGTCACTCATCCAACGGTCGAGATGGGCCTATGATATGTTGACACGTGGCAGCCCAAAATGGCCCACAAAGTTTAAATGGGCCGGCCCAACCGAAGGCCCATAAGATTTAGCGGACCATAATGGGCCGGCCCAGCTAAAGGCCCACAAAATTTAGCGGACCATAATGGGCCGGCCCAGCTAAAGGCCCACACGATTTTGTAGACCATAATGGGCCGGCCCAGCTAAAGGCCCACAAGATTTTGCGGACCACAATGGGCCGACCCAGCTAAAGGCCCACAAGATTCTGCAGACCATAATGGGCCAGCCCAGCTAAAGGCCCAACATTCTCTATCAAATCGGCCCGTCAACGGTCTGTCCTAAACTTGTCAGCAACACGGCCCATGGTCACTTCTGGCCCATTAACAAACTGCTAAGTAAATAATAATTACGGCCCGTGTATTTCCTACCGTTAAAGGTCCGACTTCATTTGGGCCCATTTACGTGCCATCAAAACTTTTGGCCCATAAACCATCGTGAAGGATTTGGGTCATATTCGCCATGTCCGACATTCGCCCGTTAGAGGCCCACTATAGCTTTGGGCCACTTTCGACTGTTGTCATTTTCGCCCGTTAACGCCGGACGTAAACCATGGGCCATATGGCCTAACGTCATTTCGGGCCCATTAACGGCCCATATAAAATGACGATAATCTAGCCCGATCAAGTTCCTACTGTTAAAGGCCGTGTATTAGGTCAACAAGACTTACTACCCGTCCAATTTCGCCTCACAAAGATCCACTGGGTTATTTGGAACAATCAGGGCCCAATCTCACTTTCGGTCTATTAAAGGCCCATGTTTTTTATGGGCTCGAGATATTTACACCTGTAAACGGCCTATTTTTACTGAGGGCCCAAATTATGTTTAGGCCTATTAAAGGCCCACTATGGGCACAGCCTACCAGAAAAATATGAAAGCTTATGCTGATTTAGGCCCAGATATTTTTAGTGGGCTACATGCCAATTTCGGCCCGTAATAGCCCAATTGGAATGGGCCCGACGAATTTTGGCATGTTGGGCTCCTACGAAGCTTTCGGCCGAATACATTACTAAGATAAACCTACACTACAGAAAAATAGCGTCAGAATTATCGCAGCCCGAGGCAGCATCATAAATGTTGTATCACAACAAAATAAATTCCAACCATACAACAAAAGGCCTGCTGGCATAAAGTTTACTGATCCTTCCGGATAAAAGCACCATCGATGTATAGAAGCACATATCATTTGACCTGAGTGCTAATGTTTCAGTTATAGAACTCGATGGAGCAAAGACGATCTCCACCTTTTTCCACCATTGCTCTTGAACAACGAAGCAATGTCTCGATAGTCTAGTTTCAAAACCATTCATATCTTGACGACATTTCTCAACCGCTATTCTTGTTTCCAAACAACGCCCATTAGGGATTGGACTTGTGTCCGGAGCACGATATATCACTGTCTAGCAGGAAGATTTTGTTCAAGAGGCGATTTGGACGAGGTTACCTTGACAACGAACCCGTAATTACGCAGAAGGTGCTTTTTGCAATCGTTAGTGGAGAGATATCGACGACCGCAACAAGAGGTGACATTGTGCCCGTAGTAGCCTCGCCACCTTCGTGTGGTTGTGGCTGTTCAATCATTTGTTCCATAGCTTCCTAAAGTTTGAACTTGTAGATTAGTGTACCAGATAAGTTACTAATGAGACAAAAACAAACAAAGTAGGTTAAACGCTTATACATAACTTATTTTGGTGAACTACTGTAATACATTAGCATGTATTGTAGTGCCAACTACATAATAAAATCACTTTCGAACAAATGTCCATGTAGCATGCCTATCAGATTGTCTATTTCCTCACATTCGCTGACATCTAAGGATAAAGAGACATGGTTTAAAGTAGGATGAACATAGTATGACATCATTCATATCATGGGCAAACAGATATAAAACAAACAAAGCTATTTTATCATTGTAAGCGACGTGAACATAACAACTAGATTACGATCAAGACCAAAAGAATATCCTTCATCTCTTTTAAACCATGTAAGGTGAAATGATACGTTAAGACAACTGTGAATAAAAGTGAACAGAGTAACTGACATTGGCTGCAAACCAAGTAGTTAAATGAAGACATCACAGTACCAATTAGTTCAAGGCAGGAGGAGTAAGGACTTACAACAGCGGCTTGAACTGGTGTGCTCATGCCCTTCATCTTGCTGGTGTGGCAATCCTTGAAGATTTGCACCGCATTCGGTTCAGTTCTTTTGGTCCGCACGGATTCCTCTCAGATTTGGAACAAGTAAATATAGATACGATAATATGGCACAAAAAAAGAAGGAAGTAGCAGTTATTTACAAGAGCCTCAAGCAGGTGCAATATAGCTACAGATCCCGTTGTCCGTTGGAATTTCACTTTAGAACGGTTGGTTTTGTTCTTCAAATAGTTAGCCTAGAAGAAGATACACTTGTAAGGCACATACATAAATACAAGTTCAATATGTGGTCCGATCAAATACATATAGCCTACCCCGATATTTTGGATCGCACAAGTGTTTAACAAGGGCTGTCCATTTCTTCATCGTAATATATTCCACCGGAGATGTTTGGGCGATTTCATTGTTAGCCTTGCCTTCAAAGTGAGATTTTCTAAGGTGGTACCGACATCGTCAGCAGAGCAGATCGAAAAACATGAGTGCATGCTTGTTTAGTTGCATCATCTTTCGGATCCAACTTGAACCTCATCTGCTGAAAAAGAATGTGAGTCTTATTAGGAGGAAGCTAGAAAGTGTGGGACAGAGCAAGACAATATTACTAATTGCGATGAATAACATTACTTACGGATAAATGGTCAAGGAAGGTGTTAAACTGGTATTATCTTTCTCATTCCTGCATCGATCCACGTTGGGAGGATACGCATGACACCTAACGGTTGCCTCGATACTAACTTGGCTGACTCAGAGCATCACATGGCCTTTTAAACCTGCCTCAAAATGGATCTCCATTCTTCCTCCTTTAGATTTTGTTAATCTGTCAAGCATTATCCTCGATGTCTGCTTTCGCTTGCCGTGGTGCTAGTTCAACAACTAATATGGAAAGTGTTAGTGTACATCAAACTATGAGAGTACATATAAAGGAGCATGCAATCGCAAATTGACTCGGTCAGTACCGCCTTGGTGTTGATGCTCATGAGGTTCATATGATCTTGCTAAGTCCTGTTGTGTCATCGCTTTGGAAGTAGTGTTAGGTGTGATGGCAGCTTGGGAACCGCCAGTTCTCGAGCAAACGAACGAGTAATCGTTGAGATGCGGTACAGCTTGAAGCGGATGCTGCAGCTGGTGGAGCAGTGATCTTGTGTTTGTATATTTAGCCGGTGGACTTGGACCTTCTATCGCACTATAAGTACCAGCAGAATCTCGACGGCGTAAACTTTTCCGCTTCACCCACGTAGTAACAACACTCCCTACTATATTATTTTCCTTGCTTTTTTGACTTTGCCATGTCAAGCTATACCCACAACACAAAAGAATAAAATCACTCTTCGTAACTCATTGATGCATGATACGCATAAGCAATACTTTGATGTAAGACAACAGATGAGGATGGAATATGTAAGAAAAACAGACATCATGACATATTCACAACTAGGATGTGCACACTAAGCGTATGATTTTCAAGAAAATAGAAGTAATGCAAGCTAGACACCATATGAAAGATGCAACCAATATTACTCGCCAAGTTAAAAGTGTCTTGTCATAAGTGGCAATTCTAAAATTAGAAGCAAGACAACGAGAAATCAATGCAAGATGCAACCACTATCAAACTGCCATGTTAAAAGCGCCCAATCATGAGTGACTCGATGCGGGATACACAACAACAGTATTTTGATGTAAGAACATGGTATGATAGATAGATGTAGTGTATTCTAGACACGTAAATGTCGGTGTACTAGAGTAGGGTACCCTAGTATCCCTAACTCGCACGGGCAGTTGCAGCACCCCACGGCAAGGCTTGCTGTGTGACCGCCAAGGTCCTCTCGTGGTTCCCTTGGAGCCATTCAAGAACAAAGTATTCAAGCCAAGGAGATAAGGCCCCGCAAGAGGAGCTTGCCGGAAGGCCAACCAAGGCACTTAGAGACAAGGCCCCGCAAGAGGAGCTTGCGGGAAGGCCCGTGAGCGACAAACTTCCGCACACGACAAGACGACGGCCGCTGGCAAGGCGCTTGCCGCGCATGCTACCACATCTCAGAATTCACGCCCAAAGACATCCACCAACGTGTCGCCTCGAGACCTTTCCAGCGCCAGCGTGGCAAGAGGTCAGGGCAGCGGGCGCGGTGGCAAGCGGTGCCGACAAGATTGCCATCGTGGCAAGCGTGGCGCCCCCGACGGTCCCTTTCCGCACTATTTAGGCGATACGCACGGGCATTTAATGCCTTTGTCCCCGCCGCCGTGGTTAGGTATGTTACACTGCACAAGTAGCTGTACCAACCGCAACTCATTTTCCTTTTTGCCCTTGTTCACGTAAGCACTGTCGGTGACCCCTTGAGCATATAAAAGGAGGCCCATGCAACGAGGGGGGTTCAACACTCTCATGCTCGGTCTCGTTAGTAGCTGGTGTGTATCAGTAGTATTCAGCGCCCGAGCAAGAACACAATACAACTCAGACATGCAGCAAGAGGAGGTTATCTCTCCGAGAGCTCCGGCTGGGTAAACTGCTCGTGTGTTCACCGATCTGCTCTTCGGCGACTCCGCCCCCACCGAACCGAAATGGGCTCGGTCCGCCGGTCCCATAGGTGTTCGTGGGTCGATCAGCTTCCCCGACATCTTTGGCGCGCCTGTAGGGCGCCGAGGCTGTGTGAACCTGATCCGGCGTTCACACGAGCTACATCTTCATCATCTTCATCGACATGCCACCGAAGAAGAAGGCTTCGGCAGCAGCAGAGCCATCTACGTCGATCCCACCACCACCGGAGCAAACGAGTGGTGGGGTAGACACCGACGGAAGGGCGGGCGTCGACGAAGGAGTCCACGGTGCGGCCAAGTCCAAGAACAAGGCCGCACAGACCTCGGCGTCCGTACACGCACCGTGCCCTTCTCAGGAGGCGCGGGACCGACAGCGTCATGGTATTCACAGTACCATACGCTCATTGGATCAAGATCGAGCTGGTGGATCCCGAGGCCCTCAAGACCAGCATGCACGCCAACATGCTGGCACGAAGCGAGGCACGGTTGCTCGGACGGATACTGCTCCTTCTAACATAGTTAGAAGTCCAAGCATATCCCGCCTCGCGCCGTTTCGCCATCGCCACCCGCCACTCCAGCGTAAGCTTTGGCAGAGCTCAATCGCTTCTAGATTACCCTCCAACGGCCGACAAGGTCGACGTAATGGAGGGCCACCATCCGTAGTCTCATCGGCTTTGCTAACGGCGACACTCCGCGACAACCGACTACATCGCTGCCGCTGCAAGACGACAAGGCACGAGCCGGTGGCGACGAAACCTGTGGGGTGCAACCACCATGCACTCTCCACCCCAAGGCCAAGATCGCCAACTCGTCGGATCCACCTCGACAGCGACTCCACCGCCATCGGATCCACGAGCTCGTCGCGATCAGCGCCAAGTTCTTCACGAACGACAAAGAAGAAGACGCCGAACTCGCGACGAGCATCAAGAGAAGCGCGGCGTCAATCCGACCAGCGCCGGGCCCTCTGTCGACATGCATGTGCCGGGGGAACCAGCGACTTGTCAGACGCGTAGGTTGCCCTGCGCTCACTCGTGAGCTGCGGCAAGTCCAGTGGCCCAGAAGAAGAATTTCTGCCGACGCGTGAGAAGTACGACGGCAAGACGATCCGTCGGAGTTCCTCAAGATCTACACCATTGCGGTGCAAGCTGCCGGGGCGAGAGGACAAGATTCCGCCAACTACTTCTCGGTACTCAAGCCCAATGTCGATCTTGGCTCATGCACTTGCCGGACAACTCCATATCCTCTTGGCGGATCTATGCCATCGCTTGTTGGCGCCTTCACAGCGGCCACAAACCTCATGGCCAAGAGAGCGACCTTCGCCCCGCTAGCCTGAATGAAGGAGAACCCCGCGCAAGTACATTCGTGAGATTCAGCCGTACAAAGATAACATCCCAAATGTCCACCCCGCCATGGTGATCGCGCTGCTCCATCGAACGCGCGAAACCGCAGGATGCGGAGGAGATGGCGATGTGCAAGATCAGAGATGTCGATGAGCTATATGCCCCGGCCGACAAGTGTGCACGTACGAGGAAGGGAGGAGACTCCGGAGAGAATGCGTAGCAGCAGGATCTCGACAAGAGGAGGCCGCCTGCAAAGAAAAAAGCCGCGGCGGAACAATAGGAAAAGAAAGGCAAAGAAGTGCTAATTGTCGAGCAGTCCGCAACGGAGGTGGCGCCAGAAAGCCAAAGTTGGTAACTCCGCAAGGAGGTTGCCCGGGCACCAATTGTTGTGGCGGTCGCCGACAAGCAGGACGGCTCCAATAAGTAGTATTGCAAGATCCACCGCACCAAGGGTCATGACCTCCAGAGCTGCAAGAAGGTCGAGCAGCTTGTTGAGCAGCAGAAGGCTGAGTACGAGCAACGCGACAAGGAGAAGGCCCAGGAAGGCGCTGGAGGAGCTAGCAAGAAACGCCCCGGCCGGGGAGGACGCCGCGGCAAGGCCAAGCAGCGGCAAGGAGACAGACCTCCCCGTGGCCGCGACAAGGATGAAGATGACGACGATGACGAAGACATGGATGACGACGAGGCCGATGAGCAGGAGTTCCAGAAAGCCACAGAGGTCTTGTGCGTTGACAGCGGTGCTTCTCTGCATACTTCACACCGCCAACTCAAACAGTGGATGCGGGAAGTCAATGCGCGTAACCATCCATCGAGTCACGCAAGCCTCGAATGGTCCAAGACGCCTATCATCTTTGATATTGAGGACCACCCGATCGCATCATCTGCGGTCGGGTGCTTGCCGATGTTGGTTTCACCAACTATCCGCAACCTCAAGGTCACTAAGATGCTAGTTGACGGCGGGGCCGGCTTGAACCTGATTTCCTCGGCGGTACTCCGTAAACTCCAAATCCTCGACAATGAAGCTCAAGAGACCGCACGCTCCAAGGAATCAATCCGGGAAGGAGCAAGCCAAAGGAAAGATCACGTTGCCGGTGACGTTTGGCAGCGAGTTGAACTTCAGGACTGAGAGGGTTACTTTTGACGTCGCCGATTTTCCATTGCTCTACAATGGGATACTTGGCCGTCCAACACTCGCCAAGTTCATGGCAGCCTCTCACTATGCATACAACTTGCTAAAGATGCCAGCCCGATAAGGTCATCTCTGTCCCTCGGCGACAAGAAGGATGCTCTTATCTCGCGCCGACAAGATCTACCGGAAGCAAAGAATCGCCACAGATAGCAAGTCGCTTGTCATTGAAGCTCCCCGGAGGAAGAAGAAGACCAGGTCCGCAAGAGCTCGATGCCCACTCCGGCAAGCGCACCTCTTCGAGTGCTGCGCTACCGCCGAGGACGCACCATCGAGCTCCACCGCAAGTGTAAGAAGACGATGGCAGCTCCGCCAGAGACCAAGAAGGTGTCCGCCAGGAGGACGGCACTGGTGGTACCTTCACCATCGATTGCCTCTCGACCCTAAATAGGAAGGCGGCCGTTGCTTTCTCTCGGGCTTAACGCCGACGTGTTTGCATGGCAACAATCGACATCCCCGTGTTCCTGTGAAAGTAATTGAGCACCACCTAGCTGTCTGTCCTCATGCGCAGCCCGCCAAGCGTAAAGTCGAAGCAGCGATGGAGCGCCAAGAGTTCATCGCAGAAGAGATCAAGAAATTTGAAGCAGCAGCCTTGTCGAGGGTGCTCCATCCCACGTGGTTGGCTAATCCTGTAGTCGTATAGAAGGCAAACGGGAAATGGAGGCTTTGTATCGACTTTTACCGATGTTAATAAAGCTTGTCCCAAAGACCCATTTCCCTTGCCACGATCGACCAGATTGTTGACTCCACGGCCGGATGTGATTTGCTTTCATTTCTTGACGATACTCAGGATATCATCGATCTTCATGGCGAAGAGGATGAGGAGAAACCGCATTCATCACCCCATGTGGCACATACTGTTTTGTACAGATGCCTTTCGGTTTAAAGAATGTTGGTTCAACATTTGCAAGAGTAGTCCATCACGCTTTTGAACTGCAAATACACAGAAATGTGAAGCCTACATGGATGACATAGTGGTCAAAAGCAAGGACAGGGCGACTCTGATTCAAGATTTAGATGAAACCTTTGCGAATCTGCGCAAGATCAACCTCAAGCTCAACCCCGAGAAGTGCGTGTTTGGAGTCCCTCCGCAAGCTTCTCGGTTCTTCGCCTCTCTCGGGAATTGAAGCCAATCCCGACAAGATCAAGGCCATTGAGCAGATTGAAGCACCAAAGCGCGTTAAGGATGTTCAAGGCTTGCGGTATGTAGCTGCTCAAAGCAGGTTTATCTCTAGATCTGTTGAAGGCCTCGCCATTTTTCAAAATATTGAAAAGGCAGGTCCAATGAAATGGACTCGAAGCGGAGGCTGCGCTGCAGGACTTAAAGAGATACTGTCCTCCACTCAATACTTGTCGCACCTAGGCCACAAGAGAAGTTGCTGCTATATATAGCGGCAACCAATCAAGTGGTTAGTGCTGCGTTAGTAGCGGAGAGGAGGCGGATGATGGCTAGCAACCACGGCAGAGGCATCCAGCGACAAGCAAGGAACTTCACCGGCAAGCTCGTCCCGATAAGGATGGATCTACGCAGCGTGAGAAGATGCGAAAAGGATGGTGCAGCGCCCAGTTTATTTTGGTTCCCTTCCGCAGGGGGCTAGGTCAAGGTACTCGGGTGTGCAGAAATTTTTCGCCTCCTCATGGCCTCGAGAAAGCTGCGCCATTACTTTCAAGCACATGAGATAACCGTCGTCACCGCTTTCCATCAAGAGGATATTGCAAAATCCAGAGGCAACAGCAGGATTGTCGAGTGGGCATCGAACTGTCAAGCTTTGGCCTCAAGTTGAAAGCACTTCAACTATCCAAAGCAGGGCATTGGCAGAGTTCATAGCAGAATGGACGCCAACGCAAGATGAAGAAATTCGTAAACGAGCATCCCCGCCAAGGAAGCAAGCAAAGAGTGGCTGATGTACTTTGATGGTGCCTTCTTCTGCAAGGCGCCCAAAGGGCATACTACTTGTCGCACCCACCGGAGAGCACCTCAAGTACATAGTCCAGATGCACTTTCCCAAGGAGCAAGCAACAAACAATACTGCATAGTATGAAGGTTTGCTTGCCGGCCTCAGGATCACAGTGGACCTCGGGATCAAGAAGCTCATTATCAGGGGTGACTCGCAGCTTGTCGTCCGCCAAGTGAACAAGGATTATCAGAGTCCGTTGATGGAAGCCTATGTTAACGAAGTGAGAAAGCTAGAAGAGCACTTTGACGGCCTACAGATGGAACATATTCCAAGAGCTCAGAACGATATTGCTGATGGCCTGTCAAAGTGCGCCGCACTTAAGTTACCTGTGGAACCAGGGATCTTTGTACTCAAGCTGACTCAACCGACTGTAACGCCATCAACTGGACAGAACAAGAAGAGGAAGTTGATTTCTGGTGACTATTTTCCGGCAGAGCTCCCCGAGGCCGCCGCCAAGAAGATCCCCAAGATCAACACCAAGAGTGCCGACGAGCATCCGCTCCGACAAGCCCTAGGGTTTGTTCCGTTGAAGCGCACGCCCCGACAAGTTTTGTTCGCTGCTTGCCGGGAACATCAAGCTCGGCTGAGCCGCAGTGTTCTCGCCAGAGAAGCGGATGTTCCCGCAGCAGCAGATATGCCTTTAGTCCTTGTTGTCGAGCCGCAAGCTCCAAAGATGGGCATAGCAGATCGTCTGCTTCCTTCGTGACGTGAGAACTTCCCAAGAGCAAGAAGAAGCGGAAAGAGTAGCCCGGCAGTCAAGTATGTACCAGTTTGTCGAGAGCACACTGCATGTAAGAAGACTCAACGGTGTGAAATTGAAGTGTATTCACCGGGAAGATGGATGTAAGTTGTTGGCAGAGATACATGGAGGCATATGTGGTCACCACATTGGCAAGAAGAGCACCTGCCGCAAAGCATTCGGCAAGGTTTCTTTTGGCCGACAGCCTCCGTGATGCAATCGCACAAGTAACCAAGTGTGAAGCGTGCAGTTCCATTCCAAGCAGATACACCAACCAGCTCAAGCTCTCCAGACGATCCCTTTATCCTGGCCATTTTCGTCCGGGGCTCGACATCTCGGCCCCTTTCCCCGAAGTTGTCGGGGCTTTGAGTACTTGTACATTGCAATCGACAAGTTCACAAAGTGTCCGGAAGTGGAAGCAAGGAGGAAGGTGACAGCACGACCAACAATCAAGTTCTTTCAGTCGATTGTTTGTTGCTTCGATCCCTAACAGATCATCACCGACAACGGCACACAATTCCACGAGCCGCACCTTCATGCAAGACGCCCAAGACCTTGGCGCCAAGGTCCGCTTCGCTTCGCTGCTCATCCAAGAAGTAACGGTCAAGCGGAGGGCAAATGCTGAAGTGCTGCGCGACTCAAGACCAGACTTTCGACAAAGCTGCACAAGTGCGGAAGAAACTGGATTGAGGAGCTGCCGGTGGTTCTTGGTCGATCAGACGACGCCAAATCGAGCCACCGCCGCACACCTTTTGCTCTAGTCTATGGAGCAGAGGCAGTTCTCCCACGGAACTCAGATACGGGTCGACTCGAGTGCTCGCTATGATGAGCTTGAGCAAGAGAAATTGTGACAAGATGACGACCGCTTCCTCGAGGAGGACCGCCTTCAGCATTGTTCGAGCTGCTCGATATCAGAAGCTTTGCGCCGCTACCATAGCCGCAGTTAGTGCCGAAGTCTCGAGGAAGGCGATTTTGTTCTTTGCTGCTCAGTCCGCCAAGAATTCCAACAAGTTGACGCTGAAGTGGGAAGGCCCTTATCGGGTGAAACGAAGTCACTAGGCCTGGTGCTGTCCGCCTTTGAGACCGAAGATGGCCTTCCGTGAGCAACTCGAACATTGAGCATCTTCGTAAGTTTTACTCAGAGGCGCGGTTGTCGAACCTATTCCGCAACCACCTTTTGTACAAGTCTTGCCGATGTTGCATGTAATCCTTTGTACAAAGCCAAGCGCAGACCCTTGCATAAGTAAAGCTCATGTGTTCCGCACAGCTTGTCAATTTCATGCTTTCATCATTTTATTGCATGTGTTATCGACACTTTGTGCAGCACCCACACCCGTAAGCAATAACGAGCCGCAAGGCTCCATAACTTTATTTTCTTCTTTCTTCTCAAAGAAAGGAAGGTTCCTCGCACACAAGTTTGCCGGGGAAGGAGAAGATAATGGTGTGGACCAAGCGCCGCTCAAGGAAGTTTCGCCACCGAAGCAAACTACGTAAAAGCTAATTTGCTAAAATTTGAGCAATCAGCTTTAAATTTTAAGTTATCTTCCTCGAACGGCCGACTTTGTATGGAAAACTGTGCGCGGAGGAACTAACTCAGAGCTAGTTGCGCCCTTACTTTGTTTCGAGTCCGCTCAACAACTTAAGTGAGCTGCAACTAGTTGCGATAAGGTTGTTTGTCGGAAGCGGCACCGCCAAAGAAGCTGCTGATGTTCCAAGACTCAGCGCAAGGCAAAGGTGCTGCGCACGACAAGTTCCCTAAAAGCGAGGGCAAAACATACAAAGGAAGGAATCAAGTAAAGGAAATAACATTGCAATTACTACCCAAAATAGAGTTATATTACAAGATAGCTTGTCGCAGCTCTAATAGATGGTTCTCATAACTTGACCAGCAAGCGACAAGGAAAAGATAAAATGGGCGGCCTAATCTACGCGGTCACCATCAACCCTCTTGATCCCGCCACCCTGTCCACAATGGGTGTGACAGGGTCTTGAGCGCCCACATCAGCATCCGCGGCAAGGACTTGAGGACGTTGGTGAAGCTAAGGCCTGGATTGCGGAAGGCCACCTTCATCAAGACCTTCAAGAGCTCCTCGACAGATCCGGGCGCGACTCGTCGGCCAGCTGCTTTGGGATCTCTTCCCGAGTCGCTGGAGAGCCGCCACCACGCCTTTGAAGAACAAGCTGAGCTTGGCGCTGGGTTGAGGTGCTCATCGAGGAATATCCGAGATCCACCATCCCCAGCTCCGCCAGCTCCCCGCCGATGGCGGCGGTAATATTCACGAGACCCTCGGTCCAAAGGCTCCACATTCTCCCCGAAGGTGCTCGGGCGGCAGAGCACCCGCCAAAGAGCCTCTTCGCTTTTTTGATCTTCTCCAACAAGGCCACCTCCGCTCCTTGGCGCCGCCCAGCCGTCTGAATCAAGGTGGTCGGCTTCACTCAAGATCTGCGTTGAGTCCTTGGCGGCGCTGAGCTCCTTGTCCTCTCGGCGAGACGGCCCTACAGCTCGCCAAGAGTGTAGGCGCCCTTCTCGCGCCATGCTTGAGTGCAGCAAGCTCCTCGCCGCTTCTTCTTCAGATTGGCCTCCAGCTGCGCCACCTTCGTCTCCAGCTCCTTCTTGGCAACCCCTGCAGCTGCGGCAGCGCCCTTTGCTTCCTTGAGAGCCCCGCCAAATGTTTGTTCGCTGCAAGCTCCTCCTCATGGCTGTCAAGATTGATCTTCCGCTGCCACCGCCTTCCTCACAGCAGACAGCTTCTCGGCGGAGAGCCGTTGTTGTTTTTCACCTCAGCCTTCTCGAGGATGAAGGCTTTGCGCGCCGACGACTTGCTCCCGCTCCTCCGCCAAAGACCGAGAGCTTCGATGGAGGCCCCGGAGTCCTCCACGCTTCAATGTCTGCTCCGCCCGCCGCGACAAGCGCTCGATTCCAGCTTGGCTTGTCGGGCGCGGTAGAGCGACTGTAAGCTTCCGCAAGAATCGCTCCTCCTTAGACTTGCCGCCGCTGCTGCTTGGCGCGCCGACCAGCGCCAGCCCAGCGGAGGCGAAAGCAACTCTTCGCCAAAGGTTTCTCCTTCGACCGGCGCCGAGCTCGACGCCTGTGGAAGCTTGATGAAGACGCCATCGCCGCCTTCAAGTAGGCGCTGGTCGGGCTCTTGAGCCTGGCGCAGCGACAGCGGCGGAGGGATCGGCGGTCGGTGTAGCGCTGGCGCCTCCCGCGGCCTCGGGGCGCCAAGACGATCGCCGGACCCTCGCCGGCTTCAGGGCGGCAGCCTTGGCGGCCTCCTCAACGGCGGGCTCGTCGGCCGCCACATTTTCTTCCTCGATGACGGCGGCGTTGCCAGATTGCCCAGCCGCTCCTCCTTGCCGGCCACTCGGTCTCCATTGGCTCTGCGGGCGACGGATCTGATGATCGAAAAAGAAAGAAAAGTCAAGCAGATATTCAAAAAGAAAATCAGAAGAAGAACGCAAGGGCAGTTTTCAAGCAAGAGGATTACCTGCACTTGGATCTGCAGCCATGGTCTCAGCTACCGAAGGGTCGCTGGCGCCGCCCCTTGCCGGAGAACTGACCCTTGCCGGAGATGCCTCCCTTGCCGGAGAACACTCCCTTGCCGGGGGATCCTCCCTTGGCGGTGTAGTCGAAGCAGATGGCATGTCAGGAGCGGCTTCAGGGCACTCCTGGTGGGGCTGCTCGCTTCCTACACAAATCAACAAATGATATCAAGAAATAAAGAGCACCCATGCACGCCTAACAGCAGGAAGAAAACCATATACTTACGCTGGGGCTGCTTTGGTGAAAGGTTGCCGGTCCGCAAGGTGGTCTCTCGACACGCCTCTTGCTGCCGCGGTGGGTTTATCCTCGATGACAATCACCGACCTTGGCTCTCTTCGACGCCTCGGGCCATTCACGAAAAGGAATGGATTCAGAGTAAAGCAAATCAGATACAAGACAAAGCAACAGATTGAAGAACTACAAGTACAGCAAAAAATCTTACTCTTCTTCTTCCTCGAACTCGAGCGCGGAGAGATCAACCGTTCGCCCCGGCGACGAGCTGGAAGAGTAGGTTCCTTGGCCGCTTGGCGGGTGCAGGAGCTGTGGTCTCGTAAGGCCCCGCCCAGCTTGCTGCAGCGGCGTGAGGTGCTCCCGCTGCAACAAAGCTTGCTTGCGGTGGTGGAGCTGGTCCGCGGGCGCGACGGGTTGTTGGCCCGCCCGCCGCCCGCTGCTTCCCCGGCCTTGTGGAGACGCCTTCTTGGTGGAGCTGTGGGCTCCGCCATGCAAGCTACTTGAAGGTGGGGAGGAGGCGCCTCGCGGGCTCGCCGCTCAACTTCGGCTCGGCATGCTCTTCCTCGCCGCAAGCTCCTCTCGACGACAAGGCTTACCGCCTGCTGCCTCTCGCCTCCTCCACGGTGAATCCAACCGCCAGCCGCAGCAGATTGCCGCCTCTTCTTCCTGGTGGCGGCGCGCTGCATCTCGCCATCGCTGGTGTCGCGGTGAGGCCCTTTCGCTCATCGGGCGGATCGGCACTTCTTCCAAGCTGTCGAAGAACACCCGCACGACGCCATCTGCGCAGCTCTTGCCAGGTTGGAACAATTCCATGCGAAGTCGCACAACGGCATCATTGCCTGGATGCGATCGAGCAAGGAATTGTTGCACAATGGAACGACTCCCTCGCAACCTTTGAACCATTCAGATGATCGTGGTCGTGCTTGAACAGCTCCAGAGCATCGCATCCAACTCCAAGACGGTGAAATTGAAGTTGAGGCCCGGCGCAGCCTCATGATATCCGCTGCATTCTCGAACTCCCAGCAGGTCTCCTCCTCTCTCCGCAAGGGATGGCGCGGCGGCGAAGGAAATTCGCGCCAACAGCGCCACAAGTGAGTCCGCAAGCCCGAGGCGCAGGATCCGGTGACGGCAATCTTCAATCTAGCATCTTCCGGCGCCAAGTTGCTCCAATCGCTGCCGCAAGACTATTGGGGTTTGGCGCTGGCAGAAGGGCTGCGGGTTCTCCTCACAATCCAACACCAATCTGTCCTCCATTCCTCCCACTTGTCTGCGGAGCTCTCCCTCCAGATAGGCTTCCTTCTTGCCGATCCTTGAGATCCAAGCGATTCCTCCGCAAGAGGCTCTCTCTCTCTACCGAGGCATGAAGAAATGGCGGAAGAGGGCTACGCTGGGTGGACTCGACAAAGTTTTCACAGAGATGTGCGAAAACTGCCATGGTCAGACATCATTGGGGTGAAGTCAAGGAGGCGGAACCCGAGGTGTTCATGATTTCGCAGAAGAATTAGAGAAAGGCGGGCAGAGCCCGCAGAGAAAAAGAGCGCCAAGAAGGGATACCCGCCGAGCCGCCTCAGATGCGGCGGCCGAGAGTACCTTCAGCGCGGATGCGCGCGCCTCCGCCGACCGTAAGAGGTAGTAGTACTCCTCGGCTCCTTCAAGGGCGAGCTGGGGGAGATGGCCCGCCTTGCAGCAGCGCCATGAGCTGCCGGCCGCCGATTTCACGCCTTCCCTTGTCGGCTGGAGCCATGGCGGAGGTGTTGGGGAGATCGACGGCGCTGGTGGCGGCGCTGGTGGTGCTGGTGGCAATGAAGTGAGCGCTGCTCTTTTCGCCTTGGGAAGAAGGGGAGCAGCGGAGGTTTTTCGAGATTGACAAGAATCGGCAAGGTGGGCGAACCGCCCTCGCCTCTCGCTTATAAAGAGGGAGGGGCGGACGCCCGCTTTTCCTAATAAAGAAACCACCCACGATCTCTCCCACGACGCCGCTGCTCGACGCGCGCTGCTCGTGGGGGACGTGGTGGGTCCGGAGCAAGTTATGGCGTGACCCAGCTGCGCGCGTCTGCGTTCTGCTTTGGGCCTCGCCCAACAGCGCCGGCACCGTGTGTGGCCCAGCGCTGGGGCTCTGCCGGTGTACTAGAGTAGGGTACCCTAGTATCCCGAACTCGCACGGGCAGTTGCAAAGCACCTCGTGGCAAGGCTTGCCAGGTGACCGCCAAGGTCCTCCGTGGTTCCTTTGGAGCCATTCAAGAACAAAGTATTCAAGCCAAGGAGACAAGGCCCCGGCAAGAGGAGCATGCCGGGAAGGCCAACCAAGGCACTTAGGAGACAAGGCCCCGGCAAGAGGAGCTTGCCGGGAAGGCCCGGTGAGCGACAAACTTCCGAGCACGGCAAGACGACGGCCGTGGCAAGGCGCTTGCCGCGGCAGGCTACCACATCTGTAACTACGCCCCAGCACATCCACCAACGTGTCGCCCTGAGACCTTTCCAGGCGCGCGTGGCAAGAGGATGTGCAGCCAGCGGGGCGCGGTGGCAAGCAGTGCTGACAAGATTGCCATCGTGGCAAGCGGTGGCGTCCCTGACGGTCCCTTTCCGCACTGTTTAGGCGACACGGACGGGCATTTAATGCCTTTGTCCCCTGCCATCAGGGTTAGGTATGTTACACTATACAAGTAGTTGTACCAACCGCAACTCATTTTCCCTTTTTGCCCTTGTCTACGTTGCCACCTGTCGGTGACCCCTTGAGCATTTAAAAGGAGGCCCATGCGCAACGTAGAGGGGGGTTCGAACACTCTCATGCTCGGTCCCGTTAGTAGCTGGTGTGTACTGTAGTATTCAGCGCTCCCGAGCAAGAACACAATACAACTCAGACATGCAGCAGTAGGAGTGTTATCTCTCCGGAGAGCTCCGAAGCTGGGTAACTGCCGTGTAAGCTTCACCGATCTGCTCTTCGTGGGACCTCCACCCCCCACCGAACCGAAAGGGGCTCGGTCCGCCGGTCCCATAGGTGTTCGTGGGTCAGATCAGCTTCCCTGACAAGAAAGCCATGTCATATGCACATGTATAACGTATAAACTCAGCAGGTGCAATTTAATCAATATAGAAGAAATACAGGCTAGACAACATATGCAACATGAAACCAATTATCACACTGTCAACTTAGAGCAAGAACCTGCGATGGTGGAGTACGGGAGATGAACTCATCATGTAGACTTGGGACTTCAACTTCATTAGCAGTAGCAGTGGCAAATCTAGAGAGTCTTTGTTTGCATCGGTACGGAGGACCACCAACATCCCCTAACTTACTCTTTTCTTCCTATTTTTTGATATTGCCTTATGAAGTCAAAACCACAAGAAGATGAATAAAATTAGCTCTGCATAACTGGTTGATGCATGATACAGACGAACACTAATTTGATGTAAGGCAAGCGCAGGATAGGAGGATGGAATATATACAAAAAAGACAACATTTCATATTCACACGTACGATAGCGTGTCTTATGGGTAAGTGATCATTGCAGGTATAAGTTGTAAGCTACGCAGATGCAATTCAACATAATCATAAGCAATACAAACTAGACATCATACGGAAAACGCAACCATGTATAACAGTTCCAAGTAAGAGCAAGCACCTGTGATGGTGGAGTAGGGGAGATGTGCTCATCATGTACATGTATGTTCTAGAAACAGGAACACGTGTCATATTCACATGCATTATGTGTAAAGTAAGCAGATGCAATTCAAGTTAGAAGCAATACAAGCTAGACATCATACGCAACATGCAACCACATATAATAGTGTCAAGTTAGAGCAAGCACCTGCGATGGTGGAGTAGGGGAGATGTGGTCATCATCTACACAGCTACGTTGACTGTCCAGCCTTGTGTTGTCTTGCAAATCTTGTTGGGAGGATGTCGGAGTAGAATCTATAGAGACCCCCTGTTTGAGTTGCTCCGAAGGACCACCATCATCCACTGCCGGACTAATTTCCTTCAGCTGTAATGATTTTGCATTGAAGTCAAACCGATAAGAAAAAGGAATTAGAAACACTGCAAGACACCATATGGAAGGTGCAATCAATATCACTCTGCCAAGTTAAAACTGTCTCGCCATAGGTGGCGCTCATCAAACTAGAAGCAATACATGCTAGAAATCATATTCAAGACGCAAACCAATATCACACTCGCCAACTTAAAGGTGTCCCATCATAAGTGACTGATGCAGGATACACAAGAAGAGTAGTTTCATGTAAGAACATGGTGTGATAGATGATATAGTATGTACCAAAAACAGGAAAGCGTGTCATATTCACATGTATCATGTGTAAGCTAAGCAGATGCGTTTACACTAATTAGGAGCAATACGAGCTAGACACCATATGCAACATGCAACCAGATATCACATCGCCAAGTTAGAGCAAGCACCTTGGATGGTGGAGTAGGGAGCGGAGACTTGGACCTTGTAATGCACTATCAAGACAAGGAGAATCGGCACAGATGCTCCATTTATGTTGTTGCAGAGGACCACCATCATCGCCTTCCTTACTTATTTTTTCCTTCCTCTTTCTTGATTTTGCCTTGTCAAGTCAAACCCACAAGAAAAAGGAATACAATTTGCTCTTCGTAACTCATTGATGCATGATACCGATTTAACACTACTTTCATGTAAGGCAGCCGCATGATAGGATGATGGAATATGTATGAAAAACAGGACGGCGTGACATATTGACATGTATGATGTATAAGTGTAAACTAAGCACAAGGTGCTTGAACTTGTTAGAATCGATGCAAGCTAGAAACCATATGAAATATGAAACCAATTTCACTCGCTAAATTAAAAGGGCGCCTAACAAATGTATTTAACCAAATTAGAAGAAATACATGGCAACAAAGTTAGAAATAATATGCAATATGCAACTAATAAAGGTGACTCATCGTAAGTGATTGATGTAGGATACGTAAGAGAGGTAGTTTCATGTAAGAACAAGGTTAACACATAGATGTAGTGTGTACCAAAATAGGAAGGCATGTCATATTCACGTGTATAGTGTGTAAACTAAGCAGATGCAATTTACCCTAATTATAAGCATTACAAGCTAGACACCAGATGCAACATGCAACCAAATATCACATCTGGGTTAGAGCAAGCACTGTGATGGTGGCGAGGGGAAGTGCGGTCTTGTGTATAGAGCTACGCTCAATATCTTCATTTAGGCTTGTTGTTTCTTGAGAATCATGTGGAGAGGATGAAATTGCATTCTTTCTAAGAGTATTGCATCTCATATTAACCAACGCTGTGGACTGTCTCATCATAAGCTTATAGACGCAGGATACACAAGAACAAAGAGTTTGATGTAAGAACATGGTGTGATAGGCGATGTAGTATGTACCAAAAACAGAAGGCGGTCATATTCACATGTATAATGTGTAAGCTAAGGAGATGCAATTTAACAAATTAGGAGCATTGATGAGGGATACACAAGAAAAGTAGTTTGATGTAAGAACATGGTTAATAGAAAGACGAGTATGTACCAAAGCAGGAAGGCATGTCATATTCACGGTATAATGTGTTAATTAAGCGGATGCAATTTACCCTAATTAGAAGCATTACAAGGTAGACACCATATGAAACATGCAACCACATATCACACCGCCAAGTAAGAGCAAGCACCTGTGATGGTGGTGTGGGGAATTATGTGATCAACTAGAGAGCTACGTTGACTATCTTCATTTAGCCTTGCTGTTTCTTGAGAATCATGTGGGAGGATGACACCGCACTCTTTAAACGAGTATGGCATCTCACAAGAACTCCACTGGGTGACTGTCTCATCATAAGTGATTGATGAGGGATACAAAAGAGCATTAGTTTGATGTACTAACATGGTTAATAGACATATGTAGTATGTATCAAAAACAGGAAGGCATGTCATTATCAAATGTATAATGTGTAAAGTAAGCAGATGCAATTTAACCAAATTGGAAGCAATACAAGCTAGACACCATATGCAACATGCAACCACATTTGACAAATACGAAGTTAAAGCAAGCACCTAGGATGGTTGTGTGTGGCAATTGAGATCATCAACTCGCAGAGCTACGCCATCGCTCCAACCGCTAACATCAAGATCCTTAGAGCGCTGAACGCTTAGTACTTATCTTCGAATTACATCGAGCGATTTATGTCTTTTCTTTTTCGCATTCATCAACACCGCCGTAGTCTGAAATACCCATGCATAAAAAATAATAGTGTGAGTATGGGTGAAGTGTGTGCACAATTAGTATAGTGTAAAGGTAGCAGATAGCAGGTCGGTGAGAAATAAATGACGGGAGACATATGATAGCTCTACAACAGTCGACTGGAAGCAAATAGGTCAGTCCATTTCTTCTGCACCGTCCGATGTACAAAGAACAGGCAGATAGCTTTCATCTACCTCCAGCCAGTCAGTGTTGACGATCTTCCTCGAAACGCCAGCGACCACCAGCCCAGTATTCCTCCCCTGCCTGCGCCCTCCCCTCGACCTCACCGCACCGCTGTGCTTGGCACCGCCCCCCGGCCATCCAATGAAGCCCCGCCGACCTCCAGATCGGGCGCAAGCAGCTCCTGCGCCCCACACCCCGCTTCCCCGGGGAACAGGCAGACTAGGTGCTCCGCGCGCCTAAGCGGGTGCTGCTTCTTTTAATTGCGGTTCGACTGACCCTGAATTGAAATCCAAAGCGGCTCTGACCTCTAGCAAAGGTGAAATAGTAAAAGGATGAAACCTTGTGCATTTAGTATCACGAAGAAGATGCGAAGAAGCGCCAACTAGTTTCTTTCGTGGGATGAATACGGTGTTAGCGGAGACGTAAGATTTGCACTAATAAGGGAAGAGGAGTACCTCTTTTCGCTATAAAGGATGTGTCCTCCTTCTGTTTTTCGAAGATCTTCTTCTTGTTCGTCGGAAACCAGAAGTTGTGGAGGACGGTGCAGCCTTGGACGAACCCATGGCTAAGTTGTTGAGTGTGGTGCGGTGGCCGTCTGTTGGCGGCGGGGAAGCAAATCTGAGGCGGCGAACTACGGCGTAGCGGGAACAGCTCCGGTGCGGTGGATGGTTGCGACAGTGGAGCCGCAGCAGTGAGGCGCAGGACGGCGTGGTCGGAGTGGTTCTGGTATGGCGCACGTCGGCGTCGGCGTCGGCGTCGTGGAGGCAGCTCTGCCTCGGCTTCAGCTGCTAAGTCCTTGAGGGCGTTGCGGTTGCGGCTGCGTTGGACGCCGACGTCGGGGTACCGTCTCTGGCGTGATGGAGGAGGGCGGCGGTGGATTGGCCGCTATGGGGTGGAGGACGGAGGAGGTTGGGGTTTCGTGGCTGGTGGAGAGGGTGTTTTCGCGCCCACGGAGTATGAATGGGGAAACGGAGGGAGGCGGGGAACTAAGGGGAACAATGTTTGGTTTGAGACGCTTGTTTGAAATTTGGGAAAGTTACAAACTTTCCCCATCTAAAATTTCGGACATATTGGGGTTGGGGTAGGACAGTCATGTCGTGTCCCAAATGTATGGATAGATTTCGCCGAAAGATGGGTAGGCGCCCACGGCGATGAATGCCTCTCTGGCGTCTTGGTGAAGTTAAAAACCTACCCCGGTTTAGACCTTTGGACATCGGGCCGATAGGCTACACGGGCCAGAGTCAGGACAGTAATTTCCTACCACCAAAACATTAGTCTCGCACGGTTTCGGGTAACCAGAGGCCTTTTTGGCACTTCATTCAATATTTGGGAGCAGAAGCATTAACATTTTCGGTTCTCTTGAATTGAACTTTCAGGCTTTGTTAAACTTCACAAATATTTACTCTTGAAAATCCTAAAGCTATGATTATTTTGGAATGGAGGGGGTACATTTGAATATACATTGTACATGAGTATATATTAAAAAATATGCAACTTACCTCAGTTCATGCATGGTTCCGTATATAATCTCCTTGGTTGCAAAAAAAGTTAGATATGTATGAATATATATATAGCATGTTCAAACTCACAACAAAGATTGATGCCCCCTTTACATCTGATTTACAAATGCCATTATCTCGGTTCAAATAGATGAATGCACTTCCTATGAATTCAATCTTCAAACCCCTTTATGTTGAATTCGACATGTATTCTATTTCAGAGCTAGCAATTTGAATGTATCCATGCAAGTGACAAATGTATAAAGTGCTTCACACTAACAACATGGAGTGCACTAATTAATGTTTATATATGAATTGCAAAAGCATCCATTGCCTGTATTTCAAACCGCTCTCACTCTATGGATCGATAATATGAAATAAACACATGCACATGCTAGAATTCAATTGCAGCTTGAAGAAAGAGCCTACTCCTCTGCATCAGATATTAGTGATAGGGTGTGTACAAAGTACACATGAATACCAGTGCATTGTGCTGTGTGTATACTATCGATTTAACTAGCCCCCAAGCTTGTATAACATACTAAGGGCCTAGGGTTACAAATCGTATATAGTCGGCTTATCACTGCTGGGGATAGAGTCCTCCGCGACTGTAGCTTCGTGTTGTACGCCGAGTCCTCCACATGGGTCTTCGTGATAACACGCCCTCGGTCCAACCTATATGTGGCGCAGGATGGAACTGACCCATGAGTCTTCATGTTGACCCACCACAACTAGAAATGATGTGCCCACCACACCACACACGCAATCGGCCACTAAGAAAATAAGCATATACAATAGTACAACGGTATCTAGCTCACGACACGTCTCCATATTTTGTTGATGACACCGACGGACTTTGCATTTGATGCGCGGTTCAGATTTTGTTGATTTACACTTACGGTCATTGTATTTGAAGCTAAAGCACGATATGGTCACCGGAATTCAGAATAAGCTCATCACGGTCACCACATACATTTTGTCGTGCTAACCAACATGTGGTTGGATGGTTAGAGGACAGTGGTTTCTCGAGCCCACCAAGGTTAAAGTCCCGGTGCTCGCATTCATCTTGTGTTAATTTCAGCATTTTCCAGCGATGTACATTCAGTGGGAGGAGACGTTCCACTCGACTACGAGGCACCTATGGTGACTTCGCAAAATCTCAAGATCATATATGCTGGCCCACTCTCTCGAAGGTGCTCATAGGGGTAGGGTTGGCGTGGTGTGCGCTTATAGCGTGAGTGCTTGCGCCGATATATGAGCCCTTGCGTCTATACCGTGTTAAACAAATACATATCATGATTATACGGTCACCGCTCACCCGCATAACTCCGTATTTTGTTGATGACACAATCAATTGACTAGTCAACGTTTCCACGCGGGCGCAACTAGTGTTGCACCATCGGGTAGCAGAACCGTGGGGGCCCACTGCCAGCCCGTGATATGATAGAAAGAAATGGTAGTTTGAGTTTGTACTGTGTTAATAAAATAGGAGTACATTTTAGGGTGATCATATGGTCACTGGCTCACCATACAGCTCCGTAATTTGTTGATAACACAATCAATTGACTAGTCAAACGGTCCACATTCAGCAGCGCACATTACCATAGGGCCCACCCGTCAGCGCGTATATGAAGGACAGAAATGGTAATAAATTAGTGGTCGGTGGGTATTGAAGTTGTGAGACCTCTGGTTGGCAGCCACCGCGGTTGGGGGGGCGTTCATTGGGCGGTGGGGTGGGGATCCCCGGAGGAAAAGCTCGGCGGCGGGGGGCTAGAGGGATGGCCGGTGTGGCAGCGGACCGGCGGTGGGAGTGGTTTCCATCCAAATTACTATAGGATTCTATGAAAATAACAGTCGACTGGAAGCAAATAGGTCAGTCCATTTCTTCTGCACCGTCCGATGTACAAAGAACGGGCAGATCGCTTTCATCTACCTCCAGCCAGTCAGTGTTGACGATCTTCCTCAAACGCCAACGACCACCAGCCCAAAGATTCTCCCCGCCGCCCTCCCTCGACCACCGCATCATTGTGCTTGGCACCGCCGCCCCGGATATTTAGTGTCTCTTCATCCAACCCTTGTAGATATTGAAGCAAAGGTATCCATCCATTGCAGCGTAGTGGATGTGGTCTATATCTAGTACATTCCGCTGCCATGCATGACGATGAAACGTGCATGGAGGTTTCTCCGCCACAGTATGAAGGATGAACCATGGTTCCCGCCAGGTCAGCATTGAAGGTCGACGAGAGGGCACCACCGATTCTTCCGGAGGTCAAGGGGTTGCCTACAACGAGGCCGATCCGACCTGTGACTTCTTCGTCGTTCTTAAAGTCTATAGTAACGAATTTCACTGTTTTTTCCTTGAGGAAGTTCTTATAATCCTGGAACTCAACGTCGGCATGGCATATGTGGTAGATCAAGCAAACGTTATGTACGCAAACCTGGATCATGGCGGGCTACTTCCTCTCTTCGTCCTTTAGATCCTTCTCTCGTCCCAGGACTGTGGTGTACTCAACATCTATCCCAGCGACCCACTCATCATCTGAGTTTTCGAACATGCATCTGAAGTGAGAAAGGCATCCTTTCACCGTCGTGGAAGAACGGGTGTAGATGACGTCGAACTCATCGCCGGTGATGGTTCTAACCTTGTACTCACCGCCGATCGTGGAGATTTGGGACGCCATGGATTTGGGAGGAGGGTTAGGATTAGTGGAATTGCCGTAATGTGAATGGACGGGACGACTAGGAGCGAACCGCCGTAGTATTGAAGGACGTGCGGGGACGAGTAGGAGCGAACTGCCAGCGTGCGAACGGCAGGGTAGTGGCTTTCCATTCTCCCATGATACGGGCTTCCGAGAGCCCTTGGATCTGAGATCGAACGGTTGCATGGCGTGATTCTAGACCTATGGGTGAATATCCTATCCTAGCGGGTTATTCTGCAAATTTTCAGCAAATTAGCATGCGACCGTTTGATCTCGGATCCAAGGGCTGCCAGCAGCCCGTATTATGGTCGCGCGTACCACGACCGTCGCGTCGCTCACGCGGTCGCGCCCTTGGAGATTTAACACGGTGCGTTAGGCTATCTGATGTTGGCATGTCATACATAGTCATCACTTAGTCACTCATACTACAACAAGGTTTTGGCTATAAGGTTGGCTATAAGTGTATTTATTTTTTTACTTCTCTCTATCTCTTTTTTCAGATTCCTCCGTCCCATAATATAAGAACGCTTTTGACACTAGTGTAGTGCCAAAAACGTTCTTATATTATTATGGGACATAGGGAGTACTAGTATTTATTGCATTTGCCAAGGAGTGACCACTTCCAATGAAATGGTGTTGCTAAGTTTGCTTCATTTAATTAGCTATAGACTGAAAATTGTCTTTTCACCTAGGTACACACGCTTAGCACCGTTTATTCCTTGGGTCACCAAACTAGTCTCTCTCTTCTTGATTAACTTGACACATCAGACTTTATGCCTATGTGGCAAGCTAAGCACCTATAGGAGCAAGTAAAAGTAAGTACAATAGTGCGCTTTACATGGCATTTTTGCATATGTGGAGGAAAGAAAGGCAAGGAAAAAGTGGAGAAGTGGGCTCTCATGCAAGAGCCAACCTCTACTACTACTACATGGTGGAGCATTGTGAGAGGCACCTGTATGGAGGTGGTCAGGAATCTGGGAGACTCACGCCGGTCGTAGCACCACAGTTAAAATGATAATGGCAAGTCAAATCACGGGGCCCCACCTGTCCAAAGAAGAACTTCACTGTCAAATCACACAACCCTATGTTTGCAGCAGCCTACTCCCTCAGATTCTCACGCCTCTGTGAACCGACTAGGCGGAACTGCCCGCCGCCACCAAGGCAGAAAAGCCCCCCTCGACTTTTAAGTACAACTACATCCGCTAAGAATCCAATGATATACTTTTTGTGACATAGTAACTCATATTTAGTTAGTCAAATGGATGACCTAGAACTACGTGCAGGCCCTATAAACCGAGACGCCTAAAAATAAAAAAACCGAGACGGAGAGGGTAGTTTAGCACGTATCTTTTTAGATCAATAGAGTCGGGATTCACCATAGAGCAAAACCAAGTGGTAGGCTGCTCCCGCCGTGTTGGCATAGCAACTCAAGCAGGTCATCCACACGAAATGGCGACACACTTAACAGACCCCTTTGGCCGACATGTGGCTCATCCACCGCCTTGTTCCACGTGCGATGCACCAAATTATAGTTCGAGCAGCGGTTGGAATTGAGGCACCCGGTCGAAGCGCCCGCAGAGAGTAGAAAATGAGCGATAAGGGTCAAATCACAAAGCCCCACCTTTCCCGCATTAACCTGGGCGGACGAAGCAACCATCATTTCACCCTAGGGCGCAAGAGCACAAAGAAAAGAGAAAACAATGATGCGTGCGGCAGCTACCTAGGGCACCCTAGGGTATGGGTCTCCACTACAAATCCTTTTTTTGAAAGCGCCTCCACTACAAATCGGCTTCTCCCTCGTCCTCTTGAAGAAAACGATGATGAGTGCGGCGGTAGGGTTTGTAGGAGTACTACGGCGTGCGGGGCCACGTCGTAGTAAACGGGTTCGAGCCGACGCCTTAAATATGTGTGGGCTGCTTGGTTTTACGGGAACAAGGCAGCATTTTGGGTTTGGGGACCATTGGAGATATAGTACGTACAAAAAATTGTGGACGTAGGTTCGACCGAAAGGCAATGATGCATGGGCCCTGCATTTTGATATACCCGGGGCCATGTGAAATTTTCTACTCTACTCAAAACTAGTAAGGTACACATGTATTGAACGCATGAGATTTCGAAACCAAATTATGAATAACTACACACTATAGCATGTAAAGCTTTGAGTCATATATGCATGATGTAGATGTTCGTTTAGTTCTTATAGTTCATCTCATTCAAAATCAATTAGTTTTATAAAAATGTTAAGATTCATGGGGTTGTGCATTGTAAATCATAAAGTAAAAAACAAATAATGGCAATTCATTTAGAAAAAATAATCAATTATGATACGTAAGATTCTAGAACAAAGGAGAAGTGCTTGTGTTTTGAGGTTTGTGCATTATGCTTAAGTTCAACCATGGAGTCTTCTAAATTGTACATGTGGCAGATTTGGTGGATGTTGATGATATCCAATGGCCAAGAGTGCTCGATTTGCCTATCTCTGCACTGTCGGGTTAGCTTCATCCAATGACCATCTTTCAAAGTTATTGGCACACTATATAGTTCTTGTGACATAGTTGCATGTTTTGGAAAACAGCTACTAGTGGGTTGTACTATCTATTTAGGAATAGAAGATGTATACATGGAAGTTGTAGGGAAAGAGATGACATGGAGCATATCAATTCCTATGAGTAGGGATTGGAAAAGAGATGTCATTTGGTTCACATCATAGGAACTTTTCTATTGAATCTAGAGATGACATGTATCTCAATTCCTATGAGGAGGGATTAGAAAAGAGATGTAATTTGGTTCATATCATAGGAACTTTTCTATTGAATATACGCTAATTTTTATTTTCCTTTGAAATTAAGGGAGTATAGGAATCCATTCATATGAACCAAGTGGCTCTAAAGCTATAGAAATGATATCATGTTTATTTCCTTTGAAATGTGGAGTATATGAATCTATTCCTATGAACCAATTGTCTCTAAAGGAAAAAATCCTATAAAAAGCATATCATATAGAGTTCCTATGATATTCCTCGACACTAAAGGATGCTTGAAATTGCTGCTGGTGATACGATGGTCTTCCTTTGTAGACTTCTCACCCATCTTTATAGTTACCTCTCGAAGATGAATGAAATGATATATACATGGTATTCTACATGTGCAATTTGGTACACTAAAACTCGGTAAAAGTTTGTGAGGTTCGAATTTTCAATAAAGCTATATGCACTGCATTTTGGAACGGAGGGAGCATACGACAGTTGCTAACACTCACGTGGAAGATTTGTGTGTAGGAGGAGTGGCTGTTCTGTTAAATGACATGGCAAAACTGACACTGTCGGATGCCGATCTAACGGTTCTTACGGCGTTCATCAGGAAAAGGCTTGTGGCGAACGTTTGTTGGATAATGATTTACGGACACATGCATTGCATTGATACGTGCCCCCCTCTCTCTCACGCACACGCACCCTCACGAGTCACGACTCTCCCGAGTCCTCTCGCAGACTCGCACGTCGCACCCACTGTCTATCTGCAGGTAGACGTCACGCACATATGTGCTCTTCACACCCTACCCTCGTAACTTCTAAAAACAAAAGACGACGCAAGACATTTTATTTTAGCTCACATGTCACACACTTATACTATTACTCTTTATGCGTAACGTTCTTTGGGCATAGTATATTGTACTCTCACGAAGAGAAGCGGTGCACGCACACACTAGTTCTCTCACACCCACTCGCGGGTACACGTAGGAGCGCATTTTTTTGAAGCTGGTACAACAAAATCACTCAACTATATATAAAAGCAGGAGCCTTAGTGCTTGCTTTACTAGGGTTCCTCTCGTTCACTCTCTCATGCTCTCGAGATCTAAGCAACACATAGGTGGCCACACTCTCTCTCAGCTCACGGCTGGTCACAAATCCGGACGGACAACCTCGACCGGGGCAGGGGTGTAGGTGCATCGTTCACGTTGTCGTCGACGGCGAGGGAGGAGACCAACAGTTGCCCGCGCGTCCCGATCGGCGGCCGTGCCGTTCTCTCCGAGAGAGCGCCGGCTCGGGAGGGCTTCCGACCCCTTCTTCCTCCCTGCGGTATTGTGGCCAAGATGCGGCCTCCCGACGCCGTCTTTGCCACATGCCGACGACCCTCAGGTATATATTCCTTCGAAACCTGCCTTGCTCTACTGCCCCAGCTCCCTTCTTGTGGATCCTTTTCTACTTCCATCTGCTGTTCCAAAGCCACCTAGACTTCTACTATTATTAGAAGTAAAGCTAGTTCATACAGTCGACTCAAAGCGTTGGTTCAAACAGGGAAGAAAGTGGGAAAGCTGTATCATGAATCTAGGACTTGGTTCTAAGAGGAAACGGGGGAAAGTAGTAATATCTGTCATTGTTTAAATAACCGTATTTCGTATTTGCGCAAACAGGAATGTCTGTCTCCATATCGTTTCGGGATGTCTGTCTCCGCATCGTTTCTATCCGCGCAATCAAAATCACACACCTCAGTTTTAGTACAACTGCGCAAAATGAGATGGCTATCCCTCGTTGCTGTGTCTAACCTCCCATCTTCAAGGTATCCCTACATTGGTAGTAGCTAAGGTAGAATGACCAACACAATCTAGAAGAAGCTGATTCGTACGTTTTTCTTCCTAATTGTGGTGCAGGGACGAGCGAAAACAACTGCATCCTAGTCCGGAATGCACTTTCTACCAGTTCATCCATGGACCAAGGACTAGCTGGCATGGCTGCACGGCTGTTTTTTGGACAGGTGCGCGGACAAGAGGCATTGTGGTATGCTTATTTCTGCAAATAGCGGTGCTTAAATTTAGTGGAATGCACAAGACTTTCACCTGGTCAGTACACTGCATGGTTCAGTTCAGCATTCTAGCTGAAACCACAATTATAATTGGTTATTCTGGAATGAGAGAACCTAACCCTGAATGGTGGCAACAAGAAAAAACCAGAGTGAACTCTAGCAAATTTAAGCCTGCCGGGAGGCCCTTTGCTCAGAGAGAAGCCTTGCTTGTTTTTTCCTGATTTGTAAACCTTCTCACAACTTTGTCTTTTGCTGTGAACTAGTATATGTTTGTTATGTTATATGAATCATTGAGATGTATAAAATTGCTTAACTTATGCTTTTCAAGTTTTTTATGAAGACGAGTTTAATGTGAGTGTTCCACATGAGCGCTGGACTTAGCGTGTGAACGTTTGGAATTTATTACATTGTGGCCTCAATTACTGCATGAACCATCGTAACAAGATACATAGTTGCTTATATGTCGCATAACAGATTGTTGATTGTTAGCTGGTCGATAGCCTAGTGTTGAAGCGAGTTGAGCCAATGTGCCGTGTGTTTGCACAACTGCTTACAAGTGGGGTAGCACCAACAGTGTTTACAAGTACTTATGTATACGTCGGCGCACGGTTCTCGAATGAGTGCTCTATTTCATCAAAACACACACTGCTCGTATGATAAACCGTGAGAACTTATGTCTTACCATGCCATATTCATGAAAAAACTAGTGAGGACGCATCTGTTTCGGCAACAATTACGATGGTTCTCACATGATTCACGGGCACACAAAAGTAGCAGCTGTCGTGGTTCTAAGTCTCACAGTAGAATGGGGGGTAGGTATGGGGAGTCAAGGTACTAGCTATGGATTAGTTGGTACGCACGAGTTTACGAGTTCAGGCCCTTCTCGGAGGAAGTAATAGCCCTACGTCTCGGAGCCCAGAGGCGGTTGACTGGATTATATGCGTATGAATTACAGGGGTGCGAACCCTTCTACCGTGGAGGGGGGGTGGCTTATATAGAGTGCGCCAGACCCCAGCCAGCCTAATGAGCGGAGGGTTAAAGGTACATTAAGGCTAGGCGCATTGGTAACGCCTTACATAAAGTGTCATCATGACCATAAAGACTACTTAACTACAGACCGCTTGGACACCGAGAGTGGCTCTTGAACGCTGGTGGTCGAGTGGGTCTTCATGGTCGAATGTCTTTGAATTGCCGAGTGGAAACTTACCGTGTCGATCGGAAGACAGCTTTATTCTAAGGATGCCCTTGGGAGGGTATCTTGGACAGGTCCATGGCCCTACCCTAGGTATATGACCTCATCATTAGCCCCGAATGGATCGAGGTTTGAGTGAGGAAGGAGTTGATAATCTTTCCGACCTGCTTTTAAGGCCATGAGTGTGTTTTACTCGATCGGTGACCTTTTAGTGACGGTGTCAACTTTTCTTTCGTGACGCTTTGATCCATTCTTCCATCGCCGAGTGAACTTTATGAACTTAGAGATTTCTGAGCGACGGATCGGAGGAAATATGCCGTCTGACAAGTTGCTCTGCTGTTAGCGGATTTAGTGGGATCCGAATTTCGGGAAGCGCGCGAAGCGGAGAAGGCCGCGGCACTCGGATGGGATAAGGCAAGGACGCCGATCTCCGCGCCACCTTTATCGCCACGATCACGCTACGATCGCTATGGATTTGACAGATTGCCGGGCCTACCGTCACCCACTCGAAGCGACTTCATATAAGGCGCTGGGCGGGGGTATTTTGAACAGTGCGCCCTCATTTTCCCCTCCTCTGTCCTCAGATTCATCTGCCGCGCCCGTAACTTGCTCAGCGCTGTTGCTCCGTTCCTGCCCCACCAGCGACAATGGTGAAGGAGAAGACGGCGGCCTTGGAGCGGGTGAAGAAGGCGACGGCGAAGGCGAATGGGAGAGCGCCCAGTTGGGGTGGATCCTCGTCGTGGTCCAGCCTGCCGCAAGGTTGGGTCCAGGGAGATTGGATCCGCTCGACCATCACCCAAAAAGACCTCGATGACCTGGCCAACGAGGGATTGATCCCCCACGGGTCAGCAAGGCTTCCGGGGACGGAGTGGCAGCCGCAGTCTCAGGAGGGTGAGTGCGTCCTCTTAGCCACCCATGTAGATCGCGGATTTTCTCTACAACCGAATATTTTCTTTCGGGGTTTTCTAAATTTCTTCGAGCACAACTCCATCACTTCACCCCAACTCCATTGCCTATCTCGCTTTCGTGTCCTTGTGCGAAAACTTCTTGGGTTGTCGGCCACATCGGGCCTCTTCAAACACATATTCACTTGTCGCCTCAGACGGTGAAAAGGCTAGTCCGAATGATGAAAGAACCCAAGTAATCCAGATGTGTGGGGGTCTTGGGGTCCAGATGAGGGGTAAGAGTGCTTTTCTGGCCATGATTCTTCCCGATTCAGTCAGAGGGTGGCAGTCAACCTGGTTCTACTGCCAAGACCATTCGATGCCAGGGCAGTCGACTGGACTCCCTCCTTTCTCCATGGATCGAGTGAACAAGCCGTCCTCTCTGAAGGTGCTTCCGGAGGAGAAAGTCCAGGTTATATTGTTGATGGAGCGTGTAGTCCAGCTCATTCGCGACGGATTGAACGGCATGGATCTTCTGGAGGTTTTCCTTCGGCGGCGCATTCAGCCGCTCCAATACCGAGGTCACCCGATGTGGATGTACTCCGGTACCGAGGACACCACCCGGGTCCACCCAGAGGAGGTTGACGATGCCACATTGGAGAGGTGGATGACTGCCATCACGGGGAACAAGGATAACCTTCGTGGAGCTAGGAGGATCCCACCACTCGACCAATCTTACGAACCAGACAAGGTATGACCACTGATCTCCGACTGTGATCCTGTTGCATTTGCTCTGTTCCGCTGCGAATCGGTCGACTGACTTTCGTCTTGTTTTGTTGTCTTCTAGGTCACCACAGAGATGTACTCGATGCCCAACGGGGCGCAAGAACTAGTCGAAGAATAAGAAGGAAGCGGAGGCGAAAGCCAGGAGGAATGGGAGTCTGAGTAAAACGACAGCTCTGATGAAGAGGAGGAGGAGGAGGAGGAGGAAGAGGAGGGAGACGTGGATCCACCCCACTCGGAAAGGCGATGCAAGCTGACGCATGATCCGGTGGTCGAGCTTGGTAAGGCTATCGCGCCCATCGGGCGGTCGACGAAGCGCACTCGGACGACTTCTCCAGTGCCAACTGAGAAACCGCCAAAGCAACCCCGAGCAACGTCATCAAAACTGGCGAAGGCCTTGCCCAAGATGAGGATGGTCATTCCCACCATTTCCGGGTAATCAGCAGAACTTGTGTTTTCTCGCTCACCATGAGTGTACTTTTGGTCGACTCGCTTGGTCGATCAATTGACTTCTGAAATCTGCGGTGCTGCCACCTCCGAGACCTCAGCTAAGCATGAGGATCAGGAAATGGAAGATGCCGCCACCTCCAACCTTGGTATGATCTCTGCAGTTTAAGCTTATGATCGATTGATTTCTGTTTTTACCTTTGAATCTTACTTGTAGTTCCACCTCATGTCATTGATCTCCCGATGACGACGATGAAACACCGCCGAGGAAGAGGAAGGACAAAAGGTGTCTGTTGGCGAGGCTACTCCGGTTGTACCACCGCTCGAGACGCTAGTTCACGAGGGAGGCGACACCACTCGGACTTCGTGTCCTTTGCTGTGCCGACGAGTGTCCGCCTTCGTCGCCGATCGCTGATCCACCATCCTTTTGCCACACACCACGTCCCGGAAGACCAAGTGAGTGCTGCCAAGGAGGCCATACGCCAGGCAGGGATCATGATGGAGCAAGTGAAGGTGGTCCGGGAGGCTAGCCAGGCGGCTTATGATGCAAGCTCGGCTCTTCAGAGCTTGTTATGTTAGGATATGCTACCTGAAATTTCTTCTTTCTGAAGATTTCCATATCTGCATCTGTACACCCACTGGGTGGGTGTGTCGATTGAATTTGTGTACTAGTGGGGGCACGCTGAGTGCACCCACTGGGTGTAGTCCCCGAGACTATGGTGGACTGCGGGCAGTCAACTATAGTCTTTATACTTTGAACTTCTTCACTCGGTCTGGTCGGGCCATGTCGAATGGATCTTTGGAACCGGTGGGGGCACGCTGAGTGCACCCACTGGGTGTAGTCCCCGAGACTATGGTGGACTGAGGCGATCGAATATAGTCTAAGAACTTCTTTTTTTACACGGTGATCACGACGAGTTAGCTATGTTTTTAGGATCATAACCTTTTTGCCTCTTTTGGTCGACTGGTCGAACCGAATTGGTAAAACTAGTGGGGGCACGCTGAGTGCACCCACTGGGTGTAGTCCCCGAGACTACTGTCGAATGTTTTGATTCGACTGTAGTCTTAGAAATGCTACGATTTTTCTTTAGTCACTCGGAAGTGACCTGTCTTTGATGTTTTGTCGATTGACTCTTCGCAGAAATCTTGCGAGCTCGTGGCCCGCTATACCGAATTGGAGAACAAGCAGATCCAGCTCAACCTTGACTTGAAGCTTGCTCAGGAGAACTTGCAAAAGGAGAGAGACGAAGCAAAAGGTATGGCTGGTGAGAACTTGACGACTGTCTTTGTCTTTCTACCCATTCTCAACTCTGGACTTATTGTTATTTTGCAGACAAACTGGAGGAGGCTCTGAAGAAGAAAGACAACGACCTTGCAGAGGCACAGAAGGCGGCTTTGGAGAAAACAAAGATCGCGGAAGAGAAACTGGCCTTAGTCGGAAAACTCGAAGATGAGAATACCAAACTGAAGGCTACTCTCGACGCGGCCAACAAGGATGCTAGCCGACTGAAGAATGACAAAGTTGCTCTGACTGACAAGGTTGGCGACTGGCGGGGAGGAGGAACAATCTGGAGGTTTATCTAGGAGGGCTCGCCAAGAAGCTATTCCTCATGCTTGAAGGTAATTCCTCTTATCCGACTGACTTGTCATCATCGACTCACCATAGAACCATTAGCTTGAACTTGAGTCGTATTTGCAGAATTCTGTCAGAACTTTGAAGAGGAGACCAGTCGAGTGGAGACAAGCCTGGACCCCATCAACTCTCACGTGAAGGATGAAGCCGCTATGAACGTGCTCCGACTGGAGTCTCGCATTGCTGGTGTGGTGGACTATCTCGCTTGACTGAAAGCTGCGGTGTCATGGATCGACTCAACCCTCTGGCCGGACCAGACGCTTCAGAATGACCTTGAGTCCTTAATGACTTGACTGAATGAGGTTCCAAGTCGAGTGCAAGAATGGAAAAAGTCTTCTGCCAGGTGCGGTGCTGATGTTGCTCTGTCTTTGGTTCGTGTCCACTGCAAGGAAGCGCGGGAGGAAAAGCTGGCGGCCCTCAGAGTTTTTAACACCAAGAAGTATGATTTCCAATCTTTCGTGGAGACTTTCATCGCCGCTGCCACCCGGATCGCCGATGGGATCGACCTTGACCAGTTTGTGGCTCCTTCCAGTCCTCCACCTGAGGAGTAAAAAACTTTTATGCTCTACCGTAAATTTGCCTCGGAATGCCGAGTGGTTTTTGTAACCGATAAACTTTAGCGGGCTTGACGCTGGTACTTCGCATCCTTAGGATGCTATCCAACTTTACTTATCGTTAAATATGCTTTTGTTTTCCTTCGAGTGAACTTTGCTCTTCACTCGGATTATGCTTCAATGCTTGAGATGCAGCTCTGAGGTGGACCCAGTCGACCTACACTTTGTAGTTCTTGCATGTGCAGAGGAAGAAAGCAGTCGACCTGTACCTCGTCGTCCTTGCGGATCGGGATGGAGCGCACGTTGTACTTGTGGCGCAACTCCGAAAGAGAAGGTAACAGTCGACCTGCACCACGTCGTCCTTGCGGATCGGGATGGAGTGCACGTTGTACTTGTGGCGCAACTCCGAAGGAGAAGGTAACAGTCGACCTGCACCTCGTCGTCCTTGCGGATCGGAATGGGTTTCGTACTTAGGCGAGTACTGGACTGCAGCTAAGCCCCCGAGTGGGAGGTTTTCTCTCCACTCGGTAGGTTTTTTCAGACTTAGGCGAGTGTTGGACTGCAGCTAAGCTCCCGAGTGGGAGGTTTGCTCTCCACTCGGTAGGATTTTTCAAACTTAGGCGAGTACTGGACTGCAGCTAAGCCCCCGAGTGGGAGGTTTGCTCTCCACTCGGTAGGATTTTTCAAACTTAGGAGAGTCATGGACTGCAGCTAAGCCCCGAGTGGGAGGTTTTCTCCACTCAAGAGGATTTTTCAAACTTAGGCGTAGCATG